>BTHU01000023.1:81149321-81749321 GCA_036184795.1 Tokudaia tokunoshimensis
AAGCCTATAGAACTCCAAATAGATTAGACCAGAATGGAAATTCCTCCTGCCACATAATAATCAAAACACCAATGCACTAAACAAAGAAAGAATATTAAAAGCAGTAAGCAAAAAAGGTCAAGTAACATATAAAGGCAGATCTATCAAAATTACACCAGACTTCTCACCAGAGACTATGAAAGCTAAAAGATCCTGTGCAGACATCATACAGAACCTAAGAACAAAAATGCTAACACAGGCTACTATACCCAGCAAAACTCTCAATTAACATAGATGGAGAAGCCAAGGTATTCCATGACAAAAACAAATTTACAAAATATCTTTCCACAAATCCGTACCCTCAAAGAATAACAAATGGAAAATACCAATAAAAAGAAGGAAAGTACACCCTAGAAAAAGCAAGAAAATAATCTTTTAACAAACCAAAAAGAAGAGAGCCACACAAATATAAATATACCTCTAATAACAAAAATAACAGGAAGCAACAATCACTTTTCCTTAATATCTCTTAATACCAATGAATTCAATAGCCCAATAAAAAGACATAGACTAACACACTAGATACTTGAGCAGGACCCAACATTTTGATCCATACAAGAAACTCACCTCAGGCACAAAGACAGACACTACCTCTGAGTAAAAGTCTGTAAAAAAAAATTTGCCAAGCAAATGGTCCCAAGAAATGGAGTAGCCATTCTAATATCGAATAAAATCGACTTTCAACCTAAAGTAATCAAAAGAGATAATGAAGGACACTTCATAATCATCAAAGGAAAGATCTACCAAGAAGAAATCTCAATTCTGAACATCTATACTCCAAATGCAAAGGCATCCACATTCATAAAAGAAACTTTACTAAAGCTCAAAGCACACATTGTGCATCACACAATAATAGACCCCACTCCAATCAATGGACAGACTATGGAAACACAAACTAAACAGTGACACAGTAAAACTAGCAGAGGTTATGAACCAAAGAGGTTTAACAGACATCTATAGGACATTTTGTCCTAAAACAAAAGAAAATACCTTCTTCTCAGAACTCAGGGTACCTTCACCAAAACTGACCATATAATCAGTCACAAAACAAACCTCAACAGATATAAGAAGACTGACATAATCCCATGCACCCTATCAGATCACCAAGGAGAAAGGCTGGTCTTCAATAACAACAAAAACAACAGAAAGCTCACATACACATGGAAACTGAACAACCTTCTACTCAGGGATAGCCTAGTCAAAAAAAAAAAAAAAAGAAAGAAAGAAATTAAAGACTTTTTAGAATTTAAGGAAAATGAAGCCAAAACATACCTAAACTGATGTGACACAATGAAAGCAGTACTAAGAGAAAAACATATAACTCTGAATGCCTCCAAAAAGAAACTGGAAAGAGCATATCCTAGCAGCGTGACAGCACATCTGAAGGCTCTATAACAAAAAGAAGCAAAGAGTAGACAGCAGGAAATAATCAATCTCAGGGATGCAATCAACCAAGTAGAAACAAAAAGAACTATACAAAGAATCAACAAAACCAGGAGCTGGTTCTTTGAAAAAACCCACACAATAGATAAACCCTTAGCCAGACTAACCAGAAGGGACAGAGACAGTATCCAAATCAACAAAATCAGAAATGAAAAGGGAGACATAAAACAGATACTGAGGAAATTTAAAAAAATCATCAGATCCTACTACAAAAACCTATACTCAACAAAACTGGAAAATTTAGGTGAAATGGAAAATTTTCTAGAGAGATGCCAGGTACCAAAGTTAAATCAGGGTCAAACAAATGATCTAAACAATCCCTTAACCACTAAAGAAATAGAAGCAGTCATTAATAGTCTCCAAACCAAAAACTGCCCAAGATCAGATTGGTTTAAAGTAGTTTTATCAGACCTTCAAAGAAGACCTAATACCTATACTCTTCAAACTATTCCATAAACAGAAACAGAAGGAACACTACCCAACTCGTTCTATGAAGTCACAATTACTCTGATACCTAAACCAAACAAAGACCCAACAAAGAGAACTTTAGAACAATTTCCCTTATGAATATCAATGCAAAAATACTCAATAAAATTCTTGCCAACCAACTCTAAAAACACAGCAAAACAATCATTCACCATGATCAAGTAGTCTTAATCCCAGTGATGCAGGGATGGTTTAATATACAGAAATCCATCAATGTAATCCACTGTATAAACAAACTCAAAGGAAAAAAAACACACATGATCATTTCATTAGATGTTGAGAAAGCATTTGACAAAGTCCAACAACTCTTCATGATAGAAGTCTTGGAAAGATCAGGAATTCAAGGCCCATACCTAAACATAATGAAAGCAATATACACCAAACCAGTGGCCAACATCAAACTAAATGGAGAGAAACATCAATCGATCTCACTGAAATCAGGGACTAGACAAGGCTATCCACTCTTTCACTAACTGTGCCATATAGGAATTGAAGACCTAGCAAAAGTAAAACAAAAGGAGGTCAAAGTAATACAAATTGGAAAGGAAGAATTCAAAATATCACTATTGTCAGATGACATGATAGTATACATAAGTGACCCCAAAAATTCTACCAGAGAACTCCTAAACCTGAAAAACAACTTTAGCAACGTGACTGGATATAGAATTATCTCAAGCAAATCAGTAGCCTTCCTATACTCAAGGATAAAGAGGCTGAGAAAGAAATTATGGAAATGACACCCTTCACAATAGTCACAAATAATATAAAATACCTTGGTGTGACTCTAACCAAGCATGTGAAAGATCTGTATGACAAGAACTTCAAGTCTATGAAGAAAGAAATTGAAGAAGATCTCAGAAGATGGAAAGATCTCCCATGCTCATTAATTGACAGGGTTAATATAGTAAAAATGGCCATCTTGCCTAAAGCAATCAACAGATTCAATGCAATTCCCATCAAAATTCCAACTCTATTCTTCATAGACTTAGCAAGAGCAATTTCTAAATTTATCTAGAATAAGAAGAAACACAGGAGAGCAAAAACTTCTCAACAATAAAAGAATCTCTTGTGGAATCGTCATCCATGACCTCAAGTTATACTACAGAGCAATTGTGATAAAAACTGCATGGTACTGGTACAGTGACAGTCAGGTAGATCAATGGAATAGAATTAGAGACCCAGTGATGAATCCACACACCTATGGTAACTTGATCTTTGACAACGGAACTAAAACCATACAGTTGAAAAAAAGCATTTTCAACTAATGATGCTGGGTCAACTGGCAGTCAACATGTAGAAGGAGGCAAATTGATTCATTGTTATTTCACTGTACAATGCTAAAATCCAAGTGGATCAAGGACATCCATATAAAACCAGATACACTGAATCTAATAGAAGAGAAAGGGGGAAGAACCTGGAACACATGGACACAGGGGAAAATTTCCTGTACATAACACCATTAGCTTATGTGTGATCTAAGATCAAGAATTGACGAATGGGACCTCAAAAAATTGCAAGGCTTCTGTAAGGCAAAGGACATTATCAATAGGATAAAAAGACAAACAATAGATTGGGAAAAGATTTTTACGCATCCTACATCGGATAGAGGGCTAATATCGAATATGTACAAAGAACTCAAGAAGTTAGACCACAAAGAATCAAATAACTCCATTAAAAAATGGGGTACAGAGCTAAACAAAGAATTCTCAAGTGAGGTATACTGAATGGCTGAGAAACACCTAAAGAAATGTTCAACATCCTTAATCATCAGGGAAATGCAAATCAAAACAACCCTGAGATTCCACCTCACAGCAGTTAGAATGGCTATGTTCAAAAACTCAGGGGACAGCAGATGCTGGCAAGAATGGGGAGAAAGAGGAACACTCCTCTGTTGCTGGTCGGATTACAAGCTGATAAAATCCACTCTAGAAATCAGTCTGGTGGTTCCTCAGAAAATTGGACATTGTACTACCTGAGGACCCATCTATACAATTCCTGGGCATATACCCAAAAGTTGCTGCAACATATAACAAGGACACATGCTCCACTATGTTCATAACAGCCTTATTTATAATAGCCAGAAGCTGGAAAGGATCCATATGTCCCTCAACAGAGGAATGAATACAGAAAATGTGGTACATTTATACAATGAAATACTACTCAGCTATTAAAAACAATAAAGTCATGAAATTCTTAGCAAATGGATGGGACTAGAAAATATGATTTTGAGTTAGGTAACTCAATTACAAAAGAACACACATGGTTATGCACTCACTGATAAGCGGATATTAGCCCAAAAGTTCAGAATACCCAAGATACAACTCACAGATCACATGAAGCTCACGAAGAAGGAAGACAAAAGTGTGAATACATTGATCCTTCTTAGAAGGTGTATTAAAATACCCATGGCTCACAGCCAACCAATATACTGAGTATAGAGTCCCAAGTGGAGTAGCTAGAGAATAGAAAACGGACCCAAGGAGCTAAAGAGTTGTACAGTCCCTTAGGAGGAACAATAATATGTACCAACCAGTACCCCCATAGCTCCCAGGGACTAAACCACCAACCAAAGAGTACACATGGAGGGACCCATGGCTCCAGCTTCATATGTAGCAGAGGATGTCGTTTTCAAACTTCAATGAGAGGAGAGGCCATTGGTCCTGTGACAGCTCGATGCCCCAGTGCAGGGGAATGCCAATTCAGGAAATTGTGTATTTGTGGGGATTAGAGAGTTGGTAAGCAATAGGAGGGGGTATGGGATAAGGGTTTTTCGGAGGGGTAAGGAGGAAAGGGGATACCATTTTAAATGTAAATAAATCCAATATCTAATAAAGTAAAAAAGAAAAAAGACAACTCTATCTTAAAAACAAACAAACAAATGAAACAGATGGAATCTCCTGGTTCCTCTACCTACTCCAAAAACAGAGACTTTGAAGGGTCCATTTAATGAAGCTAGAATTCCTCAATGGTCCTCACACTGATTTTGCACTCTGGCCATACCCAGGAAGCATCCTGCTTCTATTATTGTGATTGAGATCACTCACATCCAGCATGCCCACTGTGCTCCCCACATACTCACCATTAGCTGCGAGTTTATGTCCTTGCTTATGCCAAGTGTCACATGCTACATGTGTATCCATATAGAGACAAACAACCTAACAAATACCCTTGACCCATTTCCCAGAAGACAGGCAACTTCTGTAGCATGACTTCCTATAACTCCCAATGCTAGGAAGGCCACTCCATAACTTCATCATACCAGATTCAGTACTCTTTTCCAAAAGTTTTAGTGTTTGTTGGAGTTTATTGTAGGGTCCCCTTTGAGGCAAATGTGGGGTATAAATGTCAGACCACCTTCTCTTTCTTGATGCTTACTGTATCTACAACCAACTGTGGCCTTTAATAGTGGATTCTCCACTTGACATCCCTTCCAGACTCTAAATTGGGTCTGGCCAGGTATTTCATCATATAAAGGATCTTGTCACCAAGCCTGAACTGAGTGATTTCTAGAATCCAGGTGGTAGAAGGAAAGAACACACACACACACACACACACACACACACACACACACACACAAGAAAAAAAAGATCCTCTTATTCACTAAGAAGACTTCTTTGTTTAAACTGGTAAACTGCCTAAATGAGCCCAATTGCTGTTCTCTTTTGTTGTTGTTATGTTTTGCTTTGTGTCTCATTTTTAGTTGCTTGTCTTTGTGTTTTCCAACTAACAGCAACTGAAACAGATGAATAATGTGGATAATGAAACTAGTAACCTGAACCATCTTCTAGCCTGTGTTCCAATTATTGGTTTTGTTTTTTCTATCTCCATTCCTTGTATGTGTTTTCATATCTGTGTTATAGAGGGACATGGGAGTTTGAACGACCTCTATCACCATGCCCATACTGTCAGGGTAGGGCAATGTGGATAAACTCCTCCCTAGCATGCCACCCTGAGCAGCATTGCATACTGCCCTCAGTAAGGTCTAAGTCTTCTTCCATTTGCCTTGACTATTTCAATAGTCAAAGCTCATTTTTTTCTGGTCACTGGATGTAGTTTAGCAGGGATTCAAAAGTCTTTTGGGTGGGAATAATGTTGACATATTGTTTTATATTTTCTGCTCTATTGATAAGCTGACTCTTGAGTTGGAAAGTTTCTCCCCTATGTTAGGAAAGCTACCTTTTTCTGTGACAGCAAAGAAGAGTAAGGTAGAAGACCTAAAAATAGATAAATAGAATAGTGGTTTCATTTAACTGCCCCATTTTTTTCCTAAGATATCTCAGATTATGTAAAACTATTAAATTTCTGTACCTCAGGGTGTATAAGTTTTTTGGATTTGGTTAAAAATCTGTAGAATCTGTTTAAAAAAAGTTGACTTAAAATTATGACATAGGGTTAATAATTAGAAAGCTAGGTAATCTTAAAACAAAAACCTAATCTATCAATGTCCACAGTTCTGGGCAAGTCTCCAAAATATACTTATCTTGCTCTTTTAACTCATGAAGTTATACTTCAAGCTATTGTTCTTGATGACTTGATTTTTATGCTTAAGGACTAACTGTGGGAAAGGCTCAATATTACACTGGAAACCCAAACACCAAGCATAGTTGCTAGCCAACTAAACTTAGGGCCAAAACTACAAAATACAGGGGTATTCCTATCTCATTATTTAGCGCGACAATGATCTAAGCAGTCTGAAAAAAGGCTATATAATGTTCCCCCTTACCCAAGGTCTATTCAGACTAACAAAGACTGCTTTAAGAATGTATGTCTAAGCCTACTGATCAGAGCCTGTCATGGCTGTCTTCTAAGAGGCCCTATCAGTACCTGACTAAAACAGACACAGATACTTACACACAACCATTAGACTGAAGTTGCAGACCTTTATGGTTGAAGTAGGGAAAGGACTGAAGAAGCTGCATGGGAGAGTGACCACATAGGAAGATCAGTAGTCTCAACTAACCCAGACCCCATGGAGCTCCCAGACATTAAGCCAACAACCAGGAGCATACAAAGGCTGGTCCAGAGGACCTTGGCACATATATAGCAGAGGTCTGTTTGATTTTGTCTCAGTGGGAGAAGATGCGTTTAATCCTCCAGAAACTTAAGGCCCCATGGATGTGGGAGGTCTGGTGTGGGGGCAAACACCATATCTGAGGGAATACCCTTTTGGAGGTAAGAGGGAGGAAGAATGGGATGAGGCATTATGTGAAGGGGGACTGGGGAAAGCAAGTACTGGAAGGTAAATTAATAATAATAATAATAATAATAATAATAATAGTAAAGAATATATGTCTAACTCCCTTGTCTTTGTTAGCCTTGCAAAGTTTAGATATTTTGACAAACTGAATCATACAAGAACCTGTAATATTCTGCAATCGCATACTCTGAAAGAACTAGGAAAATAAAGTTTTCAATCTCCATATGAACAGTATTTATAATTCAAAGTTTTATTGTGATAATAAGAGTTTCAATTCAAGAATTGTAGTCTTTTTAAGGCTAAGCTTAATATGGACAACATTGGGACATCATAATCTTCTAAAAGCTACTAAATTATAAACAGCTAAAGATAATTAAGACACAGATTAATAGTCACCTTATAAATGATTAAATTATTTACAAATATCATTCATTTAATGGGACAAGCTTAACTAGCCTCCTGTATATGTTTTCAAGTTTAGAAGTAAAACAAATAACTAAAACAAAGTGTAGTGGTTATTCCTGGTTGTCAACTTGACTAAATCTGGAATGAACTAATCAAGAATTGGAGTGCTCACCTATAATCCTAATCTGGAGACTCAGAGATACAAGTTTCTGACCTGGATCTTGGCATGGAGATCTTGAAGCATAGTGACTATGAATTCTAGAAGATTAAGATAAGGAGATTTCTGAGTTCAAGGTCATCTGGGATTAAAGGCCCAGTGGCACACACCTTTTATCTGGGCCACACCCTCTGCTGGAGACCTGTATAAGGACATTGGAAGAAGGAAGATTTACTCTGGCTTTTACTGGCCTGCCTTGTGGGACTGAGCAACTGCTAGATCCTTTGACTTCCATCCACAGCTGCCTCGTGGAACTGAGCAACTGCTAGATCCTTGGACTTCCATTCACAATTACTGCTGACTATTGTTGGGGAGTTGGACTACAAACTGTAAGTCATCGACAAATTCCCTAACTATATAGAGACTACCCATACATTCTGTGACTCTAGAGAACCCTGACTAATGCACAAAGTTTATTTAAAACCAAGTATACTTAATTAATGACACTCAAAACTCTTCAGATACCTACTAAATATGGCATTTAAATGTTTAATGGAAAAGCTTTCTATGATAGAAATGTCAGTTCCACTTGCAACACTAAGGGATTTCTAAAGAAGATA
This sequence comes from Tokudaia tokunoshimensis, assembly GCA_036184795.1. Lineage (NCBI taxonomy): Eukaryota > Metazoa > Chordata > Mammalia > Rodentia > Muridae > Tokudaia > Tokudaia tokunoshimensis. Next base: position 81,157,669 of record BTHU01000023.1, read on the forward strand.
AATGAGGTATTGATGACTTCACTTTAATTATTCAAATGCTAACCAACATGTAAAACTGCATTGTGTTTTGCCTGCTACCAGGAATCTGTCAAATCTGTGGATAGTTTTGGGCTGACTGCCCTACTCTGTTTAATTCAAAGTGTGGTTGGTCAGTTGTCCCAAGTTTCTTTTCCACAGGATAATCTCTCAAACCTTTGTCTGGTGGCCAAAGACCAATGCTACTCTTGTGCAGCAACTGAAGATTTAATGATGTCCCTTGTGATAAGCTGAAGATCCAAACAATTGCACCCAAATGAAGCTATCAATGGGAGCCTAGAGCAACCATCTAGGAAGTAGGTAAGTTTTTGACATTTTAATTGATAATTTGGCCATTTGGATTATACTTTTGGCTATAATTTAACTTTCTAAGATCTCTGATTATATTGACACCTAACTAGCTTTATCAATTTAGCATCACCTGCCTGGGCAATGAATTTCATATACAAAAACCAGGCCTTACTTTTCTAGAGCTATTAGGTCACCTGATAAAAAAGGAAAACTCACAGGCAGGTTTGCCTTACTAACAGGGTACATATTAAAGGCTAAACAGATATAACTTTTAGTATTTAAAAGAATTTGCTTTGCAAAAACCATTCTTAGTAACCACTTAGGTATGTCCAATGGTCACTAATTGGTTTAAAATACTTTAAATGTATATAAATTATAAAGATCTAAAAATAGTTTGAATCATAAACATTTGAACATATAAATTGTAAATAAATTATGGGGATCTAAAAAGATTATTTAAGATCTATAAACATGAGTCACTGTGTGCTATTATTATAAGATTTTAGATGTTCATAGTTCTAACATTAATAAATTGAGTTCTGATAAACTGCTAAAGCACTGACTCCTATTATTAGTTACAATCTCAATATTTTACATTTCTTCTGGTGGTCTTCTAAATAAAAACATAAAGATGCTTCTCATCATGCTAAAATTATCTTTGTCCAATCTATATATTCTAAAGAAAAAATGTTCATATAAACTACAAAGTGTACATATACTCGTTGACAAATATTCGTTCAGGCCAAAGATAAACAAATATTCCATGTGACAATTCTTAAAGGATTCATTAACAAGGAAAATTTGTATCTAGTTGTAAATGCTGAAATTATAACTGAAGGTAGAGTCATTAGGATTAGTAAGTTACTTACTTGCTGTATAGTATGAAGAATTGAGTTCAGTACATGTGAGTTACACGGTGGGAAAAGTGAAGCAACCCTGCAAGTTGTTCCTTGTCCTCCACATATGTTTCCTCCCTCCCCCAAACAATAATGTAATAAAAATTATCCCTCTAATAAATAATCCCCAAAGTATATCATAAACGAACTTCTACCTTGAAGGAGTAATAAAAAAGCAAATGATACCCAAAGCTAACAGGAATAAGAAATGTACTAATTGAAATGGAAGCAACTTAGTGAATTAGAAGCACAAAACATTAACAAAATAGGGTTGATATATGAAAAGCATCAATAAAATAACTAATATTTATTATTTTTTAACTAATTCAAAATAATTGGAATAAAAAAGAGGACTCAATTTACTATGGAACAAGAGAATGTTAGGAATAGTATCATCAAGTTTTCATTAGTAAAATAATTATAAGTCAGAGATATAAAATCTGAAAACCAGCATTAACAACAACCTAGATGGAATATACAAATTACTGTAAACACAAAATCTATCACAAGTTATTCATGAAATAAGAAAAAATCTGAATAGAAATGTAACCAGAAAATTATAATGAGCCGTTCTATAACAAAAATTCTGGATAATATAGGTTCAGTGATAAATTCTACTTAATATTTAAAAAAAAAATAACATAATCATTCTTGAACTATTCTAAAATACTAAAAAAGTAGAGTAATTCCTAGATACTTTGACAGACCCATAGTTGTCCTGATAGGTAGTATTCACTAGACTAAAACAAGAAAACCAAAACCAGGAAACATTTATGAAATGGAATGCAATATTTTTCTTCTACAAAATGCTATTAAATGGACTGTATAGCATGGTCAAGTATATTCATAGGATTACATGATAGCTCAACATTCAGAAATAGATTAACATAACATACTACATTGCTACAATAGAAGGGATAAAAGAGCAAAGGGTTGTATATTAATGCAATAAGTGCAAGTTGAAAAATATTAATTTTCATGATACAAATAGACAACAAAATAGTATTAGAAGGAATCTACCTCATTGTAATAAGCACCATCATAACCTCCCATAGTCAGCATACACAATATTGAAAATTCCTTTCCTACTGAGGTCAGGAACATGACAAAAATGCTTACATTTGCCACAAAAGTATTATATTAATAATTTTGTATAGCTATTAAAACTTCTAACTAGAATAATTTGTCAAAAAAGAACAGCTATTCAACTTTAAAAACTCATCTTGTGTGCTATAAACCTAACCAAGACCACTATTCCTAAGTAGTTGGAAACTTTAAGCCAATCTCTTTTCTCTGAGTTCTCATGCTGCTTATGGAACACTTTAAAAGTCATCTGACTCCTAGTAGAAAGCAAAAATATAATCACATCTTGAGTTTGTGTGTGTGTGTGTGTGTGTGTGTGTGTGTGTGCGTGCATGCGTGCGTGAGAGAGAGAGAGAGAGAGAGAGAGAGAGAGAGAGAGAGAGAGTTTTAATAATTCTTGACATTGAAACCACATTTGGAAACCAATACCCAGTCAGCCAAATGACCATAAGAATATTTACCACTCACTTTAAATACATTTTAAATTTTACAGTATATATTAGTAACACTGTGCACAGCAATTCCTGAGAGTTCCATATATTTTCAATAATAGAAACACAGTTGTTTGTGTGCTTTTAATATGAGTCTATTTTTAAAGAAGTTCATCAAATTTCAACATACATTTCCCATTCCTATTACCCTTTCTTTCTTCTTTTAATAAATAAGGAAAGCAAATATGTTTAATATTATTAACTTGATGTTATTTAGAATCACCAAGGAAACAGGTCTCTGGGCATATTTATGAGAAAGTTCATTATTTGAGGTAGAAAATGCAGAAGACCCAGATGTCCTACAACTGCTCGTGGCTCTAGTTCCAGGAACCTGAATTTTACCTCTTCAAGCACATATACATGTAATATATTGACACAGATATACACATAAATATGAATAAAATACATAAATATGCTTTCAGAAGGAAAGCGAGAGCTAAATACCAACATCTATCACTCTCTTCTTCCTGGTTGAGGGTGAAATATAGCCAACTACCTCAAATACATATTAACACACGTTTTCTGACATGAAGGACTGTACCCCCTAACTATAAAGATAATAAAACCATCTTTACATAAGTTGCTTTTTCAGATATTTTGTCATAGCAATCTGAAAATTAACCAATACAGAAAATTGTAGAAAAATATATTCACAGGCCTTACTTATTAGATCAAACCCAGAAGCTAAATATTCTAGTTCCCAGCATAGTGCTTTTTGTACTGTGCTACTATTTTAAAAACATTTCTCTGCAGACTCAAAGGAGAACTGATGTACATAAAACCCTGTGGTGTGGCCTTCCTTTCACAAGCAAAAGCTACATTCAGCATAGCACAAACTTGTGTATTCTCACAAGCACCAAATCTACCAATTTAACTCCATCCTGGAACTATGGAAATCTCCAGTGTATAAGAACAAGAATCTGCTCCACACTGTGTCTCTATATATCCTCCCATAGTCATCAAACCCAGACACTATTGTGGATGCCAACAAGTGCTTACTGACAGGAGCCTGATACAGCTGTCTCACAGCCAACCATTGAACTGAGTACAAGGTCCTCCCCCCAAATGGAGGAGCTAGAGAAAAGACCCAAGGAGCTGAAGGAGCTTGCAGCCCCATAGGAGGAACAACAATATGAACCAACCACTACCCCAAAGCTCCCAGGGACTAAACTACCAACCAAAGAGTATATGTGGAAAGTCCCATGGTTCCAGCCACATGTGTAGCAGAGGATGGCCTTGTTGGGTATCAATGTGAGTAGAGGCCTTTGTTCCTTGGAAGGCTCAATGCCTGATTATAGAAGAATGACAGGACAGGGAATCGGGAGTGGGTGGGTTGGTGAGCAGGGGGAGGGGGGATGGCATAGGGTGTTTTCAGAGGGGAAAACAGGAAAGGAGATAACATTTGAAAGAACCCAGATGTCCCTCAATGGAGGAATGGATTCAGAAGATGTGGTATATCTACACAATGGAATACTACTCTGCAATTAAAAACAATGAATTCACGAAATTCCTAGGCAAATGGTCAGATCTTGAAAATATCATCCTTAGTGAGGTAACCCAATCACAAAAGAACACACATGGTATGCAGTCACTGATAAGGGGATATTGACCCAGAATCTCGGAATACACTAGACACAATCCGCATATCAATAGATTTCTAAGAAGATGGAAGGAGAGACCCCTGGTCCTGGAAAGACTGGATGTAGGGGAACGCCAGGACAGAGTAACGAGAGGGGGTTGAATGGAGAAAAAAGGGAGGGAAGGGGGCTTATGGGACTTTCGGGGAGGGAGGAAACGGGAAAGGGGAAATGATTTGGAATGTAAATTAAAAATAAAATAAAATAAATAATAATAAAAAAAATAAAGAAAATATCTAATAAAAAAGAACAAGAATCTGTAAGTACCACGTCCATTTTGGTTGCTTTTCTCATTGCTGTTTCAGAATCCCAAACAGCCACAAGTTAAGAGAGGAAGAATTTATTTTGTGTCAAATGCTTGATACAGTTCATTGTAGCAGAGAATTAAAGACACCTGAAGCACATTAGTCCATGGTGGATGCAATTTAGGGCAGTGGGTCACACTGTGCAAGCAGACAGGAAGCAGAGAGATGGAAGTGGTGCCACTCTGTAACTCTTAGAAGTCTGTACTAAGTGCTACACTAGCATTAAGCCCCATATCCCAGTGATGTCACACCATCCTCAAGAAATTTATACTTTATACTTCATAGTGAAAGACTTTCCTTGAATAGTTACTGCTACTTCTGTATCACATTCAAACAAACAGATCTTGCAGCAATTAGGCTACAGTCTTATAAGGGTCTACACATTTCAATATAAAATATTATGCTAGGCATCAGTTCAAAAAGTCTATTTAATTGTTGATCCAATGTATTTCATCATTAAAATAAAAACTTATGCATGGAATAGAACCATATAGTGTAGCAATAATTGCATGAATGGGGAGCTAGAAGAGATATTGAAAAAATTAACCTACTTACAAATAAAAATTAGATTTTATCATCACAGAATATCTCTTCAGGAGAAATGTCAGCCTTGTGTTGAAAAGTTTAAAGTTTTCAAGATGAAAAGATATGCTATCTCATCATTTTTACTAAGGTGAGTGATTATCTGTAATTGGAATGAAACTTCTTTCCAAATGAAACCTTGTGTTGGTTGAAGAAAGACTAATGACACATGGACAGGAAATCTTTCTTAGTATGGCCCCCATAACTGATTTGGCAGCATTTATTTTTTCATTTTTGTTTCTATATGTCAGCCTCATAAACCTAATCATTATCTGGATCTCTATTTGATATTGCTCCAAAAATGTTATCTTAAACAGCATCATTTTTTTTCTTTTAAATATGTGAAAATTTGAAACAATTTCAAAAGTTGACTTTTAATCTCATAGGTTAAAACCCAGTTGCAATTACGTTATTTTAACTGTGATAAGTAGGTCTCTAAGTTTTACTTCTCTGTCATCATGGCCTTTTGAAAATATGAATTCATTTAATTACAATACACAGATAACTTGAACCTGGAAAGACAGTTACAATGACCTATTTTTTTTAAATGCCATCACAAAACACTTAACCTAGCACTGAATTGTCACACAAGTTTCTGCGCATAGTCACTAGACATGTAATGATAGCATTGTGTGTTAGTGCATGTTTAAAAGTTACAATTAAATTCAAAGTACAACAAATTTTATACTAAGCTGTCAATATCTTAAAGGTTGAACTGTATTTTCATGCTTATTTTTTAAATGTATCTATGAATTAACCTTTAACATATGATCTCTGTTCCAACTTATTACAAGCAGGTCTTGAAATGTTTAATACTCTCTACCAGCTAAATGACTGAATAGAAGAAATTCAGATTCCAGGTATCACTGTATCTATCTCTTGACAATGAGGACTATATTAAAATCCCCAGTGCTCCTTTCCAAAATCAATCTCCAAAGCATTGCTATTAGTTTAGAGATTGCAAATGTCAGTTTTGTCATTTAATATCTGCTCTAGCTTAAGTTAGTAATGAAGAGTCTCTATGCTTGGCTCTTTATATGTAACCCTATAAGGATTATTGGAACTGTCTCATAGTATTCTTTATGAAGAAGATTTAATAAATCAGTATTTATGAAATTCATTGAAGAATACCTCAGCACTATATAGTCAGTTGTCATTGTTGTTTTGCAAAGTCGTAGATTTAGGTTCCCAGAGATTGCTTTGGCAGGCTTTGGAAGATCATTAGCATTTTAATGTGAAATTATTATTTTGGTTTTCTATGAACCACAGAATAGTATTCTACAGATAACTTTTTCTTTTTTTTTCAATTTTTAAGTTTATATTCACTTTATATCCCAATAACAGCTCCCCTCTCTTACCAGTACCACCCTTTAAAATCAGTTCATATTGCTCCCTCTCCTTCTCCCATACTTTCTCTCCCACTGAGGCCCAACCAGTCAGTCCAGCTTTGGAAAAGGAGATCCAATGGAAGGGAATGGAGACTGAGACAACCCTATTCCACTTGTTTAGGAATCCACATGAAGTTCAAGCTGAAGATTTGCTATAAATATTGGGGAGGTCTAGGTCAAATTCCTGCATGTTCCATGATGGTGGCCCTGGCTTTCAGAGCCCTCATGTTTCCAGGTGAATTGACTCTATGGGTCTTCTTGTGTTGTCCTGGACCTGTGCTACTTGTTCACTTCTATCTCTCACTCTTCTACAAGACTTCCTGGGTTCTGTCTGATGTGTGACTATGTGTATCTGAATATGCCTCCATCCACTGCTGGTTGAAGCCTCTCAGGAGACAGTTATGCTGGGCTCCTGTCTCCTCTCCTACACAGTTCCTTCAGGCATACAGGTGGTATTTTTAAACTTCTCGTTGCATTTTTAGAGCAAGATAGAATGGCTACATGTATTGGAAACTTCCCAAATATGTTAGGTCATGACATCTTCTCTGGAATCATGTTGTAGCATGTTCAAACCATAGTGATCCTGTTAAGCCTCTTCAAAATAATTTTTTGATAATCTTTCTACTTTTTCAAACAAAGCTGTAAATACGACATCTACATAAAATATCAATCCCTCACTTATTAACTGTTCAAATCCTGTGTAGTTTTCTTTTTTTTTTGTATTTTTAAAAATATGTTTATTATAACTTTTTTTGTAAATGTGTGTTTGCCAATGGGTATATACACATGGAGTATGATTTATATGTAGAGGAAAGATGTGTCTGATCTCCTTGAAGCTAGAAGTGTGTGTCATCTTTTCTTGGATAGTGCCATGAAAAGCAGTATATATTCTTAAACATTGACTCATCTCTCAAGACCCACATGAAGGCATTGAAATGAAATGTTATCATACAGTGGTTAAACTTGAGGGAAAAGATATTTGGATTTATTTTTTAAAAGCATATTCCCTCCTGGTTGGTATTTTTTCCCCCTTGCTTCTGTAGTCTCCTGATTTAAGCAATAAATGATCTATAACTCTTTTTTTTTTAATAAGGTGGAAAGGAAGTTAGAAAAGCAACTGACATTGACCTCTAGCTTTGTCTATGAATGCACACAACACATAAATTTATATACCACACCATAGTATGTGTGAACACATACATACACATAGACACTAAATTGTCAATGTAAACAACTAATCCTTAAAAAGAAAATGAGCAGACAGTGTAATTAAGAGTTATAGATCTATAAGTACCGCGCGCTAACCGATTGCGCCACTTGGCGTGACTCTAACCAAACAAGTCTGTATGACAAGATCTGTATGACAAGATCTGTATGACAAGAACTTCAAGTCTGTATGACAATATGTATGTACAAACAAGTCTGTATGACAAGATCTGTATGACAAGAACTTCAAGTCTCTGAAGAGAGAAATTGAAGAAGACCTCAGAAGATGGAAAAATCTGCCATGCTCATGGATTGGCAGGATTAATATAGTAAAAATGAGCATCTTACCAAAAGTAATACACAGATTCAATACAATCCCCATCAAAATCCCAACTCAATTCTTCATAGAGTTAGAAAGAGCAATTCAAAAATTCATCTGGAATAACAGAAAACCCAGAATAGCTAAAACTATTCTCAAGAGTAAAAGAACCTCTGGGGGAATCAGTATCCCGGACCTCAAGCTGTACTACAGAGCAATAGTGTTAAAAACCGCATGGTATTGGTACAGTGACAGACATGTAGATCAATGGAACAGAATTGAAGACCCAGAAATGAATCCACACTCCTATGGTCACTTGATCTGTGTAGTTTTCAAATGTCATCTTTAGTGGTATTGTCTGGACCATCCATCAAATGTTGTTGTGTCTTTGTGAAAAAAAAATCTCTTTATAAACTTTATCTTAGATGTGACTTTTGTTTTTGTCTTTATTCGAATACTCTTTGTTTCTGACACACGATTTTCTAAGTACCAAAATAGTTGTGCAGGTTTTCACATAGCCATGAGGAATTTTCAGTAGTAATTGTAACAAGGAATTCAAAAGTTTATTAGAAGAATGAGATACAAAACAGAAAACATTTTGTGGGATCTTGTCTTCATTTACATTAAATAAGAAGCATAATAAATATAAAAATACTGATGCCACAAATACTTCTTATGGAAAAGAAATAATTAGATACTTTCTGCTGCTAATTTATCTGTGAACATGCTTTTTTTTAATTTACAAGATATGCTAGATGAGAAAGAGAGGAAAAGCTTTGAAAGAACTAAATGAGGTACAATTTAAAATACAAATGACTTCAGGTTTTGTTCTATACCATTGATCTTTTACAGAAAGTGTTGATGGTTTTCATAATTATAAGGGTTAAAGACAACTTTTGTAACACACACACACACACACATTTGAATTATTGAGTGCAATACATGGAGATAGAAAGGGAGATGCTATATTTTTATCCTAAAAGTAGCCTGGATTTAAAAAAAAAATCACTGAATATAAGAGGCAATGATCTGTTAGTACTCTTTTTATTCCTTAAGTCATAATGTAAAACTTCTGTGGAACAATCTTCTGCTTGAATGACATGACTATTTCTCTCTTAAATTCTTGGCAGCTATAATTACATATTTAGGACCCTTCTGGGGAGTGTTTTCATGAGGCCTCACTCCACCTGATAATTTATAGAGAGGTAAAGTTCCCTGAGTGTATATCTGCAGCTAATGTTTTCTGAGAAAGAAGGGTTTTTTTCAAGTGGTGTAGTTGCTGGTATGTTGTCAATGCTCCTGTAAATAACCTTTACTTGTACACCTACAAGTAACTCCAATTAAAATCACTGGTTACACTTGAGTGCTATCATTACTTTGGTTTGTTATTATACCCTGAATGAGATTTACAAATATTTGTTTGTCTCAATAGGAAAAATTTATAATAATAAATTCAAACTGTTTCCTCATTTCTCTATAATTTCAAATGTAATTACTGTATTTGTGGTATTTTTAGTTATTTTATTTTGCTGTAATGAGGATTTTTTCTAGGATCTCACATGTGTTCCACAAAAGTTCTCTTTTTAAAACATACCTAATTTTTAGTGTTCCATGTTTTGTATGGTCAGGTTCTTAAGGTCATTCAGACACGTAACACTCCAGCTACCTTCATTTACATAAAGACCTCTTCTTCCAAATACCTCCTCTCCTTAAAGTCCCACTATATAACTTTAGGTGGAACTAACAGTTCTTAGTGATGCATAAATAAGTCTTGCCTAGATATATGAAAACAAATTATCCCTAGGCTCATTTTAGTTATTAAATTTGTGACAGGGTCTCATGTCCCAGGTAGCTATTTACTCAGTTTTGTAGCTAACATAAATCTGAAGTTTGCCTTTTGTTTCACCTTCCTGAAAAGCTGAGACTACCAGCTAGCACTATCTGTCTTATTATCTTAGGTGTTTGGAGCATGTGAAAGTCTGGAAAAATTGTATTCTACTAAGCAAGCATACAGAATATACTATATTTGTTTTATGTTATTGTGTTTGACTGAGGTTTTCGGGAATTTAAATATCCCAGTCCTGAAGTGTTGTACTGAGTACTAGGCAAAAGTTGCTGGCGATGTAAGATATGTCTAAAGTAACTTTACAGGCAGTTTTGTGAAGATTCTGTACATAAATCACATACTAAACCCTGAAATAATACCAAATAAGGTCATACTTAAATGTGTTTTAAACAACCTATGAACAAATATGCAGTGATTGACAAAAGTATCCTATCTTTTGTACTTTATATTATTTTAAATACTTATAGTTAGTTATAATTACTTAAGAGAGCATTGTGAAACTTCATTTTAAATACAGATTTGAAACTAAATTTCAACCTCAATAATACAACATTAGACTTATGAACATGAAAGAAGCAATAATCTTAGGTAAATTTAAATTGGATAGCAGAATAAGTAAGCTAGTAAAATACAGTCTGGAATATCTATGAAAACCTCCCCAAGCATAAAACTATCACTTAATAAGTTTAGGTCTATGTCTTCTACCAAGTACCCCAAAGGAGAGAAAAATTATCCAGTATTAACATAGAAGTGGTAGTTAAATTTGTTTGTCTCTCAAATATATTTCAATATGTCCATCAAGCCCCCAGTCTAAGACTTTACTGGTCCTGGATAAAATAAATTGTAATATGATAAAGCATTAAATGAAACTATCTTAGATTGGTACTTTTTTCTAACCAGCGGAAGCTTCAGATGAAAGGAATGAAAGGACCTTTCCTGTGGCCATGTGGTAAAATTTAAGGACCTATCTCTATTGGAAAAGAAAGCTGAAAAGTATTTTTAATTGTGTGATGATACTGAGAACAAAATCTAGCTCTAAACATTTGATCTTAGTTCACTTCAGAATAATAGTTTTACACAATTTTAGTCTGTTGTAACAAAGGTCTGAGTATTAGAGTCAGGAAACATGACTCTCTGCAAATAGGGCAATACCACTTGTCTAAAAACATCTTTGTGGCAAGACCACAAAGTCTTCAGTTAACAAAACCAAGAACATTAAATAACTCTATGAATGCAGTAAAGCTTAAAAATGAAATTAACTTAATGTTGAAGTCTGAGAAAAGAAATTTAACATATATTTTTTCTCTAGTTAAGACCAACTGTAGCTCAGAGAATATTTACATCTATAAAATAATATTGGTCTAATTAACAAATGTTTAAGCTCTTGGTAGATTTAATGGCAAATAGGCCTACTATAAATAGGATAAATAATAAATTGAGTAAAACCATTTTTGTCAGATATATTCTTTATTTACATTTCAAATGTTGTTTCCTTTCCGGGAGCACTCCCCGCCCCCCAAATCCCCAAATCCATCCCTTTTTCCCCTGCTCACCAATCCACAAACACTCACTTCCCTGTCCTAGTATTTCCCTATACTGAGTCATCCAGCCTTCTCAGGATCAAGGGCCTTTTCTCCCTTTGATGTCCAACAAGGCCATCCACTGCTGCATAAGCATCTGGAGCCATGGGTCCCTCCATGTGTCTATTCAGTTCTTGGATTAGTCCCAGGGAGCTCTGAGGGTACTGGGTGGTTCATATTGTTGTTCCTCCTATGGCACTATAAACCCATTTAGCTGCTTGGGTCCTTTCTCTAGCTCCTCCATTGGGGACCCGGTGCTCAGTTCAATGGTTGACTGAGAATGTCCCCCTCTGTATTTGTCATGCACTGGCAGACCCTCCCAGGTGGAAGCAATATCAGGCTCTGTCAGCAAGCACTTCTTGGCATCCACAATACTGTCTGGGTTTGGTAAGAGTATATGGGTTGTGCAATCTCTGGATGGTGTTTCCCTCATCCTCTGCTCCACATTTTGTCTCTATATCTCCTCTTGTGGGCGTTTTGTTCCCCCTTCTAAGAAGGACCCGAGAATCCATATTTTGTTCAACCTTCTTCTTGAGCTTCCTTTGGTTTGTGAATTGTATCTTGGGTATTCTAAACTTCTGGGCTAAAATCCACTTATTAGTGAGTGAATACTATGTGTGTTCTTTGGTGATTGAGTTACCCCATTTAATATGATATTTTCTAGCTCCATCCATTTGACTAATAATTTCATGAATTCATTGTTTTTAATAGCTGAATAGTATTCCATTGTGTAAGTGTACCACATTTTCTGTATCCATTCCTATGTTGAGGGACATCAGGTTTGTTTTCAGCTTTTAGCTATTATAAATAAGGCTGCTATGAACATAGTGGAGCATGCGTCTTTATTACATGCTGGAGAATCCTCTGGGTATATGCCCAGGAGTGATATAGCAGGGTCCTCCAGTAGTATTACACCCAATTTATTGAGGAACCACCAAATTGATTTCCAGAGTGGTTGTACCAGCTTGCAATGCCAGCAGCAGTGGAGGAGTGTTCCTCTTTCTCCACATCTTCTCCAGCACCAGCTGTTCCCTGAGTTTATGAGCATAACCATTCTGACTGGAGTGAGGTGAAATCTCATGGTTGTTTTGATTTGCATTTCCCTGATGATTGAGGGTGTTGAACAATTCTTTAGGTGCTTCTCAGACATTCGATATTCCTTAGTTGAAAATTCTTTGTTTAGCCCTGTATCCCATTTTTAATAGAGTTGTTTGGTTCTCTTGAGTCTAACTTCTTGAGTTCTTTGTACATATTAGATATTAGCCCTCTATCAAAAGTAGGATTGGTCAAGATCTTTTTCCAATTCATTGGTTGCCATTTTATCCTATTGACAGTGTCCTTTGACTTACAAAAAATTTGTAATTTTATGAGATGCAATTTGTCAATTCTTGATCTTACAGCATAAGTTCAGTGTGTCTGGTTTTATGTGGAGGGCCTTGATTAACATGGACTTGAGCTTTGTACAAAGAGATGGGAATGGATTGATTTGCATTCTTCTGCATGGTAATCGCCAGTTGAACCAGCACCATTTGTTGAAAAGGCTATCTTTTTTTCACTGAACAGTTTTAGCTCCTTTCTCAAAGATCAAGCTGCCATAGGTGTGTGGGTTCATTTTTTGGTCTTCAATTTTATTCCATTGATCTACCTGTGACTGTACAAATACCATGCCGTCTTTATTACTATTTCTCTGTAGTACTGCCTGGGGTATGAGATACTGATTTCCCAAGAAGTTCATTTATTATTGAGAAGACTTTTATCTATTCTGGGTTTTTGTTATTCTGGATGAATTTGAGAATTGCTCTTTCTAACTCTATGAGGAATTGAGTTGGAATTTTGATGGGGATTGCATTGAATCAGTAGATTGCTTTTGGCATGATGGCAATTTTTACTATATTAATCCTGCCAATCCACGAGCATGGGAGATCTTTCCATCTTCTTAGATCTTCTTCGATTTCTTTCTTCAGAGACTTGAAGTTCTTGTCATACAGATCTTTCCCTTGTTGGTGAGAGTCACACCAAGATACTTTATATTGTTTGTGACTATTGTGAAAGGTGTCATTTTCCTAATTTCTTTCTCAACCTTTTCATCCTTTGAGTATAGGAAGTCTACTGATTTGTTTGAGATAATGTGTTATTGGACCACTTTGCTGAAGTTGTTCGTCAGCTGTAGGAGTTCTCCGGTGGAGTTTTTGTGGTTGTTTAAGTATACTATTATATCATCTGGAAATAGTGAAAGTTTGACTTCTTCCTTTCCAATTTGTATCCATTTTACAACCAATGGTTGTCTAATTGCTCTAGGTATTATTTCAAGTACTATATTGAATGAATATATAGAGAGACAACAGCTGTGTCTAGTCTCTAATTTTAGTGGGATTACTTCAAGTTTCCCTCCATTTGGTTTGATGTTGGCTACTGGTTTCCTGTAAATTGCTTTTATTCCTTTTAGGTATGGGCCATGAATTCCTGATCTTTCCAAGACTTATAAAATCAAAGGATGCTGAATTTTGTCAAATGCTTTTCCAGCATCTAATAAAATAATCATGTGTTTTTTTTTCTTTGACTTTGTTTATGTAGTGGAGGACATTGATGGATTTCCATATATGGAACCATCCCTGCATCCCTGGGATGAAATCTACTTGATAATGGTGAATGATTGTTTTAATGTGTTCTTGGATTTGGGTGGCAAGAATTTTATTGAGTACTTTTGCATCTACATTCATAAAGGAATTTGGTCTGATATTCTCTTTTTTTGTTGGATCTTTGTGTAGTTTTGGTATCAGCGTAATTGGGGCTTCATAGAATGAGTTGGGTAGTGTTCCTTCTGTGTCTTTTTTGTGTAATAGTTTGAAAAGTATTGGTATTAGGTCTTCTTTGAAGGGTTGATAGAACTCTACAATAAACACATCTGGTCTTGGGCTTTTTTGGTTAGGAGACTATTAATGACTGCTTCTCTTTCTTTAGGGGTTATGGGACTGTTTAGATGGTCTATCTGATCCTGATTTAACTTTGATATTTGGTATCTGTCTAGAAAATTGTCTGTTTCATCCAGATTTTCCACTTGTGTTGAGTATAGGCTTTTGAAGTAGAACATGATGATTTTTTGAATTTCCTCAGTTTCTGTTCTTATATCTCCCTTTTCATTTCTGATTTTGTTAATTTGGATACTGTCTTTGTGCCCTCTGGTTAGTGTGGCTAAGGGTCTATGAATCTTGCAGATTTTCTCAGAGAACAAGCTCCTGGTACCATTGATTCTTTGTATAGTTCTTTTTGTTTCTACTTGGTTGATTTCAGCCCTGAGTTTGATGATTTCCTGTCATCTACTCCTCTTGGGTATATTAGCTTCTTTCTGTTCTAGTATTTTCAGATGTGCTATTAAGTTGCTAGTGTATGCTCTCTCCAGTTTCTTTCTGGAGGCACTCAGAGTTATGAGTTTTCCTCTTAGCACTGTTTTCATTGTGTCCCCTAAGTTTGGGTATGTAGTGCCTTCATCTTCATTAAATTCCAAATAGTCATTGATTTATTTCCTTATTTCTTCCTTGACCAAGGTATTATTGAGTAGAGCATTGTTTAGCTTCCATGTGTATGTGATTTTTTTTGTTGTTTTTGTTGTTATTGAAAAGCAGTTTTAATCTGTAGTGATCTGATAGGAGGCATGGGATTACTTCATTCTTCTTATATATGTTGAGGTCTATTTTGTGATCGATTATATGGTCAGTTTTAGAGAAGCTACCATATAGTGCTGAGAGGAGGGTATATTCTTTGGATTTGGGATTAAAAGTTCTATAGATATCTGTTAAATCCATTTGGTCCTTAACTTCTGCTAGTTTCACTGTATCTCTGTTTGGTTTGTGTTTACCTGTTCTGTCTATTGATGAGAGTAGGGTATTTAAGTCACCCATAATTATTGTGTGAGGTGCAATATGTGCTTTAAACTTTAGTAAAGTTTCTTTTATGAATGTGGGTGTCTTTGCATTTGGAGCATAGATGTTCAGAATTGAGAGCTCTTCTTGGTAGATTTTTTTTCCTTTGAGTATGCAGTGTCCTTCTGTGTCTTTTTTTTTTTGATGAATTTTTGTTGAAAGTAAATTTCATCTGATATTAAGATGTCTTCTCCAGATTGTTTCTTGGGACAATTTGCTTCAGACTTTCATAGTCTCTGGTGAGAAGTCTGGTGTAATTTTGAAAGGTCTGCTTTATATATTACTTGACCTTTCTCCCTTACAGTTTTTAACATTCTTTCTTTGTTTATTGCATTTGTTGTTTTGATTATTATGTTATGGGAGGAATTTCTGTTCATGTCCAGTCTGTTTGGTGTTCTGTAGGTTTCTTGTATATTTATAGGCATCTCTTTCTTCATGTTAGGGACGTTTTCTTCTATAATTTTCTTGAACATATTTATAGGCCTTTTAAATTGTACATCTTTGCTCTCTTCTATACCTATAATCCTTAGGTTTTGGTTTTCTCATTGTGTCCTGGATTTCCTGGATGTTTTGCATTACAAGCTTTTTGCACTTTGCATTTTCTTTGATTGTTGAGTCAATATTTTCTGTGGTATCTTCAGCACCTGAGACTCTTTCTTCTGTCTCTTGTATTCTGTTGTTGATGCTTGCATCTATGACTCCTGATTTCTTTCCAAGGTTTTCTACTTCTAGAGTTGTCTCCTTTTGTGATTTCTTTATTGTTTCTACTTCCATATTTAGGTCCTGGATGGTTTTGTTCAGTTCCTTCTCTTGTTTATTTGTGTTTTCCTGTAATTCTTTAAGAGACTTTTGTGTTTCCTCCTTAAGGATTGCTACCTGTCGACTCATGTTCTCCTGTATTTCTTTAAGGGATTTTTCTGTTTACTCTTTAAGAGCTTCTACCTGTTGACCCATGTTGTCCAGTATTTCTTTAATGGAGTTATTTATGTTCTTCTTGAAGTCTGCTGTCAGCATTATGAAATGTGATTTTTAAATCCAGATAATGCTTTTCCGGTGTGTTGGGGTATCCCGTGCTTTCTGTTGTGAGAGAACTGGGTTCGGATGGTGCCGTGTTGCCTTGGTTTCTGTTGGTAATGTTCTTGAGTTTGCCTTTTGCCATCTGGTTATCTTTGGTGTTAGCTGGTCTTGCTGTTTCTGACTGTTTTTTTTTTGTTTGTTTGTTTTGTTTTGTTTTGGTTTGGTTTGGTTTTTTTTGTCCTACAAGCCTGTTTGTCTGTACTCTTTGGAGACCTGTTCTCTCTGGGAGTAATTTAGGTATATAGAGCTGTGATACAGAGTCAGCTCAGGTGTGCAGACAGAAACCAGAAGAATCCTGTCCCCAGCTGATCCTTAGTTCCTGTGTCCTTTTGGCTCTAGGCAGGTCCCTTTTGAGCCAGCAATTTGAATAGAGGTGGTGGTCTTACCTGTGCACACAGGTATGTAGGCACTCCTGGGAGAGAAGGTCTCTTTTGGTGGTATTTGTGTATGTAGCTCTGTGGCCCAGGATCAGTTCTGGGTGCAGACGGAAATCAGAAGACCCCTGTCCCAGGCTGCTTCTGGACTCTTGTGTCCTAGTGGTTCAGGCTGATTCCTCTGAGCAGCAAGGGAGGTCCTACTTGTGCTCTCAAGCCTGTCTGCATTCCTGGGAGGTTAGCTATCACCCTGTGCCACCTGGATATGGCACTCTGTGGTAGAGGATGGTCCCCAACTGGAGGCAGAAACCGAAAGACTCCCACTCATGGCTTCTGGACAGGTTCTTCTGAGCAGCAGAGGTGGTCCTACCTGTTTTCTGGAGTAAAAACATTCTTAATACTAACAAGAATATGTCAGCAAAATTTTTCTGTCTTATACAGATAAATGTTATGTGTCTATATCTCAATGCAGTGTGTTGAGAGTCAATTGTTTCTTCTGTTTTCAGTTTTAAACTCAATTTCAATTCTAAAACAATGTGTGAATTCCCACTGACACAGTTCACAGTCATAGACTATTATCCAAAATGACTTGGGTTTTTGGGTGAATAAGGAATCATTTTATAAACTCAATCAGAAAGAGTGTGTCATAAAGGAATCTGTTGCATTAGATTAGTTTGTGGTGTTGCTAAGTGCACTTGTTTTATGGTGTCAGGCTCTTAGCTGACAGAGTACTAATCATGAGGTGTCCAAGTATGTATTAAAATTTTCAGCTGGGGTAATAAGTAGGAAATATTTTCAGGATTCTCTAACTATATCACCAGAGATAACAACTCAGACACAATGTATAGCCAATTAAAATTTTCCCTTGGCAGTAACCGTGGCCTTCACAGAACTAAGCAGTTTGAAGCAAGCAGGTTTTTTTTAAATTTTTTATTAGATTACTTTCTATTTTTACATTACAATTTTTATCCCCTTTCTTGGTTTCACCTCCGGAAACACCCTATTCCATCCCCCCTCCACCTGCTCACTAAAGACCAACTCCCAATTCCTTGTCCTGGCATTCTCCTATACTGGGGCATCCAGCTTGCTCAGGACCAAGGGCCTCTTCTCCCTTTGATGTCCAACAAGGCCGTCCTCTGCTACATATCCAGAGCTGGAGCCATGGATCTCCCTATGTGTACTCTTTGGCTGAATTTTTAGTCCCTGGGGGCTCTGGGGTGTACTGATTGCTTTATATTACTGTTCCTCCTATGGGGCTGTAAACCTCTTCAGCTATGAAGAAAGCAGTCTTAACAGATGCTAAGATAAGCAGTTGACTGGAGGGGCTTCCATACAAACAGGCAGTTTAATAGAAACTTAGTCAGCTAGAAGGGGTTCCATACAAGCAGATAGTTTAACAGACACTGAGATAAGTTAGGTAGAGGAGGTTCCACACAAACAGGCAGTATAACAGAAGCATAGTTGAGTGTAAGGGGTTCCATACAAGCAGGCAGTTTTACAGTAGTTAAGTCAAGTTAGCTCAGACATCCTGATCTTTGGTTTCTAGAACAGAGTTGGGCAATTTTCGGTGGGATTCTCCATCAAGGAGATCAAATTTGATTTAAACATGAAATAGCCTCAACAAGAATACAAGATGGAACAACCTTTGCACTGTTTCACCCTGTCATACTTCTCCACAGATTATCTAGTTATGTTATCCCTGGAGCATAGGCAATTTGACTTAACTGCTTAGAAATTATCAGTGAAAAGAATTGGTCTCTATAAAGAAAAAATTAGCTACCTTATGAAATGTTTGATAATTTATATACATGATATGGAAAATTTTATTAAATATTTTTGTAAATTAACAAAAATTATAAACTTAATATACTTTTTGACTTTTATTACCTGATACTTAAATTAATAGTTTAATTAATATGAATGTTGATAAATTCACATAAATATATGTTGTATGAGTACCTGTCTTGAAATTTAAAAAATTAAATATGAGTTATTATTTAATACACTTTTTAGTATTTTAAATTTAAGAACAATATTATAAAAAATATGCAATGCAATACTCTGCCATTTTAGGAAGTTTATCTTTGAACTTTTCTTTATTTTAGTAACAGAAGGATAAGATTTACGGTATAAAGGCATGGTCAGCAATTTATTTTCATTGAGCACTTGTGTATAGGATACATTTAATTTTAAGTTTTCATATTAACACTAACAACATTTGCAAACAATAAGTTAAAAGATTGAACTCTATTGAAACTTTGGATTCAAGGATGACCCAACATAATGAAAAAGGTGGCTGGCAAAGTTGTTATTTTACTAATGGGATGCAGTATTAAACTGTTGTCTATATCTCTATATCCATAAATTAATGCAGATCTCAGGCCTTATTACAGGAACCTTTGTTCAGCACAGGTTGAATTTCTTGCCTTTAAAATCTCATGTTTGGACACATCAAAGGTACATCTGAACACTTGGGTGTGATTCCAGCCATCTATAACATATGGATTTCTCTAACAAAGTCTGATAGCTGTATTAATTCAGTGTGTCATAGTGCAGAGAACAAATGACCATGGAATACTCTGTCACAATGGGATATCTATCTCACATTCCTTCCCCAGGCTCAAGGAACACTACAGAATATGGGTAAAAAGACTAAAAGAGCTAGAATTTGATAGGAAGGGGGCCCTGTAACCATGAAATCAAAGAAGCTGTGATGGTCTGTACAAGATACAAACAAGATCAAACTAGCCAACATTCCAACATGGAGTGGAGAAGGCCATATAAGCTCCTGTTCTCAGCTAATGAACTACTGACAGTTGATGGCTTCTGAGGTAGGGAGACTCAGGTATTTTAAGTGTGTGTCTCCTGTTAAGGTGACCATGCTTCGCATGCTTACAGAGGCAATACAAGTCAGTCTACTGGGTTATAAAAACATCCACACCAACAGAACAGAAATTTGCAGAAGAGGTTCTGGGAGGAGTTAGAGGGGAAACAAAGGTAAATATAACCAAAATATATCACTTGTACATGTGGGATTCTCAAATAACTAATAAAAAGTGGTTTTTAAAAAGTCATTTGTTTGGAAACAGAAGTTTTTGAGAGTTTATTCCTAAATAACTTTGATTTCCTATGCTTCAGCTTCTCTTCTCAAGTAACAAACATAGGAGTATGCTAATCATTACTCTATCATGAGTTTCAAATGGATTGATCTTTATAAAGTTCTTACAACCCATCACAGCACATAGTATAAGTTATATTAATCTTAAATCTTAATTCAGGAGAATGTGACCATCTGTCTGAAGGTCTGATGGTAATCAGTTTGTCACCACAGAAGTAGAAAATTTCTCACCTTAGAAAATCTGCATTTTCATGTTTATATAGAGAGATACGATGTTTGGGTATTTATGGCAGATCACAAGATTATTTATTGTGATATAGATGTTAACTATTTCTTACAACTTAACAACATGGAAACAAAAGTTTGCATTAGTATTGTAGGAACTAAGATAACTTAGATTACAAAGATAGAAGTGATAGTGAATTCATAGTTTAAGCTTTATCCCTAGCTCCTTAAATATTACAGGATATATGGATATGTTAGCCCACATAGAAAAATATCTAAGCCACATTCTGCACAATTTATCCTAGTACAAAAATAATTCTAAAGTTTCTGAAAGAAATTTTATTCTGGGTATATGATCTTAAGAAAAAGAAGAGAGGAGAATAAATTGAATTTGAGGTTGCACAGCCCCTATTATCCACAGTAGGCTTGGTGTTCTTACATCAATGACCAACCTAGAAAAATATTCCACAGACATGCCTATAGGTCAATATGGTGGAGGTAATTTCTCAATTGAAATACCCTTTAACTTGGCATGTCAAGTTAATAACCAGGATTATTCATGACAACATGCAAACAATTATATAACTCAACAAATAATATGAAATGTGCATGTTTATTACTTTTTAAATTTTTATTTCTATGTGTATGGATATTTTACCTGTGTGTATTTCTGTGCGGTCCTGGTATCTGAGGATGCTAGAAGAGAGCATCAGATCCCCTGGAACTGATCATTGTTAGTTGTCATATAGGTACTAGGAATTGAATCTATGTTCTCTAGAACAGGAGCCAGTGCTCCTAATCTCTGAGTCATATCCCCATATCTGGGTTATCTCTTAATCTCTTTAAAATAATCAAATTAAATTCCATTTTCATTCATCAAATTAAAAATATAGCACCTGGAAGACAATCAGACAGAGCTCTGTGAGGTCAAAGACAGTCTGGTCTACTTAGTGAGTTCTAGGACAGTTAGAGATATGTGGTAAGAATTTGTTTCAAAAAGAACAATCTAATTTTTAGTCACTAAATATTAAAAGCAGCTTGAAGAATTTTGTGAGATAATGTCTTCATATTCACTTTTTCTGTGTTTTCTAATCTGGTGTTATTGAATAGATATCATTGCGTTTTTGGAGAAGCTAAAAAAACAATGACTATGTCTCTTGAAATGTCACAGAAACATTTTTTTCTCTCAATTTATCAAAATCTGGGAGTCATATGAACTTTGGTTAAAACTTGTATATTTGGACTAAAAACTAAACGAAAGAATGCATAATTAGAAGATTCAAGTTGCCAAAGGCTAAAGGTTTTAAAATGGGAAAAAATCTAGACAATAAATTAGTTATATTGGGTCTAAAAATAGTCTTGTAAGACCAACTATATCTAACTAGAATTCTATGCGATTCTTATTCAAAGTTCTGTTTCGGATTGAACAGCAGATCTGAGACAAATTGAATTCAAATTTGGGCATATCATAATTTTAACAGCTTTACTGTATAACTAATCCATTTAAAGTATACTATTCAGTGTATTTAATCATCTTATATGTGTGCAACCATTTCAACCTTTAAAAGAAATTTCATAATATTTATCCTCTAAATTATCCCTCTCTCCTATGTAACAACTTATCTTTCTTCCACTGCTTTCAGCATTTATTTTTCTATAGTTACTTAGAGATTGATGGTGAAAATCATTGAAATTTTTTATGAGATTATTAATTGCCTATTTTTAATAAAATTTCTATTTTATTGTGCTATGAAATGAATCATTAGAAGACAACCAAGCTTTAAATTTTATCGGATTATGCAGTTACTAAATTAAAATCAATATAAAATAAGCTAATTGAAATTTATTAAATATATAAAGGAATAATAATTTATTTAGGAAAAAATTTGGAATGAAATTTTATTATAAAGACTGGACATTATATTTGGAAACAACCTCTTTTCTATTTCAAAAGTGTTATGAAAATACAAATGTAGCTAGTGGTTCCTAGGAAAGAGATGAATTATCTTGAAGAAATTTAAGATGTTTGACTATAAAATGAATATTATTGCTACTTCTTGAAGAAGTCACAATGATATTGTTGAACAAGTTCTACAGAGAAATTCTGTTATGTCATTATTTCAATTAGAAGAAGCAAACAAAAATTGAACTTATGTATCCTCAAATGAAAGCTTCCTTAGATTCTATGTTGTATAAAATGCCTAAAGAAATTGATTATCTTTCTGTACATAAGGTCATAAACTGTGTGCATGTAAAAGAAGTATAAAAAATGAAATGTTTTTATGGCTACATTTATTAATCTTGAAGTCAGAGCCTGCCTATTCTTTATATTGTAGTTCTTAAAGATCAACATAAACTTTCTGACAATTATTCAATTATTAGTAAAGTGAGGTTGGCCTAAACCACAAGTCTTAAATTGTCTTATTTTGAAAAACGCTTTCCTTTATATTTGCTTACTCACATTTTTATTTTCAATCACAGTGCTGCCATTTAATGTTTGAAAACAACTGAGAAATAAACACTAGGGAAAACTGCAAATTGAAAGCAAGCTGATTTTGTCAGGCCTTGTAAATATAAATGTTTCTTTATTTATGGTTGCTACAACCCAGCCCTTACATACAAATTGCATCATGCTCATACTACCAACCTTTGTAAGGTTGAGACAGAAAGATTTCCAGAAGTCCCTAGTCATACAAAGATCTAAAGATTAAGATACTGTCTTAAAGCAATAAAAAGAAAATGAAATAAGTTTCCTTGGACCGTATCCTTTGATTATGCATGACAACTAGGACAATGTGTCTCAAAACTGAAAGTTGCAAGGACCTCATAAAATTTCAAAGTTTCTGTAAGGTAAAAGACACTGTCAAAAAGACAAAGGGGCAACCAACTAACTGGGAAATGATCTTTACCAACCCTATATCCGACAGAGGGCTAATATCCAATATATACTAAGAACTCAAGAAGTTAGACTCCAGAGAGCCAAGTAATCCTACTAAAAATGGGGTACAGAGCTAAACAAAGAGTTCTCACCTGAAGAATATCTAATGGCTGAGAAGCACCTAAAGAGATGTTCATCATCATTAGTCATTAGGGAAATGCAAATCAAAACTACCCTGAGATTCCATCTCACACCAGTCAGAATGGCTAAGATCAAAAACTCAGGAGACAGCAGTTGTTGGCAAGGATGTGGAGAAAGAAGAACACTCCTCCACTGCTGGTGGAATTGCAAGCTGATACAACCACTCTGGAAAGAAGTCTGGTGGTTCCTCAGAAAAGTGGGCATGACACTCCCTGAGGATCTGGCTATACCACTCGTGGGCTTATACCCAGAGACTTTACCTGCATGCAATAAGGACACATGCTCCACTATATTCATAGCAGCCTTATTTATAATAGCCAGACGCTGGAAAGAACCCAGATGTCCCTCAACGGAGGAATGGATTCAGAAGATGTGGTATATCTACACAATGGAATACTACTCTGCAATTAAAAACAATGAATTCACGAAATTCCTAGGCAAATGGTCAGAACTGGAAAATATCATCCTTAGTGAGGTATCCCAATCAAAAAAGAACACACATGTTATGCAGTCACTGATAATGGGATATTAACCCAGAATCTCAGAATACCCTAGACACAGTTCTCATATCAATAGATTTCTAAGAAGATGGAAGGAGAGACCCCTGGTCCTGGAAAGACTGGATGTAGGGGAATGCCAGGACAGAGAAGCGAGAGAGGTATGAATAGGGAAAAGAGGGAGGGAAGGGGGCTTATGGGACTTTTGGGGAGGGAGGAAATGGGAAAGGGGAAATGATTTGGAATGTAAATAAAAAAATCTTAGAAAAAAAAGAAATTTGAATTTAATACTCTTCACTGAGCTTGTGCATTCTTACTCCTAACTGAAGCTATCCTGAAATTTAATGTGAAAAACAAAATGTGTAACTCTCTTGGAGGATGGTAAATATTGTTATAGTCCTACAAAAATAACCTTTATATGATTCTTGACCTGTTTGTTTTCAAGGATGGTCTATATGAGTAGCAGGCATAAGCAGAATTATATAATTTAGTTACTTTTATTTTCTCTAGAATTTGTATGAAGAAATATCAAGGATCATATTAAAAGAAACTAACGTTTCTAATTGCAAACTTTATAATATTCTGCAGAAAATTATTCAAGTACTCTAGTTTTATATAACCTCATAAGAAATACTGTGAATATCTGTTCACAGGGCCACTGACACTTAGGATAGAACAAGAACTTATGAAGAATATAATAAATTTAGTAACTAGTCTCGTATATGTAATTTCTTGTCTTGTCTATTTTATTTATATATTTTATAAACTCTATTAACATGTTATCGCTTCCTACAAATAATATCCAGGATAGTTATGGGAGGAAGTATTGAAATTACATATATGTACCTGTATTCTTAACAGGAAATAATCGAAGCTATGTGACCAAGTGTAAAGTATATATAGAATTAAAAAGTATCTCCTGAGTAAGGGATAATATATGATTCTAGAGTAGTTGAAAATTTAAGTATAAAAAATTGCCAAGTGCTACTTACTTTCAAAAGACACACTTCACTTTCTTCAGTGTAAGAGGTGTTATCTTCTCTCAACTTAATAAATATTAACTTTTCTGTTATTTAATTGCTTGTCTCCATGAGTTGTTGATACCAATTCAGAATGTAGTACTTAAGGAGCAGGTTCAGTCTCAGAAAATACAATGGAAAGTGAAGGAAAGCAAAACAAACACTGTAGTTACACATGAACAAAAGTTGGGAATCATTTTGAAACTTCTGGGAATGGTACATGAGTGTTTAGCAAATGGAGTTCTTTATGGCAAGGCCCTTAGAGATCCCTGTCTACTTGGCAAGGACCTGTGGACACCTTCACAGATCCTAGAGAGGACATGTGTTTTAGGTCTTCTTGGCTTTTGCTGTGTTTACTCTGATGGTAATATTTAGTTTTACATTGTTAGTCAAGATTTTGGCTGAAATTATGATGAACCTGTAGTATATTTCTTGAAACAAAGAAAGTGGTTCTCCTGGTTATCCTCGGCTGCTTCTGCAGTCATCTGGAGTAAGCAGGGGGAACTAAAATTTGGCTCCAGTATTTAAGAGTTAGGTCTTAATCATTACCATTTTGAGAATGTATAAAAATATGACAACAACTACTGCTTACACAAAAATAATATGTAGATCATAGAAATTATACTTACATCTGAAAAACATTATTCTAGGTAATTATCATATGCTCTGCTGACTTCAAAAATATAGAAACACCATACTGTTAACAACTAAACATTGAGCTTTGTCTTTCATTTTTGTAACCACATGTCTGCTGCCTGTCCAGGCTCAATATGAATAGCACATGTCTGGCTAGATAGAATCATTTGGATCGTCATAACAAAATCTATACTAAGAGATAAAATAAAGGTTAAATTAATGCTTAGATGTGGATAAAGATCAATTAGTGATGACATGAGAGTGGGAAAGAGGAAAAGAAACCAAAATGAGTACATATTAACGATTCTCGGAAAATGATTATAGAGAAATGAATTGAAACTGCTTTTGCTTGAATGCTTTGGAACTTGAATAAATAAAGATGGTTCAATTCATTCAGGGTCATCTGTCTGAAAGACAAATAACAAGTTCCTCATTTTCACCAACTCTACATATTCATCCTGCAGCTTAGAACCCTGCTGGAGCTGTACTCTGAAAAACAAAGACCTTGAAAAGAAAAGATGAACTTAAATGGGTTTGCATGGTGACTTGGCATAGCTGGTTCTGAATGTAGAGGGTTTTAACTATGCTGGCACCCTGATGACACTGGATATATGCACATGCAGTGTGAAGGATAGTCCCAACCATATTCTGCCCAATGCTTTCATAGAACACAATGTTTTCCTCTGAGAACTGAGAAATCTGGACAGTCTCATGTGTAGGACAACAAAGCACTTGCACATTTGTCTCCCTATTTTCAGGAATGCTACCATGGAGCCAGTTCCAAGATGTGTCTCACATTCTGTTGGGGGATGAGAGTTACTGCTTCACTTTACTTGTCTTTGGGTTTGGCTTCAGGTTGTCAAATGACATAGCTACATTATCAAACAAGGTTTTTTGCAGAGTGCTTTACCACTATTGTAGGCAGTCAACAAGATATTGTGAGACAAAAGAAACAAAGCTCTTGATCTTGTTATTGTTCTCTATACAAGTATCAAGTGTGTTTATATCTGTCTGGGCTCATTATATTTTACTGACTCAATCTGCTAAACACTTTAATAGTACGGAGCTGAGTGGAATGGAATAGGTATGTTTGTGGATGGCCTGTTTAGAATGCAGACATGGTCTCCATTATAAAAGGCTGTAAGCCGTGTGAAATGAATTTTTCTGTACATAATACGCAGTTACTTGTGTATATCTTCAAGTAGATGTTAGTTAGGATCATTATCTTCTTTTTGTAAAAGTCTATCCATTTGTAAAATAAGAGAATTATGTTTTTCTCTCAGAAATGGAGAGTTTCTGGGTTTATGGAAAAGCACAAAAGAATGAATGAAGATATTTATATAAGAATAAGGGGAATAAAATTACAAATAATTCAGAAGAATTTTGAGGAATAATCTACATCAAGAGCACCAACACTATCTGCTCTTTATTCAATTAATACCCACTTAGGCACAGCATAACATTTTTTATGACATTGTATATACTTTTTGATACTTCTGGGAAAAATAAATAAATTGCTTTTAAGGAAAAGTTTTCTGAAGGGTACTATTACACTCCAGAAAGATAAATATTCCCTTTATGCATCAACCATTAATGCACAAGAATAAATAAGCTGGGCTCTAAAGTGCCAATGATGGCTTGCAAGAAACAGTGAAATTGCACAAAGTCCATGTATTACCCACTTCCCCTTGGGCTGAAATATATGGCATTCATTTATAAGTCACAAGAAAAACATTTGTAATCTTGTCTATGGATATCAAAGAATACTAGAAAACATTATTATTATTATTATTATTATTATTATTATTATTATCATTACTATTATTATACAGGAACATCACTTACATATTTTTTACTATAAAATGTATAAGAAAAGCAATAAAATTGTCTTGGCTCCCATGGAGAGTAGAATTGGAATGTATTTGAAACTTCTTCTTGTATTATTTCTATATAAACTCATAAACATGTATGCCATTTATGCTAACAGAAACTTGTTTTAAAATTAGTAATCTACCAAACCCAAAATGCACCCTAAATCACTTCAATACGAATTTTACTGAGACTTTTAAAAGTCACTTGTATGACATTTTTACCACAAATTCCTGAACTCTTCTGTTATCATTGTTTATGCTTTCTAAAAATCACATTAAATCAGCAAAAAGTTTAGCTTCTTTTAGACAGGCTTATATCAGTCTTTAGTTTTCAGATAGCATCTTTCAGCCTCTTTAACACTGTACATAGCAAAAACCTAAAGAAAAAATACTGAGATTCGTTATACAGGAATAGATTTGAAAATGAGCCTAAGTTCCAAGGCAAATTCCAATGGATTTGAGGCTAAAGCAGTTTTGAATGCTCAGATCAGTATAGGAAGTAGAAATACTTTTAAAGATACCAGTTGATGGGTACTACAGATCTTATATCTAAACCATCTTGTCAATTTCCCCATGTTCTTTTCCTTCATATTTTCACCAAGAAAGCAGAAAACCAGTAAAATGTCCTGGATGACTAGGCTGAACTATTTGTCTCCAAGTAAGTTTTGGACTCTGGCCAAATTGATAATTATTAAATTCTAAAAGATGCTGGGAGAAATTGACTGGATTAAACAATTTAGAGCTTCAGTAATGTCTATTCACTGCCTCTCATTGTTATGATTTTTAGAAGTACACACTGACATACAAGGACAGTTTTTATACTCCACTGAGCTGGATCTACAGTTACAATTACTGAAGTCATTCAGGCCCAAAATGTGCTTTTGCCTGAATTACCAAAGCAATTACACCTATCCCTAGAGTGATTACTGATTGATAAATCTAAGGGTGTGATTACCGTAAAGTTCTGGGTTTCTTCATCTCTATTTCTTTCCAAGATAGATATTTTGTTTTTTTACAAAACAAAGACATGAGTCCAGAATGCCCAGTATTGTGAGAACAACATAGAGTATATTTACAAATGACAAATAGTACAAAGTTGTGATGAGAATTGAGGAGAGGGAAGTAACAACTTGGAAGAATTATTTTCTCATTTTAACCCTTGGGGGAGAGGTGTGACCTTAAACTATCCTGTGAAATCTAGTGCTCTCTTGGGAGAAGAATAGACAATTCACAGGAAGGAGAGGAGGAGAAAGGCTTGTATTATTAACAGTTTAAATGCATCATAGTCTCTGTTTAAGTACAATCTTGATGAATTGTTCTTAAAAACGGTATTGATCTAGGTAATCAATCTTGGAGCTTTTGTCAAAAAGGATTTTTTCACCAAAACTGCACTATTGATTACTTGCATCAGAACAGAGCTATAAAAAGAAGAAATGTATTCAAGTCAACACTATTGCTGATGCCCCTGAAAATTCTAGAGTTGCATATCGACCCCCATTTAAAAAAAAACTGATTTCAGGAGGAGTCACTAGTGGGTTTTGCTTGGTCCCCTATCTGTCCCTTGACAACTATTGTAAATCTTGTTGCCTGATGCTACCTACCCTGCACTTCAACAGGCTGTGCTGCAATAATTGAACTCAAACCTTGCAAAACAAAGACAAGAACAACAAACTTACAAAGGTGTTTAATGGTTAAAATAAAGGCCTTGCCAGCGTAACCCAGGATCGATGAAGACAAACTGGCAAGCTATGTTCTGCAGTTTAAAAATCTTGAGTGATTTCTGCATTAGTATAAAATCTCAGAAAAGCTGAGAAAACACCTAAATCCTGCAAGCCATATTCAATCATTTGAAAGATTTACTTGGCAAGATAAGAGTAAATTTAGCAATCCTTCTGGACCTGTATTTATGATGTTTATGCATGACAAGTTCTCTCTATATATGTCTTGGAGTTAGCACAGAAGTACTCTCACCAGCAGTAAAATCATTATTATATTTATGTTAAGAAGTCAACTTACTGTTATGATATAATTACTTAACATCTAAATTCTTTGCCCAGATAGAAATTCAAAAAAAGAAGGACATGATTTAAATCATCTTAGTCAGCAGGAACAAGAGATCTGATATTGTATGGAGCATTAAATTCTAGTCCTGTCACATAAAAGGTATAGCAATGACAGTATCATTTGATGGCTACTCCAGGCCCAAAGAGTCTGCCACAGTCTCAAAAAAAAGAGAAAAAAATCCTCAGTCTGGGAAGTGACTTTAAAGGATGAGGAAGCATATATCCTAAATTGTTGTGTCATGAATACAAATCAGATTGCAAGAACACATTCATGTAGAGAATTAATAAAATAAGGATATATCCTGGCCTTTAAAAAAGCTCATACAAAAGCCACAGTAAGTAAACAGATGTTTGAGGCTACATTACACTTGCTTGTGCCATTGCTGTGATATGTGCAGAGAATACCACTTTCCATTTGTATTTTGATTCACAATAGCCTGTTACCCAAATGTACCTCACAGAGAAAAGCACCAGATAAATTCCAATTGAGGTAATATTCCACTAAATACACGACCATATTTCTATGCTACTGTTTCTAATCATAATATAGTTGAAGCAAACTTTTTACAATTTATTATATATCTTGTAAAAATTTTGTCTTTTTATAGTTTTAAACACAAATGTAATAAAATATAATCACATTTATTTCTCATTTCCCCCTCCAATTACCTTCTTATTTTCCCTAATATGTACCCTTCCAAGTTTTTATGATCACCCACTAAGTCCAGTTAGTGCTTCTCCTGCATACATGAGTAGGTGAGTATATACAAGATTAGTGGTTCTCAACATATGGATTGAGATTCCCTTTATACTTGAAAACCCGATATCCTGCATATCAGATGTTTACATTACAATTCAAAACAAGTTGGGACCGCCAGGCTCAGAGACAGACAGGCATAATATCGCTTCGGTTTCAGGCAGCTTGTGTGTAACCTGCTCCCAGGTGCTGGGCTGATCTGCAGTAACCAGCGCGCCAGTTCTGCGGTGGGACCTTCTGCCTGGTGGAGGGACCCCGCGCAGGGAGGGAGCCTGCCAGCTTCCCTTCCGCGACCTCTGTTCCCGCGGACTGCGCTGGAGAGACCGGTACCCAGGCTCTCCCCCCAATATAACATCACTTGGGACAAGGCCTGTTGGGGCTTCCGTCTGTGCCCAAGGGCGGGTTGGCGCTGTGGTCGTCTGGGTGCCAGATCGGCGGGCCATTGTGACCACAGGGTGAGCTGCGCCACGGAGAGTGCCCTCCGCCATCTTTGCTCCAGTGACCAGGTAGTTGGGACCACCAGGCTCAGAGACAGACAGGCATAATATCGCTTCGGGTTCAGGCAGCTTGTGTGTAACGTGCTCCCAGGTGCTGGGCTGATCTGCAGTGACCAGCGCGCCAGATCTGCTGTGGGACTTCTGCCTGGCAGAGGGACGCCCCCTCCCCCCCCAGGAGAGATCACACACCCCTGCACAGGGCAGGAGCCTGCCAGCCTCCCTTTGGCGACCTCTGCTCCAGGAATCCACTAGGCTGAGCCTTTAGATGTGCAAGGCCTCCCCAATATAAGATCACTTGGGGCAAAGCACATTAGGGCTCCAAAGTCACTCAGGAGCAGGCAGGCCCCAGAAATTGGTGCCAGGGGAATCCTGGTAATCCAGGGGGGGCAGAAATAGCTTTGCAGGCTCACAGGAGGTCCAACCAACAGCCAGTGGCAGCAGGACCAACTAACACCAGAGGTATCCAGATGGCAAAAGGCAAACGTAGGAATGTTACTAACAGAAATCAAAGTAATGTGGGACCATCCGAACCCAACTCTCCAACAGCAGCAAGTCCTGGATACCCCACCACACCCGAAAGACAAGATCTGGATTTAAAATCACTTCTCATGATGCTATTAGAGGATCACAAGAAGGACACAAATAAATCTCATAAAGAGTTACAGGAGACCATGAATCAAAGGTTAGAAGCCCTTACAAAGGAAACACAAAAATCGCTTAGAGAAATGCCGGAGAACATGGATCAAAAGATGGAGGCACACAAGGAGACAACACAAAAATCGCTTAACGAGATGAATCAATGGGTAGATGCACTCACAAAGGAATCACGAAATTTGCATAAAGAAATGCAGAAGAATATGGGTCAACAGACGGATGCCCATAAGGAGGCAACACAAAAATTGCTTAAAGAAATGAATCAACGGTTAGATGCCCTTACAAAGGAAACACGAGAACTGCTTAAAGAAATGCAGGAGACGATGGATCAACAGATGGAATCCCATGAGGAGGAAACACAAAAATCGCTCAGAGAAATGCAGGAGAACGTGGGTCATCAGGAAGAAATCCTGAAAGAGGTAATGCAAAAATACCTTAAAGAAATACAGGAAAATACAAACAAACAAGTGAAGGATCTCAGCAAATCCATCCAGGAACTAAAAAAGGAAGTAGAAACAACTAAGAAATCACAAAGGGAGACAACTTTGGAGATAGAAAACCTTGGGAAGAAATCAGGAGTCATAGATGCAAACATCAACAATAGAATACAAGAGATGGAAGAAAGAATCTCAGGTGCTGGAGATTCCATAGAAAGCATCAACTCAACAGTCAAAGAAAATGCAAAATGCAAAAAACGCGTAACCCAAAACATCCAGGAAATCCAGGACACAATGAGAAGACCAAACCTAAGGATTATAGGTATAGATGAGAGTGAAGATTTGCAACTTAAAGGGCCAGTAAACATCTTCAACAAAATTATGGAGGAAAACTTCCCTAACTTAAAGAGAGAGATGCCGATGAACGTACAAGAAGCCTACAGAACTCCAAACAGACTGGACCAGAACAGAAATACCTCCCGTCACATAATAATCAAAACACCGAATGTTCTAAACAAAGAAAGAATACTAAATGCAGTAAGAGCAAAGGGCCAAGTAACATACAAAGGAAGACCTACCCGAATCACATCAGACTTCTCACCAGAGACTATGAAAGCCAGAAGATCCTGGGCAGATCTCATGCAGACACTAAGACAGCACAAATGCCAGCCTAGACTACTCTACCCAGCAAAACTCTCAATCACCATAGATGGAGAGACCAAGATATTCCATGATAAAACCAAATTTTCACAATATCTTTCCACAAATCCAGCCCTGCAACGGATAATAGGTGGAAACCTCCAATACAGGGAGAGAAACAACACCCTGGAAAAAATGAGATAATAACCTTCTTGAATCAAACCCAAAAGTAGATAACCACTCAAACATAAAGATAGCGTCAAGAATGGCAGATGGCAATAATCACTATGCCTTAATCTCTCTTAATATCAATGGTCTCAATTCCCCAATTAAAAGACATAGACTAGCAGACTGGATACGTAAACAGGACCCAGCATTTTGCTGCATGCAGGAAACGCACCTCAGTGTCAAAGACAAACACTACCTCAGAGTAAAAGGCTGGAAAACAATTTTACAAGCAAATGGCCCCAAGAAACGAGGTGGAGTAGCCATCCTAATATCAGATAAAATTGATTTTCAACCTAAAGTCATCAAAAAAGACACAGAAGGACACTACATACTGATCAAGGGAAAAATCCACCATCAAGAACTCTCAATCCTGAATATCTATGCTCCAAATGCAAGGGCACCCTCATTCGTAAAAGAAACTTTACTAAAACTCAAAGCACACATCGCACCGCACACAATAATAGTGGGTGACTTCAACACCCCGCTCTCTGAAATGGATCGTTCAGGAAAGCAGAAACTAAACAGGGACACAGTGAATCTAATTGAAGCCTTGGACCAAATGGAACTAACTGATATATATAGAACATTTCATCCTAGAGCTAAAGAATACACCTTCTTCTCAGCTCCTCATGGTACCTTCTCCAAAATTGACCATATAATTGGTCACAAATCAGACCTCAACAGATACAAGAAGATAGAAATAATCCCATGCCTCCTATCAGATCACTATGGAATAAGGGTGGTCTTCAATGGCAACAAAAAAAAAAGAAAACCCACGTACACATGGAGGCTGAACAATGCTCTACTCAATGATAACTTGGTCAAGGTGGAAATAAAGAAAGAAATCAAAGACTTTTTGAAAGTTAATGAAAATGAAGGCACAACATACCCTAACTTGTGGGACACAATGAAAGCAGTGCTAAGAGGAAAATTCATAGCCCTGAGTGCCGCCAAAAAGAAACGGGAGACAGCATACACTAACAGCTTAATGGCACACCTGAAAGCCCTGGAACATAAAGAAGCAAATACACCAAAGAGGAGTAGAAGGCAGGAAATCATCAAACTCAGGGCTGAAATCAATCAAGTAGAAACAAATAAAACCATACAAAGAATCAACAAAACGAGGAGTTGGTTCTTTGAGAAAATCAACAAGATAGATAAGCCCTTAGCCAGACTAACCAGAGGGCACAGAGATAGTATCCAAATTAATAAAATCAGAAACGAAAAGGGAGTGATAACAACAGAAACTGAGGAAATTCAAAAAATCATCGGATCCTACTACAAAAACCTGTATTCAACACAACTAGAAAATCTTGAGGAAATGGACAATTTCCTTGACAGATACCAAGTACCAAAATTAAATCAGGATCAAATAGACCATCTAAACCGTCCTATAACCCCTGAAGAAATAGAAGTTGTCATTGGAAGTCTTCCAACCAAAAAAAGCACAGGTCCAGATGGTTTTAGTGCAGAATTCTATCAGACCTTCAAAGAAGACCTAACACCAATACTCTTCAAACTGTTCCACAAAATAGAAACAGAAGGAACACTACCCAGCTCGTTCTATGAAGCCACAATTACACTAATACCAAAAGCACACAAAGATCCGACAAAGAAAGAGAATCTCAGGCCAATCTCTCTTATGAATATCGATGCAAAAATACTCAATAAAATTCTTGCCAACCGAATCCAAGAACACATCAAAACGATCATTCACCACGATCAAGTAGGCTTCATCCCAGGGATGCAGGGATGGTTCAATATAAGGAAATCCATCAATGTAATCCACTACATAAACAATCTCAAAGAAAAAAACCACATGGTCATCTCATTAGATGCTGAGAAAGCATTTGACAAAATTCAGCATCCTTTCATGCTAAAGGTCTTGGAAAGATCAGGAATTCAAGGCCCATATCTAAACATAGTAAAAGCAATTTACAGCGAACCAGTAGCCAGCATCAATCTAAATGGAGAGAAACTTGAAGCAATCCCACTAAAATCAGGGACTAGACAAGGCTGCCCTCTCTCTCCATATCTTTTCAATATAGTACTTGAAGTTCTAGCTAGAGCAATTAGACAACAAAAAGAGGTCAAAGGGATACAAATTGGAAAGGAAGAAGTCAAACTATCACTATTTGCAGACGATATGATAGTATACATAAGCGACCCAAAGAACTCCACCAGAGAACTCCTACAGCTGATAAACGACTTCAGCAAAGTGGCCGGATATAAAATCAACTCAAGCAAGTCAGAAGCCTTCCTATACTCAAAGGATAAGCAGGCTGAGAAAGAAGTAAGAGAAATAATACCCTTTACGATAGCCACAAACCATATTAAGTATCTTGGCGTGACGCTAACCAAACAAGTGAAAGATCTGTATGACAAGAACTTCAAGTCTCTGAAGAAAGAAATTGAAGAAGACCTCAGAAGATGGAAAAATCTGCCATGCTCATGGATTGGCAGGA
Source organism: Tokudaia tokunoshimensis (assembly GCA_036184795.1). Taxonomy (NCBI): domain Eukaryota; kingdom Metazoa; phylum Chordata; class Mammalia; order Rodentia; family Muridae; genus Tokudaia; species Tokudaia tokunoshimensis. Next base: position 81,192,885 of record BTHU01000023.1, read on the forward strand.
TTAATATAGTAAAAATGAGCATCTTACCAAAAGTAATACACAGATTCAATGCAATCCCCATCAAAATCCCAACTCAATTCTTCATAGAGTTAGAAAGAGCAATTCAAAAATTCATCTGGAATAACAGAAAACCCAGAATAGCTAAAACTATTCTCAAGAGTAAAAGAACCTCTGGGGGAATTAGTATCCCGGACCTCAAGCTGTACTACAGAGCAATAGTGTTAAAAACTGCATGGTATTGGTACAGTAACAGACATGTAGATCAATGGAACAGAATTGAAGACCCAGAAATGAATCCACACTCCTATGGTCACTTGATCTTTGACAAAGGAGCTAAAACCATCCAGTGGAAAAAAGATAGCCTTTTCAACAAATGGTGCTGGCTCAGCTGGAAGTCAACATGCAGAAGAATGCAAATTGACCCATCCTTATCTCCTTGCACTAAGCTCAATTCTAAGTGGATCAAAGATCTCCACATAAAACCAGACACACTGAAACTAATAGAAGGGAAACTAGGGAAGAACCTTGAACATATGGGCACAGGGGAGAATTTCCTGAACAGAACTCCAATAGCTTATACTCTAAGATCAAGAATAGACAAATGGGACCTCATTAAATTACAAAGTTTTTGCAAGGCAAAAGACACCGTCAAAAAGACAAAGCGGCATCCAACTAACTGGGAAATGATCTTTACCAACCTTACATCCGACAGAGGGCTAATATCCAAGATATACAAAGAACTCAAGAAGTTAAACTCCAGAGAGGCAAGTAACCCTATTAAAAAAATGGGGTACAGAGCTACACAAAGAGTTCTCACCTGAAGAATATCTAATGGCTGAGAAGCACCTAAAGAGATGTTCATCATCCTTAGTCATTAGGGAAATGCAAATCAAAACAACCCTGAGATTCCATCTCACACCAGTCAGGATGGCTAAGATCAAAATCACAGGAGACAGCAGTTGTTGGCAAGGATGTGGAGAAAGAGGAACACTCCTCCACTGCTGGTGGAATTGCAGGCTGGTACAACCACTCTGGAAAGCAGTCTGGCGGCTCCTCAGAAAACTGGGCATGACACTTCCGGAGGATCCGGCTATACCACTCCTGGGCATATACCCAGAGACTTTACCTGCATGCAATAAGGACACATGCTCCACTATATTCATAGCAGCCCTATTTATAATAGCCAGAAGCTGGAAAGAACCCAGATGTCCCTCAATGGAGGAATGGATTCAGAAGATGTGGTATATTTACACAATGGAATACTACTCTGCAATTAAAAACAATGAATTCACGAAATTCCTAGGCAAATGGTCAGAACTTGAAAATATCATCCTTAGTGAGGTAACCCAATCACAAAAGATCACACATGGTATGCAGTCACTGATAAGGGGATATTGACCCAGAATCTCAGAATACCCTAGACACAATCAGCATATCAATAGATTTCTAAAAAGATGGAAGTAGAGACCCCTGGTCCTGGAAAGACTGGATGTAGGGGAACGCCAGGACAGAGTAATGAGAGGGGTTGAATGGAGAAAAGAGGGAGGGAAGGGGGCTTATGGGACTTTCGGGGAGGGAGGAAACGGGAAAGGGGAAGTGATTTGGAATGTAAATTAAAAAAATAAAATAAAAAAAAAATCCATGGCATCTGACGCTTTCTTCTGGCCCCCACTTGCACCAGGCATGCACACGGCACACATACATACAAGCAGGAGAAACCCTCATATAATAAAAATTTTTAAAAAGTAAAAAAGAAAAGATCCACTTTCATGATGTATTATCAGGTGAGCGACTTCTGAGTATGATATAATAAATTTTATATTTATATGCACATATTTATATATTTAAACATTGTATATTATTTTGTAAATAAATAAACTTGTATGCATAATAAAAAAACAATTCAAAACAATACCAAGAACACAGAAATGAAGTTGCAATTAAATAATTTTATAGCTGGGAGTCACTACATGAGGAACTTTACTAAATGGTCACAGCGTTCAGAAAGTTGAGGATCACTGTATGAGATCATGAGGAACATATCAGTGGCTTTATCCTCAACTACCAATAACCCCTTAACTAGGTATTAGGCCAAATGAGCCCTTCCTCACCCAACGCTGGAATTTTTAACTGTTGATCTTACAGTTTCCACAATTGCTGAGAGCTCATGAATGCAATAGCCATGCTATGTTCACAATATAACCTTTGCTAGCATTCTTCCCCCTAATCCAGCTCTTATATCTTTCCACCTTCTCTTCACAATGTTCATTGAGCCTTGGTGGAGATCAGATATTCACATAAGCCTATGGAGGTCATGTTTCACTCACACACCACAGAACATTATTTGACACTATGATTATTTAGCAGAGTGACAAAGGCAGATTTTGTCCTAAGGATGAAATCCTTAGTTACAGAATTTTGACCATGATTAGAGTACCTGAAATAAAAGGTCTGTTTTTGGGAATTAGATATCCCCAAATCAGAAAGTGATTAGTTTCTACACACAGTCATACCACTATTATACCAGTAGGTATGTTTTCCTTGGCATGTGAATATTAAAGCATGCAGTGTCTCAGCACTAGATAGGATCATTTATTTATTTCCATCCGCCCATCTATCTCTCTAACCTATCCCCCATCTCAAATCTCTGCTTATATCTTTAACTCTAAGTAATGTTCTTTCTATCTATATGTGTTATCTTATTACCCTTCACTTGTTTTTCTTAGATGTGAGGTTGTAGACATACATACAATTTTTCACACTGTGTCTTTGTTAATCTATCCCTCCAACTCCTTTTTCCTCCATACAACCACAACCTTCGCTGTTTAAGTTAAATTTTATTTCTAGAATGTAAACCATAACTACCTATAAAAATTATACTTTATCTCTTTTTGTCTATAACATTTGATACATACTATAAAATACAGGGTTTATAAAACCACTTTCTGAATCTTTCAAATACCTTTTACCAAAGTAACTACATAAACTCTGTATAATTACATATATTACTGTGATATATTATACATTTTATAATTATGACTTTGTATCTTTATAAAAACATACTTTTAAAAATAGGTTGAAGGAATTTTCAGTAGTATTTTATTACATAAAAATGAATACACATATAAGCTACTAAGTCAAAGTGACTCAATTATAAAAGAAGCCCAGAAAAAAATCTGTCATAGATGGAAGAAACCAAGCTTTATGGGCTTCTTGCCTCCTGAAATGAGAGAAATGAGGATCTATATGGTTTCTCTCTTATGAAGCTTCAGGAAGCTTACTGCTAAGTGAGCATTCCAATAAATTATTTGGCATCCATTTTGGAAGTTGTTTATATTAATATATGTTAATATAAATCCAAACTTAGGAGTTCCTTTCTTTTTTATTCATTGCTGTGGCTTTAGCTAACATTTCACAATATACAACTGTTTGAAAAGGCATTTTCTCTAAGGATTTTGTGATCACGGAAACATTCTTTTCTAAGACTATGCTAGCAGTCACACACATGTGTTCTCATTTATAAAATTCAATCAAACAACTACAAAACAAAATAAAGCAGTAATATTTAAGAAGTATGTTCTAATCATAGCCTGATTTCAGGAAAGAACTGAAGAGGATGGACAAAGTAGTTCAAGAAGTTCAATTATAATAAAATAATTTTTTCCAATGTTTACCTGTCTTCTGCATAGCACAGTAGTATCATGATTACTTTACTAATGGTTATTAGGCATTTTGGCACTTTCTAGATAGTTTCAAACTAGCACTTTACCTGACAATTGTAATTAAAATGTCACTTGTTGATTTCAGCAAAAATTAAGTTTTATAATATATATCATAGGCATGATATGTTTTTCTCTTTGCTATACTTCACATATAGTTAATTTTCAATGTCAACTGATCTAGTCATAGTATATATAGATGGAAGTACCTTTATTGTTTTAGACTCTTGCCTTTCAACAAAGTTGCCATTGTATTTTCAAGTTTCCCAAAGATTCTAGAATGTGGTTCCTATACCTCACAAACAGCACAAGTTTGCTATGGAACCATAGAAAAAGATTGGAATATTTCATTGTACATTCTGAACTACCCTAGACACTAGGTTCTAGAGAATTTTCAGGAACCTACTACAAGGAAAACCAAAATATGTGTGTGTTTGTGTATGTGTGTTGGAGAATATTTAAATGGGATTATTAATATTTGATCATGACTATCATATACTAGAATCCAAAGTTTTTTAATTCATTATAAACATTATATTGTATAAATTATATATATATATGTATATATACATATATGTATATATACATATATGTCAAAAATAACAGAAATACTTTCATCTATATATTATAAAAATATTTTGTATAAAATTCCTTTACTTTTCTAGTACTTAAAATTCAAAAGACAATGAATATAATACTACACACCTCTCATCCCTATACTTAGAATGTAGAGGCCTGAGGATTAGGAGTTTAAGGATATCCTTGGCTACATAACCAGCCTAGGCTACATAAGACTCTCTCACATATAAAAAACCCAAATCATAAAAAATACAAAGGAAACTGAAACAAAATATGAATACACAAATATAGAATCTCTATAGTTACGTCCAGAATTTCTAGTAAATCATTCCAATGATTACTTGGATTGGCCATTATTTACCTACTATTTCTAATGTTTGTGTCATATTTTCTATCCATCTTTTGGCTATGTAAAAATAATAAACTTTCTCTTGATTTTTAAATTTACAAGCCTACACGTATCAGGGAAGAAAAAATCCCTATTGAGGAAATGCTTTCCATCAGATTGGCCTGTGGACAAACAAGCCTTGAGTCTTAATCGATGTTTGATATAGAAAGGTCCACTCCACTGTGCATGATGTCATTCCTGCGTAGATAGCCCTGGAATATATATATTATTTCCTCTAAAATTTGCTTTTGGTTATGGTGTTTCATCATGGTAATAAAAAGCCTAACTAAGTCCCATTCTCCCAGAAATGAGCAAAAATCCTTTGGTGGTGGTAGTGGTGGTCTTATATCAGTCAGGGGCAGAGCAGATGGCAGTGATTTGTTCATCCTAGCTTGTTGCCTGGCTTGGTAGCCAAAGCTGTCTCATGCCGAGGATACAGAAAACTCAAATCAAATCAAATAAAACCAAAGCACTACAGTACAGGAGGAGAAAGGCACACAAGAGACCTGTGTCTACCATGTCGCATGGTGTGGGAAGGGAAAGATGCCCACAGCCCTCTCCACCCTACGGTAGAGATAGGTGATAACACACAGACCTATACCTATCATCATACAGGACAGTACTGGAGGAGAAAGACATAAATATATACTGACAGACAGACTTGTGGCCTGCCATGCCACCAACACACCTGCACTCTAGCACATGGCACAGGCAAACCATAGACACATTTGCCACTACAACATGCAGCTTGAGTATTATGAAGATATGGAACTAAAGACTCAAGGATAGAGAACAATAACCTCATGAAAGTGCCCAGTCCTGCTACCTGGGGCCATGGTGAGGTCTCAGCCTGAACTGCCCCTAAGGGCCCTGTCTGGGGTGGTTATGTAGAAGCAGGTGTTGGCATCTCATATTACAACTAAAGAACACTAGGATGTCCCTGTTTGAGGCAGCCACTTGGAACCACGTGTATGTCCAGGCTCTACAGAACTGGTCCTGCCCCTCACTGAATTTGAAGCTCTGGAAAACTGGCCTTACCCTGAGGCAGCATTCATGAAAGAGCTGGCTCTGTATGCAGGGGCTGTGGCTGAGCTGGCCCAAAATCATGAGTGTGGGAGAGCTGACTCCACCTCTCATCTGCTGTGGCATGGTAAGGCATAGAGGTAATAGCCCCTGAAATTAGGAAAATTGTACAGAGGGTCATTCATGATTGAGGAAGAGCTAGACCTGTCCCTCTGCAGCTGCAGCAGAGGATTGGCCATGCACCTTGTCTGAACACCACAGCAACACGAAACTTGGTAGTGAGGGAACAGAGCATAGGAGAGCAATGTCAGAGCCTTGAGGTGATGTCAGTGCAAGTGTATGTATGTGTGTTTGTGTGTGTGGGGTGACTTCCCCCTTATCCCCACACCTCATCACCAGTGGCAGTCAAGAGATCTGGTCATGAGAATGGGTGAGCTGGCCCTATCCATCACCAGCAGCTGCACTGAGGAGAGTGGCCCTGCACTTCATCTGGGCAGCCTAGTACAATTGGCCCTGGTCGAGAGAGCACAGATGAGCGAGCCCTAAGAGCAAAAACGAAGGAAAGCTAGTCTAGCCAGTCATCTGCTATGAGGTGGAGTGGATACTAGGGGATGCCCTCTCCCCAGTTAGCCCCTCAATACCTGTAGCAGTCAGAAAAATTAGTCTCAGTGTCGTGGGAGCAAAAGAACTAAACCTGTCCCCTCACTGGTTGTAGCATCTGGGAGAGCTATTCCTGCACCTTACATGGTCAACATAATAGAGATTGACCTGATGGTGAATCAACAAGAAAGATAGCATGAAGGGTCTGAGTGTGGGAGAGCAGGTACAGCCTCTTCACAAGCTGCACATAGTGGAGATTGCTCTGGAGGTATGGGTGTGAAAGAGCCAGTCCCAAGGGCTTAAGAGCAGGAAACCTCCCCCTGCATTCCACTGGTGGTGTCATTGGGTGGCCTAGCGGGAGCAGTGCTAGAGAGCTCACCTTGTTGGTGCATATTAGAGAGACTCCTCAGGCACAGATTCAGGTTTCTAAGTTGACCCACCCAAAATCTATACCATCTATGAACAGTTGAGATGCATGAAAGAGCCAACCATTCAGATTCAAATCTGAAAGATCTCCATGACACAAGACAACAACAGAATAACCAGGAGGAATCCAGGTGAGAATCCAATAATGAGAATCACAGAAGCCATAGACCTCAAGCCAGACTCAAAGCAATAAACATTTGTAAGTGAAGATTTATGGACAGAGGGATATACTGTGGGACCCACTGCAACATATTACAGCTTCCCCAATGAGATGATTTTTTTCTAAGTGCTCTCTCTCTCTCTCTCTCTCTCTCTCTCTCTCTCTCTCTCTCTCTCTCTCTCTCTGTTCTTTTGAAGTGGGGAGAGGTTACAAGAAGGAAGGGTGCATAAGAAGGAACAGGGACATGAGTGAGACGGGTGTGGAACTGGTGTTCAGGATGTGAAATTCAAAACAATTCAGTAAAAAATTTAAAAAAATACTGAGGCATAAATTGTGGATTTTAGCATTAGTCAAATATTTCAGTATACTAAAACTTAGAGTAGTTTACCTTTTTTCATAAGCTTAGTCTCTGTCAACTCTAATAATGAACATTAAAATAAATTTAGATGCTGTATCAGAATTACATACTGAACTTAGAGTAGTTTACCTTTTTTCATAAGCTTAGTCTCTGTCAACTCTAGTAATGAACATTAAAATTAATTTAGATGCTGTATCAGAAATATATATATATATATATATATATATATATATATATATATATATGGCACAGGTAATTCATATACATTAGATTGTCTGGGCAAGAAAATGAAATCCTAATGAAAAGAGTTTGCAAAATACTAAACTATGAAAAAATTAGTAGTGATTATAGAGAAAATAATATATACCAGTGAAATAATAATGTTAATGTTGACAGATGGAAAAAAAGTCATGCCAAATAAGAATTATTAGTTCCACATTTATGAAAGTACAAGGAAATGTGTTATTATAAACTCTTAATGGCATAAATAATGGCAATTCAAAATTGTTTAGTCAGTATCACTTAATATAGTTCCAGTTATAAGTAAATAATTATCAAAGGAAAGAGTTAAATGTTTCAAGTTAGTTTATAGCTGGCTGATTTACCATGATATGTATCTCAACAAATGGCAATGATCATCATCATGCTTCTGTTTGCATAAAGGAGACTCTTTTTAAAAATGTTCAACTATTTTCTGATCTCTGATCTCTGACAGAGTTATAGATGTTGCTCTTGTCTTTATATATACCCTATGAGTTTCACTGAATCAGAATTAATCTATGTTCATATCTATCAGAATACTCTCAATAACAACACCATTTACATACATTATATTTATTTTTATATCCTTATTCTTTTTGCAGGTCTTTATGTGCTTTACAAAATACTCTACAGTTTCCTGACTTTGCAAATCTCTCTGCAATCAGTTTTGACTTTATGCATAGATAAGAATTGGACAGAGATCAAACCCAGAATGTGAGGTTTATATATTTTGATCCGTAAATATGTGCTTAGTTACAAAATCTGGAACTATGCTCACAACACAATGGCAAATGGAAATTATTGGTCAGCACATTTCCTCTTGGAAGAGATGTGTGAAAACGTTTAAGAGAGAAAAATAGGAACACTACAAAGTTTTTCTTTCTTTTTCTGTATTTTATTTCTTCAGCTGAAGACTCAGAGCCTTTGAATATTTAAACACAGATATTCATTTGGTCAAGAAGAAGTATGGCTAATTCTTTGAGAAAATTGAAGAAGCATTTAAGGCACAAATTTCCCTATGCCTTATAATTTGATGCCACACTTACCTATGTGTGGTAGTTTGAGTGAGAAGATGTCCATAATCCAAATGTTTGAAGAAGTGGTCTGTAGATGATAGCTGGATTGAGAGGCTTTTTTATTTATTTTTTTATATTTTTTATTTACATTTCCAATGATTTCCCCTTTCCTGGTTCACCCCTCTCTGAAAGTCCCATAAGCCCTCTTCCCTACCCCTGTTCCCCATTCAACGCCCTCTCGCTTCTCTGTCCTGGTATTCCCCTACACTGCTAACATCCAGTCTTTCCAGGACCAGGGGTCTCTCCTTTCTTCTTGGAAATTAATTGATATGTGAATTGTGTTTGGGTATTCCGAGCTTCTGAGTTAATATCCCCCTTATCGGTGACTGCATACCATGTGTGTTCTTTTGTGATTGGGTTACCTCACTAAGGATGATATTTTCCAGTTCTGACCATTTGCCTAAGAATTTCATGAATTCATTGTTTTTAATTGCAGAGTAGTATTCCATTATGTAAATATACCACATCTTCTGTATCCATTCCTCCATTGAGGGACATCTAGGTTCTGGCTATTATAAATAAGGCTGCTATGAACATAGTGGAGCATGTGTCCTTATAACATGTTGGAGCATCTTCTGGGCGTATGCCCAGGAGTGATATAACAGGGTCCTCCGGGATAGTCATGCCCAGTTTTCTGAGGAACCACCAGACTGCTTTCCAGAGTGGTTGTACCAGCTTGTAATCCCACCAGCAGTGAAGGAGTGTTCCTCTTTCTCCACATCCTAGCCAACACCTGCTGTCTTCTGAGTTTTTGATTTTAGCCATTCTGACTGGTGTGACGTGGAATCTCAGGGTTGTTTTGATTTGCATTTCCCTAATGACTAAGGATGAGGAACATCTCTTTAGGTGCTTCTCAGACATTAGATATTCTTCAGGTGAGAACTCTTTGTTTAGCTCTGTACCCCATTTTTTAATAGGGTTACTTGCCTCTCTGGAGTTTAACTTCTTGAGTTCTTTGTATATATTGGATATTAGCCCTCTGTCGGATGTAGGGTTGGTAAAGATCATTTCCCAGTTAGTTGGTTGCTGCTTTGTCTTTTTGACAGTGTCTTTTGCCTTGCAAAAACTTTGTAATTTAATGAGGTCCCATTTGTCTATTCTTGATCTTAGAGCATAAGCTATTGGAATTCTATTCAGGAAATTCTGCCCTGTGCCCATATGTTCAAGGTTCTTCCCTAGTTTCCTTTCTATTAGTTTCAGTGTGTCTGGTTTTATGTGGAGGTCCTTGGTCCACTTGGAGTTGAGGTTAGTACAAAGGGATAAGAATGGATAGATTTGCATTCTTCTGCATGCTGACCTCCAGTTGAACGAGAACCATTTGTTGAAAAGGCTATCTTTTTTCCACTGGATGGTTTTAGCTCTTTTGTCAAAGATCAAGTGACCATAGGAGTGTGGGTTCATTTTTGGGTCTTCAATTCTGTTCCATTGATCTACATGCCTGTCACTGTACCAATACCATGCAGTTTTTAACACTTTTGCTCTGTAGTACAGCTTCATGTGCATGCCCTCTTATCATTCCATGTGTCAGCCGGCCAGGAAATCTGACAGTAGACACTGGCCTGACTTGACTCTGGCTGACATGCAGGCTTTCACAGAAGCAGGCAAAATGCTACCCCTTCCCACAACAGTAATCTTATTTGCAGTGGAATAAATAAAATGACTCACTAGCACAGTATCTCATTAAACTAAGTTTCCAAATTATGAAAAGAAAAGACCTAAGAATGTTTCTGCTCTTACAAAGGAATAACAAAAGCTTGTGCAAATGTGATTCAATGTGACCAAGGTCCATCCCATGTTGATAGCTGAATCTGGCAATATCGTGGAAGTGGTCCTGGATCCAGAGTCATGAAAAATACAAAACTAAAGGGATATTAGAATCTTCATCTACAATTTCAGAATGCTGCTGAGACCAGGAATGTGGCAGAGGAGATTTTGCATGGAAGCCACTGAGTTGCATTGGAGACTCCAAGATGTTGGAAATGCCAGAGTTTCATGATATCTGCTAAGAAAAATTGCACATAGACACATTGGAACTTCCTGGAGAGAGAAATATGCGTTTGAAATGAAAAAGATGGAAGGACAGAACCATCCCTTTGACATCAGAAATGAAGCTAAAGGATTTGGAATTTGTCCTGCTAGGTTCTGTTCTTGATTTTGACCAGCATTTCCTCACTACTGCTAAATACCTCCCTTTTGAAATGGTAATATATATTCACTTACAATAATATTTTGAAGGCATGTAATCTGCTTTTGGATTTTACAGATGATGGCTTGTGTCTCAGTAGAGCATTTGGACTTTAAAACTCTATCTTGACTGTGAATAACTTTGGGAACTTTCAAAGTTGAACTAAATAAAATTCTCATTATGATATGTCCACAAAACTGTAGCGGACAGAGAGTATAATGTGGTGCTTTTAATGGAACTCCTCCATACTCTGGCCGTTGATAACTTGTTCCCCAATTGGTAGATGTTTGAGGAGGATTGGGAGATGTGGTTTTGTCAGAGGAAATATGTCCCTGTAGGCAAGTCTCCCTCCTTCCCTTTCAAAGTCTCCTTCTTTTCAAGTTCTCTTCCTCTTCTTCTTCTTCTTCTTCTTCTTCTTCTTCTTCTTCTTCTTCTTCTTCTTCTTCTTCTTCTTCTTCTTCTTCTTCTTCTTCTTCTTCTTCTTCTCCTCCTCCTCCTCCTCCTCCTCCTCCTTCTTCTTCTTCTTCTTCTTCTTCTTCTTCTTCTTCTTCTTCTTCTTCTTCTTCTTCTTCTTCTTCTTCTTCTTTTTGGCAGCTGCTTGTTACTAAAATTCTCCACTATAATGTACCCTTAACCCTCTGGATCTGTAATCCAAATAAACCCTTTCTTCTTTTATGAGTTGCCTTGGTCAAGGTGTTTTATGATATTGATAAAAAGTAACAAATACAATATATTTTGTGCAGAGGTTACAAGGTCTTTGTACTCACTAATAAACATGAGGTATATCAAGAATATTAAATATGTAGAGCTGTTTCTTCAACAGAAGAAATGTATACCTGTTTCCATCCAGAAAACTGGGGATGGAAATAGGTAATAGCCTGGTGACCTGTGCTATCTATAGGGTCAACCACATTCAAATCCCCTACTTTGCTGTGTTTATTCCAAACTTTTCATTCCTAGACCTTTATCCTGAACAATTACCTTTCAAAATAGTTTCATCATAGTCATGCCTTAATCTTTATTATGATAATTGTTACCAGTAAACTTTTTTCCCAAAGTTATACTATACTTAAGGATTTCAAATAAAAGGTCAGAATCTTGAAGTTTGAAATAACTATGGTTACTAAATCATGTTGAAATGTATTTCCTTCTTGCTATGAAGAGATGATTACTCTGCCAGTCTTGGATTTTGCAGAACTCCACATGTTTGACAAACACTAATAGTTCAAATATGGTTTAATTGATTAAAACTTTCTGATAAATTAATATATGTATATATACATATATATATATATGTATATATACATACGTGTGTGTGTAGAAGGCAGATTTGATTAATTCAAGATAAATTTGATGAAAGACCCTTGCCCAATTAGCTATTACATATGAAATACATGTGAAAACAGAGTTTTTTCTTCTACTAAAAGTGTGAAGATCATTACATTTATGTGAAGCATCAAAATAGGTGGCAGCCTTTATGAAATTTAACTTAATTATCTAAGTACAAGAAATTCCAGCCTCATCTAAAAATTAAACATGAAAAGCCCAATTTGGGAACTTACCATTTCTAAATCTGTTTATTCATAGATTACTGCCAACTCTTCCAAATGACACTGGCTAATAAGTAAGCATTCATTGTTGTTGTAATGGATTCCAGGTTGCAGACAAATGATTGTGGGAAGAACTTCTTCCTTTTCCTTGGATCTATCCTATCCAAAATACCAACTATAATGCCTCTGTAGTATACCTTAGGAATTCTATGAAGAACCACAAGACAGAGGTCATAATAATAGAATTCCCTTATTATAAACAATACACATTTTCATATACTACAAAGGAGAAGGTATCATTCTTCTTAAAATTCTTCCCTGGCATATGAGGAAATTTAAATAATCTCACTGAGACCATTATAATTTAATTGTCTATTGTAAGTAGCATTTCTAAGAGAAATACATGTTCTAATATTTCTACATATTTTACTAAGCCATACTGATACCTGAAATTTTGTGTTGTCTTCCTACAACAATATAGGCAGGCACATTTCCCTTCTTTACAAATGGCAAGGAAATGGTCATAAAGGATCTGAAATAAGTAGAAATATGGCAGGCAAGTTCAACTGCCAAAAACTTTTCACATTAAATTTCTTTTCAGTCTATGACCAATGTTCTATTTTCAGTTGGATCACTATTTGGCTATGCTCAAAGTTAGTAGAAGAGAGCATTTCCTAAATGATCATTTTTCAAACTATCTGCTTACACTCTCAACTTAATTTAAGTAATGGTCACTGGCAGTTTCTGTGCAAAATGAAGAGGAAAAAGAGTAAGGAAAATCTCATTTTATCAAACAACCAAGTAGACCAAGTATGTCAAACACATGCATTTTCATTTCGCTAAAGAGAACAGGTTCAACAGAGCATTAAAGAACATATTACCATAGAGACAGTTCTATGCCAGCATATCAAATCAGGATACATCCAGGTTACTTTTCTGATTTATGGGTCCCATAGCATCCTTCTGCCAAGGTTGAGTCCCATGATAAGAAATGTAGATTATTTCTAAAGGCATATGTCATCCTTCATTTTATCTTCCATTCTCTAACAATTATGAATGAGATACCTGTGACCAAGGGATGAGTAAATTTAAAGCTATGAATATTTCAAGCACAATCTAGCTCACAGTAAAACAAACACAAATCAGGTATACCATGTTTCCCCAAATACAAAAAGACTGTAGTAGCCTACATTTTCTTAGTGTTGGTTCCACTACTGCCAAGCAGCAGGAAATTCTTATTTTTAAGTATTTATTTATGTATTTTTAAATGTATGAGTCTGTATGTAAAATGTACCTCTGTATACCAGAAGAGGGCATCAGATCCATTTTAGATGGTTATTAGTCACCATGTGGTTGCTGGAAATTGAACTCAGAACTTCTGGAACAGCATCCAGTAATCTTAACCTCTGAACCAATTCACTAGCCCACACATTTTTATTTTGATCCCTAGCTTTTGTGCCTTCTTTTTCTCGACTTACAGAGTAAGTTTTTATATGCATTTCAAACTTATAAATAGCCTTTTGTAATTTTCAGAATATCTAACATTCATTCATTCATTGTTTCATTCACGCCTTGGGGGAAAAATACCTGTAGCTTCAGTTAAAATCTCCAAACCATGTATTTTGAGTTAATGCAAGATAAAAAGAAATTGCTACTCAGAATCATTATTAATGTACAGCTCCATAAGGAAAGTCACTATTATGAATCATATAACAATATTCAAAACCTAAAATATTTTAGAGTAGTGTGATACAATCCCACAAATAAAACTAAAACTACACTGGCCAGATTTTATTTTCTTTAAACTTTAGAATGGAAAAGAGTTTCTTGAAAACATTTTTGATGGCTAAAAGATGCTTTCTCTTTCTTTCTTTCTCTGTCTCTCTGTCTCTGTCTCTCTCTGTCTCTTTCTCTCTGTCTCTGTCTGTCTCTTTCTCTCTGTCTCTGTCTGTCTGTCTGTCTGTCTGTCTGTCTCTCTCTCTCTCTCTCGTGTGTGTGTGTGTGTGTGTGTGTGTGTGTGTGTGTGTGTGTGTGTGTGTAAAGTCACTGTAAGCATAACCATTTTCATTAGAGGCCCAAAAGTAGATACAATCTTGCAAAAACTTTCCTTTTACTAATTTGAAAGTAATTATAGTAACAGTACTGTCTTTCATGTACCAAAATGACATTACTGATCAAAGATCAGTAGGTTTAACGCTTTGAATTTTGTACGCAGAATGTCAATGATTTATCGACCTGCTCACACCTAGCACAACTTTATGACACAGACCACTCATTTCAAGATCTAAGACTAAGGTGATGCGGATTGATCATTTAGCCATTAATTTTGAATAGACCTAACCAATCCAGAAAGTGATCAAAACTATGACATCTGTCCTGTTCTGTAAGTAAATTGCTGTAGGTAAATAATTAGTCATGAAGGTTTTTCATCAGTTGAACAACATTACAAGAGTATAATTCTTGTAAGATTTTCATTCCAGCAAAAGGTAAATTCTGTGGTTATCTAAAATTGTTGAGAAACGACTAGAAATAAGAACATTTCAAACTTGCAAACTCTTTCACAGGCTTAATTTGAGAAAGATAACTCAGCTCTTCCAAATTGTAGTAGATTGGCATTCAAGAAGCAATGTGCAACCTGACACATCTTCTTGGAGGCCAGGTAGAGGAAGATTTTTTTTTTAATGGAGCCCTTGAAAGTCCATTGGTAAGATGATTTGAACTAGCATTAAGTGAGTTTCTTATTAAATTATGTTAAGTGTTATGCATTTTATTTCAAGTGGAGGAAGTTTAAGTTATATATAACTGTTTCCTACCTAGGAGAAGCTCAATGGCAGACACAAAGAAGTACCTTGTGTTAGTCACTGTTCTATTGCTGGAAAGGGAGACCTTGAACAAGGCAACTTTTATAAGATAAAGAATTTAATTGGGACCTTGTTTAGAGACTCAGAGGATTAGTTCGCTATTATCAGTGCACCAAGCATGGTAGAATACAGGCAGATGCTTGAGTAGTAGCTAAAAGCTACATCCTCATCTATAGGCAGAGAAAGTAATACTTGGCTTGGGGTGTGCTTTTGACTCCTCAAAGGCCACGCTCACTGATGCACTTCTTCAAAGAAAGCCACACCTCTTAGTCTTCTCAAATATAATAACAGACCCTGGTGAATAAGCTTTCAAATATATTTACCTATGGGGGTTCATTCCATCTTTATATTAGACCAGCTGCTTCCAGATAGTGGGGAGCATGTTAAGAGACAAGTTGGTATTAAGACGGTGAGACAGAAGTTGGTATTAGACGTGAGGTAACCATTTGCCTAGGCAAATGGTCAGAACTTGAAAATATCATCCTTAGTGAGGTAACCCAATCACAAAAGAACACACATGGTATGCAGTCACTGATAAGGGGATATTAACCCAGAATCTCAGAATACCCTAGACACAATACACATATCAATAGATTTCCAAGAAGATGGAAGGAGAGACCCCTGGTCCTGGAAAGACTGGATGTAGGGGAATGCTGAGACAGAGAAGCGAGAGGGGGAAAAGAGGGAGGGAAGGGGGCTTATGGGACTTTCGGGGAGGGAGGAAACGGGAAATGGGAAATGATTTTTAATGTAAATAAAAATATAAAAAATAAAAAAATATATATATAAAAAAAGACGTGAGGTAACATTGGTGTATAGAAAAATAGCACGGGCTCTCAAGAAAAAGCTCTTAGGGACTACAATAAACTTAAGCAAACTGAATGGAGATAGATGTTCAGCAAGAAAAATAAACAGAAGTCAACGACCTATGGGGGACAATGTTCAGAGCCAACAAAAGTAAACAGCTGTAGACAAGTTTCTAAAATTTAGGACTAGATGGAGTTTTAAATATAATCAAAGAATGATCTAGGGAATTTTTCTAAAGAATTTAGTTTTACCTTGTGAAGTAGCTTATTTTCCTTACAGTTCAATTTTATTGACAATATTATTCATTTTCAAAGAAAATATTTTCATTTTTTAATCCTTGTACCATATAAGGGAACAGTATGTTTATTAATTCAAAGAGATGATAATTCACGGAGAATTTCAGGTAAATTTAACTCATTTAACTACAGACAACATCACAGAGCCTAGAGACCTATACTAAATACCTATTGTTATGACTATTCTTGGTTGTCAACTTGACCACATCTAGAATGAACTACAATCCAGAAATTTAGAAAAAATCTGTGGAATTTTCTTGGAGGGGGAAGGGCTAGGTTTGAAGTTGGTGAATCCAATTCTAATCCATACCATTGAGTTTGGAAGACATATGCTATTAATCTGGATCTTGAGGCAGGAATACACTCCTCCACTGGAGCCTACATAAGGGCATGGAAGAAGGAAGCATTTGCTTTTTGCCTTCTTGCTCTTGCCTTGCTAGCAAGTCCATTCTTCCCTGGCATTTGAACCTCTCTCTCTTTCTTTCTCTCTCTCTCTCTCTCTCTCTCTGTCTCTCTCTCTCTCTCTCTCTCTTTGAATGTGTGTGTATGTATATAAACAGAAAGGGAGAGATTCATTCTATTTGTTCTGTGTCTCTACAGAACCTTGACTAAACCACCTGTAAAAATATTTCTGTTAATTATAAAAGTCTCTTCTTACTAGGAACGGTGGCCTTGGTAGCTTAGATAGTTCTTAAGCTGCCTTTTCATATGTGGAACACAGAAATTTGTCCATAGTTGTAAAAGTGATAGAAAACAGTTTGACTCAGCCTCTAGTGACAATTTATGTGGATGGTCATAACACTTTGATTAGAAAAGGAAAATGATTGTGGAAAAGTGAAGTTTTTAAAAAAGTCAGCTATTTCCTGAAGACCCTTGGCAAATAATATCCTTAGGCAAATTGATCTATTTCATCACAATATTATGAAGCTATATTTTATCTCTTCATGTCCAACATTTTCCAAACTTGAACTGGTCCCACCCATTGGATCATGTCATAGCAGGGAGACTAGCATAAAGACCATCATGTGGTCAGCTGCAAATTTCAAGCTCTGAAGATATTTTTGGAATGTAGCTTCATTTTTGGTCTTTAAATTGTTCTTATTGTTTCAGCCTTCCATTTGTAGAGAGATAAGTGGCCATTATTCTTAACATAGCAATGATTCCACAAACATTAAATAATTTCAAAAAGTCCTTGAGAACTATTATAGATTATATACAGGAACTATGGGAAAAATTATGGAGACACTTAAAATCTTCCTCTTCAAAGGAATTAATATTAGGAGGAGGTTATAGACAAACAACTTCATTATATCTAATGGGTAATAACAAGGACAGAAATTGCCAAAAAAAATTTTAAAATTTAGCTGTGGGCTTTTGTGTGTGTGTGTGTGTGTGTGTGTGTGTTGCATATGTGGAATAATGGAACAAAATCAAACTGGCAAGTGATATTGTGAAATAAGCAAACAAAATATAGTATATCCACACAATGCATAAAAAATAAAATACTACCATATATTACAGCATAGCATATCTGGAAAGCAGTATGTATGAGGAATAAAACATTAAGTGGATTATTCAGAAATGAGGAGTAACTGCTTAAATGGGATACAGAATTTTCAGATGATGGCACATTAATTATTTTCATTATTATTATGATAAATTATCTTGTGAATACATTTACACTAAAAGCGTAAATTTTATAAGTGAATCTAAGTGAAGGTCTTATTTTATAATGTTCCATTAGATCCCTTTAGTATAATACACAAACCCACAGACATTTTGTTTTTCCTGTAGGATGTTTCCACTTTGTATCTCCTTCCCATCTCAGCCCCTAGTTAAGGTTAATATGAAACTCATCTAAAGTATAAAATGAATTGGTGATTTTTTTCAACATTCAAGACAATTTCCAAGAAAAGTAAAATGGTTTTAATAAAATTAAAAGAGATATAGTCGGAAAAGCAGAAACAACAATGAAAAAGCTTCCTTTTGTACCAAACTATTCCTTTTGTGGGCCTCATGACCTTAAAAACAAAGTCCATAGGTATGCCCACGTTTTGCTTGGCACGCATCAACACCATTGCTGAACAAATCAGACACTATCCCTGCCCCCCAGGTTAGAATACGAAGCAGTCTCTGTGTTGGCTCTAGTCATAATGCTTGTTTCTATTTCGTCACTATTGTGCGACAATTCCCCCTACTCCCTGAGGACAGCTATGCCGCTGTCATTTGTGCCTCAGCCGGTGTTTCACCAACAGTCAAGTCACCTGCTTCCAGGCTATCTACCATGAATACTGCCAGCCTCGCTGTGAGAAAGTACAATGAAAGAGACCAATTCCAGGAAGGGTTCAGAATTGATGCCACGAAGAACCAACAGGATGCCAGTAAGATGTTCATTGGGGAACTTTCCCAAGAACTGAACAAGCAAGTACTTCTGGAATACTTGTCTAAGTTTGGTGAGATAATAGATTTTACTATAAAAATAGACCCAAATACCGGTCTGTCTAGGGGATTTGGATTTGTGCTTTTCAAAGACAGTTCCACAGTAGAGAAGGTACTTCGAGTGAAAGACCACAAAGTTGATGGCAAGAAAATACAGTTTAAAAGGGCTAAAGCCCTTGAATCTCAATTCCCCATTAAAAAGGTTTTTGTGGGTGGACTGAACCCATGGATGTCTGAAGAAAAAATAAGAGCTTACTTTGGCACATTTGGGCAGATAGAAACTATTGAGCTTCCACTGTGTTCAGATACGCAGGAAAGAAGAGCTTTCGGCTTTATCAAATACATGGATGAAAACCCCGTTAGAAAGGTCTTAGAAACCAGGTACCATTTCATTGGCTCCAGCCGTTGTGAAGTTAAAATGGCAGTCCCTAAAGAATATCCTGTAAGACAACCGAGTAAAAGTAAGACTAGAGCTAAGGATAGGGCAAGAAAAGCTGTTCCAGCTGCAGAGTTAGAAAACCACTGGAGAGGAGGAGGCAGCCAAAGCTTTCACGTTATGGTTAACTCAGATGCTCAAGAAGCCAACCAAGATGCTCACAGATCTGGCTCATATACTTCTAGAGAAAACTCAGATGTAACTTTGGCAAATGACCGTGATTTCAGGGATACCCCAAATGATTTCCAGGCGAATTCCAATGTTTATGTGACAAATTCAAGTCCTTTCTGGACAAGCCCTAATCCTTTGAGGCCAAGCTCAAATACTGTAGGGGTTAGCCACTATCCTCTGGGGGCAAACCCAAATACCTTCTTGGCAAGCCAGTATACTCTTGGGACAATTCCAAACACCTTAAGAACAAGTCAATACACTTTGGGAACATACCCAAATGTTTTAGGAGTAAGCCAGTATGGTTTGGCAGCATACCCAAATACTTTTGGGATAAACCAATGTGCTTTGGGGGCAAATCCGAATGTTTTCTGGACAAACCAGTATTCTTTGGGAACATATCCAGATGCTTTTGGGATAAGCCAATGTGCTTCTGGGACAAGCCCAAATGCTTTTGAGGCAAGCCAGTATACTTTGAGTACAAACTCAGATGCCTTTAGACCAAACTACTATACTTTTGTGCCAAATCCTTACGATATCCGAACAAGCCACTATGATTTGGCGACAAACCCAAATATTTTCAGGACAAGCCAGTATGTTCTGGGGGAAAACCCAAATGCCTTTGGGTCAAGTCAGTATTCTGTGGGAGCAACCCAAAACATTTTTGGGCCAAATCAGCATAGCTTCGGAGCAAATGGAAGCTTTTGTGGGGCAGCTAGAAGTGGTGGAAGCCCTGGAGGACTTAATTTCTCTCAAGTATAGGTCAATTTCCTGAATGTCTACAATACACTGCCAGCTTTTCATAGCTCTAATGGAGATTATTTCTTCCTATACAGCTATGGGGCTTATGACGTGGGATCTGCACCTAATTACAATGTGCAAATAAACCAGTCAACTCTTTTTGGTAATGGATACCAGGGAATTTATTCAGCATTTTGAAACCTAACTACAAAGCCATTATCCAAGGACCCTTTGTCCAACAATGAAAAATTCAGTAACATATGAAATGGTTCAACAACTGCTTGACTGGACATTGCTACTACTTGCAGCAACTTTTGAAGTATGAATACATTTTGCATCACCTTTTGACATTTCAGCTACAACAAAAAGACAAAGGCTTGAGACTATCTTGTAGAAGGTTTTTCTGGAAAATAAACATTTAAAACATTATTTTTGAATGACTGCTGTTTTAAATTGGGGTTTCCTTTTGTGGTTTATTTGCGTTTTGGTGATGAAAAGGAAGAGAGTTTTATTACTTCCCTCTGCTTTTTAATTCTGTGTTGGTGTGTTTGGCTTAGAGGTACTTACACAGTCCATTCAACAAGTTAATTGCAGTGAATCAAAAAAAAAATCGCTTCTGAATACTTTCTGAATGAGATATCTGTATGTTTGTTGTTTGTCCCAAATACACACATTTTCATGATGTTAACCACATTCACTATTGTAAAATGCCATTTAGTTTTGTGAATTGTATTGGTAGTTTACCTAGAAATTTCCCCTTTGCTTTATGACAACACATAAGCTTATAGTTTCCTAATTAGAAATCATGAGTTTTATTCCTTGGTCTTTATTCTGGCTCTGATTTTACCTTTATTTTGAGACAGCAGCTTACTAAGTTACGTAGGCTGCCCTTGAACAAGGTGACATTGAACTTGCAGTCCTTCTGCCTCAGCATTACTTGGTTTTATTTCTAAATTTTCAGTGACTTTCTCTATCCATCCATCTACTATTGACAGAGATCTATTCTACTTCAGAAATTACATACAGGGAAACAATCTCAAGAGGCAAGAAATACAGCTAAGTATTAAAAGTTTTACAGAAGATGATTTGCACAACCACCTAAAATATATCTTAGCATGGGGCTTGCAGGAGGATGGGTGATGTGAGTGGGTCTTTGCCAATGCTAGGAAACATGCAAAGTTGAAAAGAAAGATAGCACTCACCTTATGAACACACCAATTTATTGTTTGGTTGGTTGGCTGTTTAGTTTGATTTTGATTGCTTGTCTGTTTAGAAAGGACCCAAGGAATTGAAGGGGTTTGTATTCCCATAAGAGGAGCAACAATATGAACCAACCAGTAACCCTAGAGCTCCCAGGAAATAAACCACCAACTAAAGAATACACATGAAGGGACCCATGGCTCCAGCTGCATATGTAGCAGAGGATGGCCTTGTTGGACATCAAAGAGAGGAGAGGCCCTTGGTCCTGTGAAGGCTCATTGTCCCTGTGTAGGGGAATGCCAGGATAGAGAAGCAAGAGTGGGTAGGTTGGTGAGGAGGGGGATGGGGGAAGGGATAGGGGTTTTTTTTTTTTTGAGGGGAAACGAGAAAAGGAGATAACATTTGAAATGTAAATAAAGAAAATATCTAATAAAAAAAGAAAAAAGTAGCAATAGGGTATGTGCATGATTAATAAGAAAAGAGTAGTAAAAAGGGCTTGAACATTCTCAGCAGCATCATAATGAACAGTCAATGTGAATTATATGCATTTAAATTTTTCTAGTAAATACAGGCTTTTTTAAAAAAGAAAGTCTTTCAATGCTAAGTAATATTTAAATACCATCAAAAATCCATTTTAGCATGTAATCAAAACAATTACTCAGACTGTTTTATATTGTTCTAGGTGTACCCACTCACTGGTATCAAGTATATTTTATTTTTATATGACATCTCAGTTATAATTCGTTTTATTTCAAAAGCTCACCATACATGGCTACTGACTATCATGTAAAAAAGTACAGACTCAAAACAGACCTACATTATTTACTAGGGGCATTTCTATCTTTTAAGCATTAAGAAGAATTTCAAAAAGATTTTAAAAGAGAATGGTACAGGACATCAAAAACATAGTATATACCTAACTGGAAGGGCAAAGCTTTTCAGTAGGATGCTGAAATCAATTTCTATCTTCAGATAGCTCCTGATCAAAAAGGGAAGACAAGCACAAAACCAAAATTCTGATAATTTTCTAATATGGGAATAAAATTTTAAGGAGACACTGAAATTTACTTAGCACCCTATGTATTTTGATATAAATATCCTGAAGGCAAAAAGTAACCTACTCTTTATTTTTGTATTATCCTTAGTATTTAGCAAGGACTTTTTCACATAGTATGAGCTTAGAATAATGCGTGATGACATAAGATCAAAACTGATGAGTATATATTGTGCACAACAACATGAAAGACAAGAGAAATTAGAAGCAAAGAATAAGAATGCTACTTTCACAATTACCTGAAATTTTTACTTTTGGAAAAAATTAATATTGTAACTTCAATGGGAAAATATAAATATATAACATAAGTATATCTTGCTAAAATATTTTTAAAGCAAATTTTTACTATACAGAACCTAATACACATTATACTTATGCTATGTACAAAGAGTATTTTCATGTTCATTGCTTTTTAAAACTAAAGGATATTATACTGAAACTTGGTTTAAAAGCGCCAAGTAATATTTCTACTGACTTAATTTTAATATTGATCTAATTGATACTTTCTATTTAGGAAAATATAAGCTTGTACTGTGTTATCATAAAGAAAAGAGGAAATATCCTAGGTAAATTAACAATAGAATGCACAAAACTAAATGGCATTATACAATAATGAATGTCTTTAACATAAAATTTTCTGCAAGCATGTATTTGGGACAGACAACAAACAGAGATATATCTTTCAGAAAGTGTTCAGAAGCAATGTTTCCATTCACTGGAATTAACTAGTTGAAGGTGTATTATTAATAATAAACTTATTATTATGTATAATAATATAATATAATATAATAAGCATAGTAAACATACTATTAAGGACACCTGTTTCTCCTTCTCTTGAAATATACTTGTTTGTTGAGATGATATATAGCATATATTGGCTGTTTTATTTAGAAAATTAAACCAAATAAAATTTCATTAAATTCAGAGCCCCTGCAGCAGATGTTTTGATAATTCATTTTGTCCTATGATGCTCTTTTAGTTTTAGAAACTATATATATATATTTTTCATTTTTCTGATTCCAGTTAGTTCATTAGTTGATTTTAATTTAAAAAAAACTTTGAGTAGAAAAAAATTAGGTTAGCTTTGATTTCCATATTTTGTATATATTCAGAAAAATTAATTTAAACTCATTTTTATTAAGGGTGCCTATGATGAATTTAAGATTCATCTTATGTCTTTATGTTTTAGTTGTTATAAATTAGGTTATATGATGTTATCTGAAGTGTGCCAAAGCCACTATTTCTTTCTCATATCAATATTACACAGTTGTAAGAAAAAGAGAGAGACAGGAAGAGAGAGATAATTAGATGTAAAAATATGTGAAATTTGCATTATAAAAGATTTTTTGACTTATTTAAGTAAACAAAGCCTAAATCATACTTTCACTATATCATCACATTCTCCTAAGTCTGGGGTTGATAGTTTAAATGTATATATCATAAATATACTCTAATGATCCACCAGTACTAAAATGGCTAAGTTTAAATTTTGGACATTTTAAATGATTAATCCATTATTCAAACTTATACTTCTGAGATGTTGTCAACTATCAGTATCCATTCTTTCATATTTAGATAAAGTATATTTCTAAAAAGAAGAAATTCAGCCACTATGGAATTAGAAAAGTAGAATTACAAGAAAAGCTTAAGGATGCTGTGCTAGTATAGAGAAATATGAGAAAAGATTCTGATTCACTCCAACATGTAGATGAGCAGCATGTCTTCTAGTTAATACATTATTTTAATTACAGATTTATTGCTGTGAAGAATATCATGACCATTGCAAATCTTATGAAGAAAAACATCTAATTGAAGCTAGCTTACACTTCCAGAGGTTTAGTATGTTTTATCAAGGTGGGAAGCATCATAGCACATAAGCAGAAACAGTGCTTCCAAAGGAGTTGCTTCAAATCAGCACGCAGCAGGAAGAGAAAGTCACACTAGGCCTTGATTGAACATCTTGGACCTCAAAGCCACTTCATTCAACAAGGCTACACTTACTAATAGTGCCAGCATGTTATATAAGGTGGTTAAATTTTAAGAAATGAACCTTGGAAACTAGTTGGATTTACAAAACAAAATACTACCTTTGAGAAAAAAAAAGTTATATCTAAATTAGAACCTTTTACTTTTAATCCACTAGATTCTATAGTTCACATTTTACAAACATGATGGCACATCTTCCCAACTCTGTGCTGAAAAACTAGTTCTGGAATACATAGCGTATTTCAGAATTTATGTTAATCACATCAACATGACTTCCTCTGGATCTTTTTATACTGATACATATCATTTATGCATCCTTTCTATCTTAAAGAATATGAGTACACTTCATGAATTTTGACTTGCTACCTCTAGAAATCCATCCTAAGCAAAACCCTAAGCTCCTGTTATGGTAATTCTGATGCAAATATATGAGGTGGTGCTAGATAGCTTTTTTTTTTAATCTGTGATTGTTTTTAATTATCTTCTTATTGCTGATAACTTACAAACTGTCTTCATTATTTTCATCTTTCATCTAGTTAGTTGGCAAAGAGTGCCAACACATAAACAGAAATTCCAGTTATATGTGTTTCTGAATGGGGATTTAAGGACAATTCTGAATTACAACTTAAGTCTTAGATAATAGAGAATTTAACAGGCCTAACTTGCTTGTTCCTAAAAGCATTTTAACTTGTAGATCAACTATAAAAAAGTGTTAAATACTCATTATGTGATATCATACATAAACCACAGTAAATGTCTTTCAGTGGTAAAAGCCAGCATCCTTGATGTAGGGAATTCTAATTAAAACAGCAAAAAAAAAAAAAAAAAAAAACAGCATTGCCAAGAAGAGAGAGTTGCTTCCTGGTGTTTAGCTACTTCCTGTAAGAGATTAGTGAACACAAACTGAAACACAGGTGAGTCTTCTTGTTTCTGAGACAGTGATAGAATTTTCCCAGTATTTAAACATATTCATACACCCCAGTTATATAAATCTAAGTATAAAACCATTTAATAGGTTTGAGGTGACACCCCCATATTTACGGAAAGTAAAACATTACTAATTAAGTCCAATTGAGAATAGGAGAGCAGTGATAGTGTGGATACAACACTTTACAACAAGTCAGTTTTACTTAAATCAGGATTGTCTAATCAAAATAATGTTACCCATTCATGATCTGAATTTGGGGTATGAATTAAATTATGGTATGCGTTAAAAGCCATGGGACATTTGTTTTGTAATAAATAAGGCAGTGGAATTACTCATTAGTAGCCTTTTTAAGATAAGCTATCAGGTCTGCCCTTTCTCCCTTCTTGATTCCAGCCAAGATCATGTTTGTTCCAGGGATTTTTTTTTTTTTATTCTCCAAACACTGCCTCAGGGCATCCTTTCCCCAGGTGATGCCTTTGTTCTTGTTGTCACCTGTGTAAGGGAATCCTGCAGCTTGATCTGCCTTCTGCCCAAACAGACCATGGAGATTTGGTCCAGCCTTATGCTTGCCTCCCTTTTCCACAGTGTGGAACTGGGCACACTTCTGAACAAAAATCTTCTTACCTTTTTCAATATCACCCATTTTTAATTCGCTCTGGGCTGGTCAACACCATAAACTTTCGGGACTCAAAGACAGACAGACATTCCGCTCTCTAGCCCAAGGATACGCTGTCCTGTGCCTATGTACTAGTGACAGTGCCGCTAGATAGCTTCTTGAGCTAAGTCCGGTAGTACCCACTAGTCAATCTTATGTTTTATGATTACTGTTGACATTGAAAAATAATGGCTGATAATTGTCAGGCATGCTCCCTGTATTCTGCATTTACACTCTTCTACAAGCTGCAGTGTTTATTTTCATGTTTAAAACTGGGGATTTTTGTAAATAATAGGTATCAACTTTGTCGACTGTAGTCTGCAATAAAACTATATAATTCATTGGTCTGTACAAGAACTATGATATAAACTATATTAAAGGAGCTATATAAATGCAAATACAACAAAAATACAATTGAATTTTATGGATTTTAAGTCTTAAATGAAAGTAAAAGCTCCATAGACTACTAGACACAGCCTGATAAAATGTCAAAATGGTTTCCTAAGGGAAATTATAATGATGCTTCAGAATACCATTTTAACAGTCCCCACTGTTCTTTGTCAGTCCCTGATTTGCTTGTAGGAAGGGTTGTCACAGAATTCCTAAAACAGCTCCTAAAAAATAAAACCGTAAGAAGACAAAGAAGATGTTGCTTAAAGGGAAAAAACGCATGGTAGTTGTCTACAAGTCTCCTGCTGAAATTCACTTTAGTATTTCCATTTATACTGTCACAAGAACACATAGGAGTTTTATCGCATCTACTAAAGCCCTTAATAAAGGCTTTCCTTGAAGAAATAAATAACAACAACCTCCCAGTATTTATAGATTACTGTAAAGCCAACACCTATGGGGAAAACTAATCAACTAAGAGCTGACACAACTCCTTAGGTAGATGATTTATTTCTGCCAGAGAACTGTTTGACTAATTGTCCTAGCCCTTAGAATCCTGATTGTCACGACCATATATAAACATTTCTATGCAGCTTCATAAAAATTATTAATAATAAAAATCATAGTAACCATTATTGCCCAGAAGACTGAGATATTTTATTCAGTTTAACCCTCACAGTAACTATTTTTAAAAGCTGATCATTGTTTCTATCATATAAATGAGAGGCCCCATGTTTATGTTATTTGTGCATAAGAACACAACTAGTCAGCAACAGATTCAGGCTGTGAAGGCAGCTCTTTCAATTCCCCTGAGGGCTGTTGGAATTTTACTTTATGTCTCTGCATCCCTTAGCATGGCATCATGTGCAAATTAAGTAAAAAGAAAACTTCTACATTCCTCTAAGAAAAAAGTATTCAAGTAAGATCAGAAACATGTAGATAACACAGAAAAGGGCTAGAACCTGAGGTGCAGTAGCACTGGTAACAACCATAAAAATAAAGTGTAAAACAAAAAACTATTATGAATGATCTTTTGTGATTGGGTTACCTCACTAAGGATGATATTTTCAAGTTCTGACCATTTGCCTAGGAATTTCGTGAATTCATTGTTTTTAATTGCAGAGTAGTATTCCATTGTGTAAATATACCACATCTTCTGAATCCATTCCTCCGTTGAGGGACATCTGGGTTCTTTCCAGCTTTTGGCTATTATAAATAATGCTGCTATGAATATAGTGGAGCATGTGTCCTTATTGCATGCAGGTAAAGTCTCTGGGTATATGCCCAGGAGTGGTATAGCCGGATCCTCCGGAAGTGTCATGCCCAGTTTTCTGAGGAGCCGCCAGACTGCTTTCCAGAGTGGTTGTACCAGCCTGCAATTCCACCAGCAGTGGAGGAGTGTTCCTCTTTCTCCACATCCTCGCCAACAACTGCTGTCTCCTGTGTTTTTGATCTTAGCCATCCTGACTGGTGTGAGACGGAATCTCAGGGTTGTTTTGATTTGCATTTCCCTAATGACTAAGGATGATGAACATCTCTTTAGGTGCTTCTCAGCCATTAGATATTCTTCAGGTGAGAACTCTTTGTGGAGCTCTGTACCCCATTTTTTAATAGGGTTACTTGCCTCTCTGGAGTTTAACTTCTTGAGTTCTTTGTATATCTTGGATATTAGCCCTCTGTCGGATGTAAGGTTGGTAAAGATCATTTCCCAGTTAGTTGGTTGCCGCTTTGTCTTTTTGACGGTGTCTTTTGCCTTGCAAAAACTTTGTAATTTAATGAGGTCCCATTTGTCTATTCTTGATCTTAGAGTATAAGCTATTGGAGTTCTGTTCAGGAAATTCTCCCCTGTGCCCATATGTTCAAGGTTCTTCCCTAGTTTCCCTTCTATTAGTTTCAGTGTGTCTGGTTTTATGTGGAGATCTTTGATCCACTTAGAATTGAGCTTAGTGCAAGGAGATAAGGATGGGTCAATTTGCATTCTTCTGCATGTTGACCTCCAGCTGAGCCAGCACCATTTGTTGAAAAGGCTATCTTTTTTCCACTGGATGGTTTTAGCTCCTTTGTCAAAGATCAAGTGACCATAGGAGTGTGGATTCATTTCTGGGTCTTCAATTCTGTTCCATTGATCTACATGTCTGTTGCTGTACCAATACCATGCAGTTTTTAACACTATTGCTCTGTAGTACAGCTTGAGGTCCGGGATACTGATTCCCCCAGAGGTTCTTTTACTCTTGAGAATAGTTTTAGCTATTCTGGGTTTTCTGTTATTCCAGATGAATTTTTGAATTGCTCTTTCTAACTCTATGAAGAATTGAGTTGGGATTTTGATGGGGATTGCATTGAATCTGTGTATTACTTTTGGTAAGATGCTCATTTTTACTATATTAATCCTGCCAATCCATGAGCATGGCAGATTTTTCCATCTTCCGAGGTCTTCTTCAATTTCTTTCTTCAGAGACTTGAAGTTCTTGTCATACAGATCTTTCACTTGTTTGGTTAGCGTCACGCCAAGATACTTAATATGGTTTGTGGCTATCGTAAAGGGTATTATTTCTCTTACTTCTTTCTCAGCCTGCTTATCCTTTGAGTATAGGAAGGCTTCTGACTTGCTTGAGTTGATTTTATATCCGGCCACTTTGCTGAAGTCGTTTATCAGCTGTAGGAGTTCTCTGGTGGAGTTCTTTGGGTCGCTTATGTATACTATCATATCGTCTGCAAATAGTGATAGTTTGACTTCTTCCTTTCCAATTTGTATCCCTTTGACCTCTTTTTCTTGTCTAATTGCTCTAGCTAGAACTTCAAGTACTATATTGAAAAGATATGGAGAGAGAGGGCAGCCTTGTCTAGTCCCTGATTTTAGTGGGATTGCTTCATCCTTAGTGAGGTAACCCAATCACAAAAGATCACACATGGTATGAAGTCACTGATAAGGGGATATTGACCCAGAATCTCAGAATACCCTAGACACAATCAGCATATCAATAGATTTCTAAAAAGATGGAAGGAGAGACCCCTGGTCCTGGAAAGACTGGATGTAGGGGAACGCCAGGACAGAGTAATGAGAGGGGGTTGAACGGAGAAAAGAGGGAGGGAAGGGGGCTTATGGGACTTTCGGGGAGGGAGGAAACGGGAAAGGGGAAGTGATTTGGAATGTAAATTAAAAAAATAAAATAAAATTAAATTAAAAAAAAAAAAAAAAAAAAAAACTATTATGAAAACTTTTAAAAAAAATAGTGGATGTACAGTGACACTTCGATATTCTATAAAAAAAGATTAACTTCTGAAGAAATAAACAATGTACCTGATGCAGTATTTTGACTGTGCAGTTGGCCAAGATGTACTATAGAAAATTCTACATTTGTACAAAGAGGAAAACAGGGACATAATACAAAAATTTAGTTTCAAGAAATTAAAATAATCATTTTTCCTATGATAGGAAGCTTTATTTTTAAGCATTGTAAAATTCTTTTTAGATTTTCCAAATAGATACTTGATTAACATAAGTCTCCTAATTCAATCATATTAACCTCTTTATACTGTTGGTAAAAGATCACTGATTTTTGGCTCTGTATTAAAACCTAATGTAATTGCCAGCCAGCTACAATAGTTACTATGGTGTAATCTACTTATAAAGAGGTAATTTTATGGTGTACTATTTTGAAGAACCAAAATTTTGTGGTGTACTATTTTGAAGAACCAAATATATATATGAAACCTCTAGATAACTGACAAGCTAGAATTCTAGCACAATTAATAAGAGCTATTATTCTTTCTTTAATACAGACATGTTAAAATAGCATGAATGCATATTACTTTGAAGAGAACATCATTCCTTCTAGACATTTTGGGGGGATTTTCAAAATGAGACTAGTGGGTCTGGAAAGTTATATCAGTGGATATTAGCTCTGGTTATTAAAACTTTGAATACTGCATGAGAAATTAGCCAAGAAGTTTATTTGGTGAAATACAGGAGACAAAAAGTATCAGGGGTTGTTAGTTTTAGAACTTGAGACAGTTGGTTAAAATCCCTGAACAGGGACTCAAAATTCTCTAAAGAAAACAAGTACTAACAAATCATGCCTTTAAAGAGCACCTTTTACCTACAGTCTTTGCCAAGATAAAAAGAGAAAATACTGTAACAAAGAAAAAAAAAGACTCATTGAAGTTTAAATACTATTTTGGCCATGGAGGTACTTTGGAAGAAGCAAGTGAAGCAGATGGAGAATCAGTCAATCAATCAATCTTTCTCTGTCTCTGTCTCTCTCTGTTTCTCTCTGTCTCTCTGTCTCTGTCTCTGTCTCTCTCTGTCTCTCTGTCTCTGTCTCTGTCTCTGTCTCTGTCTCTCTCTCTCTGTCTCTCTCTCTCTCTCTCTCTCTCTCTCTCTCTCTCTCTCTCTCTCTCTCTGTGTGTGTGTGTGTGTGTATGTGTGTATGTGTGTGTGTGTGTGTGTAAAGTTTTTAGTTTTTGAGGTTTCTGGGAAATATGGATCATTAATTGTTACAGTTTGTGTCTAATGAAGGCAGTTTTTAAGTGAACTTTCAAATGTTGGCCTATGGAGATAGTTCAGTAGGTAATGTGTTTGCCTCATAAGCATGAAGAACTGAATTCAGTCCTAACACCCACATGAAAACACAGGTATGTTAACATGTGCTTGTAATACCAGTTATTAGAAATTGGAGACTAGAGGATCTGTAACTGAATCTGTAAATCCAGGTTAATAAAATATTATATTTCAAAAGAATGATATCAAAAGTTTTTAAATGACTTCCACTTGCATTTCTACACATACACACATACAAATACACACATACACACATTCAAAGAAAGAAATACAATATTGATTCTCAACTAATACCACTGTAAACAGTTGTCATAATTGAGGAAAGTAAGGGAGATAGAAAATTAAAAAAAAAAAAAGGAGAAGAGGAAGGAGTCCCTGCCCCTGGAGTCCTGTTGAAGCCTCTAGATAACTGACAGGCTATAATTCCAGCACAATTAATAAAAATAACAGATTGCTGGCAGAGCTACTATTCTTTCTTTAATATAGACATGTTAAAATAGCATGAATACATATTACTTTGAAGAGAACACCATTCCTTCTAGACATTTTGGGGGTATTTTCAAAATGAGAATAATGGGTCTGGAAAGTTATATCAGTGAATATTAGCTCTAGTTCCTGTGAGGATCTGTTTTGTTTCCAATACCCACATGACAGCTCACAATCATCTATTACTCCAATCCCATAGGATTATAGTCCGTCTTCTGGGCTCAACTGACACAGAATTCATGTAATACACACACATGTAGGAAAAACACTCATACACATAAAATGAAGTAAACAAATTTAAAATGTAATAATAACAAATTTGTCTACAATGGAAATACCCTGCCTCCTGCATCTGGGTTATCCAGAATATTGCTTCATAAAATGTAATCCTGATAGTTGTCCCTCAGGAATGACCATATGACCTTATTTAGCTTAGGAACCTTTTGAAGACAATAGCTTCAAACACAATTGAAATTGTATATATGGCCGACATTAAAGACAATGAAGTGCCACTCACACATCAAGAAGCCCATGTCCATATTTTCATGGGTTTCTTAATTTTAACACAAGCACATCTCTCCTTTTCTTTATCTGGATGCTTAATATATCTATTAAAAATGTTTTAATAAACCACAATGCTACTTCATATTTGCTCATTCTGAAATTATTTTTAGCACTAAAACCTAGAACTTTGTTTTATAAGACTCAAGATAAGGGGATATTAACCCAGAATCTCGGAATACCCTAGACACAATTCACATATCAATAGATTTCCAAGAAGATGGAAAGAGAGACCCCTGGTCCTGGAAAGACTGGATGTAGGGGAATGCCAGGACAGAGAAGCGAGAGGGGGTTGAATAGGGAACAGGGGGAGGGAAGGGGGTTTATGGGACTTTTGGGGAGGGAGGAAACGGGAAAGGGGAAATGATTTGGAATGTAAATAAAAAAACTTAGAAAATAAAAAAAAGGCTCTAGTTTCATGAATTATTAAGAGTATGTTGACCCCATCTGCATTCCATTTCCTAAACCATAACTCCTCCAGCATCACTGGACACCCACTGTCACCTGGGACAACCAACTGAAATCTCAAGCCCCCAAACCCCTGACCAAT
Organism: Tokudaia tokunoshimensis; assembly: GCA_036184795.1. Lineage (NCBI taxonomy): Eukaryota > Metazoa > Chordata > Mammalia > Rodentia > Muridae > Tokudaia > Tokudaia tokunoshimensis. The sequence continues at coordinate 81,225,329 of BTHU01000023.1, forward strand.
GGGTCCCACAGAAAGCCCAGCAGTCGTGAGGTCTGCCCTGTCCCTTCTGTACTCCATTTTCTAATACATATCTCTACCTGCAATCCCAGAGTCCTTCCGCCATCAGGAACCACTAGGTGAAAGGCCTCCCTCAATTCCCTGTCAACCAGCCCCTCTGGGCAAGCTCAGCAGCAGCAAGTTATGGCATGCTCTTTCTGCATTCCAATTCCCAGGGCACAGCTTTGTCTTCATCCCTGAAGAGGTGGACAAACAAAGAACCAAAACAGTCAGGGATGACAACATCTGCATGCATCCCTGGAGACCTGCTTGCATTCTTAGAGGCCTACCACCCAGAACCACCAATATTCTGAATCTTTAGGGACTACCAGCTCTGCCTGCATCCATGAATGAAAGACTGTAACCACAAGGGATAGCAACCTCTACCTTTAAACTAAGGAAGCTGCGGATATCAGAGATGACCAGCTCTTTCTGAAACCCCAGAAGCTGGCTCCCATCAAAGACTACCAGGCCTGCCAATATTAGGAAAAAACAATTGACTGAAGTTCAGCATAAGAATATAATCAACAAATACCAAGGCAATATGGCATCAGCAGAACATAGGTATCTTACTACAGTGAGCCTGGAAAATCTTAACATATCTGAATCACAAGAAAAAACCTGAAATATAATCTTATGAAGATGATAGAGGCCTTTAAATACGAAGTAAATAAATACCTTAAAGAGGAAATGAATAAATATAACAAAATACAGGAAAATATAATCAAACAGGTAAAGAAAATGAATGAAACTGTTCAAGATGAGAAAAGCAAAATAGAAATAATAAAGAAAAAGAAACAGAGGAAAGCCTGGAGATGGAAAACCTAGGTAATTGAAGAGGAACTGTAGACAAAAGCATCTCCAACAAAAAAAAAAGGAGAAAGAAGAGAGAACCTCAGGCATAGAAGATATGACAGAAGAAATTGATATATTGGTCAAAAAAATGCTAAAGCTAAACAGTTATTGACAGAAAATACCCAGAAAAGCTAACACAATATGAAAAGACCAAACCTAAGAATAATAGGAATAGGAGAAGACTCAAATGAATGGCCCAGAAAATATCTTCAACAAAATCATAGAAGACAATTTTCCCAAACTAAAGCAAGAGATGTCTATAGACATAAAAGAAGCTTGCAGAACATCAAATAGACAGGACCAAAAAAAATCCATGTCATGTAATAATCAAAATACTAAACGTACAAAACAACAACAAAATAATATTAAAAACCTCAAGGGATAAAGGCCAAGAAAACACAAATGCAAACCTATTAGGATTTTGCTTGACTTCTCAACAGAAAATTTAAAAGCCAGAGGGCCTTACAGACTCCAAAAGATCATAGATGGTACCCCACACTACTATACCCAGCAAAACTTTCAATTACAATAAATGGAGTAAACAATATATTTCATGTCAAAACCAAATTTAAGCAGTATCTTTCTGCACACTTAGTACAACACTAACATCAAAATAACAGGAGTTAACAATCATTGGTCATTAATATCTCTCAGCATCAATGAATCCAATTCCCACAGATTAACAAAATGTATGTGAAAACAGGATTCATCTTTCTCCCACAAACAGGAGAAACACTTCAGCAACAACGATAGACATTATTTCAGAATAAATAGTTGGAGAAAGCTTTTTTAACCAAATGTACCCCATGAAAAACTCGATTAGCCATTATAAGTTCTAATAAAATAGACTTTCAACCAAAATTAACCAAAAGAGATGTAAAAGGATACTTCATATTGGTCAAAGGAAAAATCCACATAGATGGTATCTCAATTCTGAGCATGCATGCCCCAAATTCAAGAGCATCCACATTCATAAAAAAAAGCATTATTAAAGCATAAATCACACATTGAACCTTACACATTAACAGTGGAGGCTTGAATACTCTATTCATACCAACAGACAGGTCATTGAGGCCTGATTGAGAAATAATGAAACTAACCGAGGATATAAATAAAATGAAGATAATAGATATCTACAAAAAACATTACCCAAACATAAAAGAAAAGGCCTTCCTCTCAGCACATTATAGAATCTTCTCCAAAACTGGACATATGGTCTATCATAAAGTAAGCCTCACCAGATATAAGAAAATTGTAATAACACTTTGTATCTTATCATACCATGGATTAAAAGTGGAATTCAAAAAAAATAGAAACACTAGAAACCCTACAAATTTATGGAAATGAATAACTATCTACACAATAATCTCTGGGTCAGGGAAAAAAGAGAGATTAAAGACTTTCTAGAACTTAATGAAAATGAAGACACAGCATACCCAAACTTATCATACACAATGAAAGCCGTACTTAGAGGAAAATTCATAGCACTAAGTGCCTCCATAAAGAAATAAGAGAGTTCTTATACCAGCAATTTAAATGTGTGACTGAAAGCTCTAAAAAAATAAAAAGGAAGCAAACATATCCAATATGGGTAGCAAATAATCAAAATCAGGGATGAAATCAATTAATTAGAAACAGAACAATACTAAGAATTAATAAAATCAAGAGCAGGTTCTTTGATAACATCAACAAGATAGAAAACCCTTAGCCAAACTTATTAAAAGGCAGAGATAATGTATCCAGATAAACAAAATCAAAATGAAAAAGTAGACAGAACAAGAGATAATGAGGGAACTTAAAGAATTATTAGATCTTCCTTCAAGAGCCTTTAGTTCACAAAATTGGGGAATCTAAATGAAATGGATGGTTTTCTAGGAAGATATCACTTTCCAAAGTTAAAGCAAGATCTGGTAATTTATTTCAACAGTCTTATATCCCACAATGAAATGAAAGTAGTCATTAAAACACTACCAACCACAAAAGCTGAGGCCAGATAGTTTAAAAGCAGAATTCTACCAGACTTTCAAAGACAGATAATACCAATAATACTCCTCAAACTATTCTGCAACATAGAAACAGAAGTAACAATGCCAAGCTCATTCTCTGAGGCTGCATTCACACTGGTACCTAATCACAAAAAAGAATAACCAAAGAAAGAGAATTTGACATCAATATTCCTTACGAATATTGACTCAAAGGCACTCTATAAAATATTCACACACCAAAACTAAGAACACATGAAGATATCTTCCACTATGATGAAATAGGCTTATTCCAAGTATCTAGGGATGGTTCAATATGAAAATCAATCAACATAATCTACCATGTAAACATGCTGAAAGAAAAAGTAATCATATGATTAGATGCTGAAAATCCTTGGACAAAATCCAACACCCCTTCATGTTTGAAGTCTTGGCAAGATCAGAGATACAAGACACATATCTAAACACAATAAAGGCAACAGACAACAAGCCAAAAACCAACATCAAATTAAATGGAGAGAAATTTAGATCAATTACACTAAAATCTGGGACAATACTAGGTTGTCTACTCCTTTCTTACCTACTTAGTACTAGTACTTGAACCGCTAGTTAGAGAAAGGTGAAAACTAAAGGAGATCAAGGGGATACACATTAGAAAGGATGAAATCAAAGTATTGCTATTTGCAGATAATAAGATAATATATATAACTGACCTTAAACATTTTTTCCAGAGAACTCCTACAGCTGATAAACACCTTCAGCAAAATCACTGGATACAAAATTAATTCAAAAAATTCAGTCGCCCTCCTGTACAGAAATAATAAATGGACTGATAAAAAAAAATGTGAAACAAAACTGCCACAAATAGTAAAAAATATCTTTGTGTAAATCTAACCAAGTAAGTGAAAGTCCTGTATGACAAATATTTTAAGTCTTTGAAGAAAGAAATAGAGGAAGATATCACAAGATGAAACAATCTTTTATGCTTGTGGATCCATAGGATTAGCATAGTGAAAATGAACATCTTACCAAAAGCAATCTACAGACTCATTGCTATTCCTATGAAATTCCAACACAATTCTTTACAGTCTTTGAATGAGCAATTAACAACTTCAAATGAAAAAAGAAACAAATAAACAAAAACAAAAAACCCAAAAAACAAAACAAAGCGAAAACAAAAAACAGGAGAGCTGAAACAATCCTGAACAATATAATAACTTCTGAGGGGAACAGGGATAGTGATCAGGAGTTGGGAAATAGGTGGGATGAAGGGCTGGTAGTTAGAATGGAAATCTGTGTGGGGAGGCATGTCTAGTAATTACCTGGAGACCTGGAACTGCAGAGGATGTGGAGAGTCTACTGGGGTGACCCTATATTAGATCCCTACCAAAGGGGGATTTAGAGCCAGAAGTGGCCACCTCCTATACTCAAGTAGGACTTTCAGAGGAAGGAGAGGCACCCCAATCCACTCACAAATCCTTTGATCCAAAATTTGTCTTGTCTGCAAGATGTGCAGTTATAAAGATGGAGCAGAGGCTGAGAGAACTGAGAACCTATGACTGCCCCAACAGAGACCAATTGCATGTGAATAGGCCAATTCCTGACACTGTATTATATAGCAATGATACTCTCCTCTGTTTAAAGACAGAAACTTAGCACACCTGTCTTCTGAAAGGCTTAATTTTCAGGGGATGGAGGCAGATACAAAGACCCAGAGCCAAACATCAGGCTGAGCCCGAGGAGTCTTGTGGAAGATTTTACAATGGAATTGAGCCAAGCTGAGGTGTCAAGGACACTACATGAAGACCCACAGAGTCAACTATCCTGGGACATTGGAGACTCACAGAGCCTAGGCCACAAAACATGGAGCATGCAGGAACTAAAACTATATCCTTTACACATTTGCAGCAAATGTGTTTGTTGTTTGGTGTTCATGTGGGTCCAATAACAAGTGGTGTGGGTGCTGTCTTGGTCTCTTTTCTCTGAAATTGGGTTCCCTTCTCCTTCCCTGAATTGCCTGGTTAAGCCTCAGTAGGAGAGGATGAGCCTAAACCTACTGGGCCTGGAAGCCCCAGGGTGGTATGGAACAAAAAAGAGGCTCCTCTTCTCTGGGGAAAAGGTGAGAGAGGGCAGGGATTTGTAATGGTGGGACCTGGAAGAGAGGGGGTATTGGGGCACTGATTAGGATATAAAGTGAATAAAAACAAGAAAGTAATCTTGAAGAGATCAGAGATAGAAAGTACCTACCTAAACACAATTAAGGTACTGTACAGAAAGTCAATAGTCAGCATCAAATTAAAGAAGGAAACTTATAGTGATTCCACTAAGATAAGGGACAATACATACCTGTCCACTCTCTCCTTACCTCTTCAATGTAGCATTTCAAGTCCTTTTTAGAACAATAAGACAAGTAAAGGAGATAAAGAGGATACAAATGGGAAAGGAAAAAGTCAAAGTTTTGCTATTTGTAGATGTTATGATAGTATACATAAGTAGTCTAAAATATTCTACTGGAGCACTCCAACACCTGGTAAACACTTTCAGCAAAGTCACTGGATATAAAATTAACTCAAAAAACCAGTAGCCATAATTTATACAAACAGTAAATGGGCTGAGAAAGAAGTTAGGAAGACAATACTCTTTACAATAGCCACAAACCATATAAAAATCTTACTGTGACTCTAACCAAGTAAGTGAAAGACCTGTTTGAAATGAACTTCAAGTCTTTCAAGAAAGAAATTGAGGAAGGTATCAGAATATCAAAAATTTCCCATGCTCTTGGATCAGAAGGATTAACATAGTAAAAATAGCCATCTTACCAAAAGCAGTCTATACATTCAGTCAAATTCACAACAATTTCCAACAATATTCACTACAGAACTTGAAAGAAAAATTCTCAATTTCAGATAGATAAACAAAAATCCAGGATATATAAAACAACCCAGTCCAATAAATTATCATCTGGAGGTATCACCACCCCCAACTTCATGCTATACTAGATAGTAGTAGTAATAAAAACAATGAAGTATTGGTATAGAAACAGACAGATTGATTAATGGAATTAAATCAAAGACCCAGAAGTAAACCCACAGAACTCAGGACACTTGATTTTTGACAACGAAGCCAAAACCATACAATCTAAAAGGGAAAGAATCTGCAGCAAATGATGCTGGTCTAAATGGATGTGTGCATGGAGAAGAATGCAAATAGATCCATATTAATCACCTTGCACAAAATTCAGGTCTAAGCGAACCAAAGACCACAATGCAAAACTGATAAATTAAATGCAATAGAACAGATAGAATATAAAAGAAGGGGAGACCCCACAACTCTGCTTGCCTCCCAAGAGGTTACCTCTAAGCTGATACGCACAGATGAGACACCACCAACCGCATGCCACAATCTCTCTGCCTGCAGAGACCTCAGCAAGTCTAACATCTGTGGGCTCTGCTCTGCCCAATATGAGATCCATTAGCCTTCTGGTTTGTGCCAGTACCAGCTAGGGCCATGAAACACAAGCTGAGCGCCCCACACCATAAATCTGCCTGTATTCCTAGAGGCCACTCTAGCCCCACACACAGAGGAGGCCTGCTCAAACCCAAAATAAACAGTTCCACTTGCCTCTGGGGAGGCCTGCTTTAATACAGGCCACTGACATCAGCCAACACCAGATACAAATAGATGCCAAAAGGCAAATCCAAGGACATAATCAACAAAAGCCAATGCAATATGGCAGCAGTAGAACCTAGCTCTCCTACTAGAGCAAGTCTTGGACAGCCTAACTTACCTGAAGAGTAAGACTGTGACACTAAATCCCATTCATGAAGATGACAGAGGCTTTTAAGGAGGATATAAATAATTCCCTTAAAGAAATATAGGAAAACACAATCAAAGGGGTAGAAGCACTTAAAGAGAAAACAAGTAAGTTCCTTAAAGAAATATAGGAAAATACAATCTAAAAGGCAAAGGGAATAGATAAAATTGGACAAGTCCTAAAAATGGAAATTTAAGCAAAAAATGGAAACAAAAATGGAGGCAATCCTAGAGATGGAAAACTTGGAAAGAAAACAGGAACTACAGATTCAAAGATCACCAACAGAATACAAGAGATAACAAAAATAATCTCAGGTATAAAAGGTACCATAAAAGAAATTGATACATCAGTCAAAGAAAATGCCAAAGATGAAAAGTTCTTAACACAAAACATTCAGGAAATTTGGGACATTATTAAAAAAGACAAAATCTAAGAACAATGAGAATATAAATGTGTGAAGATTCTCAGTTCAAAGGGCCAGAAAATATTTTCAACAAAATTATAGAAAAAAACTTCCCTAACATAAAGAAAGATATGGCTATAAATATACAAGAAGCCTATGGTACACCAAATAGATTAAATCAGAGAAGAACATTCTCCCATGACATAATAATTAAAACACTAAATACAAAGAGCAAAGAAAATATTAAAAGCTTCAAGGGAAAAATGTGCAGTAACATGTAAAGGCAGTCCTATCAGAATTATTCCAGACTTCTCAACAGAGAATCTAAAAGCCAGAAGATCCTGGACAGATGTCTTATAGACTCTAAGTGATCACAGATGTCAGGCCTGCCTAGTATAACCAGTAAAGCCCACAATCCCCATAGATGGAGAAACCAAGCTATTCCATGACAAAATGAAATTTTGTCACTTATTTCAAATGAATTTGTTAGTTTGGGTATACTCCTTCAGGAAACCAATCTAAAAAGACCCTACCTGACAGATGCACTGAGGAAAGAGAGTCTGTGACTGACACCTGGAAACAGACATGATAAAGAGTTAAAGAGAAGAGTTATAGGCCTAGGCAAGAAGTCAGGAAAATCCACAACAGTGGTTATGTCTAAAAGTTACTGTTCATTAAATTCTCTTAATAAGAAAGCCATTATTCTCAACAGGTATTTAGGAATGAGTAAATAATGTGATATCATATCTGAAACATTTTCTAATGATTCATAAAATGGTGGGGTTGTAATGTGTAAGATCTCCTAGGTGGTATTGATTTTGAAAGCGTGAAATGAAGCAGTCATGGAGATAAGTTGACAAAGTCAAAGTCCCAGAAGAAAGTCCAGTAAAATCTATCCTTGGAAGTATAGCCTAGTTGCAACATGTTTGAAAACACGAGTACCATGATATGACAAACAAGGCAAGAATCGGCTGTGGAGTGGAACTGTCCTATGCTTTAGAAGACAAGCTGTGATCCAGCAACAGGGTAATTGGGACCTCCAGGCACAGGGACAATCAAGCATAATATCGCTTGGGACTTAGCTAGCTTGTGTGCTCCCTGCTCCCAAGAGCTGGGCAGTTCTGTGGACACCAACATGCTGGACAAAAGGCAGACCTATCTGCCCTGCAGAGGGACCCGCACTGGGAGAGAGCACACCTGCACAGGGAGGAAGCACACCAGCCTCCCCTTGGTGAATTCTGCTCCGGGGATTGACTGTGCTGAGCCTCCAGGTATGCAGGGATTCCCTACTATAACATTGCTTGGAGCAAGGCACATCAGGGCTCCAAAGTCACTCAAGAGCAGGGCAGCTCCCCAGCAATCGGTGCCAGGGGAATCCCAGTAATCTGGGGGGGGGAGCAGAAATAGCCTTCCAGGCTCACAGGAGGTCCAACTAACAGTCAGTGACAGCAGGACCAACTAACACCAGAGGTAACCAGATGGCAAAAGGCAAACGTAGGAACATTATTAACAGAAATCAAGGCAATATGGCACCATCCGAACTCAACACTGCAACAGCAGCAAGTCCTGGACACCCGATCACACCCGAAAGGCAAGATCTAGATTTAAAATCACTTCTCATAATGCTATTAGAGGATTTCAAGAAGGACAGAAATAAATTTCATAAAGAAATACAGGAGAACATGGATCAAAGGGTAGAAGCCCTTACAAAGGAAACACAAAAAATGGCTTAGAGAAATGCAGGAGAATATGGGTCAACTGATGGAGGTCCATAAGGAGGCAACACAAAAATCGCTTAAATAAATGAATCAACGGGTAGATGCCCTTAGAAAGGAAACACAAGAACCGCTTAAAGAAATGCAGGAGAATATGGATCAACAGATAGAAGCCCATGAGGAGGAAACACAAAAATGGCTTAAAAAAATACAGGAGAACTTGGGTCAACAGGCAGAAATCCTGAAAGAGGAAACAAAAAAATATCTTAAAGAAATACAGGAAAATACAAACAAACAAGTGAAAGATCTGAGCAAATCCATCCAGGATCTAATAAAGGAAGTAGAAACAACTAAGAAATCAAAAAGGGAGACAACTTTGGAGATAGAAAACCATGGGAAGAAATCAGGAGTCATAGATACAAACATCAATAATAGAATACAAGAGATGGAAGAAAGGATCTCAGGTGCTGAAGATACCATAGAAAGCATTGACTCAACAGTCAAAGAAAATGCAAAATGCAAAAAACATGTAACGCAAAACATCCAGGAAATCCAGGACACAATGAGAAGACCAAACCTAACGATTATAGGTATAGATGAGAGTAAAGATTTGCAAATTAAAGGGCCAGTAAACATCTTCAACAAAATTATGGAGGAAAACTTCCCTAACCTAAAGAGAGAGATGCCAATGAATGTACAAGAAGCCTACAGAACTCCAAACAGACTGGACCAGAACAGAAATATCTCCCGTCACATTATAATCAAAACACCAAATGTACTAAACAAAAAAGAAAATTAAAAGCAGTAAGAGAAAAAGGCCAAGTAACATATAAAGGCAGACCTATCTGAATCACATCAAACATCTCACCAGACACTATGAAAGCCAGAAGATCCTGGGCAGATCTCATGCAGACACTAAGAGAACACAAATGCCAGCCTAGACTACTATACCCAGCAAAACTCTCAATCACCATAGATGGAGATACCAAGATATTCCATGATGAAACCAAATTTACACGATATCTTTCCACAAACCCAGCCCTGCAAAGGATAATAGGTAAAAATCGCTAATACAAGGACAGAAACTACACCCTGGAAAAAACGAGATAGTAACCTTCTTTCATCAAACCCAAAAGTAGATAACCACTCAAACGTAAAGTTAGCGTCAAGAATAGCAGGTGGCAATAATCACTATTCCTTAATCTCTCTTAATATCAATGCTTTCAATTCCCCAATAAAAAGACATAGACTAACAGACTGGTTACATAAACAGGACACAGCATTTTGCTGCGTGCAGGAAACACACCTCAGTGTCAAAGACAAACACTACCTCAGAGTAAAAGGCTGGAAAACAATTTTACAAGCAAATGGTCCCAGGAAACGAGCTGGAGTAGCCATTCTAATATCAGATAAAATTCATTTTCAACCTAAAGTCATCAAAAAAGACACAGAAGGAAACTACATACAGGTCAAAGGAAAAATCCACCAAGAAGAACTCTTAATTCTGAATATCTATGCTCCAAATGCAAGGGCACCCTCATTCCTAAAAGAAAATTTACTAAAGCTCAAAGCACACATCGCACCTCACACAATAATAGTGGGTGACTTCAACGCCCCGCTCTCTGAAATTGATCTTTCAGGAAAGCAGAAACTAAACAGGGACATAGTGAAACTAATTGAAGGCTTGGACCAAATGGAACTAACACACACACACACATATATATATAACATTTTATCCCAAAGCAAAAGAATATACCTTCTTCTTAGCACCTCGTGGTACCTTTTCCAAAATTGACAATATATTTGGTCACAAAACAGACCTCAACAGATATAAGAATATCGAACTAATCCCATTCCTCCTGTCAGATCACTTTGGAAAAAGGGTGGTCTTCAATAACAACAAAAACAATAGAAAGCCCACATACACGTTGAAGCTGAACAATGCTCTACTCAATGATACCTAGATCAAGGAGGAAATAAAGAAAGAAATCAAAGACTTTTTAAAATTTAATGAAAATGAAGGCACATAATACCCTAATTTATGGGACACAATGAAAGAGGTGCTAAGAGGAAAATACATATCCCAGAGTGCCTCAAAAAAACAGAACAAAACAAAAAACAGCAACAAAAACAACAAAAAGAAACGGGAGACAGCATACACTAACAGCTTAATGGCACACCTGAAAGTCCTGGAACAAAAAGAAGCAAATACACCAAAGAGGAGTAGAAGGCAGGAAATCATCAAACTCAGGGCTGAAATCAATCAAGTAGAAACAAATAAAACCATACAAAGAATCAACAAAACGAGGAGTTGGTTCTTTGAGAAAATCAACAAGATAAATAAGCCCTTAGCCAGACTAGCCAGAGGGCACAGAGACAGTATCCAAATTAACAAAATCAGAAACAAAAAGGAAGAGATAACCACAGAAACTGAGGAAATACAAAAAATCATTAGATCCTACTACAAAAGCCTGCATTCAACACAACTAGAAAATCTGGAGGAGCACTAAGCTCAATTCTAAGTGGATCAAGGACCTTCACATAAAACCAGACACACTGAAACTAATAGAAAGGAAACTAGGGAAGAACCTTGAACATATGGGCACAGGGGAGAATTTCCTGAACAGAACTCCAATAGCTTATGCTCTAAGATCAAGAATTGACAAATGGGCTATTATAAATAAGGCTGCTATGAACATAGTGGAGCATGGGTCCTTATTGCATGAAGGTAAAGCCTCTGGGTATATGCCCAGGAATGGTATAGCTGGATCCTCCAGGAGTGTCATGCCCAGTTTTCTGAGGAACCGCCAGACTGCTTTCCAGAGTGGTTGTACCAGCTTGCAATTCCACCAGCAGTGGAAGAGTGTTCCTCTTTCTCCACATCCTCGCCAACAACTGCTGTCTCCTGTGTTTTTGATCTTAGCCTTTCTGACTGGTGTGAGATGGAATCTCAGGGTTGTTTTGATTGGCATTTCCCTAATGACTAAGGATGAGGAACATATCTTTAGGTGTTTCTCAGACATTAGATATTCTTCAGGTGAGAACTCTTTGTTTAGCTCTGTACCCCATTTTTTAATAGGGTTACTTGCCTCTCTGGAGTTTAACTTCTTGAGTTCTTTGTATATATTGGATATTAGCCCTCTGTCGGATGTAGGGTTGGTAAAGATCATTTCCCAGTTAGTTGGTTGCCGCTTTGTCTTTTTGACAGTGTCTTTTGCCTTGCAAAAACTTTGTAATTTAATGAGGTCCCATTTGTCTATTCTTGATCTTAGAGCATAAGCTATTGGAGTTCTATTCAGGAAATTCTCCCCTGTGCCCATATGTTCAAGGTTCTTCCCTAGTTTCCTTTCTATTAGTTTCAGTGTGTCTGGTTTTATGTGGAGGTCCTTGATCCACTTGAAATTGAGCTTAGTGCAAGGAGATAAGAATGGGTCAGTTTGCATTCTTCTGCATGTTGACCTCCAGCTGAGCCAGCACCATTTGTTGAAAAGGCTATCTTTTTTCCACTGGATGGTTTTAGCTCCTTTGTCAAAGATCAAGTGACCATAGGAGTGTGGATTCATTTCTGGGTCTTCAATTCTGTTCCATTGATCTACATGCCTGTCACTGTACCAATATCATGCAGTTTCTAAACACTATTGCTCTGTAGTACAGTGGAAGCTAGAAAGAACCCAGATGTCCCTCAACGGAAGAATGGATTCAGAAGATGTGGTATATTTACACAATGGAATACTACTCTGCAATTAAAAACAATGAATTCACGAAATTCCTAGGCAAATGGTCAGAACTTGAAAATATCATCCTTAGTGAGGTAACCCAATCACAAAAGAACACACATGGTATGCAGTCACTGATAAGGGGATATTAACCCAGAATCTCGGAATACCCTAGACACAATTCGCATATCAATAGATTTCTAAGAAGATGGAAGGAGAGTCCCCTGGTCCTGGAAAGACTGGATGTAGGGGAATGCCAGGACAGAGAAGTGAGAGGGGGTTGAATGGGGATCAGAGGGAGGGACTTTCGGGGAGGGAGGAAATGGGAAAGGGGAAATGATTTTGAATGTAAATTAAAAAAAACTTAGAAAATAAAATTTAAAAAAAATTTATTATACTTATATTCCTTATTGCACTTAATAAAATTTAAGAATTTCATTATATAGTTATATCTACATGTTATAATTGTATAATTTCATATTATTTTATGTAATCTTATATATAATAAAGTTTATATAAGATTTTGTAATATAAAAAAAAAGAATTGACAAATGGGACCTCATAAAATTACAAAATTTCTGTAATGCAAAGGACACTGTCAAAAGTACAAAGCGGCAACCAACAAGCTGGGAAATGATCTTTACCAACCCTACATCTGACAGAGGGCTAATATCCAATATATACAAAGAACTCAAGAAATTAGACTCCAGAGAGCCAAATAACCCTATTAAAAATGGGATACAGAGCTAATCAAAGAGTTTTCACCCGAAGAATATCTAATAGCAGAGAAGCACTTAAAGAAATGTTCAACATCTTTAGTCATTAGGGAAATGCCAATCAAAACAACCCTGAGATTCCACCTCATAGCACTCAGAATGGCTAAGATCAAAAACACAGGAGACAGCAGTTGTTGGCAAGGATGTGGAGAAAGAGGAACACTCCTCTACTGCTGGTGGGATTGCAAGCTGGTACAACCACTCTGGAAAGCAGTCTGGTGGTTCCTCAGAAATCTGGGCATGACACTCCCGGAGGATCCTGTTATACCACTCCTGGGCAAGTTTCCACTGCATGCAATAAGGACACATGCTCCACTATATTCATAGCAGCCTTATTTATATTAGCCAGAAGCTGGAAAGAACCCAGATGTCCCTCAAACGAGGAATGGATTCAGAAGATGTGGTATATTTACACAATGGAATACTACTCTGCAATTAAAAACAATGAATTCACCAAATTCCTAGGCAAATGGTGCGAACTGGAAAATATCATCCTTAGTGAGGTATCCCAATCAAAAAAGAACACACATGGTTTGCAGTCACTGATAAGGGGATATTAACCCAGAATCTCGGAATACCCAAGACACAGTTTACATATCAATAGATGTCCAAGAAGATGGAAGGAAAGACCCCTGGTCCTGGAATGACTGGATGTAGGGGAATACCAGGACAGTTAAGGGAGGTGGGGTTGAATAGGGAACAGAGGGAGGAAATGTGGCTTATGGGACTCTCGGGAAGGAGGAAACAGGAAAGGGAAATCATTTGGAATATAAATTAAAAAAACTTAGATAATAACCATAAAAAAGTTTATTTAAGCTTTTTAAGAAAAATAAAATGAAAGCAAAGCTTTATGAACTAAAAGAAGAAGAAGAAGAAGAAGAAGAAGAAGAAGAAGAAGAAGAAGAAGAAGAAGAAGAAGAAGAAGAAGAAGAAGAAGAAGAAGAAGAAGAAGAAAAAGAAGAAGAAGAAGAAGAAGAAGAAGAAGAAAAAGCTATGTATGCTTTTGAGGCATCTTGGAGCCCATAGAATTATTGTGAATGGGCCCAAGATATCAAGCAATAAACCTTGGTTTTCCTTATTTTACCTGTGCTCTGCCCTGGTTTTAACTTCTGAATAAGAAAATATTCAGCATATTTTCATAAGAATCTATTGCTATAAAGCTTTGTATAATTTAGAGGGATTTTAGATATTTTAGAGAGGTTTTGGATATTTTACAGAAACTGGACTTTTAAAGAAATTTGGATATTTTAAAAAGACTGGAGTATTAAAGCATTTGATTTTTGGATGGTGGTAGGGGCAACTTTTTAAAAGTTGGAATTTTTGATATTATGATGTTAGTTTTACAATGCCATCCTGGGGACAAATGAGAAAAAAAGAGTCTAGTTGAATATTTCTGTGTGTCAAAATGACAAGGAGTCAATTTCAATTGTTCTGTCTAGTTTTATGTCATTATGACACAGCTAAAGTCATTTGAGAAGAGAGAACCTCTATTAAAAAAATACCCATAAGAGACTACCTATGGGCAAGTTTTGCTAATATCAAATGATACAACTCACCATGTACACTGGCACTTGTGGTCTGACGTTCTATGTACTATAAGAAAGCAGACTGAGTAAACTATTATGAACAATCCAGTAAGCAGCTTTACTGCATCAAGTTACCTTCCTGCCTTTCTTTAATTGACTGTGACATAAATATATAAGACAAATTGCTTTGAGTCATGAATTTTTACAATCATAAACTGTGACTCTAAATAATCAAATATGAAATAAAATATTGCTAAAGCTAATCAACAAAACTGAAAATTCTTCATACTAAACAAATTAGTCATCTTTCAACATTATAAAGTTTAAAAAGAACACTCTTGTGTTTTAGCCATAAAATTTTGATATGAATCTGTATATGATTCATATATATGATAATTCCATAATGAAACCATTTATTTTCTGCATTTAAAACACATACTAATCTTTCCCTTATATGACCAAAAGCAAAACAAACAAAAATATAATAAACCCACCAAGTTAATATCTACTATATATCACATTAGAAATTTCATTCAGTTACACCTCACTCAGCTTTTTCTTTTATTTTCTATTTTCTTTATTTACATTCCAAATGATTTCCCCTTTCCTGGTTCCCCTCTCCCCAAAAGTCCCATAAGTCCTCTTCCCTCCCTCTGTTCCCCAGTCAACCCCCTCCCACTTCTCTGTCCTGGTATTCCCCTACACTGCTACATCCAGTATTTCCAGGACCAGGGGTCTCTCCTTCCTTCTTCTTGGGAATCATTTGATATGGGAATTGTGTCGTGGGTATTCCGAGATTCTGGGTTAATATCCACTTATCAGTGACTGCATACCATGTGTGTTCTTTTGTGATTGGGTTACCTCAGTAAGGATGATATTTTCTAGTTCTGACCATTTGCCTAAGAATTTCATGAATTCATTGTTTTTAATTGCTGAGTATTATTCCATTGTGTAAATGTACCACATTTTCTGTATCCATTCCTACGTTGAGTGACATCTGGGTTATTTCCAGCTTCTGGCTATTATAAATAAGGCTGCTATGAACATAGTGAAGCATTTGTCCTTATTGCATGCCAGGGAGACCTCTGGGTATACGCCCAGGAGTGGTATAACAGTGTCCTCCTGGAGTGTCATGCCCAGTTTCTGAGGAACCGCCAGACTGCTTTCCAGAGTGGTTGTACCAGCTTGCAATTCCACCATCACTGGAGGAGTACTCCTCTTTCTCCACATCCTCGTCAACACCTGCTGTCTCTTGAGTTTTTAATCTTAGCCATTCTGACTGGTGTGAGGTGAAATCTCAGGGTTGTTTTGATTTGCATTTCCCTAATGACTAAGGATGTTGAACATTTCTTTGGGTGTTTCTCAGCCATTCGATATTCTTCAGGTGAAAATTCTTTGATTAACTCTGTACCCCATTTTTTAATAGGGTTATTTAGCTCTCTGGAGTCTAACTTCTTGAGTTCTTTGTATATATTGGATATTAGCCCTCTGTCAGATGTAGGGTTGGTAAAGATCTGTTCCCAATTTGTTGGCTGCTGTTTTGTCCGATTGTCAATGTCCTTTGCCTTACACAAACTTTGTAATTGTTTGAGGTTCCATTTGTTAATTCTTGATCTTAGAGCATAAGCTATTGGTGTTCTGTTCAGGAAATTTTCCCCTGTGCTCATGTGTTCAAGGCTCTTCCCCAGTTTCTTTTCTATTAGCTTCAGTGTGTCTGGTTTTATGTGGAGGTCCTTGATCCACTTGGAATTGAGCTTAGTACAAGGAGATAAGAATGGATCAATTTGCATTCTTCTGCATGCTGCTCAGTCAGCTTTTTAATATCTATTTGAAAATTACTTTGAGCAGACATAATTGTCCTCCACACATTTGTCTCTTTGTACTAAAACACATTTTGAAATAGTTCCTCTTAAAAGACTAATGCCATTCCCAGTGTTTCCATTCTCTTGACTTCTACATTCTGATCAAGATGTGAGCTCTAACTGTTCCTGCTGCCAGACATTTGCACTTCTATAATGTTCTCTAGCCCTCTTCATCTACAATTGAATACTTTCTAGTCTGCCTTAGTTCTGGCATTTCACCATGGCAGTAGAAAAGCAATAGATACAGCAGATTTTATTGTCTTTACATCTAATATTTCTTCCCTCCATGCTTTTTTAAGCTATGTTCATTTTAATTTAATTTTATACAATATTTTACTTTCTATAAACTGTTTTCATGATAAAGATGATGCTTAATATAAGGCTTCCAAATCTTAGATAAAAATCTTAAGCCTTTAGTAATATCAATACAAACAAAGAATTTTACATGCTCATAGATGGTATCAATTATATTTCTAATTAATGTAACCTCACATAATTTTTCTTTGCCCTCAATTTATTACATATGGCATATAGGAATCTATTTTATTCTCCTTCATTTTTTTTATTTATTTTCCCTTCAGACCTAAAATAATTAGTTGAAGTAGAAAAAATGGCATTTGGCTCTGTGGTTCAGCATGTCAAAGTTTGACTCAATTTAGCAATCATTTTATCATATCTTACTTTTGCTAAAGTTTCCAATATGTCTGCTATTGTTTGGCTGGTTTTGTTTTGTTTTGTTTTTCCAATTTTATCCTGGTCTTTTTCCTTGAAAAGCAATTCACCTAAGCAAACTTCTAGCTTTGATGGATGAATGACATTATGAAATAGGAAATTTTATTTTGCTTTTTATTTTAATCTAGTTTTGTGCATATGGACTAGTGTGTTTTGTTTGCTTTACAGATATGTTCTAATTCTACATTTAACATGATTGCTTATTTAATGTCAAGCACCACACCTGACCAAGTTGGTACATAGCATTATTCATGTTTTTCTGTAAATAAACCACTATAAACTGCCACTTAAAGGAGTTTATATTTAACCAAGCTTTAAGATTTGCAAAATGTAAATATCTATATTTATAGATAACTATAGAAAGTATGCTAGAATAATCATACAATAGCCCATGACAACACACACATGTATATATGTATGTATATACATATGCATATCTATCTATATATACATATAAATAGATGCATCTTTCACTATTTTAGTGAAAAATCTTACTATAGTTCTAATTACCAGTATTTTATTTTTATCCTATCATTTTATTTGGGGTGAAAATTTCCTTCATTACATCCAGATCAGTTCTGTTGCTTTTCCTGTAAACTTAATTTGTAGTCCTGGTTTGTCTATATGTAATGCTTTGATGCCTTTTATGTACAACCCTTTAAAGGTGCATGCTTGAGTTTTCACTGTTATTCTTGAAACCTTCTCAGAAAACTTGATATTATGGCTGTCAAACAAAAGGTTTTTACTTCCAAAGAAACCTTACTTCATTCCCTTAGGCAATATTTTTTTTTATTTATTTTATTGCACCTTTGAATTACTGTGCTGAAGAGAAAACTTTTGATATACATTAATATTTACTTTTCATAACTCTTGTAAGATAACTTTGAGGTCTTCCTATAGTCATGTCATTTTATGCCTGTAGTTCTTAACTTTCCTAATACTGTCATCCTTTAATCCATTTCCTCATGATGTGGTAACTCCCAGCCACAAAATTATTTTTCTTGCTACTTCATACCTGTAATTTTGCTACTGTTATGAATCATAATGTAAGTATATGTGTTTTCTAATGGTCTTAGGCAACACCTGTAAAATGTTCATTCATGCTTAAAGGGGACAGAACCCACAGCTTGTGAACCTACTGTTGTAGGAACTTCATCTCGGTACCTAGTGCATACTAATTTTAACAAGAACAGGCCTCATATCAATGCATAAAGCAAAAGAAAGCAAAACAGAACAGAATAAGGTAAACAAAAAATTTCATATGGGATTGTTTCCTTCTGAGTTTTTTATACTCTGAATATTTCTCTTCCAAAATTTCACATGTTGAAATTTTGACCTTAAGGAAATAGTATTAGAAAGTAAGCCATTTGGGAATGCCTTTACCTTGAAGGCATAACCCAATGGAATGGGAGTAACAATTTCATAAAAGGCATCTACAAGAAATTGTCTCTCATAACATATGAGGACAGAGCAAAAAGTTACTATCTACGTATCATTTATTTGCCCAGGTACTTTGATAACATATCTTTATAATAGCAACCAAAGGGAGGAAGCATTTTTCTTGGCTCATAAACTATCATGGCAGGGTAACCTTGGCAGTATGAGCTTGAGGTACCTGTTCACAACGCATACACAGACAATAAGAAGAGAGCAATGCGTAGCTGGGTATGGTGGCTCATGACTGCGATCCCAGAACTTGTGAGACAAAGGCAGCAGATCTTTGTTAAGTCTGTAGCCAGTCTGGTCTTCAGAGTGAGTTTCAGGACAGCTAGGGCTACACAGAGAAATTCTGCTCAGTTAGAATTCTCATTTTATTCACTACAGTACCATAAACCAGAGAAAGGTGCTGGTGAGCAACCGTGGAACTTTGCACTTCAATTGGTCAAGATGATGCCTCACAGGCATACCCAATGGCTTATATGTTTGGTAATTCTAGCCCTGCAGTTCTCATTCTGTGGGTTGTGACCCCTTTGGAGATTAAATGACTCTTTCATAGGTGTCATGTATTATATAGCCTTAATATCAGATATTTATATTATGACTCACAGCATTAACAAAGTTACTGTTTTTACTGAAGTAGCAAAGAAAATAATTTTATGGTTTGGGGGTCACCATAACATGTGGAATGGTATTAAAGAATCATAGCATTAGAAAGGCCAAAAACCACTCTTCTAGACAATATCAAGTTGACAGTCAATATTAGACATCAAAATCTACAAGCAAGTAAACAGACTCTCATCAGATAATCATCCATTAATCTAGACATCTCTCTGTACGTCCAATATCCTGGAAAATAAATGTCTGTTTCCTGTAAGTTACAATATATTTTACTATAGCATCACAAGTAGACTAATTAGAATAAAGTAATATGTTGGCCAAAATAACATGTATAGAAATTGTTACATAAAAGTGTTTTATGGGTGGGACTTCTGCCTGGCAGAGGGACCCCTCACTGGGCTGGAGCCTACCAGCTTTCCTTCCGCGACCTCTGTTCTCGCAGACTGCACTGAAGAAACAGGTACCCAGGCTCTCTCCCCAATATAACATCACTTGGGACACGGCCTGTTGGGGCTTCCGTCTGCGCCCGAGAACGGGTCAGCGCTGTGGTCGTCTGGGTGCCAGATCGTCAGGCCATCGCATCTGCAGGGTGAACGGCGCCACAGAGAGTGTGCAGAGTGAACTCCGCCATCTTTGCTCCAGTGGCTGGGAAGTTGGGACTGCCAGGTTCTGAGACAGACAGGCATAATATCACTTGGGTCTTGGGTGGATTGTGTGCACATGGCTCCCAAGAGCTGGGCAGATCTGCAGTAACCAGCGTATTAGCTCTGCTGTGGGACTTCTGCCTGACAGAGGGACGCCCCCTCTCCCCCCAGGAGAGATCACACACCCCTGCACAGGGCAGGAGCCTACCAGCCTCCCTTTGGCGACCTCTGCTCCAGGAATCCACTAGGCTGAGCCTTTGGATGTGCAAGGCCTCCCCAATATAACATCACTTGGGGCAAAGCACATTAGGGCTCCAAAGTCACTCAGGAGCAGGCAGGCCCAAGAAATCGGTGCCAGGGGAATCCTGGTAATCCAGGGGGGGGCAGAAATAGCTTTGCAGGCTCACAGGAGGTCCAACCAACAGCCAGTGGCAGCAGAACCAACTAACACCAGAGGTATCCAGATGGCAAAAGGCAAACGTAGGAATGTTACTAACAGAAATCAAAGTAATGTGGGACCATCCGAACCCAACACTCCAACAGCAGCAAGTCCTGGATACCCCACCACACCCGAAAGACAAGATCTGGATTTAAAATCACTTCTCATGATGCTATTAGAGGATCACAAGAAGGACACAAATAAATCTCATAAAGAGTTACAGGAGACCATGAATCAACGGTTAGAAGCCCTTACAAAGGAAACACAAAAATGGCTTAGAGAAATGCGGGAGAACATGGATCAAAAGATGGAGGCACACAAGGAGACAACACAAAAATCGCTTAACGAGATGAATCAACGGGTAGATGCACTCACAAAGGAATCACAAAATTGGCATAAAGAAATGCAGAAGAATATGGGTCAACAGACGGATGCCCATAAGGAGGCAACACAAAAATTGCTTAAAGAAATGAATCAACGGTTAGATGTCCTTACAAAGGAAACACGAGAACTGCTTAAAGAAATGCAGGAGACGATGGATCAACAGATGGAATCCCATGAGGAGGAAACACAAAAATCGCTCAGAGAAATACAGGAGAACGTGGGTAATCAGGAAGAAATCCTGAAAGAGGTAATGCAAAAATACCTTAAAGAAATACAGGAAAATACAAACAAACAAGTGATGGATCTCAGCAAATCCATCCAGGACCTAAAAAAGGAAGTAGAAACAACTAAGAAATCACAAAGGGAGACAACTTTGGAGATAGAAAACTTTGGGAAGAAATCAGGAGTCATAGATGCAAACATCAACAATAGAATACAAGAGATGGAAGAAAGAATCTCAGGTGCTGAAGATTCCATAGAAAGCATCGACTCAACAGTCAAAGAAAATGCAAAATGCAAAAAAACGTGTAACCCAAAACATCCAGGAAATCCAGGACACAATGAGAAGACCAAACCTAAGGATTATAGGTATAGATGAGAGTGAAGATTTGCAACTTAAAGGGCCAGTAAATATCTTCAACAAAATTATGGAGGAAAACTTCCCTAACCTAAAGAGAGAGATGGCAATGAATGTACAAGAAGCCTACAGAACTCCAAACAGACTGGACCAGAACAGAAATACCTCCCGTCACATAATAATCAAAACACCGAATGTTCTAAACAAAGAAAGAATACTAAAAGCAGTAAGAGAAAAGGGACAAGTAACATACAAAGGAAGACCTATCCGAATCACATCAGACTTCTCACCAGAGACTATGAAAGCCAGAAGATCCTGGGCAGATCTCATGCAGTCACTAAGACAGCACAAATGCCAGCCTAGACTACTATACCCAGCAAAACTGTCAATCACCATAGATGGAGAGACCAAGATATTCCATGATAAAACCAAATTTTCACAATATCTTTCCACAAATCCAGCCCTGCAACGGATAATAGGTGGAAACCTCCAATACAGGGAGAGAAACAACACCCTGGAAAAAATGAGATAATAACCTTCTTGAATCAAACCCAAAAGTAGATAACCACTCAAACATAAAGATAGCTTCAAGAATGGCAGATGGCAATAATCACTATGCCTTAATCTCTCTTAATATCAATGGTCTCAATTCCCCAATTAAAAGACATAGACTAGCAGACTGGATACGTAAACAGGACCCAGCATTTTGCTGCATGCAGGAAACGCACCTCAGTGTCAAAGACAAATAATACCTCAGAGTAAAAGGCTGGAAAACAATTTTACAAGCAAATGGCCCCAAGAAACGAGGTGGAGTAGCCATCCTAATAACAGATAAAATTGATTTTCAACCTAAAGTCATCAAAAAAGACACAGAAGGACACTACATACTTATCAAGGGAAAAATCCACCATCAAGAACTCTCAATTCTGAATATCTATGCTCCAAATGCAAGGGCACCCTCATTCGTAAAAGAAACTTTACTAAAACTCAAAGCACACATCGAACCACACACAATAAGAGTGGGTGACTTGAACACCCCGCTCTCTGAAATGGATCGTTCAGGAAAGCAGAAACTAAACAGGGACACAGTGAATCTAATTGAAATCTTGGACCAACTGGAACTAACTGATATATATAGAACATTTCATCCTAGAGCTAAAGAATACACCTTCTTCTCAGCTCCTCATGGTACCTTCTGCAAAATTGACCATATAATTGGTCACAAATCAGACCTCAACAGATATAAGAAGATAGAAATAATCCCATGCCTCCTATCAGATCACTATGGAATAAGGGTGGTCTTCAATGGCAACAAAAACAAAAGAAAACCCACGTACACATGGAGGCTGAACAATGCTCTACTCAATGATAACTTGGTCAAGGTGGAAATAAAGAAAGAAATCAAAGACTTTTTGAAAGTTAATGAAAATGAAGGCACAACATACCCTAATTTATGGGACACAATGAAAGCAGTGCTAAGAGGAAAATTCATAGCCCTGAGTGCCGCCAAAAAGAAAAGGGAGACAGCATACACTAACAGCTTAATGGCACACCTGAAAGTCCTGGAACAAAAAGAAGCAAATACACCAAAGAGGAGTAGAAGGCAGGAAATCATCAAACTCAGGGCTGAAATCAATCAAGTAGAAACAAATAAAACCATACAAAGAATCAACAAAACGAGGAGTTGGTTCTTTGAGAAAATCAACAAGATAGATAAGCCCTTAGCCAGACTAACCAGAGGGCACAGAGATAGTATCCAAATTAATAAAATCAGAAACGAAAAGGGAGAGATAACAACAGAAACTGAGGAAATTCAAAAAATCATCAGATCCTACTACAAAAACCTGTATTCAACACAACTAGAAAATTTTGAGGAAATGGTCAATTTCCTTGACAGATACCAAGTACCAAAATTAAATCAGTATCAAATAGACCATCTAAACCGTCCTATAACCCCTGAAGAAATAGAAGTTGTCATTGGAAGTCTTCCAACCAAAAAAAGCACAGGTCCAGATGGTTTTACTGCAGAATTCTATCAGACCTTCAAAGAAGACCTAACACCAATACTCTTGAAAATGTTCCACAAAATAGAAACAGAAGGAACACTACCCAGCTCGTTCTATGAAGCCACAATTACACTAATACCAAAAGCACACAAAGATCCGACAAAGAAAGAGAATCTCAGGCCAATCTCTCTTATGAATATCGATGCAAAAATACTCAATAAAATTCTTGCCAACCGAATCCAAGAACACATCAAAACGATCATTCACCACGATCAAGTAGGCTTCATCCCAGGGATGCAGGGATGGTTCAATATAAGGAAATCCATCAATGTAATCCACTACATATACAATCTCAAAGAAAAAAACCACATGGTCATCTCATTAGATGCTGAGAAAGCATTTGACAAAATTCAGCATCCTTTCATGCTAAAGGTCTTGGAAAGATCAGGAATTCAAGGCCCATATCTAAACATAGTAAAAGCAATTTACAGCAAACCGGTAGCCAGCATCGATCTAAATGGAGAGAAACTTGAAGCAATCCCACTAAAATCAGGGACTAGACAAGGCTGCCCTCTCTCTCCATATCTTTTCAATATAGTACTTGAAGTTCTAGCTAGAGCAATTAGACAACAAAAAGAGGTCAAAGGGATACAAATTGGAAAGGAAGAAGTCAAACTATCACTGTTTGCAGACGATATGATAGTATACTTAAGCGACCCAAAGAACTCCACCAGAGAACTCCTACAGCTGATAAACGACTTCAGCAAAGTGGCCGGATATAAAATCAACTCAAGCAAGTCAGAAGCCTTCCTATACTCAAAGGATAAGCAGGCTGAGAAAGAAGTAAGAGAAATAATACCCTTCACGATAGCCACAAACCATATTAAGTATCTTGGCGTGACTCTAACCAAAAAAGTGAAAGATCTGTTTGACAAGAACTTCAAGTCTCTGAAGAAAGAAATTGAAGAAGACCTCAGAAGATGGAAAAATCTGCCATTCTCATGGATTGGCAGGATTAATAAAGTAAAAATGAGCATCTTACCAAAAGTAATACACAGATTCAATGCAATCCCTATCAAAATCCCAACTCAATTCTTCATAGAGTTAGAAAGAGCAATTCAAAAATTCATCTGGAATAACAGAAAACCCAGAATAGCTAAAACTATTCTCAATTGTAAAAGAACCTCTGGGGGAATCAGTATCCAGGACCTCAAGCTGTACTACAGAGCAATAGTGTTAAAAACCGCATGGTATTTGTACAGTGACAGACATGTAGATCAATGGAACAGAATTGAAGACCCAGAAATGAATCCACACTCCTATGGTCACTTGATCTTTGACAAAGGAGCTAAAACCATCCAGTGGAAAAAAGATAGCCTTTTCAACAAATGGTGCTGGCTCAGCTGGAGGTCAACATGCAGAAGAATGCAAATTGACCCATCCTTATCTCCTTGCACTAAGCTCAATTCTAAGTGGATCAAAGATCTCCACATAAAACCAGACACACTGAAACTAATAGAAGGGAAACTAGGAAAGAACCTTGAACATATGGGCACAGGGGAGAATTTCCTGAACAGAACTCCAATAGTTTATGCTCTAAGATCAAGAATAGACAAATGGGACCTCATTAAATTACAAAGTTTTTGCAAGGCAAAAGACACTGTCAAAAAGACAAAGCGGCAACCAACTAACTGGGAATTGATCTTTACCAACCTTACATCCGACAGAGGGCTAATATCCAATATATACAAAGAACTCAAGAAGTTAAACTCCAGAGAGGCAAGTAACCTTATTAAAAAATGGGGTACAGAGCTAAAGAAAGTGTTCTCACCTGAAGAATATCTAATGGCTGAGAAGCACCTAAAGAGATGTTCATCATCCTTAGTCATTAGGGAAATGCAAATCAAAACAACCCTGAGATTCCATCTCACACCAGTCAGGATGGCTAAGATCAAAAACACAGGAGACAGCAGTTGTTGGTGAGGATGTCGGAGAAAGAGGAACACTCCTCCACTGCTGGTGGAATTGCAAGCTGGTACAACCACTCTGGAAAGCAGTCTGGCGGTTCCTCAGAAAACTGGGCATGACACTCCCGGATGATCCGGCTATACCACTCCTGGGCATATACCCAGAGGCTTTACCTGCATGCAATAAGGACACATGCTCCACTATGTTCATAGCAGCCTTATTTATAATAGCAAGAAGCTGGAAAGAACCCAGATGTCCCTCAACGGAGGAATGGATTCAGAAGATGTGGTATATCTACACAATGGAATACTACTCTGCAATTAAAAACAATGAATTCACGAAATTCCTAGGCAAATGGTCAGATCTTGAAAATATCATCCTTAGTGAGGTAACCCAATCACAAAAGAACACACATGGTATGCAGTCACTGATAAGGGGATATTGACCCAGAATCTCGGAATACCCTAGACACAATCCGCATATCAATAGATTTCTAAGAAGATGGAAGGAGAGACCCCTGGTCCTGGAAAGACTGGATGTAGGGGAACGCCAGGACAGAGTAACGAGAGGGGGTTGAATGGAGAAAGGAGGGAGGGAAGGGGGCTTATGGGACTTTCGGGGAGGGAGGAAACGGGAAAGGGGAAATGATTTGGAATGTAAATTTAAAAAAAAAGTGTTTTATGGCATCTCAGTGGCATTGAGTGACTTAGGGAAGGGTGAACAAAGATATATACTAGTATCAAATAGATAATATGCTGAAATAACATGCAAGTGACCTGCATATCAGTTCTAAACCACCACAAGGGTTTAACACAAGGAACAATAAAAATATTTTATACACCTAATGAGTAGTCAAGGACAAAATAAGAGGTGAGTTCAACTTGCTGCTCCTAGAATGTGTGCTGCATTGTTTTGATTTATGATAGGTGTTTAGGGTACCTTCCTCTTAATTTTGGCAGAATAAAACATGATGTCCAATGTATGTAGTGAAATGGTCCTGAATGCCATTCATTAATACTGAGATATCTTATTTCCTGTAGAATTTAGACCATAAGGAATCATTGAGGACAATTATAAAATCCTGACAATAATCATTTTTCTGGAAAAGTATGGGGAAGAATGCTCTGAAAACAGAGAGTGATTGCCCAAATAATACTGGGTGGTTTTTTGTCACAGTGATTTCATGGTATATGGACCTCTAAAGGAACATCTACACATTCCATAAAGTAAGCACATCTATCTATATAATCACAGTGAACTCCAAGCAAAGAAATCCAAGCAAAAGAGGAAGTAAGAAGAAATGGACCACATAAAAGTAGGAGCACATTTTAGGGAATTTATTTTGATACCATAGGAAAAGAATAGGTAACAAGTAAATTGCTTGCTACTTCAATATTATAGCTGATGCTGGCACCTTTTGATCTCTCTTGCAGAATACAAGCATATACACTCTACGTTTTACGTTTTCATGAGTTATTTATTCTTTAATTCTCTTGAAACAAGGCAAAAATAGTTTTACAGTTAGAGAACCTGATGTCTCCTGTGTTATATTTATCATCTCTAGAATGAACTACACTCAGCAGAATGAATTGATATTTCATCTTTAAAAAAATGCACTGTGACTTATAAAACAAGCTCAGTGAAATGTGGTTTAGTACCACTCAAGGAAGTCATAATATGCCTCTTCAGTAGGCATATGTAGTAAAGCATTTTATACTAACTTCAACCACCTTTCCTCATTTAAAGTACAAAAAAGATGACCATAGAAGCAGAGAAGGGTTTAAAAAATCTGACAGTCAGATTGCAAATATATATTTCTGCATTTATTCACAGAAAAATATCTTAACTTGATAGTTACTGTACATTCTAATTTTTCATATTCATAGGCAATGAAACTGCATGCTGATAAAAAGAACGGTAGTGAAAACAAATACCTCAGCAGTCAATGAAAGGATGATGCTTGGAGGAAAGAGGCAAGTAAAAACCCAAGCTAGAAATATAAAAGTCTATAAAATTCAACCTTAGTTATAGGAAATTACTAAATGTGTTCAAGACATTCATTGCAAGTGGATTGGCCTCTTCTTCATCTTTGTAATGGAAGCTACATGAATTGATTATATCAACTCTGGGGAAATGAGAGATTTTAAGATACTAGAGTTATAGAAAGGCTTCAAATTCCATCTTGGAGTATATAACCCCTTTCCAATTCACTAATACTTCCTATGTCTTTGACTATTTCTATTAACTCTAAAATTTCAAAAATAATTCAAATTAAATGAAAGAATCAAAGAGACACATAGGATTTAACCAGTCCATTTCTAAAAATGTATGTTTTTATTTGATTTCTAGCTTCTAATTTTAATTTGAATATTTAGGATCTTGACTTTGTTTTATTGTTTGTTTTGTTTTATATTTGTGTGTGTGTGTGTGTGTGTGTGTGTGTGTGTGTGTGTTAGAGCTGGAGTAGCACAATGTCATGACTTCCAGATGGAAATCAAAGAAAAACTTTTAAAACTCAGTTTTTATCATTTACTGGTCACTGCTCTGTCAACATCCACGAGGCCTGCTGAACAAAGAACATGCAGGCCCACCTATCAAGGAACAAATATGATCCCTTCCCCCTAATTGCCCAGAAGCCCCAAGAAGACAACCTTGCTGCCCTATGTCAGTTGGAGGTTGGTTGTCTCAGGAATTCCATTGTCTGAACATTGCTCTGCCCTCTTTCATCAGCCTGCAGAACAAGGAAGATCCAGGCCCAGTGAACAAGGAACTAGAAAGCCTGAGGAACAAGGAACATCCAGGACTGCTACATAAAGAACAACGATCCAAGACTGCCCACAGAAGGCCAACTGCACAGGGAACATCCAGATTCCATCTGCCTTCCTGATACTGGGTACTCCAGGAACTTCCAGGGACAGCTAGATGACCAAATCTAAAACCACAAAAAGTAAGAGCCAAGGCATCATTGCACCTTCAGAATAAAACTATCCATTACAGCAAACCCTAAATATCTTAATACAATGGAAGCAAAAGAAAATAACTTAAAATCCAAACTTATATAGATGATAGATGCCTTTAAAGAAGAAATGAATAAATCACTTAAAGAAATAGAGGAAAATACAATTAAACAGGTGAGTGAAATGAAAAAAAAACTGTTCAAGACATGAAAATGAAAATAGAAGCAATAAAGAAAACACAATCTGAGGTATTTCTGGGGATGGAAAATGTAGGAAAGTGAACAGGAAATACAGATGCAGGCATCAATAGCAGAATATAAGAGACAGAAGAGAAAATCTCAAGAGTAGAATATACTAATGAAGAAATTTATATAACACCTGGAGAAAAAGTTAAATCTAAATAAATCCTGTCATAAAACATGCAGAAAGTGTGGGATACCATGAAAAGACCTAACTTAGGAATAATGAGAATAGAAGGTGAAGAGTCCAAGTTCCAAGGACCAGAAAATATTTACAACAAAGGAAGATTCCTCAGCCAAAAGAAAGAGATGCCTATAAACATACAAGAAGCTTATAGAATACCAAATAGATTGGACCAGAAAAGAAAATCATCCCACCACATAATAGTCAAAACACTAAATCTACAAAACAATGAATATTAAACTGGAAAGAGAAAAAGGTCAAGTACATATAACAGAAGACCTATCAGAATTACACCTGGTTCTCAACAGAGACATTAAAAACCAGAAAGACCTGGGCAGATGTTTTAAAGACCTTAATAGACCACAGATGTTAGCCCAGACTACTATACCCAGTAAAATTTTCAATTGCCAGAGGTGAAGAAAAACAAAAGTAAACTATGATAAAAATAAGTCTAAAAATATCTGTTCACAAATCCAGTTTTAAAGAAGAAACTATAAGAAAACTCCAACCGAAGGAGGCTAAGTACAACTAAAAAAACACAGGAAATAATTCCACATCAGGAAAAAAAAACCACAGACACATTCTCTCTCTCTCTCTCTCTCTCTCTCTCTCTCTCTCTCTCTCTCTCTCTCTCTCTCTCTCTCTCTACCACAACCACTAACTACAAAGAATAGGAATATAAGAATTAACAATCATCGATCATTAATATTTCTTAATATCAATGGATTCAGTTCTCCAAAAAAAGATACATGTTAAAAGAATGATTGCAAAACCAGTATCCATCATTTTGTTACATAAAAGATGCATGCCTCAATATCAAAGACAGATCTTACCTGAGCGTAAAGGGTTAGAAAAACAGGCTTTCATTCAAATAGAACCAAGAAACAAGCCCTGCTACCCATTCAAATATCTAATAAAATACACTTTCAACCAAAAATAATAATAAAAAGAGATGCTGAAGGACACTTCATACTTGTCATAGGAAAAGTCCACCACTATGACATCTCAATTTGAACATTTATGTCACAAACACAAAGGCAACCACATTCATAAAATAATCATTACTAAAGCTTAAACCACACATCTCATCTATCATACACATTAATAATGGGAGACTCCAAAACATGACTCACACCAATGGGCAGGTCATCAAAACAGAAACTAAACAGAAATAATGAAAATAACCAAGGTTATGAAAACAAAAATACCTAAAAGATATCTACAGAACATTTCACCCAACCACAAAAGAATATACCTTCTTCTCAGCACCTGACATATCTTTCTCCAAAACTGACTACATAGTCTGTGACAAATCAGGTCTCGACAGATCCAAGGATATCAAAATAATACCTTGTATCTTAATCATGCCACCATGGACTAAAGCTGGACTTCAACAACAACAGAAACACCAGAAAGCCTACACCCTCATGGTAACTGAGCAAATATCTATTCAATGGTTTTGGGACCAAGGAATAAAGAAAGAAAGGAATTAAAAACTTTCTAGAATTAAATGAAAATGAAGGGCGAACATACCTAAACTTCTGGGACACAATAAAAGCAGTGTTAATAGGAAAGGTCATAGTACTATGAACCTTCATAAAGAAATTAGAGAATTATTATACTAGCAATTTAAAAGTATACCTCAAAACTCTAGGGAAAAAAGCAAATATACCCAGGAGGAGTAGAAAGCAGGAAATAATCAAACTCAGTGCTGAAATCTATTAATTTGAAACAAGGAGACCAACATCAATTAAACCAAGGGCTGGTTCTCTGATCAAATCAACAAGATAGATAAACCTCTATACCAACTAACTAAAAGGCAAAGGGAAAGTATTCAAATTAACAACATCAGAAATGAAAAGGTTGACACAACAACAGAAACTGAGTAAATACAAAGAAACATTAGGTCTTACTTCAAAATTCTATATTACACACACTTAGAAAATCTAAACAAAATATATAACTTTCTGGGTAGATACGACTTATCAAAGGTAAATAAAGATCAGATAAACCATTAAACAATTCTGTAATCCCTAAGGAAATAGAATCAGTCATTAATAGTGTCACACCGTAAAAAGCCCAGGACAAGATAGTTTTCATGCAGAATTGTACCAAACTTCAATGAATAGCTAATATGAATATTCCCCAAACTATTCCATGGAAAAGAAACAGAAGGAACATTGACAAAATCATTCTGTGAGCCCATAGTCATCTGGATACCTAAACAATACAAAAACTCAACAAATAAAGAAGACTTCAAGCTAATTTCCATTATGAAAATCGATAAAAAGACAAAAATAAAATACTTGCAAACCAAATCCAAGAACACATCAAAAGCATCATCTACCATTATGAAGTAGGCTTTAATCCAGGGATGAATGGATGCTTCCATATATGAAAATCCATCAACATAATACACCATATTAAAAAAACAACTGAAAGAAAAAAAATCACATGGTCATCTCATTAGAAGCTTAAATCCGTGTGACAAAATCCAAAACTTTTTCATGTTAAAGTCTTGGAGATATCATAAATACAAGGCTCATACCTAAACATAATAAAAACAATATAGGTTCCTTCTACCCCCTCCTCCATTGCCAACTGCCCTGTTCCTTCTACTGTGGAAGACCCCCCGCCAGTTCTGCCACAGGGAAAGCCCCATCTCCTGATACTTTCTAAAGAATCAGCAGCAAGCAGGGCATTTGGTGAGAATCACCCATACCTCTGGAGGCCCAGAGCCATTGGCTGGGACTCACTAACCAGCAACCACCAAAACCCCACCCTCTCCCCAGAATACGACTCCATTTCCATTCCTTCTAACCTCTCCTCCTCCACCTCCTGCCTCATTCCTTCTGCTGTGGTAGACCTCTGACAGTTCTGCCACAGGGAAGGGCCCATCTCCTGAGACTCTCTAGAGAACCAGCAGCACGCTGGGCATTTGACCCTTGCCAGGTCTGCTGCAGGGAAGACCCCATCTCTTGATACTTCCTGGAGAAACAACCATATGCAGGGCATCCCAGGAGTACAGATACAGAGACTTGCAGAAGCTACAGTCAGAGACAGTAAGATCAGATAACACCAGAGATAATTAGATGGCCAAAGGCGAACACAAGATCACTACCAACAGAAACCAAGGCAACATTACAACATCATAAACCAGTTCTCCCACAACAGCAAATGCTGGATACCCCATCACATCAGCATCTTAAAGCAAGAACTGGATTTAAAATCACATCTCATGATGATGATAGAGGACTTGAAGAAGGACATAATTAACTCCCTCAAAGAAACAGAGGAGAACAGGGGTTAACAGCCCTTAAAGAGAAAACACAAAAATCCCTTAAAGAAATACAAGAGAATATTGGTCAACAGACAGAAGCCCCTAAAAAGGAAACACAAAAGTCCCTTAAAGAAATACAGGAGAACATGGGTCAACACACAAAAGCCCTTAAAGAGGAAACACAAAAATCCCTTAAAGAAACACAGGAGAACATGAGTCAACAGGTAGAAGCCCTTAAACAGGAAACACAAAAATCCCTTAAAAATTTTCAGGAAAACACAAACAAACAAGTAAAGGAACTGAACAAAACTATCCAGAATCTAAAAATTGAAGTAGAAACAATAAAGGAATTGTAAAGGGAGACATCTCTGGAGATAGAAAACCTTGGAAAAAATTTAGGAGTCATGGAAGCAAGCATCAAAAACAGAATACAAGAGATAGAAGAAAGAATCTCAGGTGCTAAAGATTCCATAGAAAACATTGGCTCAACAGTCAAAGAAAATTCAAAATTCAAAAAGCTTGTAACCCAAAACATCAAGGAAATCCAAGACATAATGAAAAGACCAAACCTAGCATTATAGATATAGAAGAGAGTGAGGATTTACATCTTAAAGGACAAGTCAATATCTTCAACAAAATTATAGAAGAAAACTTCCCTAACCTAAAGGGAGAGATGCCCATGATCATACAAGAAGTGTACAGACTCCAAACAGACTGGAACAGTACAGAAATTCCTCCCATCACATAATAATCAAAAAACCAAATGTACTAAACAAAGAAAGAATATTAAAAGCAGTAAGAAGAAAAGATCAAGTAACATATAAAAGTAGACCTCTCAGAATTATACCAGACTTCTCACCAGAAACTATGAAAGCTAGAAGATCCTGGGCAGATGTCATGCAGACACTAAGAGAACATAAATGTCAACCCAGACTACTATACCCAGAATAACTCTCAATTACCATAGATGGAGAAAACAAGATATTCCATGACAAAAGCAAATTTATACAATATCTTTCCTCAATCCAGCTCTACAAAGGATAATGGATGGAAAATAACAACACAAGGTGGGAAACCACACCCTAGAAAAAGCAATAAAGTAATTGTATTTCAAAAAACCAAAAGAAGATAGCCACACAACAGAATTTTACCTTTAGCAAAGAAGATTACAGTAAGCAACAATCACTTTTCCTTAATACCTCTTAATATCAATCGTCTCAATTCCCCAATAAAAAAACAAAGTCTAACAGACTGAATACACAAACAGGACCCAACATTTTGCTGTATACAAGAAACCCACCTCAGTGACAAAGGTAGTCACTACTTCAAATCAAAGGTTGGAAAACAATTTTCCAAGTAAATGGTCCCAAGAAACAAGTTGGAGTGGCCATTCTTATGTAAGATAAAACTGACTTTCAATCAAAAGTTGTCAAAAAAAGATAAGGAGGGACACTTTATACTTCTCAAAGGAAAAATCTACCAAGATGAACTCTCAATTCTGAACATCTATGCTCCTAATGCAAGGGTACCAACATTCATAAAAGAAACCTTACTAAAACTCAAAGCACACATTGCACCTCCACAGTAATCATGGGAGACTTCAACACCTCACTCTCAACAACTGAAAAATCATGGAAACAGAAACTAAATAGAGACACAGTAAAATTAATCGAAGTTATGGACCAAATGGATCTAAGAGATAATTATAGAATATTCCATCTCAAAGCAAAAGAATATATCTTATTCTTAGCACCTCCTGGTACCTTCTCCAAAACTGATGATATAAGTCACAAAACAGGCCTCAACAGATACAGAAATATTGAAATTATTCCATGCACCTTATCAGATCACCATGACCTAAGACTGGTTTTAAGTTCAAACAAAAACAATAAAAAACACATCCATGTGGACTTTGAACAATGCTCTTCTCAATGATAGCTTGGTCAAGGAAGAAATAAAGAAATTAAAGACTTTTTAGAAAATGAGGACACATCATTGCAAAACCTATGGCACACAATGAAGGCAGTGCTACGAGGAAAACTGATAGCTTTAAGTGCCTCCAAAAAGAAAATGGAGAGAGCTTACACTAGCAACTTGACAGTGTACCTGAAAACTCTAGAACAGAAAGAAGCAAATACACCCAAGAGGAGTAGCCAGCAGGAAATAATCAAACTCAGGGTCGAAATCAACCAAATAGAAACAAAAAGAACTATACAAAGAATCAACAAAACAAGGAGCTGGTTCTTTGAGAAAATCAACAAGATAGATAAACCTTTGGCAAGACTAACCAGAGGACACAGAGGCATTACCCAAATTAATAAAATCAGAAATGAAAGAAATGAAAATTGATAATAACAGAAACTGTAAATTCAAAAAAATCATCAGATCCTACTACAAGAGCTTATACTCAATAAAATTTGAAAATCTAGACAAAATGGACAACTTTCTAGATACATACCAGGTGCCAATATTAAAACAGGATCAGATAAACCATCTAAATAGTCCCATAAGTCCTGAGGAAATAGAAGCAGTCATTAACAGTCTCCAAACAACAACAACAACAAAAGCCCAGGACCAGATGGGTTTAGCGGGGGAATTCTATCAGATCTTCAAAGAAGAGCTAATACTGATACTCTTCAAACTATTCCATGAAATAGAAACTCAAGGAACACTAACCAAATCATTCTATGAAGCCAAAATAATGCTTATACCTAAACCAAACAAAGACCAAAGAAACAAAGAGAACTTCAGGCCAATCTCCCTAATGAACACTGATGCAAAAATACTCAAAAAAAAAATGTGGCCAACTGAATCCAAGAATGCATCAAAACGATAATTCACCACGATCAAGTAGGCTTAATCCCAGGGATGCAAAGATGGTTCAATATATGGAAATCCATCAATGTAATCACTACATAAACAAACTCAAGAAAAAAAAAAACCACATGGACGTTTAATTAGATGCTGAAAAGGCTTTTGACAAAATCTAGCATTCCTTCATGATAAAAGCCTTGGAGAGGTCAGGAATCCAAGGCCCATATCTAAACATAGGGAAAGCAATATATTGCAAACCAGTACCCAATATCGAACTAAATGAAGAGAAACTTGAAGCCATCCCACTATAATCGGGAACCAGACAAGGCTGCCCTCTCTCTCCATATCTATTCAGTATAGTACTTGAAGTCCTATCCAGAGCAATCAGACAACAAAAGGAGGTGAAAGGTATACAAATTAGAAAGAAATCAAAATATCACTATTTGCAGATGATATGATCATATACTTAAGCAACCCAAAACTTCCACAAGAGAACTCCTAAAGCTGATAAACAACTTCAGAAAAGTGACTGGATATAAAATGAACTCAAACAAATTGGTAGCCTTTCTATACTCAAAGGATAAACAAACTGAGAAAGAAATTAAGGAAAGGACACCCTTCACAATAATCACAAATTATATCACATACCTTGGTGTATCTAACCAAGCAAGTGAAAGATCTGTATGACAAGAACTTCAAGCCTCTGAAGAAACAAATTGAAGAAGACCTCAGAAGATGGAAAGGTCTTCCATGCTCATAGATTGGCAGGATTAATATAGTAAAAATGCCTATCTTGTCAAAAGCAATCTACAGATTCACTGCAATCCCCATCAAATTTCCAAATTAATTCTTTATAGATCTAGAAAGAACAAATCTCAAATTCATCTGGAATAACAAAAAACCCAGGATAGCACAAACTATTCTCGACCACAAAAGATTTCCTGGGGAATCACCATCTCTAACCTCAAGCTCTACTACAGAGCACTAGTGAAAAAAACTGTCTGGTATTGGTACACAGATGGGCAGAAATATCAATGGAATAGAATTGAAGACTCAGAAAAGAATCTACACACCTACGGTCACTTGATATTTGACAAAAGAGCTAAAAACGTCCAGTGGAAAAAAGGTAGCATTTTTAACAAATGGGGCTGGATCAAGTGGAGGTCAGCATGCAGAAAAATGCAAATTGACCCATTCTTATCTCCTTGTACAAAGCTCAAGTTCAAGTGGAACAAGGACCTCCACATAAAACCAGGCACACTGAAGTTTATAGAGGAAAGAGTGGGGAAAAATCTTGAACACATGGGCACAGGGGAAAATTTCCTGAAGAGAACACCAATGGCTTATGCCCTAAGAACAAGAATCAACAAATGGGACCTCATGAAGTTGCAAAGCTTCTGTAAGGCAAAGGACAATGTCAACAGGAAAAAACGCCAACCAACAAATTGGGAAAAGATCCTTACCAATCCTACATCTGATAGTGGGCTAATATCCAATGTATACAAAGAACTCAAGAAGGTAAACTCCAGAGAGTAAAATAACCCTATTAAAAATGGGGTACAGAGTTAAACAGGAAATTCTCAACTGAGGAAACGCGAATGGCCCTGAAGCACCTAAAGAAATGTTCAGCATGCTTAGTTATCTGGGAAATGAAAATCAAAACAACCCTGAGATTCCACCTCACAACTGTCAGAATGGCTAAGATGAAAAACTCAGGGGACAGAAGATGTTGGAGAGGATATGTGGAAAGAGGAACACTTCTCCATTGTTGGTGGGATTGTAAGCTGGTAAAACCACTCTGGAAATATGTTTGGTGGTTCCTCAGAAAATTAGACACAGTACTACCTGAGGACCCAGCTATATCACTCCTGGGCATATACTCAGAAGATGCTCTGACATGTAATAAGGATACATACACTACTATGTTCTTAGCGGCCTTATTTATGTTATACAGAAGCTGGAAAGAACCCAGATGTCCTTCAGCAGAGGAATGGATACAGAAATTGTGGTATATATGCCCAATGGAGTATTATTTTGCTATTAAAAACTATGAATTCATGAAAGGCAAATGGATGGAACTAGAAAGTGTTATCCTGAGTCAGGCAACCCAATCACAAAAGAACACACATGGTATGCACTCACTGATAAGTGGATGTTAGCCCCAAAACTCAAAATAAACAAGTTAAAATTCACAAACCACAGGAAACTCAAGAAGAAGGAGTACTGAAGTTGGGGTGCTTGGGTTCCTCTGAGAAAGGGAACAGAATACTCACAGAAGCAATAATGGAGACAAAATGTGGAGCAGAGACTGAAGGAAAGGCCACCCAGAGACTGCCCTGCCTGGGGATTCATCCTATAAACAGATACCAAATCCCGACACTATTATGAATGACAAGAAGTGCATACCTAAAAGAGCATATCATGGTTGTCTCCAGAGGGGCCCTGCCAGAGCCTTACACATACAGAGGCAGATGAAAGCAGTCAACCATTGGATTGGGCACGGAGTCCCCAATGGAGGAGTTGGAGGGTGGACTGGAGGAGCTGAAGGGGTTTAAGCCCCATGAGAAGAACAATGAGTTCGGCAACCCAGACACCCCAAGACTCCCAGAGATTAAACCATCAACCAAGAGGTACACATGGTTCTAGTCAAAAATGTGGCCAAGGAATGCATTGTCGGGTATGAGTGGGAGGAGAGGTCCTTGGTTCTGTGAATGCTCAATAGATGTCCCAACAAAGGGAAATTGGGGGCGGGGAGTGGAAGTAGGTCAGGTGGAGTGGCATATACTTGGAGGCAGAGAGTGGGAGGAGGGATTGAGGATTTTTGGGGAGAGGAGAAGCTGGGAAAGGTTTTAGCATTTGAAATGTAAATGAAGATTATATTCAATAAAAACAAAAAGGACATTCCCAAGCATCATTAAGTCTAGTCAGATCATGCATGTATTTCTGATCACACACAAAGGAAAAATATAGAAAATAAATAAATAAATAAATAAATAAATAAAAGCAATATATAGTTAGCCAATATCATACATTAAATTAAATGGAGGCAAACTTAAAGCAATCTCACTTAAATCAGGGAAAAACAAGGCTGCCCACTCTCTTCCTATTTATTCAACGTATTACCTGAAGTTCTAGATAGAGCAGTAAAACAACTAAAGGAGGTCAAGGAGAAACAAATTGGAAAAGAAGACATCAAAGTATAGCTATTTGCAGATTTTGGCAGTAAACAAAGACACAGGTGAGAATCTCACCCAAGTACCCATGCCAACTGGGACAACCATGGGGCCCAGTCGACACAGGACACACCTCCTCCACTCCTAACCCCCAAGCTCTACCCTTCTTCTATCCTGGTTCTTACCCAGGGTAGATCAGTGGCCAGATACCCTACCACAGGCTACAGCTTCCTTGCCTCCTAGGAGGTCCACAGTAAACAAAGACATAGAGACCAGCTGATATGGGGCTCACTCACCCTGCTAAGCACCACCTTCCCTATGGTCTGCTTCTCCACCTGGACAAGATCAGGTACCCTACACCCTTCCTTATCCCCACAGCCTTTCTGCATGCCAGGAGACCCAAAGTAACAAGGACACAGCCTGCCTGCCTCCCAGGAGGTGCTCAGTAACCAAGAACACAGGAGGCTTGCTCTAACCAGAGACACAAGAGGCCCACCCTAACCAGAGACAGCACTGCCTACCTCCGAGGAGACTGCCTCTACATGCCTCCAAGGAGACCAACTCTAGTCAGAGACATACAGGCCAGTTAACACTAGAGATAACTAGATGGCTAGAGGCAAGAGCAAAATCATAAGTGACAGAACCCAACTCTATTTGGCACCAACACAACTCAGTTCTCCCACCACACCAAGCCCTGGATACCAAGTGGCAGAGCCCAACTCAATTTAACACAAAGAGAACACAGTTCTACCACCACAGCAAGCCCTGGATACCCCAACATGCCTGAAAAGCAAGATAATGATTTAAATAAAATCCATCTAATGAAGATGATAGAGGCCTTTGAGGAATATATAAAGAATTCCCTTAAAGAAATAGGTAAACAGGTGGGGACCCTTGAAGATGAAACAAACCCCTTAAAGAAATACAGGATAATACAATCAAGCAGGAGAAGGAATTTAACAAAATGATCCAAGATCTAAAAATGGAAATACAAGCAATAAATAAAACATAAAGGGAGGCGACACAAGAGATGGACAACTTAAGGAAGAGATCAGGAACTACAGATCACATCACAAACTGAATACAAGAGATAAAAGAGAGATTCTCAGCATAGAAAATGCCATAGAAGTGGAATCTCAGGGTTGTTTTGATTTGCATTTCCCTAATGACAAAGGATGTTGAACATTTCTTTAGGTGCTTCTAGCCATAAGATATTCTTCAGGAGAGAACTCTTTGTTTAGCACTGTACCCCATTTTTAATAGGGTTATTTGGCTCTCTGGAGTCTAACCTTTTGAGTTCTTTGTATATACTAGATATTAGCCCACTGTCAGATGTAGGGTTGGTAAAGATCTTTTCCCAGTTTGTTGGCTGCCGCTTTGTCCTTTTGACAGTGTCCTTTGCCTTACAGAAACTTTGTAATTTTATGAGGTCCCATTTGTCAATTCTTGACCTTAGAGCATAAGCTATTGGTGTTCTGTTCAGGAAATTTTCCCCTGTGCACATATGTTCAAGGTTCTTCCCTAGTTTCCTTTATATCAGTTTCAGTGTGTATGGTCAGCATCCTTAGTCATTAGGGAAATGCAAATCAAAACAACCCTGAGATTCCACCTCACACCAGTCAGAATGGCTAAAATCAAAAACACAGGAGACAGTAGTTGTTGGCGAGGATGTGGAGGGAGAAAGAGGAACACTCCTCCATTGCTGGTGGGATTGCAAGCTGGTAAAACCACTCTGGAAACCAATCTGGTGGTTCCTCAGAAAACTGGGCATGACACTCCCAGAGGATCCTGTTATACCACACCTGGACATATACCCAGTGGGTTCCCCTGCATGCAATAAGGACACATGCTCCACTATGTACATAGCAGTCTTATTTATAATAGCCAGAAGCTGGAAAGAACCCAGATGTCCCTCAACGGAGGAATGGATTCAGAAGATGTGTTATATTTACACAATGGAATACTACACTGCAATTAAAAACAATGAATTCATGAAATTCCTAGGCAAATGGTCAGAACTGGAAAATATCACCCTTGGTGAGGTAACCCAATCACAAAAGAACACACTTGGTATGCAGTCACTGATAAGGGGATATTAACCCAGAAACTCAGAATACCTGACACAATTCACATATCAATAGATTTCCAAGAAGATGGAAGGAGAGACCCCTGGAAAGACTGGATGTAGGGGAACGCCAGGACAGAGAAGCAAGAGTGGGTTAAATGGGGAACAAGGGTAGGGAAGAGGGCTTATGGAACTTTCAGGGAGGGAGGAACCGGGAAAGCGGAAATCATTTGGAATGTAAATAAAAAAAGTATATAGAAAATAAAAAAAAAGGAAAATACCATAGAAAATATTGGTTCATCAGTCAAAGAAAATAAAAGTGTAAAAAGTTCCTAACCCAAAATATCCATAAAATTCAAGACACAATGAAGAGATCAAACATAAAAATTAGAGGAATAGAACAGGGTGAAGATTCCCAGCTCAAAGTGCCAGAAAACATCTTCAACAAAATCAAAGACAAAAACTTCCCTAACCTAAAGAAAGAGAAGACTATAAATGTACAAGAAACCTAGAGCACACTGAATAGATTGGGCCAGAAAAGAAACTCCTCTCCTCACATAATAATCAAAATACTGAATGCACAGAACAAAGAAAGAATATTAAAAGTTGTAAGGAAAAAAATGTCAAGTAACATATAAAGATAGACCTATCAGAATTACACCAGACATCCCAACAGAGATTCTAAAAGCCAGAAGATCCTGGACAGATGTTATCCATATCCTAAGAGAACACAAATGTCAGCCCAGGCTACTATACCAAGTGAAACTCTCAATCACCATAAGTAGAGAAACAAAGATATTCCATGACAAAGCAAAATTTAAACAATACCTTCCTACTAAACCAGCCATACAGAGGATACTAGAATGAAATCCCCAATACAAGGAAGGTAACTACATCCAAGAAAACACAAGAAATTAAACATTTCACAACAAACAAAAAAAATCAAACACACATAACACTACCTCAAGCAACAGAAAAAACAGGAACTAACAATAATCTTTCTTTAATATTTCGTAACATCAATGAATCCAACTCCATGATAAAAAAGACACAGGCTAACAGACAGGATACATAAACAGGAACAAGCACTTTGCTGCATACAAGAAACAAACCTCTGTGACAATGGCAAACACTACCTCAAATTAAAAAGCTGATAAAAGTTTTCAAAACAAATGTTCCCAAGAAACAAGATAGAGTTGCTATTTTAATATGCAAAAAATAGACTTTCAACCAAAAGTTATCAAATGAGATGGGGAGGAGGAAACGTCATATTCATCAAAGGAAAATTTCACCAACAGGAAGTCTCAATTCTGAGCATGTGTGTCTCAAATGCATGGGCACCCACATTCACAAAAAGAAATGTTACTAAAACTCAAACACACATTGAACCTCACATAATAATAGTGAAAGACTTCAACACACCTCTCTGACCAATGGATAGGTCATTAAAACAGAAACTCAACAGAGACACAGTGAAACTATTAGAAGTTATGAAACAAATGGATTTAACAGATGTATACAGAACATATCATCCCCAAAGCAAGTGAATATATCTTCTTCTCAGAACCTTATGGGACCTTCTCCAAAATTGACCATTTAATTGGCCATAAAGCAAGCCTAAACAGATAGAAGATTGAAATAATCCCATGCATCCTATCAGATCACCACCTAATAAGACTAGACTTCAATAACAACAAAAACAACAGAAATCCCACATGTGCATGGACACTAAATAACTCTCTGCTAAATAATAACTTGGTCAGGGAAGAAACAAAGAAAGAAATCAAGGATTTTATAGACTTCAGTGAAAATGAAAACACATCATACCCAAACTTATGCAGTATGATGAATGCAGTGTTAAGGGGAAAATTTATAACCCTAAGTGTCTTCATAAAGAAATCGGAGCAAAGCAATATAAGCAACTTAAACGCACAGCTGAAAGCTCTAAAACAGAAATAATCAAACACACCTAAGAGGACTAGTACTCAGGAAATAGTCAAGCTCAGAACTGAAAAAAATAAAACAGGGATAAACAAAGAGAACTACACAAAGAATCAACAAAACTGAAAGCTGGTTCTTTGAGAAAATCAACACGATACATAAACCTTTAGGAAAACTAAGTAAAGGACACAGAGACAGTATCCAAATTAACAAAATCAGAAATGAAAACGGAAACATAACAACAGAAACAGATCGATACATCTGTTTAACTTGATGGAAACTAAGGAAATTCAAAAAAAAAAATCAGATCCTACTACAAAAGCCTATCCTCTACAAAACAGGAAAATCTAGATGAAAGGGATGATTTTCTAGACAGATACCAGGTACCAAAATTAAATCAGGATCAGATATACCATCAAAGCAATCCCATAACTCATAAGGAAATAGAAAAATAGTCATCAAAAAACCTACCAAACAACAGAAGTCCAGGGCCAGGTGGTTTCAATGCAGAATTCTACCAGAGCTTCAAAGAAGAGCTAATACCAATACTCCTCAAATCATTCTACAAAATAGAAACAGAAGGAACACTAGCTAATTCATTCTATGAAGCCAGAGTTACTCTGATCCCTAAACCATACAAACACCCAACAAAGAATGAGATCTTCAGACCAATTTTGCTTATGAATATCGATGCAAAAATACTCAATAAAATTCTTGCAAACCAAATCCAAGAACACATCAAAACTGTCATTCACCAGGATCATATAGGCTTCATCCCACAGATGCAGGCTCTTAAATAAGCAAAACTACATGAACATAATATATTATATAAACAAACTTAAGAAACAAGCCACATGTTCATCTCTTTAGGAGCTGGAAAGGCCTTTGAGAAAATACAACACCTCTTCATGTTAAAAGTCTTGGAAAGATCAGTAATTCATGGCCCATACCTAAACATAATAAAAGCAATACATAGGAAACCAACAGCCAACATCAAATTAAATGGAGAGAAACTAGAAGCAATCTCACTGAAATCCCGGAAAAAACAAAGTTGCCCACTCTCTTCCTATCTATTCAATATAGTAATCAAAGTTCTAGCCAGGGCAATTTAACAACAAAAGGAGATCAAGTGGAGACAAGTGGGAAAGAAAGGTGTCAAAGTATCACTATTTGTAAATGATATAATAGTATACATAAACAACCCCAAATATTCTACCAGAGAAATCCTATAGCTGATAAACAACTTCAGGAAAGTTGTTGGCTATAAAATTAATTCAAACAAATCAGTAGCCTTCCTTTACAAAAATGTTAAACAAACTGAGAAAGAAATTGGGCAAAATGACTCCCTTCACAATAGCCACAAATAGTATAAAATATCTTATTGTATCTCTTACAAATAGGTGAAAAATCTGCAGGAAAAGAACTTCAAATCACTGAAGAAATAAATCGAAAACCTTAGAAGATAGAAAGATCTACCATGCTTATGGATTGTTAGGCTTAACATAGTGAAAATGGCCCCCTTACCAAAAGCAATCTATGGATACAATGCAATCCCCATCAAAATGCCAATATAATTCTTCACAGACATGGAAAGAGCAATTCTAAATTTCATATGGAAAATCAAAAAACTCAGGATAGTGATAACAATTCTTAGTAATAAAAGAACTTCTGGGGGGAATCGCCATTCCTGACTTCAAGCTGTATTGCTAAGCAATACTGATAAAATCCACATGGTATTGGTACAGAGACAAGCAGGTAGATCAATGGAATAGAATCAAATACCCAGAAGTAAGCCCACATGCCTATGGACACATGATCTTTGATCTTTGACAAAAAAGCCAAAAACATGCAGAGGAAAAAAGAAACCATCTTCAATAAATGGCACTCATCTATCTGGAGGTCTGCATGGAGGAGAATATAAATGGATCCATATTTATCACCCTGCACAAACATTAAGTCCAAGTGGGTCAAGAACCTCAACATAAAATCAGGTAACCTGAATCTTATAGAAGAGAAATGAGGCAAGAGCCTCAAACTCATTGGCACAGGGGGAAATTTCCTGAGCAGAACACTAATGGCTCAGGCTCTAAGATCAATAATCAATAAATGGGACTTCATGAAGCTAAAAATCTTCTGTAAGGGAAAAGACACCATCAATAGTATAAATAAGCAAACTACAGATTAGGAAAAAAA
This sequence comes from Tokudaia tokunoshimensis, assembly GCA_036184795.1. NCBI lineage: Eukaryota > Metazoa > Chordata > Mammalia > Rodentia > Muridae > Tokudaia > Tokudaia tokunoshimensis. The sequence continues at coordinate 81,269,668 of BTHU01000023.1, forward strand.
TCTTCACTAACACTACATCCAACAGAGGGCTAATATCCAAAATATGGTGAGAACTCAAAACAGATTTTGCATAGGGTCCCCAATGGAGGAGCTAGAGAAAGGACATAAGGAGCTGAAAGGTTTGCAGTCCCATAGGAGGAACAATAATATGTACCAACCAATATCCCCAGAACTCCCAGGGACTAAACCACCTACCAAAAAGTACACATGGAGGGATCCATGGCTCCAGCTACATATGTAGCAGAGGATGGTCTTTTCAACATCCTCTCAATGGGGGAGAGACCTTTGGTCCTGTGAAGACTCTGTGCCCCAGTGTAGGGGAATGCCAGGTCAGGAAAGTGGGAGTGGGGAGGGAGGGTTGGTGAGCAGGGGGAGGGGGGATGGGATATGGGGTTTTAAGAGGGGAAACAATTAAGGGGGATAACATTTGAAATGAAAATAAAACAAATATTTAATTTAAAAAATTTAAAAAAATAAAGAAAACTCTAACCTCCAAAAAATAAATAAATAAATAAAATAAACCAATTAGAAAATGGGGTACAGAGGTAAACGGAGAATTCATAATAGAAGAATCTTAAATGGCCAAGAAGCACTTTTAAAAAGTGTTCAAAGCCCTTTGTCATCAGAGAAACACAAATTAAAATGACCCTGAGATTTCCCCTCACACCTATCAAAATGGCTAAGATCAGAAACTCAAGTGACAAAACATGCTGTCGAGGATGTGGCTAAAAAGGAGCATTCCTCCATTGCTTGTGGGATTCCAAGCCAGTACAACCACCCTGAAAATTAATCTGGTGGTTCCTCAGAGAATTGGAAATAGTTCCACCTGAAGACCCAGTTATATCTCTCTTGGACATATACCCAAAAAATGCTCAACAATATCACAAGGATACATGTCCACCATGTTCATAGTCATCTTATTTGTAATAACCAGTAGCTGGAAACAACACAGATGTCCCTTAAGAGAAGAATGGATATACAAAATATGGCACATCTATACAATGGAATACTATTCAGCTTTTAAAAAAAAAGACACCATGAATTTTGCAGGCAAATGAATGAAACAATATCATTACAAGTGAGGTAACACAAAGTCAGAATAGTATAGTATAATATTTATTCACTTATAATAAGGCATTACCCATAAAGCACAGGATAACTGTGTTATAGTCCAGAGACTCAGAGACACTAGGTAATAAAGTGGGCCCAAGGGAAGGTGTGTGAATTTCACTCAGAAGTGGAAACAAAATAATCATCAGTGGTGGATGAAGAGAGGGAACTGGGTGGGAAAGGGGATGAAAAGGATTATAAGGATGATCAGGGGTGTGTGGAAGGGGTTAGAGTCTGCTGGGAGTGAGAATGGAAATGGATGGCGGAGTATCTCTGGAACCAGCTGAAGACCTGGGATGGGGGATGAGTCTATGGGGGAGACCCTAGCTGAGATTCCTCCTAATGGAGAATATTGAGATGGGACTTGCCACTTCCTGTAGACAGAAAGAACTTTCATTAAAAGTATATACACATCATCCCATACAAATCTTGCACCCATAATTTCTCCTGCCTACAAGATGTGCAGCAATAAATATGGATCTAGTAATAATGAAAAATCTGCTATGCTTACAGACAGGAACCTATCATAACTTTCTCCTGAGAGGCTTCATCTAGTATTAGATGGAAACACATGCAGAGACCCCTAGCCAAACATCAGGCAGAGCTTGGAGAATCTTGTGGAAGAGTAGAGAATAGAATTGAATGAGCCCTCAAGGTCAAGGACACCACAAGAAGACCTACAGGGTCAATTAACCTGGACCCATGGGGGATCACAAAGACTAAATCACCAATCAAAGAGCATACAGGAGTTGGACCAAGACCCCCCCCACCATTTGTAGCATATTTTATAGCTTAGTCTTCATATGGGTCCCCTAACAAGTGGAGTAGGGGCTATCTCTGACTCTGTTGCCAGCCATTGATCCCCAGCCCTACCTGGACTGTCTGGTTAGGCCTAAGTGGGAGAGGATGTGCAGAGCAGTGTACCATGAGAGGAAGTCTGGTAAGGTTGAGCTAAGGGTAGAATCCCTGAGGAACCTGAAGGGACATCAAGAACTTCACCCGCTTCTGGTTCCAGATTCCTGTCATGTAGCTGCAGTAGCCCCTCCCCATAGAGTGATTTTTGGCAATCAGTCATGTAGGGGCAATGCCCCAAGCCCTTCCACATGTAGAGGATACATCCTTAACATCTCAGACCATGCCAATAGGAAGTAACTACTGTGAGATCCCATCCCACCCTAAAACTATATAAGATTCTATCCAGAAGGAATAATGGTGTATGAGAGAATTACTCTGAGAGCATCTTTCATAAGAGCTGTAAAACTGCTAGGGAAGAGAACTCTTCTCACCAACAGAAGCTCCCCTGTACTCCTCTTGCTCGCTAGTCAGCCTTCCCCAGCTCAGTCCTTCTTCCGCTCAGAACAACAGCAGTGACAGCAGCAGCAACAGAGGTGGCTGAGGCAATTTCCCCTCCCTGCTCACACCCTTTCCCCTTTGCTTGAACCCTCCCACCTGGCTTGTCAGAGATCTCCCAGATAGCATCCTGTACACAGGTCTACAAGGCATACAAGGATGCTCTTAGTCCTGGGTGGCTCTTAGTTCTGCTGGGACTAGATGTCCCAGGGTGGGGTGGTACCCAAGGGGGATGCAGAGAAAGGAGGTATTTGCAAGGGCAGTACCAGAGAAGTGGGAGGGGGCTGTGATTGAGATATAATGTTAGTAAAATCAATAGATTGTGGAGAAAAACATCAAAAACGTCAATTCATTATTTCTACAGCTCGAGTCACATTTGTAGAACCCAGATTGCATTTCAGGTTTAGATGCAAGTTAATTTCACCAACTTAACGCTCTCATTGGCCCTGGGTCTGTTTTAAAAGTGACTTTTCCATTGCTTATTATATATTGACAATAAGTCTGATAGTGCTTCTTCAATGGCCTTCAGAGTTTGAAGTGATGGTCAACTTTTTTCTTTTTTCAATAGTGTAACTACCTTTCCTAAATCTATTGCATAAAAGTTGTTTGGGTGTGGCTGTCATCCATGGACCACACCTTTAGCTTACTGTGTATATACCAAAAGAAAAGAAGATAGTTAATATTTTATACTAGTATTTGAATGTAGCTTGTTATAAAGAATTAGCCTATCATGCACAAAACACTAAAAATTGTATTACACCTGTATTTTTTCTTCTTTTTTTTGACTGGATATTTTCTTTATTTACATGTCAACTATTTTCCCCTTTCCAGATCTCCCCTTTGGAAATCCCCTATCCCATCCACCCTCCCCCTACCTCTATGAGGGTGCTCTCCCACCCATCCACTCCTGTCCTCCCACCCTGGCATTCCCCTACACAGGGGCATCAAACATCCTCAGGCCCAAGGGTCTCTTCTCCCATTGATATCTAATAAGACCATTCTCTGCCACATATGTGGCCAGTGCCATGGGTTGTTCCATGTGTATTCTTTGGTTCGTGTTCTAGTCCCTGGGAGCAATGGGGGTTCTGGTCTGTTGACACTGCTGTTCCCTCAATGGGCTGCAAACCCCCTCAGCTCCTTCAGTCCTTTCTCCAACTCCTCCATCAGGGACCCCCCAAGCTCAATCTAATGGTTGGCTGTGAGCTTCCTTCTTTGTAATTGTCAGGCTCTGGCAGAGCTTCTCAGAAGATAGTCATATCAGGCTTCAAAATGCAAGCAATTCCCGGCATCCACCATAATGTCCAGGTTTGGTGGCTATATATGAGATGGATCCCCAGGTGGGGCAGTCTTTGGATGTCTTTTCCTTCAGTCTCTGCTCCACACTTTGTCTCCATATTTCCTCCTATGAGTATTTTGTCACCCTTCTAAAAAACACTGAAGCATCCACATTTTGGTCTTCCTTCTTCTTAGGTTTCATATGGGCTGTGAATTGAATCTTGAGTATTCTGAACTTTGGGGCTAATATTCACTTATCAGAGAGTGCATACTGTGTTTGTTCCTTTGTGACTGACTGAGTCACCTCACTAGGATGATATTCTCAAGTTCCATCTATTTGCTTGCGAATTTCATGAGGTCATTATTCTCAATTGCTGAGTATTTCTCCATTGTGAAAATGTACCACCTTTTCTGTATCCATTCTTCTGTTGAGGGACATATGGGTTCTTTCCAGCTTCTGGCTGTTATAAATAAGGCTGCTATGAACATAGTAGAGCATGTGTCCTTATTACATGTTGGAGCATCCTCTCAGTATATGCCCAGGAGTGTTGGGTCCTGAGGTAGCAATATGTCCAATTTTCTAAGGAACCACCAGACTGATTTCAAGAGTGGTTGTAGAAGCTTGCAATCCCATCAGCAATAGAAGACTGTTCCGCTTTCTCCACATCCTTGCCAGCATCTGCTGTCACCAGAATTTTTCATCTTAGCCATTCTGTCTGATGTGCGGTGGAATCTAAGGGTTATTTAGATTTGCATTTCCCTGATGACTAAGTATGTTGAACATTTCTTTAGGTGTTTCTCAGGTCTTTGAGTTTCCTCATTTGAGAATTCTCTATTTAGCTCTGTTCCCCATTTTTTAATAGGGTTATTTGATTGTCTGGAGTCTAACTTCTTGAGTTCTTTGTATATATTGGTTATTAGCCCTCTATTGGATGTAGGATTGGTAAAGATCTTTTCCCAATCTGTTGATTGCCATTTTGTCCTATTGACAGTGTCCTTTGCCTTACAGAAGATTTGCAATTTTATGAGGTCCAATTTGTCAATTCTTAATCGTAGAGCATAAGCCAATGGAGTTCCATTCAGGAAAATTTTCCCCTGTGCCCAAGTAGTCAAGACTTTCCCCCAATTTCTCTTCTATTAGATTCAGTCTATTTGGTTTTATGTGGCTGTCCTTGATCCACTTGGACTTGACCTTTATACAGGGAAATAAGAATGTATCAATTTGCATTCTTCTACATGCTGACCACCAGTTGAACCAGCACCATTTGTTGAAAAATGCTGTCTTTTTTCTACTGGATGCTTTTAGTTGTTTTGTCAAAGATCAAGTGACCATAGGTATGTGGGTTCATTTCTGGGTCTTCAAGTCAATTACATTGATCTACTTGCCTGTCACTGTAACAATACCATACAGATTTTATCACTATTGCTCTGAAGAGCAGCTTGAGTTTCAGGGTGCTGATTCCACCAGAAGTTCTTTTATTGTTGAGAATAGTTTTCCCTATACTGGGATTTTTGTTTTTCCACAGGAATTTGAGAATTGTTCATTCTAACTCTCTGAAGAATTGAGTTGGAATTTTGATGGGAAGTGCATTGAATCTGTAGATTGCTTTCAGCAAGATGGCCATTTTTACTATATTAATCCTGCCAATTCATGAGCATAAGAGATCTTTCCATCTTCTGGAGTCTTCTTTGATTTTGTTCTTCAGAGACTTGAAGTTCTTGTCATAAAAATCTTTTACTTGTTTAGTTAGAGTCACACCAAGATACTTTATAATGTTTGTGACTATTGTGAAGTGTGTCATTTTCCTAATTTCTTTCTCAGTCTTTTTATCCTTTGATTATAAGAAGGCAAATGATTTGGTAATTTTATATCTGTTCACCTTACTGAAGCTACCAGCTGTAGGAGTTCTCTGATGGAGTTTTTGTGGCCACTTATATATACTATAATATCATCTGAAAATACTGATATTGTGAGTTCTTTCTTTCCATGTTGTATCCTTTGAACTCCATTTATTTTCTAATTGCTCTAGCTAGAACTTCATGTACAATATCGAATAGTTAGGGAGAGAGAGGTTAGCATTTTCTAGTCCCTGATGTTAGTGGGATTGTTTCAAGTTTCTCTCCATTTAGTTTGATGTTGTCTACTGGTTTGCTGAATATTGCTTTTACTATGTTTAAGTTTGGGCCTTCAATTCATGAACTTTCTAAGACCTTTAACATGAAGGCATGTTGAATTTTGTCAAATGATTTTTTAGCATCTTTTGAAATTGTCATGTGGCTTTTTTTCTTTGAGTTTATGTATTGGATTGCAGTGATGAATTTATATATATTGAACCATCCCTGCATCCCTAGGATGAAGCCTACTTAATCATGGTGAACGATCTTTTAGATATGTTCTTGGATTTGGTTGACAAGTATTTTATTGAGTAATTTTGAATCGATATTCATAGGGAAATTGGTCTGAAGTTCTCTTTTTTGTTGGCTCTTTGTGAGGTTTTGGTATCAGCATAACTGTAGATTCATAGGCCAAATTCAGTATTGTTCCTTCTTTTTCTATTTTGTGGACTAGTTTGAAAAGTATTCATATTAGGTCTTCTTTGAAGATCTTATAGAATGCTGCAGTAAACCCATCTGGTCCTGAGGTTTTTTTTCACTGGGAGATTATTAATGACTGTTCCTAATTCATTAGGGGATATGGGACTGTTTAGATGGTTTATCTGATCCTGACTTAACTTTGGTACCTGGTATCTATCTAGAAAATTGTCCAATTCATCCAGACTTTCTAGTTTTGTTGAGTATAGTTTTTTGTAGTAGGATCTGATGACTTTTTTTTTGTATTTCCTTAGTATCTGTTGTTATGCCTCCCTTTTCATTTCTGATTTTGCTGTTTTGGATACTGTCTCTGTGCCCTCTGGTTAGTCTGGCTTAGGGTCTATCTATCTTGTGCATTTTCTCAAAGAACCAGCTCCTGGTTTTGTTGATTCTTTGTATAGATCTTTTTGTTTCTACTTGGTTGACTCCAGCCCTGTGTTTGATTATTTCCTGCCATTTACTCCTGTTGGGTATATTTGCTTCATTTTGTTCTAGAGCTTTCGGGTGTGCTATTAAGCTGGTATTGTATGTACTTTTCAGTTTATTTTTGGAGGCATTTAAAGCTGAGTTTTCCTCTTGGCCCTGCTTTCATTGTGTCCCGTAAGTTTGGGTATTTTGTATCTTTATCTTCATTTAATTCTAAAAAGTCTTTAATTTCTTTCTTTATTTCTTCCTTGACCAAGTTATCATCGAGTAGAGCATTGTTCAGCAGCTGTGTTGGCTCTCCTGGGAGACCAGATCTCTCCTCCCGGTATTTGGGTATGCACTGCTGTGGCACAGGATAAGCTCTAGGCACAGATGGAAACTAGAAGGCTCCTGTCCCAGACTGCTCCTCAGTTCCTGTGTCCTGAAGGTTCCAGGCAGATCCCTCTGAACAGAAGTGGTGGTCTTCCCTGTGCTCACAGGCTTGTTGCACTCCTGGGAGGCTAGCTCTCTCCTGGCACTATTTGAGCATGGAGCCCTGTGGCACAGAATCATCTCAGGACACAGATGGAAACCACAAGGTTCCTGTCCCAGGCTGCTTATTGGTTCCTGTGTCCAGAGGGTTCTGGGAGGGATCCTCTGAGCAGCAGTGGTGGTTGTTTTACCTTCGATCACAATCTTGTCTGCTCTCCTCAGAGGCTAGTTCTCTCCCAGCGCTATTTGGGTATGGAGTCCTGTTGCAGAGGATCAACTCTGGGCACAGAAGGAAACCGAAAGGACACCTGTATTTCTTTTGTTATAAATATATATGTTTGATATATAACCTTCTAATCTACCTAGTCTATATTGTCAATGACAAGGTTCTAGAAAAGAAAAAAGAATATCATTTTTACACATTAACAGAAATGTAAGACTCATAACAGATCTCCTATAATGGATACTACACACTTCTTTTCTTAGAAGACAATGTCCTCTGGGCAGTTCAAAGAAGAATTGGAAAGCTAAATTATTTGTCTTTGGAACCTACACAGTACTTTGGAATCTACACACCACCCCTACCAGCTTACACTTTTTAAAACGAATCTTTTCCTTTTATTCTAAGGTCATTTTCTATTCTCTCAGCATAAAATCATAAAGGTTTAACTTTGAATTTTTTTGGAGTCTTACTTTTTTATGGCTAAATTTACCCAAGAGGGCCAATTCTAATGATAGATATAACTTCTTGCAAGTTGAAAACTTATAGCAGAAGCAATCAAAGGTAGAAAAAGAAGACATTCAAACCGTGAAAACTTACTGGTAATGCTTTGCATGAAGATGACCCCCATACACTCATTTATTTATATATTCAGTTCCTAGTTGGTGTATTATTAAGAGGAGAGGTCTTGTCCAAAGAATTTTGTCACTGTAGGTGGGCTTTGACACTTTAACAGCCTCAGCCAGGCCCATAGTGTCTCTCTCATTCTCTCTCTCTCTCTCTCTCTCTCTGAAAATTATAGACAAGATAAGATTTAAAGTTTTAAGCTCTCAGCTACTACTTCACATCATACTTCTTTGCCTGTTGTCACATTCTCTACCATGACTAACCCTCTGAATCTGTGAACAAGCCCCCAAATAAGTGCTTCCTTTTATAACTTGTCTTGGTCATGGTGTTTCATCACAGCAATAGAAAATAAGTAAGACACTTGATTAGAAACAATGAGAGTAGGCTTAAGGAACTGAAGAATCACAGGTGACATATATTAAGGAAGAATAAACTCGAGTCTTACAGCAATTATGATTGAATAAGTGCATAACATTAAGGCAGGTTCTTCTTAAGAAACTTCAAAGACTGAACCCCATAATTAGTTTATATTAAGTAAACCCTCAGTGGTGAATTCTTAAATTTCAGACCTTTAAACATATAGAATCCACAAACTGATAGACCTTTGTTTCTTTCTTTTTTAACGTTAAGTTAAATGTTCTGTCTTCACGTATGTCCCCTATTACATACCAATGGGGGGGGGGCACTGGATTCTCTGCACCTGGAGTTATAGATGGTTTTAAGTCACCATGTGAGGGCTAGGATCAAATCCAGGTCTGCTGCAAGAGAAACAAATACTCATAACTGCTGATTCACCTCCTGAGCCCTTGAGCCTTTATTTTTTGTGTCTTCATTAGCATAATGAAAGGGAATGAATTAGATCAAGTGATTTTACATTTATGTGTTACCTGTTCACTGGTTTACTATGTGATATATTTCAGAAACACAGTACCCAAATGTACTTAAAACTTACATGTTGCAAAGATAAATCACATTCAAAGGCAAAGTGTCAAGGACAACCTTATTAATATAATAAAGATAAAGATAAGAACAAAATGTATTAAAGGAGGAAAGAAAAGTCATTTTTATATTGATACTAACTACAATCAATAGTTAATATATGACATTATCATTCGAATAGCAGATCACTAAGGACTGGCCTTCAAATCATAGTACGTAGTCATTTGCCTCTTCTCTCATTGAGCAAGGTCAAACTGGTTTAGATACAACTGAGGGCAGTAGTGGCAAGGCAAGATTACAATCAGCACTAAGATAAAAAAGAATAACTACCTACAAATCAGCATGGGAAAGATTGTTAGAACCAACATGCCATGGTTAATTTAGCAAGCATTTTAATCATTTGAACAGAGCACCTAAAATAGTTGAAGTCAGCTAAATTCTCCTGAAAGAATTTTTCTTCACACCTGGAGGTTGCAGAATACCATTGATTACCTTGGCACAACTTACACAGCTCTTTAGAAGTTATACTGCTTTATGTAACTCTAACAGATATACAAAGAGAAATTTGACTGCAATTTACTTAGGAAGCATAAACAGTTAAAATGAACAGCATAGTTCTTGTACCTGTGTGAGCTTAAATGAGTTATATCAGTTCTCTAAATTCTATATTACAATAAAGGGGTCTAAACTAGCATAAAAAGTATCACCTTTTCTTGTGACATCTGTTTATTTCACAAATGTCTCCAAGAAAAAAAAAGCTTAAAAACTACTGCCCATCAAATATGCCAGATATAAACTTAACTAAAATATTTATTTTTACATTTATTTATTTACTTATATGTGGTATGGTGTGCATATTTGTGTGTGTGTGTGTGCGTGTGTGTGTGTGTGTGTGTGTGTGTGTGTGTGTGTGAGAGAGAGAGAGAGAGAGAGAGAGAGATATTGAGAATGTGTATGTATTCACACATTGGGGAAGGGTGCCCATGCCTAGGTACACATGTAGAAGTCAATGCATTACTGTTAGGAGTTGGTTCTCCCCTGCTACCTTGTGAGGTCTAGTGATACAATTCAGATTGTCAATCTGAACCATCTCACCAGCCCTGATTTAGCTAACTACAAAGCATGGAATCAAAAAACAATGCTTCAACTTTTATCCTCACGCTCATTTAACACAAGTTACTATACTAGGTTAGTGACAGTTCTCTTACACATTCCTTGACTCTGTGCTTTTTACTAATGACCTTGACCAACTGACATATGCTTATCCAGCAATAATTCTAGGTTAATTATCATCTGTTCCATCATTCTCCAATCTGTGATAGAGTACCATATATACACTTTCCCTACTTACAGTGTAGGACCATTTTCAGATCCAGATGTGTTCATGAAACTTTTTGCAGAATTTGAGTACTTTTTCACTTACTGGTTCATTTGCCACATCCTAGGGCAAGGAGGCACTAGCACATGTTGATGAGTACTGGCCAATGGATTCCTTTAATTTGACATATAAGTACCCTAATTCCTAAAGACTCTGGCTTTAACTACCTTGAGGAAAGACAATTCACTGAAATGCATATACGATATTAGTCAACTGGAGTTTCAAACATACCTGCTACTCCGCTGGCAGATATTTAGGTTTGCACTTTCTTCTTTTATTCCTTTAAAATGCAGATAACCAACCATTGTAGCTCTCTAATTTTCTTTTTCTTTTTTTCTTTTGGTTTCATTTATCTATGTTCCAAATGTTGCCCCCCTTCCCAGTCCACCTCCAATATTTCTTCACACCATCTCCTCTCCACTTTGCCTCTAAGAGGGTGTTCCCTACTGTCACTGCCCACAAACCCCACTCATGCTCATCTCATGCGTGCTTTCCCACTGAGGACAGACAAGGCAGTCCTCTGTTATACATCTGCCAGGGGCCATGGACCAGCCCATGCATGCTCTTTGGTTGATGGTTTAGTCTCTGGGAACTCCCAGAGGTCCAGGTTAGTTGATAATGTTGATCATCCTATGGGTCTGTCAGCCCCTTCAGCTTCTTCATTTCTCCCCCTAACTCTTCCATTGTACATTGGTTAAATGTAAGTATCTGCACCTATCTCAATCAGATTCTGGTAGAGTTCCTCAGAGTGCAGCTGTGCTAGGCTCCTGTCTACAAGCACAGCATGGTATCAGTAATAGTGTCAGGTTTGGTTCCCACCCATGGGATAAATCTCAAGTTGGGCTCATCATTTTATGGTCTTTCCTTCAGTCTCTGCTCCATTTTTGTTCCTACATTTCTTTTAGTCAGGAACAATTCTGGGTCAAAATTTTTGAAAGTAGTTTGGTGACACTGTCCCTCCACTGGGGGTCCTATCTATCTACTGAAGGTGGTCTCTTCTAGTTCTATCTCCCCACTGCTAAATTTAAAGCAGAATTGAGTTGCATTTCCCATAATTTTAAATACAATGTCAGAGCCCCTCTTTGATGTAATGTTTGTCCTGGTGTTTACACTAGGGGACTTAATTTGGAATAACCAGTTCTTCCTCGAAGCCCACATCCTTGTTAACATCTTGATGCTATTTATTGACTTCCTTGAAAAAAGAAGGGTTCCCTGGAGGTTGTTGTATCTTTACCTACTTCCAAAGTAAGCATTATTTTAAATGGCATTGTTTATAATGAAGACAACCTACCATCTGCTAGTTTATTATCCTTCTGTACGAAAAAATTACATTATAAAGGTAACTGCTAAAATGACTATAAAAACCGTGTTTTCTTTTGAGCAAAAACTAAAGAAGTTACAGTATGTGACTGAACCTTTTACAACTCAGATCCTGCACTCATTTCATTAAAACTTTAACCCATAACCCCTATTTCTATTTTGTTCCTGAGGCTCACTCTCACGTACTCTCTTGGTTTCAGGATTTTCACAGCCAGTGGTAATGATCTAAGACTGTTTCATTCCCTTATCCTCTTTTCCCCCCAAAGTCATAATATGTCACGTTAAATTCATAAACACATATTAGCCCTTTCTGCTCAAAAGAGTTTAACAGTGTTCAGATTAACAAGTGGGGGTTCAGATTCCAGCAAAAACATTTATGCCACACTCTCTTTATGGGATAGTTTTATTTTGTATCTTCCTTTATATTGATGATTTTGTACTAGCTTTTTTAAGATGTGAAGATTTGTGATTGCAAAATGCAACCTGGTCCCTAGGCAATGAGCATCCCTCTCACTACCAAACGTAGAAAAATGCTTTTCTTTTCCTGAGCAGAGCTGCATGTAATTAAAATTTGACAAAGGCAGAGCAGGAGTCAGGAAGAACTACTAAAGACAACACTATAGTGAATTGAAGCTAGTTGAATAAAAATTTTGACAGAAAGGACATTTCCTTTTATAAATGCTATCACTGTACATCAGGGTGACATGACTTTAGCTCATCAAAAGGATTCCATTAACTAAGAAGGCTATAATGCACCACACCCATTACAAATATAATTGATATGCATATATGCTTAACTCTGGGAATATCTGAGAGATAAATTTCAACACTCTTACTCTTTTATCTCCAACTTTGTCCTTCCTTTTCCTGTTTCCACAACCCAAATTTCTATGCCTTAAAATATTCCTATTAACCAAGTAAAAGTTAATTGGAAGAAATTAAATCTTGTCATTTCTAACAGAAGATGAGATATTTATCTGATTTAAATAGCTACAGGAAGGTCTTAAGTGCAACTTATTTATATTGGCTTAGCATTTGCTTAAGGCTCATTTTACTTCATACTCTGCTCAATACAGTTTCCCTTGTGCAACAAAGTTTATCGGGGACCACACATGTTCTCATTTGAAGTAAATGCCAACTCAAAACTTTTCTTTCTGTTTATCTTGATTCTAGGCATGCTCCATAACTTAATTATTGCCAAGAACTTAAAATCACATTTTACTTAATTGTTTTTTAAGTGTTTAGAAGTGTTTTTAACTGTTTACTTCTGTCTTAGTTTCTTTTCTATCACTGTGATAAAGCACCATGAGCAAAGCAACTTGTACAAGGAAACATTTCATCTGGGGCTCACAGTTTCAGGGGGCGAAACTCCATGACCACAGGTGCAAAGTGTATGGTGGCAATTTGTATAGGTAAGATGCTAGAGTACTAGGTGAGAGCTTACATCTTGACTTACAAGCATGAGACAGAGAAAGCTAACAGAATGCCAAGGGCTTTTCAAATTTTAAAGCCTCCCTCCAAAAAAGCTACATATCATAACTTTTTACCAAAGAGTTCCACCAACTGCTGATGTGGGGATCACATATTCAAATTTATGAGACTATACAAAAAAAATTCTAGTAGCATTATAATAAAAAATCTTTCATTCTTGAAGTGTGGAAAATGATCATATAGTCATATGTTAAATAAATAAGAATTGATGCAAAACATATTCATCAAGTTCTATGTATTATAATATACATTTTAGAATAAATTATTCTTTTAGGTTTTCTTTTATTATTGGAAAAGAAGAATAAGTCAAAAATCACAGTGGAGTGTCACCATAATTCTTCCATATTACAAACTGATCATCTACAACATACTACACTACTGTACAGTTTGATGCAAGTCTTAGCAGGAAGAGCAGGTAGTTTGGATTTCCTCATAGATTTCTTTCTCTAAATTCAAAGTGAAAGCTAAATAGCTCAACTAGAGTTTAATCTGAAGAGAATTGCTACCCTTTCTTTTTTTAGACAGGAACTCTAGCCTGAAATGTCCCTTAACCTTGGGGTATGTGCCCTAGGGGTTAAAGTGTTACACCGATCCTCAGCACTCCAAGGGATCCTTTTATGAAGCTGGAGTTCAAATGCCTGTCACAACATCTTGAGTCATTTTCACACAACCATGTGGTTTGTAATTCAGGAATTTAAAGTAATTTACATGTCAGTTTTTCAAAAAAGTAAGATACCCACACACACGATTATGTATGTACATAAAGAAATACTCAGAGTTAGTTGACTTATATCTACAAGCTGTTATTTTAGAAGTTCTTAGAGTCAGGGATATGGCTCAGTGGATAAAGTGTGAGGAGCATAGTGCAAATACCCAGAAACTATGTAAAAGCAAGATAAGCATGAAACCTGCCTGTAATGCTAGCACTTAGCACTCAGGAGACAGAAAGGGGGAATCTTGAAAACAAGCTGATTAGGTAGATTAGGCAGAATTGTGGAGTTTGAGATTCACTGAGAAACTGTGCCTCAGTAGAAAAATGGAGAGAAGTCAATTTCTGCCTTCTCAAGATGTGCAATATAAACATGTACCTCCACACATGTAAACATAGATACTTGTATACACACACACCACACAAATATGAATATGTATGCAAAAAGTAATATTTTATAAACAAAACAAATCATCAATTTCAACATTTAGTGATGAATGCATTCAGAAAAGAGAAAGAAAAGAAATTATTCATTTTCTTTCCTTCTTCTGTAGTTGAACCAATGGTCTCCTTACCTACAAATTATGATAAGGAAATAAGCAATACTTTTAAAGATACAGAAGAAAATACAAATTCACAGTCTTTAGAAAGATCACTGTTGCAGAAGCGCAGGGACCAGGAGCGACAGAGCAGCTCGGCCCCTTTGGACTCAACCTACACCAAAGAGCTGGGCAGCTCCACAAATTTCTGTCCACTGATCCTGCAAGGGAGAACTGCTCTACAGGGAGTGATTTGACTCCCGGCTTTGGAGGTGAGGCCACCATCTTCTCTCCTGCAACTGAGTAGGCAGGTACAGCCTGGAGCTCAGGGAACACAGGAGTGGTAGAACAGCTGGGACAGAGTCAGTCTGGGCTCCACTTGCAACCAGGAGCTGGGCAGTGCCACAGAACTCTGTGCCAGGGGAGAGCTGGTCACACAGTGGTGCTGAGACAGGCTTGCAGGCCCACAAGAGGGACAAGTGCCAGCCAGAGACATCAGGACCAACTAACACCAGAGATAACCAGATGGCAAAGGCAAATGTAGGAATGTTACCATCAGAAATCAAAGCAACAGCTGGGCGGTGGTGGTGCATGCCTTTAATCCCAGCACTTGGGAGGCAGAGACAGGAGGATTTCTGAGTTCGAGGCCAGCCTGGTCTACAAAGTGAGTTCCAGGACAGCCAGGGCTACACAGAGAAACCCTGTCTCGAAAAACCAAAAAAAAAAAAAAAAAAAAAAAATCAAAGCAACATGGCACCATCCAAATCCAATTCACCCACAACAGCAAGTCCTAGATACCCCAACACTGGAAAAGCAAAATTTGGATTTAAAATCACAGCTCATGATGCTGATAGAGAGCTTCAAGAACATAAATAACTCCCTACAGGAGAACACAAGTAAACAGAAGCCCTTAAAGAACTACAGGAAAGCACAACAAAACAGGAGAAGGAATTAAACAAAACCATCCAGAATCTAAAAATGGAGGTAGAAACAATAAAGAAATCAAAAAGCAAATCAACCCTAGACATAGAAAACCTAGGAAAGAAGTCAGGAGTCATGAATACAAGTATCAAAAACAGAATACAGGTGATAGAAGAGAGACTCTCAGATGGAGAAGATACCATAGAAAGCATTGAAACAACAGTCAAAGAAAACAAACAATGCAAAAAGCACCCAACCAAAAACATTCAGGAAATCCAGGACAAAATGAGAAGACCAAACCTAAGGATTATAGCTATAGAAGAAAGTGAAGATTTCAAATTTAAAGAATCAGTAAATGTTTTCAACAAAATTATATAATAAATCTTCCCTAACCTAAAGAAAGAGATGCCCATGATCACACAAGAAGCCTACAGAACTCCAAATAGTTTGGACCATAAAAGAAATTTCTCCAGTCACATAATAATTAAAACACTAAATGCACTAAACAAAGAAAGAATATTAAAAGCAATAAGGGAAAAAGGTCAAGTAACATATAAAGACAGACTTATAAGAATTACACCAGAATTCTCACCAGAGAGTATGAAAGCCAGAAGATCATGGGTAGATGTTATACAGACCCTAAAGGAACACAACACCAACCCAAGCTAGTATACCCAGCAAAACTCTCAATTACCATAGATGGAGACACCAAGATATTCCACGAAAAGAAAACCAAATTTACACAATATTTTTCCACAAATCCAGCCCTTCAAAGGATAATGAATGAAAAACACCAACAAAAGGAGGGAAGCTACAAAGTAGAAAAAGCAAGAAATTAATCTTCTTTTAACAAACAAAAAAGAAGAGAGACACACAAACATAATTCCTCCTCTAATAACAAAAATAACAGGAAGCAACAATCACTTCTCCTTAATATCTCTTAATATAAATGGACTCAATTCTCCAATAAAAAGACATAGACTAACAGACTGGATACATAAGTAGGACCCAACATTTTACTGCATACAGGAAACTCACCTCAGGCATAAAAACAGACAGTACCTCAGAATTAAAGGCTAGAAAACAATTGTCCAAACAAATGATCCCAAGAAATAAGCTGCTGTAGCCATTCTAATATCGAATAAAATTGACTTCTAACCTAAAGTAATCAAAAAAGATAAGGAAGGACACTTCATACTCATGAAAGGAAAAATCTACCAAGATGAATTCTCAATACTGAACATATATGCTCCAAATACAAAGGCTCCCACATTCATAAAAGAAACTTAACTAAAGGTCAAAGTACACATTGTGCCTTACACAGTAATAGTGGGAGATTTCCACACCCGACTCTCATCAAAGGACAGATCAGGGAAGCACAAACTAAACAGAGGAACAGTAAAAATATCAGAAGTTATAAACGAAATGGAATTGACAGATGTCTGTAGAAAATTTTATCCTAAAACAAAAGAATGTACCTTCTTTTCAGCACCTTGCAGAACCTTCTGGAAGACAAGACCATATACTAGGTCACAAAACAGACCTCAGCAGATATAAGAAGATTCAAGTAATTCCATGCACCCTATAAGATCAACACAGACTAAAGCTGGTCTTCAATAACAACAAAAACAACAGAAAGTCCACATACACATGGCAACTGAACAACATTCTACTCAAATGGTGACTTGGTCAAGGACGAAATAAAGAAAGAAATTAAAGACTTTTTAGTACTTAATAAAAATGAAGGCACAACATACCCAAACTTATGGGACACAATGAAAGCAGTGCTAAGAGGAAAACTCATAGCTCTAAGTGCCTCCAAAAAGAAACTGGAAAGAGCATACACTAAAAGGTTAGCAGAACAGCTGAAGGCTCAAGAACAAAAAGAAGCAAATACACCCAAGAGGGGTAGACAGCTAGAAATAATCAAACTCAGGACTGCAATCACCGAGTAGAAACAAAGAACTATACAAAGAATCAACAAAACCAGGAGCTGGTTCTTGGAGAAAATCAACAAGATAGATAAACCCTTAGCCAGACTAACCAGAGGGCACAGAGACAGTATCCAAATCAGCAAAATCAGAAATGAAAAGGAAGGCATAACAACAGATACTGAGGAAATCAAAAAAAATTATTAGATCCTACTACAAAAGCCTATACTCAACAAAACTGGAAAATCTCAATGAAATGGACAATTTCCTAGACAGATACAAGGTACCAAAGTTAAATCAGAATAGGATACATGATCTAAACAATCCCATAACCCCTAAAGAAATAGACGTAGTCACTAATAGTCTCCCAACCAAAAAAAAAGCCCCGGACCAGATGAGTTCAATGCAAAGTTTTATCAGACCTTCAAAGAAGACTTAATACCAATATTCAAACTATTGCACAAAATAGAGACAGAAGGAACATTACCCAATTTGTTTTATGAACCCAAAATTATTCTGATACCTAAACCACACAAAGATGCAACAAAAAAAGAGAACTTTAGAGCAATTTCCCTTATGTATATTGATGCAAAAATACTCAATAAAATTCTTGCCAACTGAATCCAAGAACATATCAAAACAATTATCAACCCTGATCAAGTAGGCTTCATTCCAGGGAATCAGGGATGGTTCAATATATGAAAATCCATCAATGTAAATCCACTATATAAACAAAGTCAAAGAAAAAAAAACACATGATCATTTCATTAGATGCTGAGAAAGCATTTGACAAAATCCATCACCTCTTCATGATAAAAGCCTTGGAAAGATCAGGAATTCAAGGCCCATACCTAAATATAGTAAAAGCAATATACAGCAAACCAGTAGCCAAAATCAAATTAAATGGAGAGAAACTTAAAGCAATCCCACTTAAATCAGGGACTTGAAAAAGCTGTCCACTCTCTCTCTACCTGTTCAATGTAGTAATTAAAGTCTTAGCCAGAGCAATTAGACAACAAAAGAAGGTCAAAAGGATCCAAATTGAAAAGGAAGAAGTCAAAGTATCATTTTTTGCATATGATATGGTAGTATAATTATGTGACTCCAAAAATTCCACCAGAGAATTCCTAAACTTGATACACAACTTCAGCAAATTGGCTGGATATAAAATTAACTCAAACAAATCAGTATGCTTCCTATACTCAAAGCTTAAAGAGGCTGAGAAATAAATTAGGGAACTGACAACCTCCCCAATAGCCACAAATAATATAAAATTCCTTTGTGTCACTCTAACCAAGCAAGTGAAAGATCTGTATGATAAGAACTTCAAGTCTCTGAAGAAATCAAGGAAAACCTCAGAATATAGAAAGATCTCCCATACTCATGGATTGGCAGGGTTCATATAGTAAAAATGGCCATCTTGCCTAAAGCAATCTACAGATTCACTGCAGTCCCCATCAAAATTCCAACCAAATTCTTCATAGAGTTAGAAAGATCAATTTCCAAATTTATCTGGAATAACAAAAAAACACAGGATAGGGAAAACTATTCTCAACAAGAAAAGAACTTGTGGGGGAATCACCATCCCTGAACTCAAGCTATACTACAGAGCAATAGTGATAAAAACTGCATGGTATTGGTACAGTGACAGGAAGGTAGATCAATGGAATAGAATTGAAGACCCAGAAATGAACCCTCACACCTATGGTCACTTGATCTTTGACAAACTTACTAAAAACCTTTCAGTGGAAAAAAGACAGCATTCTCAAAAAATAGTACTGGGTCAACTGGCAGTCAACATGAAAAAAGGATGCAAATTTATCCATTCTTATCTCCCTGTACCAAGCTCAAGTCCAAGTAGATCAAGGACCTCCACATAAAACCAGATACACTGAATCTAATAAAAAAGAAAGTGGGGAAGAACCTGTAGTACATGGGCACAGGGGAAAATTTCCTGAACAGAACACCAATAGCATATGCTCTAAGATCAAAAATTGACAAATGAGACCTCATAAAATTGCAAATCTTCTATAAGGCAAAGGACACTGTCAATAGGACAAAATGGCAAACAACAGATTTGGAAAAGATCTTTATCAATCCTACATCCTATAGAGGGCTAATATCCAACATATACAAAGAACAAAAAACTTAGACTCCAGAGAACCAAATAACCCTATTAAAAAAAAATGGGGTACAGAGCTAAACAAAGAATTCTCAACTGAGTAATACTGGATGGCTGAGAAATACCTAAAGAAGTGTTCAACATGCTTAATCATCAGGGAAATGCAAATCAATACATTCCTGAGATTCCACCTCACACCAGTCAAAATGGCCAAGATAAATAACTCAGGGGACACCAAATGTAGGACGTGAAGAAAGAGGAACACTCTTCCAAGACTGGTGATATTGCAAGCTGGTAAAACCACTCTGGAAATCAGTTTGGTAGTTCCTCAGAAAATTGGACATAGCACTACCTAAGGATCCAGCTATACTGCTCCTGGGCATATACCCAGAACATGCCCCAATATGTAATAAGGACACATGCTCCACTATGTTCATAGCAGACTTATTTATAATAGCCAGAAGCTGGAAAGAACCCAGATAACCTTCATCAGAGGAATGGATACACAAAAAGTGGTACATTTACAGAATGGAGTACTACTCAGCTATTAAAAACAATGAATTCATGAAATTTTTAGGCAAATTGATGGAGCTAGAAAATATCATCCTGAGTGAGGTAATCCAATCAAAATAACACACACAGTATATACTCGCTGAGAAGTTAATATTATCCCAAAAGCTTGGAATACCCAAGATACAACTCACAGACCACGTGAAGCTGTGGAAGACCAAAGTGTGGATACTTTGATCCTTATTGGAAAGTGGATCAAAACAGCCATGGTTCACAGCCAACCAATAAAATGAGCATAAGGTTCCCAATGGAGCAGCTAGAGGGAGTACCAAAGGAGCTGAAAGGTTTGCAGTTCTGCAGAAGGAATAATAATACGTACCAACCAGTACCCCCAGAGCTCCCAGGGACTAAACCACCAACCAAAGAATATACAAGGAGGAACCCATGGCTCCAGCTACATAAGTTGCAGAAGATGAGCATTTCATATATCAGTGAGAGGAGAGGCCATTGGTCCTGTGAAGGCTCAGTTCCCCATTATAGGAGAATGCAAGTAAGGAAATTGGGGGAGGGATGTGGAATGGCATAGGGGATTTTTCAGAGGAGTAACATGGAAGGAGGATACCATTTGAAATGTAAATAAAGCAAATATCTGATTAAAAAAAAGAGAAAGATCACTGTTTATTCTTTCTTGTCAGCCACAGACCCTCTATGAACCATGCTATCAAAAATCTCAAGACAAGTGTCACCTGAGTATATGCTGACCCTGGCAAACAGGGTACCTTAGAGTGTGGGAATGAAGATTTGACTCAGAATGGCGAGCGTGCATTACTCAGTGTGGTAGGAACCTGTTCAGATCCATGGATCACAGGGAAACAGATACAAGTTCAAAGTAGCACACCTGACATTGGGAAGTCCTATAGGACTGTCCGAAAGAGTGACCAATATCTGTAACTGAATATTAACATATTAAAGGAATTAAGTCGGTCTCAGAAAGACAAATAATTATGTCTTTTTTTATTGGATATTTCATTTGTTTACTTTTTTAATATTATCCCCTTTCCCAGTTTCCTCTCTTCAAATGCTCTATCTGAACCCCCTTGCCCTGCTTCTATGAGGGTGCTCCCCCATGCACCGATCCACTCTCACCTCACCACCCTAGCATTCCCCTACACTGGGCATTGAGTCATCATAGGACCAAGGGTCTCCCCTCTCCTTGATGCCAGATAAGACCATCCACTGCTGCACATGCAGCTGAAGCCATGGGTCTCTCCATGAATATTCTTGGTTGGTAGATTAGTCCCTGGAGCTTTGGGATTCTTCTCAGCACTTCATGGTAACTTCTTCAAAATTGGCAATATAACTAGTCACAAAACAAACCTCAACAGATAAAAAAAGATCGAAATAATCCCAAGCATCCTATCAGATCACCATTGACAAAGGTTGGTCTTCAACAACAACAGAAAGCCCACATACATGTGGAAACGGAACAACTCGCTACTCAGTGAAAACGTGGTCAGGGAAGAAATAAAGAAAGAAATTAAAGAATTCATAGAAATTAATGAAAATGAAGGTAGAACGTACCCAAATTTATGGGACACAATGAAAGCAGTGCTAAGAGAAAAATTCATAGTTCTGAGTGCCTCCAAAAAGAAACAGGAGAGAGCATACACTAACAGCTTAACAGCACACCTAAAAGCTTGAGAACAAAAAGAAACAAATATACCCAAGAAGAGTAGATGTCAGGAAATAATCAAACTCAGGACTGGAATCAACCAAGTAGAACCAAATAGAACTAAACAAAGAATCAACAAAACCAGGAGATGGTTCTTGGAGAAAATCCACAAGATTCATAGTGTCTTAGCTAGACTAGCCAGTGGGCACAGAGACAGTATACAAATGGACAAAATGAGAAGTAAAAATGTAGACATAACAACAGAAACCTAGGAAATTCAAAAACTCATCAGATCCTACTACAAAAGTCTATATCCAACAAAACTGAAAAGTCTGGATGAAATGGATAATTTTCTAGACAGATACCAGGTACCAAAGTTAAATCAAGATCAGATAAACTATGTAAATAGTCCCATAACCCCTAATAAAATAGAAGCAGTCATTAAAAATCTCCCAATCAAAAGAAGTCCAGGTACAGATGGATTTGGTGCAGAATTCTATCAGACCTTCAAAGAAGAGTTAATACAATTACTCTCCAAACTATTCCACAAAATAGAAACAGAAGGAAGACTACCTAATTCATTCTATGAAGGCATAGTTACACTGATACGTAAATCAAAGACCCAACAAAGAAAGAGTACTTCAGACCAGTTTCCTTTATGACAAAGATGCAAAAATACTCAATAATCATGTCTTCTTGCATTTGTGGTTTCTAGATTATTTTTCACTGACACAAAGATGATCAAGTGGATTTAAAATATACCTTTATAATACCTACAAAGCAGAAATATTCACATTAGCTACTTGTAACATGAGGCAAGTCTCCATTAATTCTATTAAACAACTTCATAAAATTAAATCATATGGAAAATATATTATGCCCACAACACCAGAAAATCTTGTCAAATATGGAGAATTATAATGCATGTTGTGCTTTATATTTATATTTAAAATACTACCCAAGTAATAGAATAAATTTTGCAACACTGAGTATAACTATATTGAAGATAAACAGTAAGGCAAGAGCAAAGGACATCATACAAATCTGAAGTGCTTAAATTATTTTACTTCTCTTTCAAAATACTTACTATTATTGCATTACTTTCTTACAGACTCATGTATGTAAATAGGGCATTCTTATAGTAGTTTAAATATGAATTTGTAAGTTGGATGCACGGGTAGCACAAGAGAGAATGAATGGATCCTGCTTGGTGTTGAGACAAATTGAAAATCAGTCAAGCTCTTCAATCTCAGTCCAATGGGATGCAAAGCTATTTAAAATGTCCTTTGTTTAAGAGTGTTAGGTGACTGTGTAAAGATGAAGGTAAAACTGGATATGAAATGCTTTTGAAGTACCTACCACATAGACATCCTAAACCCAATGATTGATGATCATAAACATACTGGTATTTTCATTTATCATTGAAACATTACTGAGACTTAAAAATTTTCACATTTTAAGATTAATTGTTGATTTCTAACCTAAGTGATCACAACACATTTTTCAAAAAGGTTGCTTTATCTCAGTATTTATCAGAAGCATGGGGAGAAATAGAGAAGAAATAGGAAAATATCAGTCAGCTATTTATATTAGTGTGCCTTGTCACCATTATATTCTGCCCTATCTCTAGAAATACTTATACACCAATTACCAGACTGTTACTTTTCTTCACATACTGTTTATAGTTAAGCTGAGTGTTTCAATAATGTTGGAAACAGAATTAGACTCTTGATCATATTTGATCAGTTGGAAGGGAGGTTTAAACACAGTAGTCTTGCCCAGTCTCCATTTGTACCCAGGGGCAAAGGTTGTTCCACAGCCCTCCATACACAAATCCCACCAGGAGAGAGCTGGTATCCTAGGAATGCTCTTACCCTTAAGCTCAGAGGTGAGATCACAACTTTTGATCCAATGACTGTCCAAAGAAGGACCAGCCAGAAGAGCACAGGACACAGGAATAGTAAAGTATATGGAACAGGATCCTTCCAATATCTATCTGCACCCAGGAGCTAAGGCAGTTCCACAGCCTTCAGCACACAAACCCTGCCCAAGAGAGAGCTGGTGTTTCCAGGAGTACTAATACAGGCTTACAGGCCCACAGGAGATAAAACTTCCAGTCAGAGACAGAACAACTAATACCAGAGATAAACAGGTGGCAGGAGGCAAGCAGGAGAACATTACCATCAGAAACAAGGCTACTTGGCATCATCAGAACCCAGGTCTCCCAACATGGCAAGTCCTGGATATCACAGACAAGCAACACACCAGAAAAGCAAGATTCAGATTTAAAATCACGTCTCATGATACTGATAAAGGACTTTAGGATAGACATAAATAACTTCCTTAAAGAAATGCAGGAGAACATAGGTAAACAGGTAGAAGCCTTTAAAGAGGAAACACAAAAATCTCTTAAAGAATTACAGGAAAAGACAACCAAACAGGTGAAAGAATTGAACCAAACCATTCAGGATCTAGAAATAGAAATAGAAATAGAATTAGAAATGGAAATGGAAGTGAAAGTGGAAGTGGAAGTAGAAGTAGAAATAGAAACAGAAACAATGAAGAAATCAGAAAGTAAGATATCTCTGGAGATAGAAAACCTAGGAAAGAGATCAGGAGTCATATATGCAAGCATCACCAACAGAATACAAGAGATAGAAGAGAGAAACTCAGGTGCAGATGATACCAAAGAAACCATTGAAACAATTGTCAAAGAAAAGGTAAAACACAAAAAGCTCCAAACCAAAATCCTCCAGGAAATCCAGGACACAATGAGAAGACCAAATTTAAGAATAATAGGTATAGAAAAGAGCAAAGATTCCCAAATTAAATAGCCAGTAAAGATCTTCAATAAAATTATAGAAGAAAACTTCCCTAACTTAAAGAAAAAGATGCCCATGAACATACAAGAAGCCTACAGAACTCCAAATAGATTGAACCAGATCTAAACACCAAATGCATTAAACAATGAAAGGATATTAAAAGCAGTAAGAGAAAAAGGTCAAGTAACATATAAAGGCAGACCTATCAGAATTCACACCAGAGACTATAAAAGCCAGAAAATCCTGGGCAGATGTCATACAGACCTTAAGAGAACACAAAGGCCAGCACAGAGTGGTATACCCAGCAAAATTCTCAATCAGCAGCAAGTCCTGGATACCCCATCACACCCAAAAGACAAGATCTGGATTTAAAATCACTTCTCAAGATGCTATTAGAGGATCACAAGAAGGACACAAATAAATCTCATAAAGAATTATAGGAGATCTTGAATCAATGATTAGAAGCCCTTACAAAGGAAACACAAAAATCGCTTAGAGTAATGCAGGGGAACATGGGTTAACAGATGGAGACCCACAAGGAGGCAACACAAAAATTGCCTAAAGAAATGAATCAACAGGTAGATGCACTTTCAAAGGAATCACAAAAATCACATAAAGAAATGCAGAAGAATATGGGTCAACAGATGGAAGACCATAGGGAGGCAACACAAAAATTGCTTAAAGAAATGAATCAACAGATAGATGCCCTTAAAAAGGAAACAAGAGAATTGCTTAAAGAAATGCAGGAGACAATGGATCAACAAATGGAAGCCCATGAGGAGGAAACAAAAAAATCACTTGGAGAAATACAGGAGAACTTGGGTCAACAGGCAGAAATCCTGAAAAAGGAAACGCA
Source organism: Tokudaia tokunoshimensis (assembly GCA_036184795.1). Taxonomy (NCBI): domain Eukaryota; kingdom Metazoa; phylum Chordata; class Mammalia; order Rodentia; family Muridae; genus Tokudaia; species Tokudaia tokunoshimensis. The sequence goes on from BTHU01000023.1 coordinate 81,294,949, forward strand.
AAAATATCTTAAAGAAATACAGGAAAATACAAACAAACAAGAGAAGGATCTGAGCAAATCCATCCAGGATCTAAAAAAGGAAGTAGAAAGAATGAAAAGATCACAAAGGGAGACAACTTTGGAGATAGAAAACCGTGGGAAGAAATCAGGAGTCATACATGCAAACATCAACTATAGAATACAAGAGATGGAAGAAAGAATCACAGGTGCTGAATATAACATAGAAAGCATTGACTCAACAGTCAAAGAAAATGCAAAATGCTGGCACTCCGCCATCTTTGCTCCAGTGGCCAGGTAGTTGGGACCTCCAGGTTCAGAGACAGACAGGCATAATATCGCTTGGGTCTCAGGCAGCTTGTGTGTACCCTGCTCCCAAGAGCTGGGCAGGTCTACAGTAACCAGCGCACCAGCTCTGCTGTGGGACTTCTGCCTTGCAGAGGGACGCCCCTTCCCCCGCCTCCCGTGAGAGATCACACAGCCCTGCACAGGGCTGGAGCCTACCAGCCTCCCTTTAGAGACCTCTGCTCCAGAAATCCACTAAGCTGAGCCTTTGGATGTGCAGGGACTCCCCAATATAACATCACTTGGGGCAAGGCACATCAGGGCTCCAAAGTCACTCAGGAGCAGGGCAGGACCCAGAAATTGGTGCCAGGGGAATCCCGGTAATCGAGGGGGGCCAGAAATAGCTTTGTAGTCTCACAGGAGATCCAACCAACATCCAGTGACAGCAGGATCAACTAACACCAGAGGTAACCAGATGGCAAAAGGCAAACATAGGAACGTTACTAACAGAAATCAAAGTAATATGGGACCATCTGAACCCAACACACCAACAGCAGCAAGTCCTGGATACCCCACCACACCCAAAAGACAAGATCTGGATTTAAAATCACTTCTCATAATGCTATTAGAAGATCACAAGAAGGACACAAATAAATCTCATAAAGAAATACAGGAGAACATGAATCAACGGTTAGAACCCTTACAAAGGAAACACAAAAAATGGCTTAGAGAAATGCAGGAGAATATGGGTCAACTGATGGAGGTCCATAAGGAGGCAACACAAAAATCGCTTAAATAAATGAATCAAAGTGTAGATGCACTTTCAAAGGAATCACAAAATTTGCATAAAGAAATGCAGAAGAATATGGGTCAACAGATGGATGCCCATAGGGAGGCAACACAAAAAGTGCGTAAAGAAATGAAACAACGATAGATGCCCTTACAAAGGAAACACGAGAACTGCTTAAAGAAATGCAGGAAGCGATGGATCAACAGATGGAATCCCATGAGGAGGAAACACAAAAATCGCTTAGAGAAATAGACGAGAACTTGGGTCAACAGGCAGAAATCCTGAAAGAGGTAATGCAAAAATACCTTAAAGAAATACAGGAAAATACAAACAAACAAGTGAAGGATCTCAACAAATCCATCCAGGATCTAAAAAAGGAAGTAGAAACAACTAAGAAATCACAAAGGGAGACAACTTTGGAGATAGAAAACTTTGGGAAGAAATCAGGAGTCATAGATGCAAACATCAACAATAGAATACAAGAGATGGAAGAAAGAATCTCAGGTGATGAAGATACCATAGAAAGCATCGAATCAACAGTCAAAGAAAATGCAAAATGAAAAAACGTGTAACCCAAAGCATCCAGGAAATCCAGGACACAATGAGAAGACCAAACCTAAGGATTATAGGTATAGATGAGAGTGAAGATTTGCAAATTAAAGGGCCAGTAAACATCTTCAACAAAATTATGGAGGAAAACTTCCCTAACCTAAAGAGAGAGATGCCAATGAATGTACAAGAAGCCTACAGAACTCCAAACAGACTGGACCAGAACAGAAAGTCCTCCTGTCAAATAATAATAAAAACACCAAATTTACTAAACAAAGAAAGAATATTAAAAGCAGTAAGAGAAAAGGGCCAAGTAACAAACAAAGGAAGACCTATCCGAATCACATCAGACTTCTAACCAGAGACTATGAAAGCCAGAAGATCCTGGGCAGATCTCATGCAAACACTAAGAGAGCACAAATGCCAGCCTAGACTACTATGCCCAACAAAACTCTCAATCACCATAGATGGAGAGACCAAGATATTCCATGATAAAACCAAATTTTCACAATATCTTAAGACAAACCCAGACCTGTAAAGAATAGGTGGAAACCGCCAATACAAGGAGAGAAACAACACCCTGAAAAAATGAGATAGTAACTTTCTTGCTTCAAACCCAAAAGTAGATAACCACTCAAACATAAAGATGGCATCAAGAATGGCAGGTGGCAATAATCAGTATGCCTTAATCTCTCTTAATGTCAATGGTCTCAATTCCCCAATAAAAAGACATAGACTAACAGACTGGATATGTAAACAGGACCCAGCATTATGCTGCATGCAAGAAATGCACCTCAGTGTCAAAGACAAACACTACCTCAGAGTAAAAGGCTGGAAAACAATTTTACAAGCAAATGGCCCCAAGAAACGAGGGGGAGTAGCCATCCTAACATCAGATAAAATTGACATTCAACCTAAAGCCATCAAAAACGACACAGAAGGACACTACATACTGATCAAGGGAAAAATCCACCAAGAATAACACTCAATTCCAAATATATATGCTCCAAATGCTAGGGCACCCTCATTCGTAAAATGAACTTTACTAAAGCTCAAAGCACACATCGCACGTAACACAATAATAGTGGGTGACTTCAACAGCCTGCTCTCTGAAATGGATCGTTCAGGAAAGCAGAAACTAAACAGGAACACAGTGAATGTAATTGAAGCCTTGGACCAAATGGAACTAACAGATATATATAGAACATTTCATCCTAGAGCTAAAGAACACACCTTCTTCTCAGCACGTCATGGTACCTTCTCCAAAATCGACCATATAATTGGTCACAAATCAGACCTCAACAGATATAAGAAGATAGAACTAATCCCATGCCTCCTATCAGATCACTATGGAATAAGGGTGGTCTTCAATGGCAACAAAAGCAACAAAAAACCCACATACACATGGAGGCTGAACAATGCTCTACTAAATGATAACTTGGTCAAGGTGGAAATAAAGAAAGAAATCAAAGACATCTTGAAATTTAATGAAAATTAAGGCACAACATACCCTAATTTATGGGACACAATGAAAGCAGTACTAAGAGGAAAATTCATAGCCCTGAGTGCTGCCAAAAAGAAATAGGAGACAGCATACACTAACAGCCTAATGGCACACCTGAAAGCCCTGGAACAAAAAGAAGCAAATACACCAAAGAGGAGTAGAAGGCAGGAAATCATCAAACTCAGGGCTGAAATCAATCAAATAGAAACAAATAAAACCATACAAAGAATCAACAAAACTAGAAGTTGGTTCTTTTAGAAAATCAACAAGATAGATAAGCCCTTAGCTAGACTAACAAGAGGGCACAGAGACAGTATCCAAATTAGTAAAATCAGAAACGAAAAGGGAGAGATAACAACAGAAACTGAGGAAATCCGAAAAATGATCAGATCCCACTACAAAAACCTGTATTCAACACAATTACAAAATCTTGAGGAAATGGACAATTTTCTTGACAGATACCAAATACCAAAATTAAAACAGGATCAAATGGACCATCCAAACCCTCCTATAACCCCAGAAGAAATAGAAGTCATCAATGGAAGTCTTCCAACCAAAAAAAGCACAGGTCCAGATGTTTTTAGGGCAGAATTCTATCAGACCTTCAAAGAAGACCTAACACCAATACTCTTCAAACTATTCCACAAAATAGAAACAGAAGGAACACTACCCAACTCATTCTATGAAGCCACAATTATACTAATACCAAAAGCAAACAAAGACCCGACAAAGAAAGAGAATCTCAGGCCAATCTCTCTTATGAATATCGATGCAAAAATACTCAATAAAATTCTTGCCAACCGAATCCAAGAACACATCAAAACGATCATTAACTACGATTAAGTAGGCTTCATCCCAGGGATGGAAGGATGGTTCAATATAAGGAAATCCATCAATGTAATCCACTATATAAACAATCTCAAAGAAAAAATCCACATGGTCATCTCATTAGATGCTGAGGAAGCATTTGACAAAATTCAGCATCCTTTCATGCTAAAGGTCTTGGAAAGATCAGGAATTCGAAGCCCATATCTAAACATAGTAAAAGCAATTTACAGCAAACCGGTGGCCAACATCAATCTAAATGGAGAGAAACTTGAAGCAATCCCACTAAAATCAGGGACTAGACAAGGCTGCCCTCTCTCTCCATATTTTTTCAATATAGTACATGAAGTTCTACCTAGAGAAATTAGTCAACAAAAGAAGGTCAAAGGGATACAAATTGGAAAGGAAGAAGTCAAACTATTACTATTTGCATAAGATATGATAGTATATTTAAGCGACCCAAAGAACTCCACCAGAAAATTCCTACAGCTGATAAACAACTTCAGCAAAGTGGCCGGATATAAAATCAACTCAAGCAAGTCAGTAGCCTTCCTAAACTCAAAGGATAAGAAAGCTGAGAAAGAAGTAATAGAAATGATAGCCTTCACGATAGCCACAAACCATATAAAGTAACTTGGTGTGACTCTAACCAAACAAGTGAAAGATCTGTATGACAAGAACTTCAAGTCTCTGAAGAAAGAAATTGAAGAAGACCCGAGAAGATGAAAAAATCTGCCCTGCTCATGGATTGGCAGGATTAATATAGTAAAAATGACCATTTTTCCAAACGCAATATACAGATTCAATGCAATCCACATCATAATTTCAACTCAATTCTTCATAGAGGTAGAAAGAGCAATTCAAAAATTCATCTGGAATAACAGAAAACCCAGGTTAGCTAAAACTATTGTCAAAAGTAAAAGAACCTCTGGGGGAATCAGAATCCCGGACCTCAAGCTATACTAGAGAGCAATAGTGTTAAGAACCGCATGGTACTGTTACAGTGACAGGCATGTAGATAAATGGAACAGAATTGAAGACCCAGAAATGAATACACAGTCCTATGGTCACTTGATCTTTGACAAAGGAGCTAAAACCATCCAGTCGAAAAATATAGCCTTTTCAACAAATGGTGCTGGCTCAACTGGAGGTCAACATGCAGAAGAATGCAAATTGACCCATTCTTATATCCTTGCACTAAGCTCAATTCCAAGTGGATCAAGGACCTCCACATAAAACCAGACACACTGAAATTAATAGAAAGGAAACTAGGGAAGAACCTTGAACATATGGGCACAGGGGAGAATTTCCTGAATAGAACTCCAATAGCTTATGCTCTAAGATCAAGAATTGACAAATGGGACCTCATTAAATTACAAAGTTTTTGCAAGGCAAAAGACAATGTCAAAAAGACAGAGTGGCAACCAACTAACTGGGAAATGATCTTTACCAACCTTACATCCGACAGAGGGCTAATATCCAATATATGCAAAGAACTCAAGAAGTTAAACCCCAGAGAGGCAAGTAACCCTATTAAAAAATGGGGTACAGGGCTAAACAAAGAGTTCTCACCTGAAGAATATCTAATGGCTAAGAAGCACCTAAAGAGGTGTTCATCATCCTTAGTCATTAGGGAAATGCAAATCAAAACAACCCTGAGATTCCATCTCACACCAGTCAGGATGGCTAAGATCAAAAACACAGGAGACAGCAGTTGTTGGCGAGGATGTGGAGAAAGAGGAACACTCCTCCACTGCTGGTGGGATTGCAAGCTGGTACAACCACTCTGGAAAGCAGTCTGGCGGTTCCTCAGAAAACTGGGCATGACACTGCCAGAGGATCCGGCTATACCACTCCTGTGCATATACCCAGAAGCTTTACCTGCATGCAATAAGGACTCATGCTCCACTATGTTCATAGCAGCCTTATTTATAATAGCCAGAAGCTGGGAAGAACTCAGATGTCCCTCAAAGGAGGAATGGATTCAGAAGATGTGGTAAATTTACACAATGGAATACTACTCTGCAATTAAAAACAATGAGCTCAGGAAATTCCTAGGCAAATGGTCAGAACTTGAAAATATCATCCTTAGTGAGGTAACCATATCACAAAAGAACACACATGGTATACAGTCACTGATAAGGGGATATTAACCCAGAATCTTGGAATACCCTAGAAACAATTCACTTATCAATAGATTTCCAAGAAGATGGAAGGAGAGACCCCTGGTCCTGGAAAGACTGGATGTAGGGGAATGCCAGGACAGAGAAGCGAGAGGGGGTTGAATGGGTAAAAGAGGGAGGGAAGGGGGCTTATGGGACTTTCGGGGAGGTAGGAAACGGGAAAGGGGAAATGATTTTGAATGTAAATTTAAAAAAACTTAGAAAATAAAATAAAATTTAAAAAGAAAGAAAATGCAAAATGCGAAAAACGTGTAGCCCAAAACATCCAGGAAATCCAAGACACAATGAGAAGACCAAACCTATGGATTATAGGTATAAATGAGAGTGAAGATTTGCAAATTAAAGGGCCAGTAAATATCTTCAACAAAATTATGGAGGAAAACTTCCCTAACCTAAAGAGAGAGATGCCAATGAATGTACAAGAAGCCTACAGAACTCCAAACAGACTGAACCAGAACAGAAATACCTCCCGTCACATAATAATCAAAACATCAAATTTACTAAACAAAGAAAGAATATTAAAAGCAGTAAGAGAAAAAGGCCAAGTAACATACAAAGGAAGACCTATCCGAATCACATCAGACTTCTCACCAGAGACTATGAAAATTAGAAGATCCTGGGCAGATCTCATGCAGACTCAAAGAGAACACAAATGCCAGCTTAGACTACTATACTCAGCAAAACTCTCAATCACCATAGATGGAGAGAGCAAGATATTCCATGATAAAACCAAATTTTCACAATATCTTTACATAAACCCAACCCTGCAAAGGATAATAGGTGGAAACCACCAATACAAGGAGAGAAACAGCACCCTGGAAAAAACGAGATAGTAACCTTCTTGCATCAAACCCAAAAGTAGATAACCACTCAAACATAAAGATAGCATCAAGAATGGCAGGTGGCAATAATCACTATGCCTTATTCTCTCTTAATATCAATCGTATCAATTCCCTAATAAAAAGACATAGACTAACAGAATGCATATGTAAACAGGACCCAGCATTTTGCTGCATGCAGGAAACACACCTCACTGTCAAAGACAAACACTACCTCAGAGTAAAAGGCTGGAAAACAATTTTACAAGCAAATGGTCCCAGGAAACGAGCCTGAGTAGCCATCCTAATATCAGATAAAATTGACATTCAACCTAAAGTCATCAAAAAAGACACAGAAGGACACTACATACTGATCAAAGGAAAAATCCACCAAGAAGAACTCTCAATTCCGAATATCTATGCTCCAAATGCAAGGGCACCCTCATTCGTAAAAGAAATTTTACTAAAGCTCAAAGCACAAATCGTACCTCACACAATAATAGTGGGTGACTTCAACACCCCGCTCTCTGAAGTGGACTGTTCAGGAAAGCAGAAATTAAACAGGGACACAGTGAATCTAATTGAAACCTTGGACCAAATGAAACTAACAGATATATATAGAACATTTCATCCTAGAGCAAAAGAATACACCTTCTTCTCAGCACCTCATGGTACCTTCTCCAAAATCGACCTTATAATTGGTCACAAATTAGACCTCCACAGATATAAGAAGATAGAACTAATCCCATGCCTCCTATCAGATCACTATGGAATAAGAGAGGTTTTCAATGGCAACAAAAACAACAGAAAACCCACATACACATGGAGGCTGAACAATGCTCTACTAAATGATAACTTGGTCAAGGAGGAAATAACGAAAGAAATCAAAGACTTTTTAAAATTTAATGAAAACGAAGGCACAACATACCCTAATTTATGGGACACAATGAAAGCAGTACTAAGAGGAAAATTCATAGCCCTGAGTGCCACCAAATAGAAATGGGAGACAGCATACACTAGCAGCTTAATGACACACATGAAAGCCCTGGAACAAAAAGAAGCAAATACACCAAAGAGGAGTAGAAGGCAGGAAATCATCAAACTCAGGGCTGAAATCAATCAAGTGGAAACAAACAAAACCATACAAAGAATCAACAAAACTAAAAGTTGTTTCTTTGAGAAAAATCAACAAGATAGATAAGCCCTAAGCCAGACTAGCCAGAGGGCACAGAGACAGTATCCAAATTAACAAAATCAGAAACGAAAAGGGAGAGATAACATCAGAAACAGAGGAAATTCAAAAAATCATGAGATCCTGCTACAAAAGCCTGTATTCAACACAACTAGAAAATCTTGATGAAATGGACAATTTCCTTGACTGATACCACATACCAAAATTAAACTAGGATCAAATAGATCATCTAAACTGTCCTATAACCCCTGAAGAAATAGAAGTGGTCACTGGAAGTCTTCCAATCAAAAAAAGCAGAGGTCCAGATGGTTTTAGTGTAGAATTCTTTCAGACCTTCAAAGAAGACCTAACACCAATACTCTTCAAACTATTCCTCAAAATAGAAACAGAAGTAACACTACCCAGCTCGTTTTATGAAGCCACAATTACGCTAATACCAAAAGCACACAAAGATCAGACAAATAAAGAGAATCTCAGGCCAACCTCTCTTATGAATATCAATGCAAAAATACTCAATAAAATTCTGGCCAACCGAATCCAAGAACACATCAAAACGATCATTCACCACAATCAAATAGGCTTCATCCCAGGGATGCAGGGATGGTTCAATATAAGGAAATCCATCAATGTAATCCACTACATAAATAATGTCAAAGAAAAAAACCATATGGTCATCTCATTAGATGCTGAGGAAGCATTTGACAAAATTCAGCATCCTTTCATGCTAAAGGTCTTGGAAAGATCAGGAATTCGAGGCCCATATCTAAACATAGTAAAAGCAATTTACAGCAAACAGGTAGCCAACATCAATCTAAATGGAGAGAAACTTGAAGCAATCCCACTAAAATCAGGGACTAGACAAGGCTGCCCTCTCTCTCCATATCTTTTCAATATAGTACTTGAAGTTCTAGCTAGCGCAATTAGACAACAAAAGGAGGTCAAAGGGATACAAATTGGAAAGGAAGAAGTCAAACTATCACTATTTGCAGACGATATGATAGTATACTTAAGCGACCCAAAGAACTCCACCAGAGAAATCCTACAGCTGATAAACGACTTCAGCAAAGTGACCGGATATAAAATCAACTCAAGCAAGTCAGTAGCCTTCCTATACTCAAAGGATCAGCAGGCTGAGAAAGAAGTAAGAGAAATGATAGCCTTCACGATAGCCACAAACAATATAAAGTATCTTGCTGTGACTCTAACCAAACAAGTGAAAGATCTGTATGACAAGAACTTCAAGTCTCTGAAGAAAGAAATTGAAGAAGACCTCAGAAGATGGAAAAATCTGCCCTGCTCATGGATTGGCAGGATTAATATAGTAAAAATGACCATCTTGCCAAAAGCAATATACAGATTCAATGCAATCCCCATCAAAATCCCAACTCAATTCTTCATAAAGGTAGAAAGAGCAATTTAAAAATTCATCTGGAATAAAAGAAAACCCAGGATAGCTAAAACTATCAAGAGTAAAAGAACTTCTGGGGGAATCAATAACCTGGACCTCAAGCTGTACTACAGAACAATAGTGTTAAAAACCGCATGGTATTGGTACAGTGATAGGCATGTAGATCAATGGAACAGAATTGAAGACCCAGAAATGAATCCACACTCCTATGGTCACTTGATCTTTGACAAAGGAGCTAAAACCATCCAGTGGAAAAAAGATAATCTTTTCAACAAATGGTGCTGGCTCAACTGGAGGTCAACATGCAGAAGAATGCAAATTGACCCATTCTTATCTCCTTGCACTAAGCTCAGTTCCAAGTGGATCAAGGATCTCCACATAAAACCAGACACACTGAAACTAATAGAAAGGAAACTAGGGAAGAACCTTGAACATATGGGCACAGGGGAGAATTTCCTGAACAGAACTCCAATAGCTTATGCTCTAAGATCAAGAATAGACAAATGGGACCTCATTAAATTACAAAGATTTTGCAAGGCAAAAGACACTGTCAAAACGACAAAGTGGCAACCAACTAACTGGGAAATGATCTTTACCAACCCTACATCTGACAGAGGGCTAATATCCAATATATACAAAGAACACAAGAAGTTAAACTCCAGAGAGGCAAGTAACCTCTCTGTACAGAGAGGGTACAGAGCTAAACAAAGAGTTCTCACCTGAAGAATATCTAATGGCTGAGAAGCACCTAAAGAGGTGTTCATCATCCTTAGTCATTAGGGAAATGCAAATCAAAACAACCCTGAGATTCCATCTCACACCATTCAGAATGGCTAAGATCAAAACCACAGGAGACAGCAGTTGTTGGTGAGAATGTGGAGAAAGAGGAATACTCCTCCACTCCTGGTGGAATTGCAAGCTGGTACAACCACTCTGGAAAGCAGTCTGGCGGTTCCTCAGAAAACTGGGCATGACACTCCCGGAGGATCCGGCTATACCACTCCTGGGCATATACCCAGAGGCTTTACCTGCATGCAATAAGGACCCATGCTCCACTATGTTCATAGTAGCCTTATTTATAATAGCCAGAAGCTGGAAAGAACCCAGATGTCCCTCAATGGAGGAATGGATTCAGAAGATGTGGTATATCTACACAATGGAATACTACACTGCAATTAAAAACAATGAATTCACGAAATTCCTAGGCAAATGGTCAGATCTTGAAAATATCATCCTTAGTGAGGTAACCCAATCACAAAAGAACACACATGGTATGCAGTCACTGATAAGGGGATATTAACCCAGAATCTCAGAATACCCTAGACACAATTTGCATATCAATAGATTTCTAAGCAGATGGAAGGAGAGACCCCTGGTCCTGGAAAGACTGGATGTAGGGGAATGCCAGGACCCAGAAAGTAGAGGGGGTTGAATGGAGAAAAGAGGGAAGGAAGGGGGCTTATGGGACTTTCTGGAAGGGAGGAAACGGGAAAGGGGAAATGATTTGAAATGTAAATAAAAAAAAATTAGAAAAGAAAAAAAATGGGGTACAGAACTAAAGAAAGAGTTCTCACCTGAAGAATATCTAATGGCTGAGAAGCACCTAAAGAGGTGTTCATCATCCTTAGTCATTAGGGAAATGCAAATCAAACAACCCTGAGATTCCATCTCACACCAGTCAGAATGGCTAAGATCAAAAACACAGGAGACAGCAGTTGTTGGCGAGGATGTGGAGAAAGAGGAACACTCTTCCACTGCTGGTGGGATTGCAAGCTGGTACAACCACTCTGGAAAGCAGTCTGGCGGTTCCTCAGAAAACTGGGCATGACACTCCCGGAGGATCTGGCTATACCACTCCTGTGCTTATACCCAGAGGCTTTACCTGCATGCAATAAGGACACATGCTCCACTATGTTCATAGCAGCCTTATTTACAATAGCCAGAAGCTGGAAAGAACCCAGATGTCTCTCAACAGAGGATTGGATTCAGAAGATGTTGTATATTTACACAATGGATACTACACTGCAATTAAAAACAATGAACTCAGGAAATTCCTAGGCAAATGGTCAGAACTTGAAAATATCATCCTTAGTGAGGTAACCCAATCACAAAAGAACACACATGGTATTCAGTCACTGATAAGGGGATATTAACCCAGAATCTCGTAATACCCTAGACACATTTCGCCTATCAATAGATTTCCAAGAAGATGGAAGGAGAGACCCCTGGCCCTGGAAAGACTGGCTGTAGTGGAATGCTAGGACAGAAAAGCAAGAGGGGGTTGAATAGGGAAAAGAGGGAGGGAAGGGGGCTTATTGGACTTTCGGGGAGGGAGGAAATGGGAAAGGGGTAATGATTTGGAATGTAAATAAAAACACTTAGAAAAAAAATTCTCAATCACCGTAGATTGAGAAACCAAGATATTCTGTGACAAAAAATTTTACACAATATCTTTCCACAAATCCAGCTCTACAAAGGATAATAGTTGGAAAACTTCAACACAATTAGGGAAACTACACCCTAGAAAAAGCAAGAAAATAATCTACTTATAATCTTCATTTAACAAACCAAAAAGAAGATAACCACATAAACATAATTCCAATTCTAACAACAAAAATATCAGAAAGCAGCAAACACTTTTACTTAATATCTCTTAATACCAATGGACTCAATTTCCCAATAAAAATCATTGATTAACAAATGGTACATAAATAGTACCCAGCATTTTGCTACAGATAGGAAACACATTTCAGTGAGAAAGACAAACACTACATCAGAGTAAAAGGCTGGAAAACAATTTTCCAAGCAAATCATCCCAAGAAACAAGCTGGAGTAGTCATTCTAATATCGAATAAAATTGATTTTCAACCTAAAGTTATGAAAAAAGATAAGGAAGGACACTTCACACTCATCAAAGCAAATATCTACCAAGATGAACTCTCAATCCTGAACATCTGTGCTCCAAATGGAAGGGCACCCATATTCATAACAGAAACTTTATTAAAGCTCAAAGATGCATTGCACCTCACACCATAATAGAGATTTCTACACCCCACTCATCAATTGACAGATCATGAAAACAGAAACCAGAGACACAGTGAAACTAGCAGAATTTATGGACCAAATGGATTTGACAGATATCTACAGAATATTTAACCTCAAACAAATGAATATACCTTCTTCTCAGCACCTCATCATACCTTCTCCAAAAGTGATCACAAAACAGGCCTCAACAAATAAAGGAAGGTTAATTAATTCCATGCATCTTATCAGATCACCATGGAGTAAGGCTGGTCTTCAATAACAACAAAAACCATAGAAAGGCCACATATACATGCAAGCTCAACAGTGTTCTATTCAATGATAATGTGGTCAAGGAAGAAATAAAGAAAGAAATTTAATATTTCTTAGAATTTAATAAAAATGAGGACACATTAGACCCAAATTTAAGGGACACAATGAAAGCAGTGCTCAGAGGAAATTTCACAGCTTTGAGTGCCTCCAATATGAAACTGGAGAAAGCATATACTACCAGCTTGACAGCACATCTGAAAGCTCTAGAACAAAAAAGCAAACATATCCAAGAAGAATAGACAGCAGGAAATTATCAAACTCAGGGCTGAAATCAACCAAGTAGAAACAAAAAGAACTAATCAAAGAATCAACCAAACCAGGAGCTGATTCTTTGAGAAAATCTACAAGATAGCTAAACCCTTAGCCAGACTAACCAGATGGCACAGAGACATTACCCAAATTAACAAAATTAGAAACAAAAAGGGAAACCAAGAAAATTCAAAAAATCATCAGATTCTATTGCAAAAGCTTATACTCAACAAAATTGTAAAATCTGGATGAAATAGACAATTTTCTAGATAGATACCAGGTGCTGAATTAAATCAGAATCAGATAAACCATATAAACAGTCCTATAACTTCTAAAGAAATAGCAAGTCATTAAAAATTTCCAAACCAAAAAAAAAAAATCCTAGGACCAGATCTGTTTAATGCAGAGTTCTATCTGACCTTCAAAGAAGACCTTATATCAATATTCTTCAAATTATTCCACAAAATAGAAACAGAAGAAACAATATGAACTAAACTGAACCCCCTGAGCTCCCAGGGACTAAATCACCAACCAAAGAGAACACATGGAGGGATATATGGCTACATCTGCATATGTAGCAGAGGATTGCCTTGTTGAACATCAAAGAGAAGAGTTGCCCTTGGTCCTCTGAAGGCTTGATGTCCCAGTGTAGAGGAATGTCAGGAAAGGTAGGTGCAGTGAGTGGGTTGTTGAGCAGAGGGAGGGGGGATGGAATATGGGGTTTTTGGAGGGGAAACCAGCAAAGGGGATAACATTTGAAATGTCAATAAAGAATAAAGAAAATATATAATAAAAATTTCAAAAAATGAGAAGTCCTTACAATTTCCATATGGTAGTTAATAAGTTTACCCGTGGGTCTCTGTGAATTTTGGTGTACTTGAATAATTAATGCCATTAATATGAGATATTTACCACAAATTTAATGTATTTCCCATTAATGGCTCATAGAAATTTACTGGAATTACCTATTTATTAGATATACCTTTCAACTGAATTACCATGTCCTGAGTGATGGCCATTGTATATCAGATGCCAAGCATCATTCAAATGTTTCAGTTGAATTAAATACTTAAGTCACAAAGCATTTGATATTAGAAATGAAAAAGTATCATTTATGTTTGAGTAACTGTTTATGTTCAATGTTTTTAAATTTAATTTTAATGTAAAGGTTTAAATAATTAAATAATTTTGATCACAGTAAACATTCAATATTATTTGTAATAAATCAATGTGGCTAAGCAGCTTTAAAGAAAAGTTTTAAAAATTATTTAGGCATTAGTAATTCTAAAACTCACTCAAAATACATTTAGATTATTTGTGAGTTTCTCTTTGTATTTGTGAGTCTCTTTTTATCTTTTTGTAATTTGAAGATTATCCGCTTTCATTCACATAGATTTTTATTGAGGCATATTAAAATATCTAATTAATATAATCAGTATTAATATAATCAATATTACAGTATCTTCTACTGTCTCCTTGATTCTCAGTTGTATTCTATTTCTAAATTGCATCATCAAATGAAAATTATCATAATATTGACTCTGGAAATCAAACAGTGGATGAGGTAGAATTCATACTTAAAATGAGCCATATTAATATATATAATGCGTTGGAAGCTCTGGGGCACTGGTTGGTTCATATTGTTGTTCCTCCTGTGGGACTGCAAGCTCCTTCAGCTCCTTGGGTCCTTTCTCTAGCTCCTCCATTGGGGACCTTGTGCTCAGTCCAATGGTTGGCTGAGAGCATCCACCTCTGGATTTGTCAGATACTTGCAGAGCCTCTCAGGAGCATATGTAGCAGAGGATGGCCTTGTTGGACATCAAATGGAGAAGAGGACATTGGTCCTGTGAAGGCTTAATGACCCAGTGTAGGGAAATGCCAGGACAGGGAAGCAGGAGTTGCTGGGTTGGTAAGCAGGGGGAGGAGGGCTGGGATAAGGTGTTTTAGGAAGGAAAACCAGGAAAGGGGATAACAGTTGAAATGTAAATAAAGAAAGTATCTAATTAAAAAAAAAAGAAAGGAAGGATGACGCATAAGATTTACCACTGGAAAAAAAATAATTCCATTAAAATGGCCTTCATCATGCTATGTCTTTCTTCATTTCTGAAACTCATACTATTGAAACAAAAGACAAACTTTCAAGTTTTGAGTAATCTTTTCATGGCTGTACTGTGCAAATCAACGCTGAAAAATTTGGAAGTGGTATTAATCAGCATTTATTAATTGACTAATAATAATTCTAAACTAAATTTTGTGTTTCTCAGGTTACTTTTATATTCACAATTTAAATCTTATTAATGTTTAATGCAATGTATATTTGACTACTGAAATTGTTATAGAAAATCTACTACTATTCCATTACCATGACTGTATAGAAAGGGTTTCAAAAACGTAGTCCTCTATAGACAATTTAACAGGAGAAACAATAGTCATCTAATGCTTGGATTACCATCTGAATTTCATTTGTTTAGGGATCTTCAACAATGTTTATATATTCCCACATACAACTAGGTGCTAATCTCCCACCTAGAGAGAAGCATCAAATTTGAAGATTATCAAAAATCAAGAAAGCAAACAAAATAATTCACAGGTGTGACATGCCTATAAAGTATAAGGTACAAATAAATATTTTACCATATAGCTCTGAAAGCAGTTTATTCACTTAGCAGTATTCGTGAAGAAGACAAAAAGTTTATCTTTAGAACAATGAAGGAAGCAATAATCTGGAAATAAACCAGTTTTTTATCTATTGAAATTGGTGAATGAAGGACAGATAGCTTGTTAATTCATTTTCTTTTCTTTATCCCTTGATAATTCTGGGATATCCTGCTGGTCAAAGAATGCAGTGTTTAGAAGTTGTCATTGTTGTTATCATCACATTTATTTAAAATTTTAACCTACACTATCAAAACCTTAATGGCTTCAGTTTGCATCTGTTTTAGGTTGGAAGGAATTTCTCAATACAAAATGTAGTAATGGAAGCACTCAGTGTGATGTCTATATTTCAGGGTGCTGGTTGAATTGGTTTTAAATTATCACAATAATTCTTGTTTGAAGGCTTTGGCTTGGTATTCATTATACATGTGAATGTTGCGATTTTAATCTTATGTGATTTCATTCTATTCTCTTTAAAAGTTTCTAATGGGAACCCTGGGGCTAATGCCTACTTAGAAAACTATTAACAACACACATAACATTGGACGTTTGGGATCAGGAATGCTCAGCAACAGGTTTTACCAAATTATTCGGTTTAAAATATGATTTAAAAGATGTATTCTCTGTTTTCTCTTTCTGTTCAGTTTCACTTCCTCAACATCCTCACGAGAAAACAAATATGCAAACATCCATACTCAATATGAATTCATTCAACATATAAAGTTAGTGTTTCTTATTGCAGTCGTTAATAATTATCAAATTAACTAGTTTCAGAAATACTTGAGTTTTGGTGAGGCACACTTTGCTACGTGTACATAAATGTGTTTCCTAAGGTTATATGAGAATAAAGGCCTCTCTTGTACCTTGTTTTTTTTTTTTTTTTTTTTGTTTGTTTGTTTTTTTCAAGTCACGGTTTCTCTGTGTAGCCCTGGCTGTCCTGGAACTCACTCGGTAGACCAGGCTGGCCTCGAACTCAGAAATCCGCCTGCCTCTGCCTCCCAAGTGCTGGGATTAAAGGCGTGCGCCACCACCGCCTGGCTAATAAAGGCCTCTCTTAAAGGTGTGCTTCACCAGTCTATGAGCTGAAGACCCTGACAGAATTGAAAATGAGAAAAATTAGAAAGCCAGTCCATTGAGGGACATCTGGGTTCTTTCCAGCTTCTGGCTATTATAAATAAGGCTGCTTTGTATATCTTGGATATTAGCCCTCTGTCGGATGTAAGGTTGGTAAAGATCATTTCCCAGTTAGTTGGTTGCCGCTTTGTCTTTTTGACAGTGTCTTTTGCCTTGCAAAAACTTTGTAATTTAATGAGGTCCCATTTGTCTATTCTTGATCTTAGAGTATAAGCTATTGGAGTTCTGTTCAGGAAATTCTCCCCTGTGCCCATATGTTCAAGGTTCTTCCCTAGTTTCCCTTCTATTAGTTTCAGTGTGTCTGGTTTTATGTGGAGATCTTTGATCCACTTAGAATTGAGCTTAGTGCAAGGAGATAAGGATGGGTCAATTTGCATTCTTCTGCATGTTGACCTCCAGCTGAGCCAGCACCATTTGTTGAAAAGGCTATCTTTTTTCCACTGGATGGTTTTAGCTCCTTTGTCAAAGATCAAGTGACCATAGGAGTGTGGATTCATTTCTGGGTCTTCAATTCTGTTCCATTGATCTACATGTCTGTTACTGTACCAATACCATGCAGTTTTTAACACTATTGCTCTGTAGTACAGCTTGAGGTCCGGGATACTGATTCCCCCAGAGGTTCTTTTACTCTTGAGAATAGTTTTAGCTATTCTGGGTTTTCTGTTATTCCAGATGATTAAACTCCAGAGAGGCAAGTAACCCTATTAAAAAATGGGGTACAGAGCTAAACAAAGAGTTCTCACCTGAAGAATATCTAATGGCTGAGAAGCACCTAAAGAGATGTTCATCATCCTTAGTCATTAGGGAAATGCAAATCAAAACAACCCTGAGATTCCATCTCACACCAGTCAGGATGGCTAAGATCAAAAACACAGGAGACAGCAGTTGTTGGCGAGGATGTGGAGAAAGAGGAACACTCCTCCACTGCTGGTGGAATTGCAGGCTGGTACAACCACTCTGGAAAGCAGTCTGGCGGCTCCTCAGAAAACTGGGCATGACACTTCCGGAGGATCCGGCTATACCACTCCTGGGCATATACCCAGAGACTTTACCTGCATGCAATAAGGACACATGCTCCACTATATTCATAGCAGCCTTATTTATAATAGCCAGAAGCTGGAAAGAACCCAGATGTCCCTCAACGGAGGAATGGATTCAGAAGATGTGGTATATTTACACAATGGAATACTACTCTGCAATTAAAAACAATGAATTCACGAAATTCCTAGGCAAATGGTCAGAACTTGAAAATATCATCCTTAGTGAGGTAACCCAATCACAAAAGATCACACATGGTATGAAGTCACTGATAAGGGGATATTGACCCAGAATCTCAGAATACCCTAGACACAATCAGCATATCAATAGATTTCTAAAAAGATGGAAGGAGAGACCCCTGGTCCTGGAAAGACTGGATGTAGGGGAACGCCAGGACAGAGTAATGAGAGGGGGTTGAACGGAGAAAAGAGGGAGGGAAGGGGGCTTATGGGACTTTCGGGGAGGGAGGAAACGGGAAAGGGGAAGTGATTTGGAATGTAAATTAAAAAAATAAAATAAAATAAAATTAAAAAAAAAAAAATAAATAAATAAGGCTGCTATGAACATAGAGGAGCATGTGTCCTTATTGCATGCAGGTAAAGTCTCTGGGTATATGCCCAGGAGTGGTATAGCCGGATCCTCCGGGAGTGTCATGCCCAGTTTTCTGAGGAACCACCAGACTGCTTTCCAGAGTGGTTGTACCAGCCTGCAATTCCACCAGCAGTGGAGGAGTGTTCCTCTTTCTCCGCATCCTCGCCAACAACTGCTGTCTCCTATGTTTTTGATCTTAGCCACCTGACTGGTGTGAGATGGAATCTCAGGGTTGTTTTAATTTGCATTTCCCTAATGACTAAGGATGATGAACATCTCTTTAGGTGCTTCTCAGCCATTAGATATTCTTCAGGTGAGAACTCTTTGTTTAGCTCTGTACCCCATTTTTTAATAGGGTTACTTGCCTCTCTGGAGTTTAACTTCTTGAGTTCTTTGTATATATTGGATATTAGCCCTCTGTCGGATGTAAGGTTGGTAAAGATCATTTCCCAGTTAGTTGGTAGCCAGAAGCTGGAAAGAACCCAGATGTCCCTCAATGGAGGAATGGATTCAGAAGATGTGGTATATCTACACAATGGAATACTACTCTGCAATTAAAAACAATGAATTCACGAAATTCCTAGGCAAATGGTCAGATCTTGAAAATATCATCCTTAGTGAGGTAACCCAATCACAAAAGAACACACATGGTATGCAGTCACTGATAAGGGGATATTGACCCAGAATCTCAGAATACCCTAGACACAATCCGCATATCAATAGATTTCTAAGAAGATGGAAGGAGAGACCCCTGGTCCTGGAAAGACTGGATGTAGGGGAATACCAAGACAGAGAAGCGAGAGGGGGTTGAATGGGGAAAAGAGGGAGGGAAGGGGGCTTATGGGACTTTCGGGGAGGGAGGAAACGGGAAAGGGGAAGTGATTTGGAATGTAAATTAAATAAATAAAATAAAATAAATAAAATAAAAAAAAAAAAAAGAAAGCCAGTCCAGCGCTAGCAATGCTGATTCTCTGTTTTCTTGCCAGCCGTAATGCGATTGCTCTGTTTGACATGATGGTCAAAACACTCTGACAATGAGATGCAAACTAAACCTTTATTCCCTTAGGTTGTCAAAATGCTAACTCAATGAAAAATCATTTATTGATTTCAGTGTTTTCTATTTATGTGGTCCAGGATTCATGTGTATCTACTGGGAGTACTTATGCATCTGTTGTCTAACTGCTCAAAAGAAGGATTAACATCTGTAGAAAGGACACTTCCTCCCTGGACCCATCCCATACTTCCATCATACTAAACCAGGCTTATTGCTATGATGGTAGCAGAAATCAGAGAGGAAACAAAACGGCATAAACATTTACAAGTATTTGTTTGCATTGAATTTGTTTCTATGTCACTGGACAAATCAAATCACATGCTCTAGACTAGAAACAGTTTGGAAAGGTACCAGAGAAAAATCTAGATTCAGAAAGACATGAGCACAGTAAGTTAAATAGTGAAGTCAGTAGCTTCAAAAGGAAAGAAAAAATGAAAGGAATGCTAACCATTACATTAGGATAGATCTTACTTCCTTCTGCCCATTTTTCCTCCTTGCTTTACTACTGAAGTAAAAGTCTCATGGTTGAACTAACTACCTTTATGTTATGATAGAAAGTGCTGTTGGTTTCCTAATAAAATCATGTGGTAAACATGTTAGTCATGGGTTTTATATAATCCCAAGTGTCATTGTATAGAGGAATATGCCAACTGGAAATGTTCCACAAAGCTAATTACTGTGAGAAAATCACAAACATTGCACAGATGGAAGTGTTTCATATGTGGGGTGTGGAACAACTCCAGTCCTTCAATATATAAAGCCTACATTTATGAATTGAATTTCAATATTGTTGGGAGAAGAAATGACTATTCTAATTCAAGGCTTTTATTCAGTCTCAAAACTATAGTCTGATAAGTATTAGGTGAAAGCATTCACTCTGGATTTTTTTTTCCCCACATTCCTGCTTGGTTCTAACTTGTTTATAGCCTGATTTTACCTCCACTTAGTTTGAACGTCTTCGATTTTTATTTTCAAGTGAAACTAGATTTAGCTTCCCGATACTTAATTGTGTTGTGTCTCAGGCATTTACAATTCACCCTTTGGTCAGATAGTTCCTAAAGATTCTATAAGAATGGTTATGCTCGAGAGAGGATCATGTGTTTAGTTTAAAATTAAAGATAATCCTTAGCAATTAGTCAAATAATTTTATGAGCATGTGAAAGGGTGCTAGGACAAGAAGTCATACTGGAAACAATATTATTATCTTCCATAATTAGAGTTAGTAATTTATATGGAGAAACACAAATAAATATGTAAATGGAATAGAACAAAGAAATCAAAATGCCCAAAGAAACTTTTGACTACTACATTCCTTTCAATTTTCTTACTCACCAAATCCAGAAGAATGGTAAGGAACTAAATCAGTGTGAAAATGAATGTGATCTGAAAGTATAACTGAAGTTTAATTTTCTTTTGTTTCCATAAAGTTCTGGTTTCTAGAAGCTTATTCTGTGCAGCATATTTATATTTGCCACAGTGGTGAGATAAAATGATAAAGACCTGATGTCTCCTGTTAAGATATTACATTTGAAAGAATTATAAAACCTATTAATAGTTCAGATTGATATAACCTGAAATTCAAGATTTGTGAATCAAATAATAGTAAGATAATGATGATTTAACTTGCCGGATACATGTACTTATGTATATTGTACACTCTATATGATTTCTTCAGAAAGTGCGTAGCATAGGAGAAAGAACATATGATGGCTCTGGTAGATAAATTATACTATTGTTATCTTTCTGATGAAATAATATACTTTGAATTTTGAGAATTTTCTTATGAGGCAAGAAGGTATATGGACAGTATAGAATAGTCATGGAGACTAAATATGACTTGGAATTCTTAGATTCAAGTAGATTGTTGAATAAGGGTGAGTATGATCATAAGTCATCTCAATGTATTAATTACGAAAAAGTATTTAATATCAGTAAAAGTCATTTATATTTTAAGTTTATTGTTCTTTCTGCCTTCCAAGTACTAATTAATATCTGCAGCAAACATGTTCTACAATAACTGGCTATATTTGATCATGTTCTACCTCACCAAATACATATCTTACTAGTATTTACCTAGTTTCTGAAATAAGTTTTCTTTGGGTATTTCAGAAAGCTGGCTTCATCTTCCTGAATATTTCCTGGTATCAACTCCATGTTTTGTCACTCTAATAGACAGTTTGATTTTACTCTAAAGATATCAGCTGAGTGTCTTTACTTAGGGGGATTGATAATAAGGTCAAAACCAATGTAAATGAGATTTTTATAAGGAATCCCTTCTCTCCTGTTTGCCTGCTACTTCCTGCAACATTATTCTGTAACACAATCCATATCTCATTCCTTCTTATCACTAATAATTGCTGATCAATGGAAATTAAAATCTTTCTTTAGTTGAAAAATGCCTAACTCAACCACTACTCTGCAGAATTTATGGAAGATATTGTTTGCTGTTTTTACTAATCACATTCAGATAACAGCTGTATTATAACAAGAAAAATGACATGTTCTCTGAAATATAAATGGGATGTCTCTCTGTTTATATTCATAAAAGGTCAAATGTAATATAAATGAATATTACTACTTTTATTTCTACTTTCTTAATATAATAGGAAAGCCTAAAATTGTGCTTGTTAAAGTGTACCTCCAATATGACTGACTCATCTTCCAAATATTCTGAAGTTCTCAGCTGGTTATACTTTAGAACGAAGTTACCACTCTCCTAGGATAGGCTAATAGGGGCCAGTAGATGATTAAGGCACAAGATTTTTACAGCTTAGAGACTTGATCACTATTTCCATGATGAACAGCATAATCTTTAAATTAATTTCTATAGTATCTTTGGAAAAAAAATCTACTTGAAATGATCAATTAAAAGTAATTAATTGATTTACTCATGCTTATTTTACACAGGATTTTTGGTCATTTGCATCTGATTTTTTGTTGATATCAATTCAGGAAAACTTTATTAAGCAATCTTGTAGTTCAATGAGTCACACCTAGTGTTCAACTTGGAATTATCAGCATTACCCACTAATGACACTTGCATTGAAAAGAGCATTTTATAGTTTATCTGTGACCAGTTATTCCACCAGAGAGTTATACCATGATCTCTTTTCTGATAGTCAAAACTCTCCC
The DNA here is from genome assembly GCA_036184795.1 of Tokudaia tokunoshimensis. NCBI lineage: Eukaryota > Metazoa > Chordata > Mammalia > Rodentia > Muridae > Tokudaia > Tokudaia tokunoshimensis. The sequence goes on from BTHU01000023.1 coordinate 81,317,707, forward strand.
AAGTGTCACCAGTTAATTGCTCTTAGATGGCAACCAGACTTTCTCCTACTCAGTACATTTCAAGAAGTTGTAAAACAATTAACCAAAGGTCATAAAAAGGGAACTAATGATTTATTATAGGTGCTAGGACAGAAGATAAAATATTGACTGGGTTTATATGTACAAAACTTCACTTATAACTTAGTTATGGTGTTAAACTTTCTGTGAACCTGTAGAGAAGACAAAGGATAGATGTTTAGCTAGATAACTACTCCTAATGGATATGCATGTACACATTCTCTGTTGTAAACTTATATTTCAATTTATGGTTTGACTTTTGTGTGAACTTGTGATGAACTTTGTAACATGTGATCATGTATTCTGAAAGTTGTATAAGTACTGAAGACAAAAGAAACATCTCATCTCATCTCTTCACTTTATCTCATCTCTTCTCTCTGTCTCTGTCTCTCTCTCTCTCTCTCTCTCTCTCTCTCTCTCTCTCTCTCTCTCTCTCTCTCTCTCTCTCTCACACACACACACACACACACACACACACACACACTTTTTACCTTTCCACACTTAGAAGAATTTTTCCCTTTCTCCACTTAGGATCTTTCCGCTTTTCCCTCTTAGATAGCTTTCATAGGAAACTTTTTACAACTTAGTAATAAACTCATTAACCACTTCTCTAAGTGTCCCATTTTTCTCCCTGTGACTTCTGACTAGCAGGCTGAATGTTAGAGCCCAGCAGTTCCTGTGGAGACAGTACAAAAGTAATTTATCTAATCTTTAGGAGTTTGAGGAAAAGGTGCTAAATGCCAGAAACTGCAGTTTCTGGACTCAGAAGATTATAGAAGACAGGTCAGCTACAGTAGAATAGTAACTTAAACTTAGATAAGTAAACTTTTTATTATACAGTAATCCTAAATTTTCCGTAAGACAAAGTCTTACCCCCAGAATTTCGTAAGACAGAGTCTTACCTCCGCCTGACGCACTTCTCCCCTCCACTGCCTCAAGAAGAACCAAGAAGAATGAACACCTCTGCCAGGGCTGGCTCCCAGCAATCTGTAACTAAGAAACTGTTTCCATATTTTAGTAAAAGCGCAGTCTTTTAGGAAAATACTCTAAGAAATTCCTATAATGGTGGCTATGTTATTTAACATGGTATTCCCATGCTATAAATTTGAGAATAACAAAGTCATATTCAATATCACTTATATTTTAATGGTATGTGTATTGTTATTGAAATTGGTAAGAAGCTTGTGAGGAATTTTTTAATTTTAATATTAATATTTAGTGGTAGACATGTCACGAACTTAATAAAATTTTTAAAAATCCAATTTTGCATGTGCAATATTCAGTTCAATAAGAATACTCTATGGTATTTATTATCCCACATTTTCTCATGCTATAATCTCTTTTGAGTGTCATAAATGTGTATTTAGTATACTCTTGTATCACTTCTTTCACTCATTTAAATTCTGTTAATTTACTATTTATTCCTTCCAAATAGATTCATTTTAAAAGTCAAATGTACTTGGCATTTACTAAAGTAATTTTTTTGGAATTATCTGCAAGCATAGATTTTATTAACAAATTTCATCTGCAATTGCATAAAATTGACAATTCCTATTCTGTTTAAGCTTTGAATGACAAATTGTCTTATCACATTTTTTTTTGCTTCATTTGACTAAATAAATGTCTTAAAGTAAGAATATTTACTTGGGAAGAAAAGTTTAATACATCTTTTTAAGAACTGTGTAAAGTAATCTTTATAATCCACCTTATGAATGAAAGAAGTGAATACTTCCATGTCCATCTTTTTGTTAAATAAATAACATGTATTTTTTGAAAAATGTCATTCATTACAAAATCATATAGTTTCAGAATATTTCAAAATATTTAAACAACATAGGAGAGCTTTCTTTAAAGTTTCATATCCCATCCTATCTTCTTTTATATGCAATCTTTATTCTAAATAAAACCTGAGTACTCCTGCAGAATGAATTTATGTTATTTCCAGGAGAATGGATAGTACTAGAGATTATCATGTTAAGTAAAACAAGCCAGAATCATCCATCACATCAATACATACATGACATTAAAGTAGAAGTGGGAGTATTTAGAAGGAAAGAGGATGGCTAGTGACAGACATGCAGAGGGGGCATGGTGGGGGTAAATATAAGGAAAGTACATGATAATCATGCATGAAAATGTCATAGTATTTTTGTACTAATTATTTTCTATTCTAACTTTAGGAAATGAATATTTCTTAGTAGTGGTGGTCTTTGGATCTTAAAACATTTTGCCTTTTAAGTCTAAAAACTAAATGAGCCACATAGTACCTGGTGTCTGTTTTCAAACATGTACAGCATATTTATTCTATATTTGACACCTCCTGTCTTTCTCCTTTTCTTTTCTCTTGAAATATTTAATTTTATATTTTGGTATCTAAGATTTCAAATAAGTGCTTTTACTAACAGGAGATTGTAAGGGCAATCAATGATAGGTAACAAGTGAACAAACAAAACTATTTCTTGGTTGTCCAATATATAAGCCCAGCCTTGAAAACGTAATACGATTAATATTATACAGCTTTAGCAGATTGTATAAAAATTAAAGAAAAAGAGTGTGCATGTTTGTATGTTAACTTGACACAAGCTTAGTAATGAAAGAGGAGGGAGCCTCAATTGAGAAAAAAGCCTTCATAAAATCAGATTATAAGCATATTTATAGGACATATTTTTAAATCTTGGTTAATAGGGGAGGACCTTGGGACTGGTAATCCTAAATTCTATAAGAATGTATCAAGCCACAAGGAGCAAGCCAGTAAACTGTACTATTGGCTCCTGCCTCAGGTCTCTGCCATTTTTGGCTTCCTGTCCTGACTTCCCCCAGTAATGAGCAGTGGTATGGAGGTGTAATCCAAATAGTTTCTTTTATTCCCAATTTCTTTTCAGTCATGGAATTTCTTCACAGCAATAGTAACCCTAAGAAAAAAAGGATATGAATTTGAAAGAGATCAATTGAGTGTACATGGGAGAGGGTGGAAAGTGGAAAGGGAAGGGCTGAAATGATATAATTATATTATAATGTCAAAAAATTTTAAAAATAATTAAAAATATGTAAAAGTTAGTTGAGCAATAAAAGGACAAAAAGGTAATGTCTTCTTTTTAGGGCTTTAGTAAGCATTATGTAAATGAATAATATGTTTATATGCAATAAGTAAATCAATTAAGAATGGACTTAATACCTAATTCATGTAAGTATTCAATGAATTATTCATACTGCAACAAGAAAAATGCTGTACTGAAAGATCCTACCTTGAAATTTTGTTTATTTACCCCCAGAAAATCCTGCTTTGAGAGGCCAGAGTGCCACCATCTTGTAACACTCCTAAGTCACATCCTCTGTATCCTCTACCTCCTCCCCTGCTTCCTCCCCTGACCACTATTCCAGGAACTAGCTAACCGCAAAGTTTGTTCTGCATTCTATAGATACTTGATATTTGTTTAACATATCTTGCGGAATGCAGTTACACCCGGTTCCCAGGAAAGCATTGCCCCATGTCCTAAGTGCAACTTCCCTATCTAAATCCCCCAAGCCCTTCCCTTTCTGCGGTTTTTGGCTTTAAAAACCCCTTGCTCTGGACACTGGGGGTCGATCTTCTCTGACCCTGGGTGGTTATGAGTCTACCCTAGTGCACTGCCCCACCCCACCCCCGCCCTGAATAAAAACCTCCTGTGTTTTGCAGCAAGAACAGTCTCTGGCTGATTCTTTGGGCATTGCATTATCCCGAGACCTGAGTGGAGGTCTCCCCTCTCCGGGGTCTTTCAGTACCAAGATTCTAAGAAACATATCACTTCATCATGACAGTAAAGGTGAAAAATGAGTAGGAATATATATACACTCTGAGCCCATCAGACCTGTTATGGAAAGTATATATGGGTATCTAGAGAGAATATTTAGTTTATCATGATTTAATTATTCCTCTTTTATTATGTAAAGTATGCAGCATGTTTTTAGTGATTTATAATCAGTTTCATCAGATATTTTATCATTTTATCTCATATTTCATATACCTTGTTATGCAGAAGATGAAATATTGTAATGAAATCATTTGTTTTAATTTGTGCTTCCATAGCACTTAACCCATACAATCCCTGGAAGAGCACAAATATAAGCAACTTGCATGTTAATTTTTATGAGCAATTGTATTACAGTACTGTACTTTCTTTTCTCATATTTAACTTGATTGGCACTACAGTTATTATTCTCCTAAATTATTATTGGTGCTTATTTTTTAAATTAAAATCAGTTTTAAAATCAGCAAAATAATTTAAGCAGTGGCATTTTTCTCTTTAAAATACAAGGTATAGATTCTCTAATAGAGTTTACTATAATCTACCTATTGTTTAAAACTTATATGTATAAAATCTATATATTAAAGTTGTATAGTCATTCTCTTTTAAGCCAAACATTTGGAAGGCAGAAGCAGGAGAAGCCCTCTGTCAGGTTGAGCCCAATCTGGTCCACATAGTGAGCTCCAGGATAGTCAGGACTACATAGAGAGACCCTGTCTCAAAAAACTAAAATAAAATACAAATATCCACCAAATCAGTCAATTAATAAATAAAATCTATATAACAAAAATAACAAATTTGTTTAAACTCAGACTTCTCATGTAGATAAGGACAAAAGTACATTAAAATTATGGTCACTACAATTAACCTAAAGAATCATAAATAGGAGAGTGGGATTTACATACATCAATAACAGAAGAGGTAAAAGGAGTTAACGGAAAATAATAATTGAATATGAAAACAAAATAAAGCTCTGTGTGATCACATACATAGTATTTAAGAGACCTGCTTGAAATATTTCTGAGCCTCACTTTAGATATCCATGAGGAGGAAATAATTTTTTTCTTTTTCTTTTCTTTTTTTTTTTTTTTTTTGATTAGATACTTTCTTTATTTACATTTCAAACGCTATCCCCTTTCCTGGTTTCCCCTCCAAAAACATCCTATCCCAACCCCCCTCCCCCTATTCACCACCCCACACACTCCCTCTACCCTATCCTTGCATTCTCATATACTGGGGCATCCAGCCTTCTCAGGATCAAGGGCCTCTCTTCCCTTTGATGACTAACAAGGCCATCCTCTGCTTGAGCTTCCTTTGGTCTGTGAATTGTATCTTGGGTACTCCAAGCTTCTGGGCTAATATTCACTTATCAGTCAGTGCATACCATGTGTGTTCTTTTGTGATTGGGTTACCTCACTCAGGATGACATGGTCTAATTCCATATATTTGCCTAAGAATTTCATGAATTCATTGTTTTTAATAGCTGAGTAGTAATTCTTATTTTTAAATCAGGAACACTTACATAAGATTTGAATCCTGCGTAGAGCCAACAGTCATCACTACAGATGAAACTTTCTAATAATGTCTAACAATAGTTTGCTAATAATCCTCACAAATCTAATTTGATTTAACAAGCCCTATTATTGTATTGGATATGGGGAAGGAGTTGTTATTGTATTTGCTTTGGTTTGAAACATGGTCCAAATTGGCCTTAAACTAGTAATTCTCTTTCCATACCTTCCCAAGTACTGAGATTATATATATATACCATTACACCCAGCCTTCACCTAAAGGTTTAGTCTGTTGCTTATTTACACAAATATCCAGAGGTTTCCATTTATTTTATTTGGGGGATATTGAATTCATTTTTGAATTTTAATTATTTAGGTTATTTATATTCCACAAGTTGCCCTCCTTTCTGCTTCCCCTCCAGGACTTCATCATCCCATCCTCCCCGTCACTCCCTCTGAGAGGATGCTCCCAACCTACCTGCCCACCTACCCCTACCTCACTTCTGCCAGCATCCCTGTTCCCTGGGGCATTCAGTTTCCATAGGATTAAGCACTTCCTCTCCCATTCAACCCTGACAAGGGAGACCTTTTCTATACATGTGTCCTGGGATAGGGACCAGCTTTGTTAGTCTCTGGGAGCTCTGAGGAGTTTGGGTTAGTAGACACTTTTGTTGTTTCTATGGGGTTGTAATCCCCCTCCAGCTTCTTTAGTTCTATCCCAAACTCTTTCATAGTGCTCTACTAGCAGTTTACTGAGACAATGCAGATAATTACAACCAACCATTAGATTGATATCTGGAGCTCCATTTACTTTCAATGCAAACATTTTATATGGTTTGTTTCTCATTATTATCTTGCTATTTGACCGTGGTGTTGTTATTTTTTTTTTTTACTGACAAGTATACATAATAAATACACAGGATGCTAATAACATTTTAGAAGAAATGAAAGACATATTTCCTTTTAAGGAGAATAATGTAAAAGCCTAATGACTCAAAATAGCCTGGTAACAAATAGAAACAATGTGTGAAGTTCAACAGTATCAGTGTAGAATAGAAAGAAAATGAAAATATAATGTGAGATAAATGCTTTTCTTCAACCTGTCCTGTTCCAAAAAAAACAAAACAAAACAAAACAAAACAAAAAAAAACAGTTTAGCACGTATAGAAAAGGCAGAAATGTGTTCTTATTGTATTTATATGAGGATTAGAACAGAAATATTTTATCAAATAACCATAAATAAGCTATGAGAGGTCTGTGAATATTGTAGTGGAAGTGAGAAGCCACATTGACATATCATAAACACTTTGAGGTAACTGTTTAGAATAGTGGTTCTCAATCTATGAGACCCTTTCAGAGGGGTCACATATCTTGCATATCAGATATTTGCACTATGATTCATAATGGTAGAAAATTGCAGTTATGGTGTAGCAACTAACATAATTTTATAGTTCGGTGTAACCACAACATGAAGAATTATGTTAAGGGGTCACAGTATGAGGAAGGTTGAAAAGTACTGTTCTAGAAGACTTTATATATAATATTTGCACAAATTTAAACAATATTATGATTCACTGTTATATACAAAATATCCTAAGGAATACAATTTTGTTTTTGGTCAAAGGAGGGAGTAACACAAATCCCTGCATATGATAGGTAGACAGCTATCTGTCCTAATCTGGGAAGGTTCAAGCAAAGACATAAACATTATTTGATACATTAATTGAGCCCAAATAATAATAATAAGGCTTGAAGAATATGAGTTCAACTTTCCCTTTCCTCCTTTTCCCCTTTTCTTGTTTTCTCCTTTAAATGGTGAAGTAAAGATAATTATAACATGGCAAACTTAAATAGAAACATTGAAAAATACCCTGTATGCCTGATATTTGTAAGTAATTTATATTAGAATCTGACATCAGTAATTTATCAGGTTATGAATTTATATTCATTTCCTACAGTTGTCAAATCTTCACACAGACATTGAAACCATAGGAAAAAAATAGTCTAAACATTTTATTTTCATTTCTATACTTGATACTGAAAGCTCTGCAAATTCAAGGAAATTGTTGGTAATAATAATTGTCACACTAAATAAGACAAGGCTAGTGCTTGGAACTTGGAAATGTCATATTATAAGAAATAAGGAAGACTTAAAATTTTGAAGAAAAAAGAAGTTGAGATGATAAAATTACCCTGGATTATCAAGATGGAAATACATTTAAGCACAAGTGAATATGGTAGTGAAAGACCCCCGGAGTGGGGAGGCCCTCATTCATGTCTCGGGATAATGCGACCCCTCAAGAACTCATGAGAAACCGTTCTTGCTGTAATCACATGAGGTTTAATTGAAGCCAGTGCACTGGGATTGAGACTCATATCCCACACAGGGGTAGAGGAGTTCAACCCCGAGTAGCAGGGAGAAGAGGTGTTTAAAGGAAAAACCCAAAACCCAAGGGAGGAGGGAGTGTGTCACAGGAAAAATGCCGAAAATACCAAAGAAAATCGCAAGGGGAAACTCCCAGTTACTCATGATTGTTAGCAAGGTTCTGTGTTAACTTTTGTGGTCAGCTAGTTCCTGGAGCAAAGTCATCCTAACCTTGTGGCAATAAATTCTTTATGGTCAGCCAGTTCTGGAATAGAAGAATAGAATTGCTAAACTGGCTGAACTACATTTTTGGCTCTACTCTACTTGCTAGGGGTCTTTTACTTCTCCTGCTAGGGGCCAGGGTCTTTCAGTAGAGGAGGATTTGATACCAAGAAATGAAAATTCATTGTGAGCCATAATTATAATTTCTCTGCAACTACAGTATTTCTTATAGTATCCTATCATTTCTTCTTACATCTAATAATGGGATACACAGTGCCAAATGAATTTATAACTTTCATGTTTATTAAATACAGTGAACTTCACCATGATAATGGATATGTAATAAAAATGAGGCATAACTATTATGTTTCATATATGAGGCCCAATATTCAATTCTATCACTTTGAAAAATTAATGTTATAAAATTGATTTAGATGCTATTTATCTACCAGGGATTCATGTGTAGGAAGCTTGGGCCCCTATTGTGGTTATGTTAAAAGATGATAACACCTTTAACAGGTAGAGAAAATGGGAAGTAACTGGATCATTAGGTATGCTGCTCCTTAGCAGGAGTTCGAGTATTATTGTGGACCTGAATTAGTTTTCTTGAAAGTTATTATTAAGAAAGCAAGGCTGATTCTTAACTCATTCTTTTACTCTTTTTCTGTCTTGCTGTGTGACTTCTCTATTTTGTATATATTCCCTCCATAATACCCTCTACCACAAAGTGTACAAGGCAGAGGGTCCCCTTCCAGGAGCTAACAAAATGATAATTAGAATTATGCTTCAGAAGTGCAAAGTAAATTTTTGTACATACTCAGCTCAAACTATTTTACTAAAGCAATGGGAAATACACTAAATACCACTAATGCAAGACATTCACTCATAATTTACTCAGAATAAATATTCAAAATGAACGCTTTAAAGTATATATTTAGTATGCTTAGTATTAGTACAATAATTTAAAATTTGAGATGTTTTGAAAGGCTTCAGCTTGACCATATATTCAAACAGCATCTAAATTTAGACACCATATAGAAATATTAGCTGTTACTCAAGCAAACACAATCTAGATGTAAATTTTATCAGCATTTTTTATAGGATTCTGTAGTCTTTTCCTGCAAAGTAGCATCAGGCACAGAAAAATATTCCCTCACTTTAATTCTCAGTAAAATTGCCATTTGTCCAATAATTCAGAGTAACCCAATATGGTAAATGCCAGAAAATCAGAAATCGGAAAATAGTTGTCTCTAAAGTAGCTCTCACTTTTTATTGCCATACATTGCTTGGATCTTTTCAATTGTATGACCTTTTTCCTAAGTGGTTTTACCTTATACTGTTCACTTATTCTTTTAAAAATATCTTCTAATTAACATCATGATTAGATGTGTTAGACTATTCAAATCTCAATCAAATGTGAACAAAATTGCTATCATTTCCTTTTAGTATAATTTGTAATAAGTAGGTAACATCTCTGAAATTCACAATTGAATTGGCTACAGTTATTATTATGTAATATGAGTTTATCCTATATTTCTCTTGTGGCTCCTATTAACATGTCATTGCATATCTGTACCTTAATTCTATTCTTTTCATCAAGTCACTGTATAATTAGTTTGCCCCTTTGGAAGCCTTTCAAAGGAAGCCACACATTCATCACAGTCAACTACACTCTTATTTCTCAAAAAACTGCCAAATATTTCATCACCATAGTGTGTGGTAAATACAATTAGAAGCAACTCTGTTTTATGAGTTTATTTTTCTAGGCAAGAAACTACCTTGTAAGGACAAGTAGTTCATAATCAGTTAGTGAAAAAAATAAAATAAAATCTTGACATACTTTTGAAATTCCCAGTAAACTATTTAGACTTCTCATGACCTATTGGATGGTATCCTGTCATAATATATTGGAGGTATCAATTCAGAGATTTGTTTCTATAATGCTGTCAAAAATTAACAAGCTTGTATGAAAGGTTCTAAAAAGATTCTCATTGTGTGTTAATATAACTAATACTGTCATTAAAGTTTCTCCGCTTTATTGGTCAGCTTGTTGACATATGGCAAGACAAATGCCTTTTATAGAAAAGTTCAGAAAGCACATCAATGCACATTTAATTTTTAGTCTTTTTCCCCTTGGGCTATAGTAAATACAGTAGTAAATTTGAATAAAGTTTTGATGATTGGCACTCAGATTCTTTTGTAAGTGTCATGAGCCAGCAAGACACCCAAAACAAATTTGGCTAATAAATCACAATCATAACAACATATTTAAAAGAATTACAAGTTCCATGAATTCACGACATTAAAGAGATCAGTTTAACACTGAAATATATCTATCTTCACGCTGAATGATAACATCTGTGAAGTAGCAATGAGCAACAATATGAAGTTGATCATGTCTAATTAAAACACTGTGAAGAAGTAAGACTCTTAGACCAAGCTAATTAGAAAGGTCGATTTTCTAGAAGGCAAACATCTATTGGATATAAGTACATACTCTTTCCTCACCTATGATTTGAATTTAAAATATATATCTAAAAGAGATGGCTTACTCATACTTACTAATTTATTTCACAGTGAAGTCTCAATGTAATCACAGTTCTTTGTGGGAATTTTTAGGAGTGTGTACCTAACCAACAGCAAAAGTATATCCCTAAGCCCCCAATCATCCCAAGTCTCATGGCAAAATGAATTTTAGAGCTAGAAAATAATTACAGAATTATTTCAACCATTTAATTACAACTGAAGTTCAACAGAAATTAGCAACGAAGTGATCACATTAAGAATTTTAAGCATATCCACCAGTGATATCAGTGAGGACACTTTCTCTCTTATTGTCTATTTTATTGCTTTTGGTCCTGAGAATAATCATATATATTGAGAACCTGGTATCCCATACCCCTTTTTCCAACATAGCATTAACTTTTATTTGCCCTTGAATAAATTACACTTTCTTTTACTAAAGGATATTTCTTCAAGGGTATCATTATTGAAATGGTGTGAAAAGGATATCGACATACTTTGGTCACTATATTTGTTGTGATTCACATTGTAAACTATATTTTTCTTTTAAATATTATGTGTTTAGATTTCGAATTATTATGCTAGACCTCCACGCTTGATTTAAAGTTTTGGAATTCTCTGTGTCATTGACAATCTGCAGATGAGAGTAGAAAATACAATCTAGATAAAATACTAAGGTGCTTGAAATTTAAAATTTATGAGAAAATGCTATGGTAGCAATTACCAGTAAATGGAGTATTAAGGACTAAAGGAAGTAAAACTTGGATTTATTTCATCTTTGTAAATGAGAAGCAGTCGCGACTGTTGTCAAGAACAAAGCTGAGATTCACTGATCCCTGAATACTTGCTTTATAACTGGAGCTAGTTTATAAAGCACAGAATGACAAGGGCTCATGTGTTTGAAGTTCTGAGAAAAAAGGGAAATCTAAACTGATGGGTTGAGAATTATTAAATGTTTAGCAATAGTAAAGCAAAAATAAACTCTCCAGGAAAATATAGCAATCAATCATCCTTAAGAGAAAAGAAAAGAAACCCACCTTATTACGTTTAATGACACAAAGCTCCTAGTTTTGTGAAGGAAATGTGATAAGCAAGGAGTACTGCAAAAGTTGAATTTATTGACATTAAAACAATTAATGAAGATCTGTAATTGAAAATGGATACCTGAGATCAGGTGCAAAAAAGGAAACTGTAATAAAAAATAACCTAAAAGATCTTTCTCCAAACTAGCAAAGCTGGGAGAAAATAAGAAAATTTTCCTAATAAATTTAAAGAAAAAGTCACAAGCTATTTTTTAAAAAAGGAACAAAATAAAAAATAGGGATACACAAGCTCTAAATGGAAAAGTACAAAAAAGAAGTTATGGTTTAAATATATTGAAAACCTACTAACCTGAGCTAGTTATTGGTGGAAAATATGCAATCTGTGTGAATATTATACAATAAAACTAAGCAATCATATACACAGATAAAAGTGTGCGGGGTTAGTATCTCTGTAACTTTGTTAGAAAAAAAAAAGAGCCTTATAAAACTGAAAACCTGACAAAGAATTAAAGCTGTGCCACAACACAGGAATTGCTGCCTTTTCTTTTATCCAGCTTAGATAAAGGTCTTCATTGACTTCATTATAGATTGATATTTGCAAACCAGAATTCAGTACTGTCTCTTAAGTCTTTATGGTAACCTTTATATTTCTCCAAAAGTATAAATGGTCTATTGTAATGTGGCATTATTGGCTTTCATTTTATACCACATAATATATAGAATATCATTTTCTATATAATGTTTCCTTAAAATGTCCATGAATACATGGAGGAATGCTGGTTCTACCTAATCTATAGAGGGAAAATTGCATGACTAGACAGCCCGCTCCATATACACATATTCCTGTATTGTCACACGCCAAATTAAATAAAAGGCCACTGAGCCATAATTCAAGTATACTACATACTAAATGCATAATTTTTTCAAAACTTCAATCTTAATGACCAAAGAACCAATAGATACTTCTTACAGACTTTTGACAAAAAGTTATACAGCTCAGTTAAATGTTTTATTTTTCTTTTAATCCTTGGTTTTTGCTTTTAGTCTTTGCTTTTGTTTTTTCAGGAATCTAGAGTAAATGAATGCTCAGCTGTGATCATTTAGACAAGCAAAGCTTTCTAAGTTTACAATATTTAGGAAGTATATATGACAGCCTATGTAAGTGTTGACCAAATAAGGACAAGGAGGGCACATCTGTTTGCAAAGGTTAAACAGTGAAGAAAAAAGACTCCAAGAGAAGTAATGAGGTGAAACTGTACAAAGACATTTCCAAAGCAGCTTATATGTGTGTTTTGTGTAAAACAGTCTCTAAGAAGTCATAAAATCCTCATTGCTTAGTCATTTAAAAATCAAAGCATATGAAGACTGATTTAAAATGCTTAATTATGCCTCTGACTTTTTTTCCTGCACAATTATCTCAGAGAAGTCTGGAAAGCAGTCTGGCGGTTCCTCAGAAAACTGGGCATGACACTCCCGGAGGATCCGGCTATACCACTCCTGGGCATATACCCAGAGAATTTACCTGCATGCAATAAGGACACATGCTCCACTATGTTCATAGCAGCCTTATTTATAATAGCCAGAAGCTGGAAAGAACCCAGATGTCCCTCAACGGAGGAATGGATTCAGAAGATGTGGTATATCTACACAATGGAATAGTACTCTGCAATTAAAAACAATGAATTCACGAAATTCCTAGGCAAATGGTCAGATCTTGAAAATATCATCCTTAGTGAGGTAACCCAATCACAAAAGAACACACATGGTATGCAGTCACTGATAAGGGGATATTGACCCAGAATCTCGGAATACCCTAGACACAATCCGCATATCAATAGATTTCTAAAAAGATGGTAGGAGAGACCCCTGGTCCTGGAAAGACTGGATGTAGGGGAACGCCAGGAGAGAGAAAGGAGAGGGGGTTGAATGGAGAAAAGAGGGAGGGAAGGGGGCTTATGGGACTTTTGGGGAGGGAGGAAACGGGAAAGGGGAAGTGATTTGGAATGTAAATTAAAAAAATAAAATAAAATAAATAATAAAAAAAAAGAATTTTTAGATTTGTAAAGGAAGCAAATTCAGTTCACAATGGGCATCATGAAATTACTGAAGGTGCTATTAGAATGTATTTTCAAAAATGTTTTAGTCATTAAAGATCCTTGAGATTTTTGTAATTGCAAAGTAGACTGGAGTCAGGGATGGAGCTCAGTTGCAGATTGAGTCTCAGACCACCCACCCAGAAATTGAAACAGTTAATATTTTTGCATAGTTAGTTGTTTTCTTACTTTGTTTTGCATCAATGTGCCTTGAGGAGTGTTCAACAAGGAAAATGACAGTTCAAACTTTTTCAAACTGTGTTTATTTTAAATATCTTTGGCTAATAAAACACAATTTTGCATGATTTTGACATACTACTTTTCTTTGATTTGTTTACAGTGGAGCAGATGTGCCCACTTAATCACTAAGTGACTCAGGTGGACCAGATTTATCAGTGTACTTTTTGAAGTAGCAATAAATCACTTTACTGATGGCTCAATCAATTTTTATCCATTTATTATGCCATTTTATCACCTACTTAATTTTCTAAAACAATCTTTATCTATAAAACACTTTTCCTCTTTGACTGCAGTGTCACCATGTAATACAACAAATTTTAATCCCTGTGAGACAAGGACAAAGCCAGAATCATGAAGTAGATACAGAGCCCCCACAAATGGCAGAGATATCCTTTAGGGACAAGTGGGAGAAGGGAAGGCTGGCACTAAAACTATGAGCCACCTCACATGGCTCTGATAATAGAATTTGTATACTACAGCTAGACTCATCTCTGTAATCTATGACTGCTTTGTGACTTATTTGATTTTTCCTTCATGCAAAAGCTCTTGTCTTATATAATAATCTACCTTATTTGAGATATGTACTGTCATATTTCAATAGCTTTAAATTTGGAAGTTGAGAACCAACTTTCTACAAATGTTTCACCTATCCTTATTTTAAAACAATGATAAACAATGTCTAGTACCCTTGTATTATACTGATTGATTTCATTAAGTGTTTATTATAAGACTAGCCATATGCCTGCCACTGATCCTTAACCTACACTTTTCAATCTTTTTTAAAGTTTTGATTTAATTTAATAATTTAATTTTATGTATATGAGTATTTGTCTGAGTGTATGTCTGTGCACTGTGTGTGGCCAGGTTGGGTCAGAAGAGGGGATTGGATCTCCTGAAATTGGAGTTACAGAATGTTGTGTGCGGATCTTGAGAACTGGAACCCTTAACGTCCTCTAAAAGAATAGCAGGTTCTTTTAACTGCTTAGCAATCTCTCCAGACTCACTTAATTTCAGTATACATGTGAATGGGCCCCTGAGTGTAGACTCAGGTTCAGTAAATCTATATTGCTAACAAACTCTGAATGACACTAATCATTTTATAAGCATTAAAGGTCTAACACAAGCTAGGCAAACACCTTGGGAAATATAATGGAAGCTATGTCTCAGTAATACCTTCCAACAGTCTGAAATCTAACATGGTTCACTGTAATCACAGACATGTAGGGGTTTGAAATTTTTCAACAAAAGCTACAGAATCTAAAATGACCCAACACAATGTTAATAAAAGTAACATGAGTTAATTCTAAAAGAATTAATCTAATAGTGCCAATGTCAGAAAAAAAACATACTGAGGATATTTTATTTTGCATGGATGAACTGTTTCTCACTATGCTTGACAGTTTACCACTAACAAAGGAATTTTCAGATGCTTATATGAGAAAAAATGTTGGTTGATCTTAAGGACAATAAATACTTGTTTAAAATCTGTATATCTAATTACATTATACTTTCAAGCTAAAATGACATACTCTCTTGTCAGTCTCAGTAAGAGCTACACTTTGGCAATTGTCTGCCATAACATCCACTAAGAAAACTTCCCCAAGTCCACAGAAGACACCAGTAGAAAAGATCAAAAGACTTCTCAAGCAAGCAGTGGAAACTGGAAGGACCACCTCTTATTCTTCGTATCCCAAAACAGTCCCTGGACTGGAAGAATTTGATTCAAGAAGAAACACACACAAACACACACACACACACACACACACACACACACACACACATGCATGCACACATGGACACACATACTTCTATGTGAATTTACAATTATTTTTATTCAAATGTTCATTTGCGCTGCATTGAATATTCACTGGCATCATTTCATGATAAATGCCATTTAAGAAACTGTTGTTAACTTTCTAATTTTGTTCTTGGACTAGCTTGTTTCATATAAAATGACCAGGATTTCAATCAGTAATCCCAGTAGAGGAAAATAAGGTATCTATTATCTTTTTTTTTATAACTATAAAACTCTATTCTTCTCTACTTCTCGAGAGAAATACTTGTTTATTCTAGGCTAATTGCAGGCTCATTACCCTGTTCCTTTTCCAAAGCTTCTTCTCAGTCTACCAGTCTAGCATTTAACTTTCATCTCTATTTTCATCTTTGTGTATTATAGGGCACATGCCATTTGTCTTGGGGAAAATCAGAAGCATGAAGTTTATGCCAAAAATTTTAGTATCATCATTTTCTATAATATATGCAGCCAAACTGAAATAGGTCTGCTGTATTTCCTGATTGCCTCAATTTAAGGTAATTGGGGTTGAAATGTGATTCACGAGTTGCTGAAAACTAATCAATATACTGCTTAGTTTCAAACAAAAATGTAAAACAAAGCCATTCATGATAAATAAGTGAAATGAAAAGACTAAGATTTCTACTGCATCATATTACTTCAATTTAAAAGATCCTTTGCAATTGATTTGCAGGTGATAATGACTTGCAAATTAAGTTGTCAAAAACTGCTGTTATGACCCAATGACCAAGCTTTCACAGAGCTTACAATGAACAATGTGCAGCTTGAGGCCTCAGACTTCATTACATATGTTCAGGGTGAGGAGACTTTTACACCCTGTCCAAAGAATAACACTAATGAGTACTGTTCACCACTTAGTTGGTAGAGAACAAGAGGTTAACTTCACTGCCTCAACACTAATTGACTGGTTGAAGTGTTTGGCCAAGAGATTAAATCTTTCCTTTACAGTGGCTCTTCAGTAGAGCCGATTACTACCTTTTTTTTTTTTTTTTTTTTTTTTTTTTTTTAATTTAATTTTATTTTATTTTTTTAATTTACATTCCAAATCACTTCCCCTTTCCCGTTTCCTCCCTCCCCGAAGGTCTCATAAGCCCCCTTCCCTCCCTCTTTTCTCCGTTCAACCCCCTCTCATTACTCTGTCCTGGCGTTCCCCTACATCCAGTCTTTCCAGGACCAGGGGTCTCTCCTTCCATCTTTTTAGAAATCTATTGATATGCTGATTGTGTCTAGGGTATTCTGAGATTCTGGGTCAATATCCCCTTATCAGTGACTTCATACCATGTGTGATCTTTTGTGATTGGGTTACCTCACTAAGGATGATATTTTCAAGTTCTGACCATTTGCCTAGGAATTTCGTGAATTCATTGTTTTTAATTGCAGAGTAGTATTCCATTGTGTAAATATACCACATCTTCTGAATCCATTCCTCCGTTGAGGGACATCTGGGTTCTTTCCAGCTTCTGGCTATTATAAATAAGGCTGCTATGAATATAGTGGATTACTACCTTTTAACACCAACTAGTTAATACCACACTATTAGAATGCAGCCCACTTTTTAAAATAAGTTTAATTCCCCTCAGATTTTGCACTCTGGGATCAATGAATTGTCTTTCAACTTCATGTATGGGAGTCATTCAGTCACATTTGTACAATATAATTCAATTAAGTCAAGACTATCCAAACAACCTAAAAAGGAAGTATTTAGGGGCTGGAGGAATGGCTCTGCAGTTAAGAGCTTGTACTGCTCTCACACAGGACACAAGTTCAGTTCTCAGCATACAAAACTGCCACTAACTTCAGCTCCAGGGGATCAATGCCTTCTTGTTGCAACAGAGACTGTGTGCTTGCACACATACACACACACACACACACACACACATTGAAAAATAAGAGATATTTCAGTCTAGAACAATGTAATTATTGTAAAAGTATGATTAGTTTTTATACAGACACTCCCCCATGCCCTTTTATTCCCTTTTTAACAGATTATTTTATTTGTCTACATTTCAAATGTTATCCCCCTTCCCTGTTTCCCATCCACAAACCACCTATTCCCTCCCCCCTCCCCTAGCCTCTATGAGGATGCTCCCCAACCTGCCTACCCACACCCACCTCCCTGCCCTGGCATTCCCCTACACTGGGGCATCTAGCCTTCCCAGGACCGAGGGTCTTCTTCCCATAGATGACCAACAAGTCCATCCTCTGCTACATATGGGGCTGGAGCCAAGGGTCCCTCCATTTGTACTCTTTGGTTGGTGGTTTAGTTCCTGGGAGTTCTGGGGGTTTTGTTGGTTGATATTGCTGTTCTTCCTATAGGGTGGCAAACCCCTTTAGCTCCTTCAGTCCATGCCCTAAGTGCTCAATTGGGGTGCCCTCGCTCAGTCTGATGTTTGGCTGCCTGCATCCATGTCTGTAATGTTCAGGATCTGGCATAGCCTCTCAGGAGACAGTTATATCAGGCTCCTGTCAGTGCACGCTGCTTAGAATCAGCAATAGTGTCTGGGTTTGGCGTTTGCAGATGAGATGGATCCCTAGGCGGGACAGTCTCTGGATGGCCTTTCCTTCAGTCTCTGCTCCACTCTTTGTCCACGCATTTCCTTTTGACAAGAGAAATTATGCATTAATATTTTTGAGGTGGACGGATAGTCTCCTCCCTCAGCTGGGGTCCTATCTATCCACTGGATATGATCTCTACAGGTTCTATCACCCCTTTGTTGGGTATTTCAGCTAATGTCCTACCTGTTGAGTCCTGGAAACCTCTTGGTTCCCCGGCATATGGGACTTTCTAGTGGCTATCCCCAGATCCCCCTCCCTTACTTCTGCACACTTCCATTCAAATTCCTGATTCTGCACTTCTCTCCTGTCTCCTGTATCTGAACAGCCCCCCTTTTTCCTCCCCCTCCTCTTTCCCTTCCAGTTCCCTCTTTCCCTTTACCTCTCAAGATTATTGTCTTCACCTTTCTGAGTATGACTATAGCATTCTACACTTTGGTGCAATCTTCCTTCTTCTTGGGTTTCATATGATCTGTGAGTTGTATCATGGGTATACCAAGATTTTTTGGCTAAAATCCACTTATCAGTGAGTGTGTTCTTTTGTGACTAGGTTTCCTCAGGATAATATTTCCAAGTTCCAACCATTTGCCTGCGAATTTCATGAAGTCATTGTTTTTAATATCTGACTAGTATTCCATTGTGTAACTGTATCATATTTTCTGTATCCATTCCTATGTTGAGGCACACCTGGGCTTTTTCCAGCTTCTGGCTATTATAAATCAGGCTGCTGTGGACATAGTGGAGCATGTGTCCTTGTTATATCTTGTAACATATTTTGGGCACACATCCAAGAGTTGTATAGCAGAGTCCTCAGGTAGAACTATTTCTCATTTTCTGAGGAACGACCCGACTGATTTCCAGAGTGCTTGTACTAGCTTGCAAACCCACCAATGGAAAAGAATATTCCTCTTTCTCCACATTCTCGCCAGCATATGCTGTTCTCTGAGTTTTTGATCTCAGTCATTCTGACTGGTATGAAGTTGAATCTCAGGGATGTTTTGATCTGCATTTCCCTGATGACTAAGGATGTTGAACATTTCTTTAGGTGCTTCTCAGACATTCGAGATTCCTCAGTTGAGAATTCTCTGTTTAGCTCTGTACCCTATTTTTAATAGGGTTATTTGGTTCTCTGGAGTCTAACTTCTTGAGTTCATTATATATTTTGGATGTTAGGCCTCTATTGGATATAAGGTTGGTAAAGATCTTTTCCCAATCCGTGGGTTGTTGTTTTTTTCTTATTGACTATATCCTTTGCCTTAAAGAAGCTTTTCAATTTTATGAGGTCTCATTTGTTTATTGTTGATCTTAGAGCATAAGACATTGGTGTTCTGTTCAGGAAATTTTCCCTGTTCGAGGATCTTCCTCGCTTTCTCTTCTATTAGATTCAGCATATCTGGTTTTATGTAGAGGTCCTTGATCCACTTGGACTTGAGCTTGCACAAGGAGATAAGAAAGAATGAATTTGCATTTTTCTACATGCCAACTGCCAGTTGAAGGAGCACCATTCTTTGAAAATGCTGTCTTTTTTTCCCCACTGGCTGGGTTTGGCTCCTTTGCCAAAGATCAAGTGGTCATAGGTATGTGGGTTCATTTTGGGGTCTTCAATTCTATTTCATTGATCTACCTGTCTGTCTCTGTCCCAATACCATGCAGTTTTGATCACTATTGCTCTGTAGGTCAGGGTTGGTGACTCCCCCAGATGTTCATTTACTATTGCGAATGGTTTTTGCTATCCTGAGTTTTTTTGTTATTCCAGATAAAATTGAGAATTGATCTTTCTATCTCTGTGAAGAATTGAGTTGGAATTTTGATGGAGAATTCATTGTATCTGTCAATTGCTTTTGGTAAGATGACCATTTTTACTATGTTAATTTGACTGATCCATGAGCATGGGAGATCGTTTCATCTTCTGAGGTCTTCTTCGATTTCTTTCTTCAGAGACTTGAAGTTCTTGTCATACAAATCTTTCACTTGCTTGATAGAGTCACAACAAAATATTTTATTTCATTTGTGACTTTTGTAAAAGGTGTCATTTCCCTAATTTCTTTCTCAGCCCATTTATCCTTTGAGTAGAGGAAAGTCACTTATTTGTTTGAGATAATTTTATATCCAGCCAATTTGCTGGAGTTATTTATCAGCTGTATGAGTTCTTTCATGGATTTTTTTGGGAGGAGGGGCAGTCATTTATGTATACTATCATATCATCTGCAAATAGTGATATCTTTACTTCCTCTTTTCCAATTTATATTCCATTGATCTCCTTTTATTGCATAATTGCTCCGGCTACAACTTCAAATACTAACTATATTGAATAGATGGGGGAGATTTGCAGTATTGACTTCTCCCTGATGTTAGTGGGATTGCTTCAAGTTTTAAAATAGCTTAAAGCTAAGCATTAGCATAGCCTTCACCTAGAGACTTTTTCCATTTGTATAAGAAATATAAATTTATCATCTGTTTGCTTCATCCTGAAGATTGTTCTACACTTAAATGTAAATATTCACAGTGAAAGGAATTAGAGGCATTGAGGAAAAGTAAAAAGGGCAGGTAAATCACTGTATATAGGTTTATATATTTTGATTAATTTAATAAAATTATTAAAACTATTCTTAAATTTCCAGATGATTTTCAATATATACAGCCATAAAAATTATCATGGCCAGATCTGAATGTTCCATTCACTTCTATTATAACCATCGTTATATATGCTTTTTTAAAAAATCAAGTCTATAAAAAATATGGTTATTTTAATTAATCTTTAGCTCATGTTTTGTGTTTATGAGTTGTTTCTAATTTCTTGTTATGGACATTGCTTCTAGATTATATTCTTTATTCCAGCCAAGATAAACTTATGTCTTACCTTTAACCCTTACTGAGTCTGGCACATATAGCATGTTCTTAGTAGATGTTGAATGTCTTCAAAGCCTTTTATATTTCAAGTTACCTTCTACTGTCTTAATCTACCAATCTTATCCAATCAGAAATCATTTCTTTTCTTTCTAACATCCTCAGTTTTCATTCTCCAAAGACATGTTCTACTTTGAATGTAGTACTCTAAATATGTTTGCATGTGCCAATATACTCTTTATTCACAGAGGAAATATTGTTCATACTTGCATAATAACCAATCTCAATGGTTCAGTAACAAAAGACTCCATATATGTGTGTATTGAAAACATGGTTTTTTGGCCTAGGTGCTATATTTTGTATCAGGTAGGGAGTAGGATGAATTCTATTATTTCTATATGAACAAAATGTTGTTGATTGATGTATGCAGGAATAAATGTGATTGCTTTTATAGAAGGTGATATTTAAATGAAGTTCATCTGTATCAGTGTAGCAGGTGATGTAACTTTACCATAAGCCCATAACAAAGAGATTCTAAAATAGGGCACATAATGACTTTGGGGAAAACCCAAGTTTGATTTGTAGCACCCATATCAGACAGCACATAACTTCCTGTAACTCCTGATCCAGGGAGTCCAATGCCCCTTAGATTTCTGTGGACATGTGCATGCAGATAGATATACACAAACATGTACACATTAATAAATAAAACATTTTTTACAGAGCTTTTTCTTTTATTTTATTAGATATTTTATTTATATTTCAAATGTTATCCCTGTTCCTGTTTTCCCCTCAGGAAACCTCCTTTCCCATCCTCCGTCCCCAAGTTTCTATGAGGGTGAACACCCACCCACCCACCTACTCCCGCCTTCCTGCCTGCCATTCCCCCTTCACTGGGAGCGTCGATCTTCCCAGGACCAAGGGCCTTTCCTCCCATAGATGATGGACAAGGCCATCCTCTGTTACGTATATGGCTGGAGTCATGGGTCCCTCCATGTGTACTCCTTGGTTGGTGATTTAGTTCCTGGGATCTCTGTGGGTCTGGTTGGTTGATATTATTCTTCCTATGGATTGCAAACCCCTTTAGCTCCTTCAGTCCTTTCTCTAACTTCTCCATTGGGGACCCCATGCTCAGTCCAATATTTGGCTGTGAGCATCTGCCTCTGCATTTTCCAGGCTCTGGCAGAGTTTCTCAGGAGACAGAAATATCAGGCTCCTGTCAGCATGCACTTCTTGGCACCCACAATAGTGTTTGGGTTTGATGACTGTATATTGTATCCCCAGGTGGGGTAGTCTCTGGATGCCCTTTCTTTCAGTCTCTGCTCCACACCTTCTCTCTGTATTTCCTCCTGTGAGCATTTTGTTTCCCCTTCTAAGAAGGACTGAAGCATCCACAATTTTGTCTTCCTTCTTGAACTTCATGTGGTCTGTGAATTGTATGTTGGGTATTCCAATCTTTTGGGCTAATATCCACTTATCAATAAATGCATACCGTGTGTGCTCTTTTGTGACTGGGTTACCTCACTCAGTATGATATTTTCTAATTCCATTCATTTGTGTAAGAATTTCATGAATTCATTGTTTTTAATAGATGAGTAGTACTCCATTCTGTAAATGTATCACATTTTCTGTATCCACTCCTCTGTTGAAGGACATCTGAATTCTTTCCAGCTTCTGGCTATTATAAATAAGACTGCTATGAACATAGTGGAGTGTGTGACAGTTTAAAATAAAGAGAAATTTTTCTACTATCAAACACCATTCCCTCTTTCTTCAGTAAAATTGCTACAGCCGTTTCTCACAATTATTCATCAAAACATTGTTACATATAAGATGTTTGGACTGAATAATACGTAGGTATTAGATTCAAATGTTACTCTTACCCTTAACTATTTTTGACCTTGAGAAATCCATTTAAATTCTCAAAGATACAATGTTCTAATCAGGGTAAAATGAAGGAAACAGTAATCCACTAAATTGGAGAGATAGATAGATAGATAGATAGATAGATAGATAGATAGATAGATAGATAGATAGATAGAGAATCCCTTAAATAGTGTAAATGGTTAAGTACTTTGTGGTTACTATATACAATACTTCTAATATGTTTAGAAGCAGACAGTTGTCTCTTCTTTAAAAAGTAATTTGCATACTGAATAAGAAAGTGTCTGTTTCTAATTTATTTTTCTAATAGTAAAGATACTGATCAGTGGGGACTGCTGGGACAGGAAACTTCCCTTCCGGCCACCATTTGCAGCAGGGAACTAGGCATCTCCAAAGCCTTCTGTGCTTAGCCCACCAGGAGAGAGTGATCTCCCAATAGCGATTGATTTCACTTCTGAGTGCAGAGGGGAGATCTCCACCTTCTCTCTGGAGGGGTGCAGCTATGAGCGCACAGGGCATACGATCAGTGGAGCTGCTGGGACAGGAGTCTTCTCTTCCGGCAGCCATTTGCAACAGGGAACCAGACAGCTCCACAGTCCTCTGTGCACAAACCCTGCCAGAAGAGAGTTGGTCTCCCAGGAGTACAGACGCAGGCTTACAGGCCCATAGGAGGGACAAGTTCCAACCAGAGACAGCAAAACCAACTAACACCAGAGATACAAAGATGGCAAGAGGCAAGCACAAGAACCCTACTGACAGAAACCAAGGCTACTTGGCATCATCAGAGTCCAGTTCTCACACCACAGCAAGTCCCAGATACCCCAACACACCGGAAAAGAAAGAGTTGGATTTAAAGTCTCATCTCACGATGCTGTTAGAGGACATCAAGAAGGACAGAAATAACTCCCTTAAAGAAATACAGGAGAACATAGCTCAAAAGGTAAAAGCCCTTAAAAAGGAAACACAAAAATCCCTTAAAGAAATACAGGAGAGCATGGGTGAACAGGTAAAGGCCCTTAAAGGGGAAACACAAAAATCCCTTAAAGAATTGTGGGAAAACACAAACAAACAAGTGAAGGGACTGAACAAAACCATCCAGGATCTAAAAATGGAAGTAGAAACAATAAAGAAATCACAAAATGTGATATCTCTGGAGATAGAAAATTTTGGAAAGAATTCAGTAGTCATAGATGCAAACATCAACAACAGAATACAAGAGATGGAAGAAAGAATCTCAGGTTCTGAAGATACCATAGAAAACATTGACTCAATGGTCAAAGAAAATGCAAAATACAAAGAGCTCCTGAGAAAAACCATCCAGGAAATCCAGGACACAATGAGAAGACCAAACCTAAGGATTGTAGGTAGAGAAGAGAGGGAAGCTTTCCAACTTAAAGGGCCAGTAAATATCTTCAACAAAATTATAGAAGAAAACTTCCCTAGTCTAAAAAAAGTGATGTCCATGAACATACAAGAAGCGTACAGAACTCCAAACAGACTGGACCAGACCAGAAAGTCCAACTGGCACATAATAATCAAAACACCAAATGTAGCAAACAAAGAAAGAATATTAAAAGCAGTAAGGGAAAAAGATCAAGTAACCTATAAAGGCAGGCCTATTAGAATTACATCAGACTTCTCACCTGAGATGATGAAAGCTAAGAGATCCTGGGCATATCTCATATAGACCCTAAGAGACACAAATGCCAGTCCAAACTACTATACCCAGCAAAACTCTCAATTACCATAGATGGAGAAAACAAGATATTCCATGATAAAACCAAATTTACACAATATCTTTCCACAAATCCAGCCCTACAAAGAATAATAGATATTAAATACAAACACGAGGAGGGAAACTACCCCCTAGAAAAAGCAAGAAAGTAATCTTCTTCCAACAAACCCAAAAGAAAGTAACCACACAAACATAAAAATAACATCAATAACAGGAAGCAACAATCACTATTCCTTCATATCTTATAATATCAATGGACTCAATTCTGCAACAAAAAACATAGTCTAACAGAAATATTTTTCATGTAAATCTTCAATTTTATCAGAAAATATTTGTGATTCCTTTTTCAATCAATTTAGTAATGTTTTTTATGTCTACCATTTTAGCTGTATTATTTTCCATGATAATCTTTAATTTTAACATTTTTTCCATATATTTCTTCAATTTTATCAGAGATATTTCCATGTAAATCTTCAATTTTGTCAGAAAATGTTTATCATTCCAATTTCATTCAATTTAGGAATATTTTTATGCCTACCATTTTATCGGTATAATTTTCCCATGAAATAGTCAATCTTAATATCTTTTTCTATATATTTCTTCAGTTTTATCAGAGATATTGTCCATGTAAATCTTCAATTTTATTAGATAATGTTTATAATTCCACTTTCAATCAACTTAGAAATATTTTTATGCCTACCATTTTATCTGTATAATTTTCCATAATAATCTTCAATTTTAATGTTTTTTATATATTTTTTCAATTTTATCAGAAATATTTTCCATGTAAATCTTCAATTTTGTCAGAAAATGTAATTCTGCTTTAAATCAACTTAGGAATATTTTTATTCCTACCATTTTATCTGTATAATTTTCCATGAAATAGTCAATTTTAATGTTTTTCTATATATTTCTTGAATTTTATCAGAAATATTTTCCTTGTAGATCTTCAATTTTATCATAAAATGTTTATAATTCCACTTTCAGTCAACTTAGAAATATTTTTATGCCTATCATTTTATCTGTATAATTCTCCATAATAATCTTCAATTTTAATGTTTTTCTATATTTTTTCAATTTTATCAGAAATATTTCCCTTGTAGATCTTCAATTTTATCAGAAAATGTTTATAATTCCACTGTCAATCAACTTAGAAATATTTTTATGCCTACCATTTTATCTGTAATTTTCCATGATAATCTTCAATTTTAATGTTATTTTATATATTTCTACAATTTTATTAAAAATATTTCCCATGTAAGTCTTCAATTCTGTCATAAAATGCTTCTACTTCCTTTTTCAATTATTTTAGCAATGTTTTTTATGTCTACCATTTTACTCTTTAATTTTCCATGAAAATTGTCAATCTTGTGTTTTTCTATACACTTCTTCAATCTTGCCAGAAACATTTTCCATATAAATCTTTAATTTTATCATAAAATGTTTTTGCTTCCTTTTTTAACCTCCTTTTTCAATAAAAAAGAAAAAAAGATACTAACTAGTGTTTCCCTGTTTTATAAAATCTCTAAATCAAGAGTAAATTATTGCATACCAGCCCCATATTGCATCTACTCTTTCTTTTTGTTGATATATTGCTTATTGGTCACAGATTTATTCCACATCTACTAATATATACTTGGTGAATTGGTAGATGTATCAGATGATACGGAGATGCAAATGCCAGTGTCTCTATTTAAAGTCAAGCTATACAAATATGGCTTCACACACAACTAATTGTAGTTTGAAAGAGTTAATAAGAAGCAACCTATATATGCTAAGGTCAATTTAGGTATGCTAGTTTCTAAGAGGGAATGAACAATAATATTGCAAGCCAGTAGTGGCAAACTACTGGGAATTTATATATAATTTGAATCCTAAAGTATGAGTAAATTTGAATATATAAGATTGAGACCATTGATTGTTTTTAGGTTTCTAAGTAGAAATAATGATAATAACTATGCAGCACCATAGTAAGGGCAGGACTTTAGTTTGATGTATAAACAGGTAGGAATCCTGACTTTACCACTAACTTTTTTGTATGGTATTGGACAAGCTTTTAAAACTTTTGTATCTCAGTACTTTGAAATATAAAAGGGGAATATGAGGGATGAATGCCCCACAGAATAATGGATTAGTTGTTATAATATGTGAAAAGCATGTCCCATATGCAAGATATATGAAATATGCCTCATAAAGTATAAACTATCATTACTAAATATGCACATACTACATTTCTAAAAAATTCCTGGAATGGAGCAAACTACTGTGTTTCTAAAAAGTTTAAAATAGAAGTATTCAGTGATATATGAGTATATATAAAGGTTAGTTCTTGGTGACAGTTAATACTATGTCTATTTAGAAGAATGATGGCAGTAGGCTCTCCCTTAGGACTTCTGATTTATCTAGCCTCAGGACCAAGTTCCTTCTTGTGCAACAGGTCTCAAATCCAATCAGAAAGTGATTGATTACTTCTATAATATGTGTGCCAGAATTTTACCAGTGGGTGTATCTTTACAAGCCAGTTATTATTATAGCTCTCAGAGTTCAGAGTTCACAGATATGATTATTACTTTTGTTTGCCACAGTGTTTATACAGGTAAAATTCTCTATAATCAAATGTCTCCTTCCTTATATGGTACATAGTAAAGCATGCAGAGTCAACATCAAGTTCTAGAGGGTAACCAAAAGCAATGGCAATATTTTGTATTGTATATGTGTGTCTATCCAACCCTCACTAACAGTTCAAATGGCTGTAATCCACAACCTAGTACTGGGCTTTTTGTTTGAACAGGCCTTCCCAATATAATTTTGTTAAAGGTAAAAGGGTATTTGCTTTCTCAATACTTATCTTTATACCCATAGACAAATTCATCTTTCAACCCTCATCAGATAAGCTTGGTTGCCGTAGATGATAATAAAAATAGAGGCTTTGAATTGGACAATGTGAAGAGAATAAGACAATGGAGTGTTCAGAACTAATATACCACTTCTTCTTCCTGAAAAGCTCAGGTGTCATCACCAAAGAAGGAATGGAAAGAAGGAGTCAAAGATCCAGAGACATTGTCTGACTGAATCAAAATAGTGTTTTCTTGATGTGATAAAGCTGATGCATACATGAACTCATAGCTGGGGTGAATACATGCAGAAGGTCAAACCAACCAAAATCCCAAAGTGGGTTGGAGAGGGACTCCTAACGTCACCATTCCGTTATGTCCCCTTTTGCTCTCTATTTCTGTGACAAACACAATAATCAAAAACAACCTGTGGAGGAAAGAGTCCATTTGTGCTACACTGCCATATCACAGTCTGTCTCTGGGGAAAGTCAAGCAGAAACTCAAGACATAGGGCATAGAGGAATACTACATACTATGTTGCTCCTTATGGCTTGCCCAGGCAAACCTTTTATATATCCCAACACCAGCATGGCCTCCGTGAGATGAGACTTCCCATATCAATCACTAATAAAGACACAGACTTTATAAAGGCTAATATGATGGAGGCAATTTCTCAGTTGATATTTCCCTCTCCAGATATGTCTATATTTGTAACAAATTGACAAAAACAAACCACAATAGTTGAGGAAGTACTGACAATTGATGGGTGCTGGAGGAGTGGGAATCAGTTTTATTTAGAAATGTGTTGGGGAATGGGTTTATATACTGTGTATTCAGATGCTGACTTCTTTTTTTTCGCTTTTTCATTAATCTGTTTCTTTACCCCAATCGCTGCCTCCCCACCTCTGTAATCCCCCTTATGTGTCCATCCATCCATGCTCATTCACTTCTCCTCTGATAGGGGAGACCCATAGGTGTCACCCCATCCTGGCACACTAAGTCTCACAGGGCTAGGCACATCATAAGCTGAATTATATGCCCAAACATCTGCTTGCAATCTAGATGATGACATAGTAAAGCATCACCAATCTCAAGGCTATGCAAAAATTGTGTTCTATTCACCTATAATTGGTTCATAAAAGAGCTGATCAGCCAGTTAGCTGGGCAGAAGAGATGAGGCAAGACTTCCAATCTGAGTTAGGGGGTCCCAAAGGAAACAAAAGAGTAGATAAGGACTAGGAGGAGAGAAAGGCATGGAATAACTATGTGGAGAGAACATGAGTATTTGCCATGAGATTGTAATGAGAAAACAGCCATGAGGACACCGTGAACCAGAATGATCCAGTGTAAGACCAAATTACAGGTGACAGGATATTTGACTAGATATTAGCAGCCTAGTAATGTTAGAATAGATCAGAATCTGCCCAGCTATTAGTGCATAGTTTTTTAATAAAATATCCAGGACTCTATGTCTTCATTCAGGGTTTAACTGAATGCATTGTAGGTAGAAGTGCTCTGTTGTTATTTGGGAGCAAAATGAGCATTAGAAAACTTGCCAAAATTACTTTTACAGGAATGTGTTTCTTAATAGACTATCCATGCTCCAGTAGAAGGTCCTGTGCCCATACACATATCGGCAGCACTAAATAACCTCAGTTAGTTTAAATATAGCACACATGAAATTAGAAGGGAAGATGATAGAGGAACAGAAGGGTAGATTTGATCAAAACATATTATATGTGCATGTGAAATTATCAAATAATAAAAATAAGTACAAGTATATATGTTAAAATTTTGTTAAGTTTTATAAGGCTAATTTGTAGGGGTTTTGGATATTAGGTTAGAAGATTTTGATTCTATTAAAATGTACTTAAATGCTTCATATACAAATTTAAATCTATTATATTTTCTTTACTTCACTGAAGTAAAATAAATAGCATTTAGGGGACAGTAAGGTGGCACAGTGAGTAATGGTACTTTTTACTGACTGAGTTCAACCCCTAGATAGTAATGGTTTAAGAAAAGAATATGCCCACATAAGTTGTCCTATTATTTCCCTATGCACACCATGCACATACTTACACTGAGTGTACATACACACATATCCACACATGTCAAGAGACAACTGAGAGATTAAATAAATGTAATTTTATAAAAAGATATGACTCAGAAAGTGAGAAAATAACTTATTTCAAATATACAATAATATTGACAAGTAATATTACAGATTATTATGTTATTTTTACTATGATTATTTATACCTATAATAAATTTAAGCAGCAACCGCATTTCGACATTTGCCTTTCAACTTATTCTACAAAACATTTGTAAACTATGTCCAATTTTATTGCATCTTGCTTGACAGAAGAATTTCTTGATCTGCTTAATATGGAACAGTTAACTGATGATAATTCCTTTCCAAGCACTTAAGGCATCAACACAACACTCATTTGGTTCTTCAAGCACCATTAAATTAAACCACTAACAGCACTATATAGTGTTAGTAGTACATGTAATTATAAGTCTTTGGTGTTTATCAGTGGGACACTATCTCCAAATATCCAGCTACCCAGGTGATGGCTCCAATATCCCATCTAATCAAGACAGGTAATTGCTAAAGTGATATATGGCTAAGTATGTCACTATCAACATTGCTTACGTGGGAGAGAGCATGCTAAAAATTCTAAGAATTATTTAATACTCTTAAATTCAACATGTGATCTTATTGAACTAAGAGTATAGGAAATATAATTTTTGATGTAAGCTGTTAAATTATGTTTAGTAAAATATCAGATTTATGTTTTAAGAAACCTCAATATTTTAGGATAAACATCGGCAACTGGAATGAATAAACTGAAAAGCAGCGATTGTACATTCTTTTTCTGAGTGTTAATTTGAAATCTAGTTTATTTCTACCTTTATATGACAAACATGTTTTATTTCCTATGAAATCACAAACAGCTCTAAAGAAGTAATATCACCCACTAATATATTAGTTTTTATGAGAAATATATTTTATTTACCAAACACTTCTTGAATTTGGCATTCAATTTCTTGTCTTCTCTAGGTATGTGAATCATATATTCATTATATGATCTCTGAGCAATCCAAAATGGAGGACTATCAAAATATATTATGGTAATATATATGTGAATTATGAAATATGTCATTTGCTTATACTCAATTAACCTGCATCTCAGGTAATATAATATGGACCACAAAGCTTTGAAGAGGACAATCATAATTTTTATTGGTTTTATATTTTTAGCTTATTGTTTTGCCATTGAAAATTTACCTCAATTGATTTTACTATGGTTCTGTATTGAATAAGCTTGACTAAATGACAAATCATTTAGTTCTTGTAACTCTTATCTGTTTACTGTGTGTGTGTGTGTATTTGTGTGTGTGTGTGCATTTGTTTGTATGTTTGTTTGTGTGTGTTTGTGTGTGTGTGTGTATACTAGCATATACAGTCATACACAACAAATAAGCAACAACCATATAACATGAATTATATTTCCAGTCAAAATCAGCAAACAGTGTCAATAGGAATTTAATATTCAGGGGTCAGACTGATTAGGAACTGAGTATGAGGGAGTTACGATGTGATTTACGAAGACAGAGAGACTTAAAACAATCCAATACAGTTCAAGGGGTAGTATATGACATCTGAAGAAACTGGAGATGATAGCCACATCTTAGTCCAGAGATAAACAAAATATGAAGACCAATTAATAAAATGACAGAGAAGCACATCCTCACCAGTAGACACATGGAAAACTAAATGTTGTATGCCAGTGGCTTTCAGGATGATGAAAAGAGGGTTTGACTCAGAAAAGCATGAATAGGAATACAAACTTCATCACTTGTACTACTTACTGTTTCTAGGCTTGGAATAAGGTCTCTGAAACTGAATGTAAAATAAAAATATGTTTTTACATGGCATTTTGTTCATAGTGGGTAATCAAAAATAGAAACAAGTTCTATGAGAATATGAAAGAGCACGTACAAATAATTTTTTTCTCAAGAAGATATGTCCTTATAGGTTTCTTTAAGAATCATTTAGTGGTTAAGCATGCTAATTTAACTATTTCAAGCATTTCTGATTACACTGGAAAGGGAAACTGCATAACCAGGTTTCTCTCATAAAGTTATTTATTCAATTATATATATATATATTCAATTATATTCGATTTAATATATATAATTCAAATATGATTCAACCATATATTCAACTAAATTAGATTCTAAATACAAATGATGTATAACACACATTAATTAAAAACTAAATCCACACAAATTTTACCTCAATACTGGGCATCATTGCTTCCTTAGAAATTGTAAAAATCGAAAATAATACAGGGAACTATACTTACTGTCTTAGAAATTATATTTAAAATGCTAGAAATGAATAATAGCATAAGCATAAATTAAAGAACACACAGATTGACTTGTCTGTGAGTATATAGATTCACTATTTAGAAAATATTTTAGCGATTGTATAAGGCACCTAAAGTTAATACGGAGATTATTATTAGAACCAATAAATTAAAAATTCCAATTCCAGAAAAAAAAGCAAAACAAAATCTCACTAGTAACCACAAGTACAGGCTTTTAAATTTTTAAAATGAACAAGAATACTATATTAAAACATATATATGACTTTGAAATTTGTTTTCAATGTAAAAGCATATGAAAAGAAAATGAGATTAGCAAGAAACAAAATTTTATTTACTTGTAACTTACATATGAAAATTCACATATATATTTAGCAATATCTTTTAAAGAATAAGTTTGCAAGAGTTCTAGGGAGATAGAAGGATTTGGAGGGAAAGTGATATTATTATACTTTAATCTCAATTCTCAAATTTTATTTAAAGGATTACTCTTAAAAGGTGTGTAAAATAGTATTCCAAGTTTAAAGGTGGTCAGAGATAACACAGATGTTGAAAAGTCTATAGCCTTTTTATCTATCATCATTAAAAGATTAAAAGCTGTAATACTGTGGCACTCAAAGAATGTCTCATCTTTGGTTCTCAGCATCTCAAGGGACTCACAACCATCTGTAACTCCAGCTTCAAAGGATCTGGCAGCCTTTTCTTCACAAGCTCATATTTACACATTACACACACAAACATACACACACATATACAAATACATATACATATGTATATATACATATTTATATATATACTTATGTGTGTAAACATATATATATATATATATATATATATACACACACACACACATACATACACTTAAGGACCCACTGGTACATGTTTACTTTAATGTAATGAATCCTAAGACTCAATCATAGTAATGAAATTTATGTTGAACTGAGGCACCTTCTGTTCCATAAATCACTATGCAGCTCAGCTACTACCTAAAAAATGTAATCAAGAGCCCAATTCAGTAGTATATTTTTACTGCATATATTTGAGTAACAACCAATCATAAAAGACAATGTTTAGCCAGTGTAAGGCTTCCAATTAATATGAACAAACACTCAAGAAAGTTTGTATTTCCTTTTTATAA
Organism: Tokudaia tokunoshimensis; assembly: GCA_036184795.1. Taxonomy (NCBI): domain Eukaryota; kingdom Metazoa; phylum Chordata; class Mammalia; order Rodentia; family Muridae; genus Tokudaia; species Tokudaia tokunoshimensis. Next base: position 81,350,747 of record BTHU01000023.1, read on the forward strand.
ATATAAATATTTCTTGCTTGGTTGTAGAACATAAATATATGAACCTCTTCTGCTTTCCAGTGCTATCTGGTTCACAACTTGCTCAACTCTTTTAAGTTAAATGTGTCCAACGATGTTTTCTTTGAATAATAATAATGATAATAATAACAATAATGTTTCTTAGAAAACTATAAATTAATATGCTTATTATTTTTCATGAGACAATAAAGTAAAAATATCTATACATTCTAAATCACCTATTATGACTAAAATGACTGCCAAGAGAAATGACAAAGTGAAAGTTTAGAATTTGTACTAAAAATTAAATGATAATATATGAATGCATTTTGAAAGTAGAAAAGCAATGTGTTAGAACTGGTGGTTAGAAGTATAGCATTATTGCATATCTTGAAAGTTTTATAATTGTCAAATATTAAAAAGTATAATTCATGATCATGGAGTCAAATATGAACAAATATAAGTAGAACAGAATTGAAAATCTTTATCCCATGAGGAATGGGGCATTGTATATGAAAGAAATATATGATAAAATAGGATTTATACAAAAGGACTGTTTAAAGACAACTTAACACATGACATAAGAGAATGATATAGACTGTATATGTGAGTACTCAGAAAATATATAAATAAGGCTCATCACTATAGCATTTTGGAAAATGAACTGTAGATGAAATAAAGAGGTAAATATCTATGAAAGTAATACTCTTGGGAAACTGATATTAAACAGAATGCTAACGATCCCTGAAGAATTATCCATTTTAAAGCAATAAGACATAATGGATGAAAAATACAGAACTTGAGCTCAGGAGTGCTGAGAGGCCTGAGAGCACAGGTAGGACCACACCTGCTGCTCAGAGGAACTCTTCCAGAACCCTCAGGTGGGAGCCTTCCTGTTTCTGTCTCCAGCTGGGGACCATCCTCTGCCACAGTGTGCATACCCAGGTGGCACAGGGAGATAGCTAACCTCCCAGGACTATGGAGAGTCCTGAGAGCATAGAGATGATCCTGGGCCACAGAGCTACATAAACAAACACCACCACAGGAGAGCTGGTATCCCAGAAGTGCCTACATACCTGTGTGCACAGAGAGAACAGAAATCCCAGGAGTACAGATACACAGGCCTACAGTACTGATAAGCCATAGTCAGAGACAGCAAGACCAGATAACACCAGAGATAACCAGATGGCAAAAGACAAACACAAGAACATTACCAATGGAAACCAAGGCAACATGGTAACATCCAAACCCAGTTCTCCAACAACAGCATGTCCTGGATGATCCAACACACAGGAAAAGCAATAGCTGGATTTAAAAATCACATCTCATTATGCTGGTAGAGGACTTCAAGAAGGACATAAATAACTCCCTTAAAGAAATACAGGAGAACATGGTTCAGTAGGTAGAAGCCTTTAAAGAGGAAACAAAAAACCCCTTAAAGATATACAGGAGAATGTGGGACAACAGTTAGAAGCCCTTAATGAGGAAACAAGAAAATCCTTTAAACACAGGAGAACATTGGTCAACAGATAGAAGCCCTTAAAGAGAAACACAAATATCCCATAAAGAATTACAGGAAAACAAAAACAAACAAGTGAAAGAACTGAACAAAACCATCCAGGATCTAAAAATGAAAGTATAAACAATAAAGAAATCTCAAAGGAAGACAACTCTAGAGATAGCAAACCTTGGAAAGAAATCAGGAGTCATATATACAAACATCAACAACAGAATAAAAGAGATAGAATAAAGAATCTTAGGTGCTGAAGATACCATAGAAAACATTGAAAAAAAAAGTCAAAGAAAACGCAAAATGCAAAACGTTTGTAACTCAAAACATCCAGGACATCCAGGACACAATAAGAAGACCAAACTTAAGGATTATAGGTATAGAAGAGAGCAAAGATTTCCAGATTAAATATCTTCAGCAAAATTATAGGAAAAATCTTCCCTAACCTAAAGGCAGGGATGCCCATGGACATACAAGAAACCGACAGAACTCCAAATAGACTGGACCAGAACAGAAATTCCTGCTGGCACATAATAATCAAAACACCAAATACAATAAAGAAAGAAAGAATATTAAAAGCAGTAAGGGAAATTTTCCCCTGTGTCCATATGCTCAAGGGTATACCCCAGTTTCTTTTCTATTAGTTTCAGTGTGTCTGGTTTTATGTGGAGATCCTTGATCCACTTGGACTTGAGCTTAGTACAAGGAGATAAAAATGGATTGATTTGCATTTTTCTGCATGTTGACCTTGATTTGAACCAGCACCATTTGTTGAAAAGGCTATCTTTTTTCCACTGGATGGTTCTAGCTCCTTTGTCAAGGATCAAGTGAACATAAGTGTATGGGTTCATTTCTGGGTCTTCAATTCTATTCCATTTTTCAACCAAAAGTTGTCAAAAAAAGATAAGGAGGGACAGTTCATACTAGTCAAAGGAAAAATCTACCAAGATGAACTCTCAATTATAAACATCTAGGCTCCAAATGCAAGGGCACCCACATTCATAAAAGAAACTTTACTAAAGCTCAAAACACATTTCACCCCACACAATAATAGTAGGAGACTTCAACATCCAAATCTCAGCAATGGACAAATCAATGGAAACAGAAAATAAACAGCCACAGTGAAACTAACAGAAGTTATGAACCAAATGAATCTAACAGATATTTATAGAACATTCTATCCTAAAACAAATGAATATACCTTCTTCTCAGCACCTCATGGTACCTTCTCCAAAACTGACCACATAATTGGTAACAAAACAGGCCTCAACAGATATGGGAATATTGAAATAATTCTGTGCACCCTATCAAATTCCCAGGGTCTAAGTCTGGTCTTAAGTTAAAAGAAAAACAAAAAACAAAACAAAAAAAAAAAAACAATGGAAAATGCACATGCACATGGACAATGAAAAATGCTCTACTCAATGATAACTTGGTCAAGGAAGAAATAAAGAAAGAAATTAAAGACTTTTTAGAATTTAGTGAAAATCAAGACACATCAACCCAAACGTATGGGACACAATTAAAGCAGTGCTAAGAAGAAAACTCATAACACTAAGTGCCTCCAAAAAGAAAATGGAGATACCTTACACTAGCAGCTTGACAACACATGTGAAAGCTGTATAACAAAAAGAAGCAAATACACCCAAGTGGAGTAGACTGCAGGAAATAAACTCAGGGCAGAAATAATCTAAATAGAAAGAAAAAGAACTATAAAAATGATCAACAAAACCAGGAGCTGGTTCTTTGAGAAAATCAACAAGATAGTTAAACCCTTAGGCAGACTAACCACAGGGCACAGAGAGACTACCCAAATTAATAATATCAGAAATTAAAAGGGAGAAATAACAACAGAAACTGTGTAAATTCAAAAAATCATCAGATCACACTACAAGAGCTTATACTCACCAAAATTGGAAAATCTGGAAAACATGGAAAATTTTCTAGATACATACCAATTGCCAATGTTAAAACAAGATCAGATAAACCATGTAAATAGCCCCCTAAGTACTGAGGAAAAAGAAGCAGTCATTGACAGTCTCCAAACCAAAAAAAAAAAAGCCCAGGACCAGATGAGTTTAGTGGGGAATTCTATCAGACTTTCAAAGAAGACCTAATACCAACACTCAACAAACTATTCCACAAAATAGAAACACAAGGAACACAACCCAATTCATTCTATGAGGCCACAATAACACTTATACCTAAACCAAACAAAGACCAAACAAGGAAAGAGTACTTCAGGACAATTTCCTTTCTGAACATTGATGCAAAAACACTCAATAAAATTCATGCCAACAGAATCCAAGAATATATCAAAACAATAATTCACCACAATCAAGTAGGCTTCATCCCAGGGATGCAGGGCTGGTTCAATACATGGAAAGCCATCAATGTAATCAACTACATAAACAAACTCAAAGAGAAAAACCACATGGTCATTTCATTAGATGCTGAAATAGCATTTGACAAAATTCAGTTTCCCTTCGTGTTAAAAGTTTTGCAGAGATCTAGAATTCAAGGTCCATACCTAAACATAGTAAAAGCAATTTAAAACAAACCAGTAGACAACATCAACATAAATGGAGAAAAACATGAAGCAATCCCATTAAAATCAGGGACCAGACAAGGCTAACCACTCTCTCCCTATCTATTCAATAATAGTACTCGAAGATCTAACTAAAGCAATTAGACAACAAAAGGAGGTCAAAGGCATACAAATTGGAAAGGAAGAAGTCAAATACCACTATTTGCAGATGATAAGATCATATACTTAAGTGACCCCAAAATTTCCACCCTAGAACACCTAAAGCTGATAAACAACTTCAGCAATGTGACTGGATATAAAATTAACCCAGACAAATCAGTAACCTTCTTCTACTCAAACAATAAACAAGATGAGAAAGAAATTAGTGAAGTGATACCCTTCACAATATTTACAAATAATATTATATACCTTGGTGTGACTATAACCAAGCAAGTGAAAGATATGTATGATAAGAGCTTCAAGCCTCTGAAGAAAGAAATACAAGAAGATCTCAGAAGATGGAAAGATCTCCCATGCTCATAGATTGGCAGGATCAATAAAGTACAAATGGCCATCTTGATGAAAGCAAACTACAGATTCAATGCAATTCCCCTCAAAATTCCAAATCAATTCTTCATAGAGCTGGAAAGAGCAATCTGCAAATTCATTTGGAATAACAAAAAAACCCAGGATAGTGGAAAATATTCTCCACAACTAAAGAATTTCTGGGGCAAATCACCATCCCGAACCTCAAGCACTACTACAGAGCAAAAGTGATAAAACTGTATGGTAGGAAGATCAATGGAATAGAATTGAAGACCTGGAAATGAACCCATACATCTAAGGTCATGTGATATTTGACAAAGGAGTTAAAAATATCCAGTGGAAATAGACAACATTTTTAACAAATGGTGCTGGATCAACTGGAGGTCAGCATGTAAAAAATGCAAATCAACCCATTCTTATCTCCTTGTACGAAGCTCAAGTCCAAGTGTATAAAGAACCTTCACATAAAACCAGATACACTGAAGCTTATAGAGGAGAAAGTGGGGAAGAACCTTGAACACATGGGCACGAGGGGAAATTTCCTGAACAGAGCACCAATGGCTTATTCTCTAAGAACAAGAATCATCAAATGGGACCTCATAAAACTGCAAAGCATCTGTAAGGCAATGGAAACTGTCAACAGGACAAAACAGCAACCAACAAATTGGGAAAAGATCTTTACCAATCCTACATCTGATAAAGGGCTAATATCTAATGTATACAAAGAACTCAAGAAGCTAGACTCCAGAGAGTCAAATAACCCTATTAAAAATGGGGTACAGATCTAAACAGAGAATTCTCAACTGAGGAAGCTCGAATAACTGTGAAGCACCTAAAGAGATGGTCAGCATCCTTCCTTATCAGAGAAAGGCAAATCAAAACAACACTGAGATTCCACCTCACACCAGTCAGAATGGTTAAGATGAGAAACTCAGGGGACAACAGATACTGACAAAGATGTGGAGAAAGAGGAACTCTCCTCCTTTGCTGGTGGGGTTGCAAGCTGGTATAAGCACTCTGGAAATCAGTTTGGTGGTTCCTCAGAAAATTAGACATAGTACTACCTGAGGACACAGGTATACCACTCCTGAGCATATACCCAGAAGATGCTCCAATAGGTAATAAGGACACATGCTCCACTATGTTCATAGCAGCCTTATTTATAATAGTCAGAAGCTGGAAAGAACCCAGATGTCCTTCAACAGAGGAATGGATACAGAAATTGTGATATAAATGCACAATGGAGTATTATTCAGCTATTAAAAACAATGAATTCATGAAATTCTTAGGCAAATGAATGGAACTAGAAAGTGTCATCCTTAGTGAGGTAACCCAATCACAAAAGAACATACATGGTATGCACTCACTAATAAGTTGATATTAGCCCAAAAGCTCAGAATAAACAAGATACAACTCACAGACCAAATGAAGCTCAAGAAGAAGGAAGACCAAAGTGTGGGTGCTTCGGTTTTTCTGAGAAAGGGAATAAAACACTCACAGGAGCAATTATGGAGACAATATGTGTGGCAGAGACTGAAGTAAAGGCCATCCAGAGACTGTCCTACCTGGGGATTCATCCTATATACAGTCACCAAACCCCGACACTTTTGTGGATGACAAGGAGTGCGTGCAGAAAGGAGGCTGATATGGCTGTTTCCTGAGGGACCCTTCCAGAGCCTTACAGATGTAGAGGCAGATGCTAGAAGCCAATCATTTGACTGAGCGCAAGGTCCCCTATGGAGGAGTTGGAGTGAGGACTGGAGGAACTGAAGGGTTTTGCAGCTTCATGGGAAGAATGATCATGTTGGCCAACCAGACCCCTCAAGGCCTCCCAGGGACTAAGACATCAACCAAGGTGTACATATGGTTCTAGCCACATTTGTAGCAGAGGGAAGCCTCGTTGGGTATCAGTGGGAGGAGAGGTCCTTGGTCCTATGAAGGCTCGATAGATGTCCCAGTGTGTGGAAATCAAGGGGGGTAGGTGGGAGTGGGTTGGGTGGAGGAGCATCTTCCTGGAGGCAGGGAGAGGGAGGATGCGTTGGGAGTTCTCTGGGAGGGGAGAAAATGGGAAAGGGTATAACATTTGAAACGTAAATGAAGAATATACTCAATAAAAAATAAAAATATTAAATACCAGAAGGATCTCAACTAAACAATCTTACAGTGCACTCAGGGTCCCAGAAAAATAAGAACAGGTCTAGCCCAATACCAGTCCATGGCAAGAAATAATGAAGATCAAAATAAATGTTTAAAAAAAAAAGTAAAAGAAAGAAAAGTACAGAACTTGAAATGTAAAAGCCTCTCTTTGGTTTTGGACCAAGAACAAGAGACTGCGGTGCATATTTTACCTATCAAAGCAGATGCAGCCTCCAGGTTCTTCCAGACTCCCTGACTCCCTACATGTCAAACCCTGTCCCAAATCTTGAACTTACCAGCCTAAGGACTGGGCTGCCCTTCCCCAAGAAGCTCATCTCCATATAATCCAGATATTTTTATCTCTCCTGCTCTTCTCTCTCTCTCTCTCTCTCTCTCTCTCTCTCTCTCTCTCTCTCTCTCTCTCTCTCTCTCTCTCTCTCTCTCTCTCTCTTCTCCTGCCCTTTCTCTCTTTCTCCTCCCCCCAATCACTCCCCATGATAACTCTCCTGACCTCAATCCTTGGGGTCAGTAAACTCCCCTGAGAGTAGCTTCCCAATAAATCAGCCCTTAATATAATCTATTTCATTGGTTTAGGAGAAGTAACCTATGACTCTCTTTCAGTAGAACTCAAGACTAACTTAAAATGGGAAGCTGAGTTTAAAATATAACACAGCATTTAATATAGTAATCATTTAAAATGATAAAGGCAATTTTTTCTTAGTAGCATATCAATATGAAGTCAGCACCAAAAGCTACCAACATATGGCAAACCTTAAATTAACTGTTTCCAGCACTAACAATGACTAGATCCTTACAGAATTCAATTTGAACTTGGACTTCACTCATACTTTACATACTCTACTTCTTCACAACCACTTTTGCTTTTCACACCTGTCCCCCTACTTTGAGTTTTTCCCCTATGTAAGTTGTCTTGTTCTTGCCTTTACCCTGCAACTTTTCACAAGCACAACACACAACAGAGTAATTGTTCTAAGATGCAATTCTGGCCATGTCACCACCATTCTGCTACCTCACCTAAAAGTTTCAGATCAATTGCAACACTGAATACTTTGTTGAATATGTTCTGTAAACTAAGACCTCAATATTTTCCCAAAATAGTATCTCACACTCATTTCGTTTCTTTTTAAGTAAAGTAATACATTAAGTTAATCAAAATACAGTCATTCATATTTCAATGATCAGAGAGCACCCATTGCTTAATCAAAGTCTGCCAATTTTCCCTACATACACTCCACAAAAAACTGACTGGCCCTTAAGGTAGTAGAGTACAGTGTAAAAAGTACAGTATAGAGTACAGAATAAAGGGAAGCAAGAGTTTATTGACTCTAGACCTATAATTACAAAATTGCCATTGAATATCTGTACTTTATCATCTGATAAGCAACTCAAACTCATTACCAAAACCAGGGTTCAATTCTTCTCCTGCTAAAACATCTCCATTACTTTTGAACACAAGAAGGTACTAGAAAAGGTCAATAAATGTTTGCTGCCCTTCATCATGTACTTTACACTGTGCTTTTTAATATATATATGTGTGTGTGTGTGTGTGTGTGTGTATGTATGTGTGTATACATGTATATGTATATATACTCTATATACTCATATAAGTATATATATATACATCTATTTAGATAGATAGATAGATAGATAGATAGATAGATAGATAGATAGATAGATAGATAGATAGATAGATAGATAGATATGCTTACTAAAGGTAGAGGTGAGTCAGCAAGTAAAGTTAGAAAAAAAACAAAGGATCTTGATTATGAGAAAAATTATTGCAGAAGAGAATATAGCTTCCCACCAATATTACAGTGCCTAATTATGAGCAACTTCTTACCCAGAATTTGGGTTCTTTTTTGGGCACGCTCTAACATGGTTTGTGAATATATTATCATTCTTTTAATTGAAGTAAAACATTAACTTGGTTTAGAAAGTTAAATATCAGAATACCTATAACCTAACCAATCAGTGTCCTGTTTTACCTACCCACCCCCATATTCCATTTTCTGCTTCTTCATGATATACTTGTTAATGTTCTTTGCCTATATCTTCCATTATTTAGTTCCATATTTGTAAAGAATATACTGGCCTTGAACAGCCTGCTAAACCAGGAAGCTTCCATTCTCTATGAACCTTTCCTCCTACCTTTATCACACCTGTGAATCCTACACCATACAAGTAAGCTTTTCTTCCCCTACCTATCTTCACTACTGCCTGAGTCCTCTTCCTCAAGCCACGATGCCATGAGCAGTCTGCTATTCCCAGGGGAACTCCATTATCCTATCACCTCTCTGTCCACCTTAAATAGACCTGTGAATTCTGATCTATACAGGTAAGCTTTCCTTCCCTCACCCATCTTCCATGAAAGCTGAGTACTCAGGAGCAGGAGGGGAAGCCTATCTCCCCTGAGCAGCCTGCTATCCCAGGGGGACCTATATTCTCCAGCCACCTCTCCTCCCACTTTCATCAGACCTGCAGACCCTGAACCCTACAGACCTGTAGATAAGGAACCATATATCAAAAGAATACACATTAGAGGCCTACCACACCAGGAAGATCCAGATGTACACACACACACACACACACACACACACATTAAAACAGGAACATCCAAGGAAAAAAGCGATCTAAATGGCTAAAAGCACTTCAAAGAAAACAATGAACAAAGCCAGGACAACGTGACACCTTCAGAGCACAGCTACACTACTACAGCAAAACTTTGATACACTAAAAAAAAAAAAAAAAAAAAGCACAAAAAAATGACAAGTACAATATTATAGGGAAGATAAGGCCTTTAAAAAGGAAAAATAAATAAATCAATTAAAGAAATACAGGAAAATACTTTTAATCAGGTGAAGGAAATAAAATTGTGCAAGATATGAAAATGGAAACAGAAACAATAAAGCAAACAATGAGTTTATCCTGGAGATGGAAAATCTAGAGAAAAGAACAGGAACAACAGATGCAAGCATCACCAACAATACAAAACATGGAAGAAAGAATTTCAGGCATAAAAGATGTGACAGAAAAAAATTGATACATCAGTCAAAGAAAAGGTTAAACCTAAAATATTCCTGACATAAAACACCAGGGAATCTGGGACACCATCATATAAACAAGCTGAAAGAAAAAAATTGCATTATTGTAGTATTATATGTTGAAAAAGCCATTGATAATATCTAATACACCTTTATGTTAAAGATATTAAAGAAATCAGGGATAAAGGGCACATACATAAACACAATCAAAGCAATATACAGAAAGCAAATAGCAACATCAAAATACATGAAGAGAAACGTGAAGCAATCCCACCAAAACCAGGGAAAAGACAAAGCTGCTCAATCTCTCTTCATCTATTCAGTATAGTACTTGAAGTTCTAGCCAGATCAATAAGATAACTAAAGGAGATCCAGAAGATACCAACTGTAAAGGAAGAAGTCAATGTATAACTATTCACAGAAGATAGTATACATTTTGTAGGATGTTGGAGCATCTTTTGTGTATATCCCCAAGAGTGGTATAGCTGGATCTTGTGGTAGAAATATTCCTAGTTTTCTGAGAAACTCCCAAATTACTTTCCAAAGTGATTATACAAGTTTGCACTCCTATCAGCAGAGGAGAAGTGTACCTCTTGCTCCAAATCATCACCATCATGTGTTATCTCTTGAGTTTTTGATCTTAGCATTTCTGATGGTTGTAAGATGAAATCTCAGAGTTGTTTTGATTTGCATTTCCCTGATAACTAAGGACTTTTAACATTTGTCTAAGTGTTTGTTGGCCATTTGAGATTCCTCTGTTGAGAATTCTATTTAGCTCTCTGCCCCAATTTTTAATTGGGTTACTGGGGATGTTAGTGTCTTAATTATTGGGTTCTTTATAAATTTTGGATAGTAGCCCTCTGTCAGCTAGAAGACTGGTAAACATACTTTCCCAATCCGTGGGCTGCTGTTCTGTCCTATTGACAGTGTCCTTTGTCTTACAGAAGCTTTGCATTTTCATGAGGTCCCATTTATCAATTATTGATCTCAATACCTGAGCCATTTGGTGTCTGTACAGGAAATTGTCTCTGGTACCAATACATTCAAAAGTATTTCCCACTTTCTCATCTATAATATTTAATGTATCTGATTTTATGTTGAGGTCCTTCTTCCTTGTGGACTTGAGTATTGTGTAGGGTGATAAATGGATCTTTTTTCAATCTTCTACATATAGAAATAGTTAAATCAGCACTGTTTGTTGAAGATGTTTTCTTTTTCCATTGTATGGTTTTGGTTCTTTGTCAAAAATCAAGTGTCCATAGGTGTGTGGGTTTATTTCTGCCTCTACAATTCTATCCCAATGATCAACATGTCTATCTCTATCAACACCATGCATTTTTTTATGACTATTGCTCTATAGTACTGCTTAAGTTCAGGGATAATGAGTCTTTCTGAAGTTCTCTTATTGTTCAGGATTGTTTTGGATATCTTGGGTTTTTTTGTTTTTTCATATGTAGTGCAGAAAGGTTCTTTCAAGGTCTATACAAAAATTGTGTTGGAATTTTGATAGGCATTGCAATAAATCTGTGTTTTTGGTAAGATAGCTCTTTTTGCTATGTTAATCTTACCTGTCCATGAGCACAGGAAATCTTTCCATCTTCTGAGTGATATCTTCTTAGATTTATTTCCTAAAGGACTGAAGTTCTTATCATACAGATCTTTCACTTGCTTGGTTAGAGTTACACAAAGATATATTATATTTTTCATGGTTTCTGTGAATTTCTTAATCAGCCTGTTTATCATTTGTATAAATGAGGGCTAATGTTTTATTTTCAGTTAATCTTGTATCCACCCACATTGTTTATCAGCTGTATGAAATTTTTGGTAAAATTATTGGGATTGCATATTTCTACCATCTTATCATCCACAAATAGCAATACCTGAACATTCTCCTTAACAAGTTAGGTCTTATTGATCTTTAGTTATCTTATTAATCTGGCTAGAACTTCAATACTATGTTGAATAGATAGGGAAAGAATGGGCAACCTCATCTTGTTCTGACTTTCATGAAAAGTTTCTCTCCATTTAGTTTGATGTTGGCTATATGCTTGCTGTATATTGATTTGATTATCTTTGGGTATGTGGCCTGTATCCTTGATTTCTCTAATACCTTTAACATGAAGGATATTATCAAAGGCTTCTTCAGCTTCTAGTGAGATAATCATATGATATTGTTCTTTCAGTTTGTTTATATGGTGGATTACATTGATGGATTTTCACATATTGAACCATCCCTTTACCTTTAGGAAGAAGCTTACTTGATCTTGACAGAGGATGTCTTTCATGTGTTCCTGGATTTGGTTTGTGAGTATTTTGTTGTGGATTTTTGAATCATTGTTCATGAGAGAAATTGATCTTAAGTTCTTTCTTTGTTGAGTCTTTGTGTAGTTTTGGTATCATGGTGACTGTGACCTCATAGAATGAGTTTGGAAGTGTTCCTTCTGTGTCTACTTTGTCATCTGGTTTAAGGACTATTGGTATTAGCTCTTCTTTGAAAGTCTGGTAGAAAACCCAGACACTATTGTTGATGCCAAGAAGAGCTTGCTGAGAGAAGACAGATATAGTTGTCCCCTGAGAGGCTCTTCCAGAGTCTCACAAATACAGAGGCAGATGTTCACAGTCAACTATTGGACTGAGCACAGGTTCCCCAATGGAGGAGTTAGAGAAAGGACTGAAGGAGTTGAAGGGTTTTGCAATCCCATAGGAAGAACAACAATGTCAACCAACCAGACCCCAAGAGCTCCCAGGAACTAAACCACCAACCAAAGCATACACACGGAGGGACCCATGACGCCAGCTGCATATGTTGCAGAGGATGGCCTTGTTGGACATCAATGGGATAAGAGGCCCTTGGTCCTGTGAAGGCTTGATGCCCCAATGTAGGGGAATGCCAGAGCAGGGAGGTGGGAGTGGGTGGCTGGGTGGGGGAACACCCTCATAGAAGCAGGGGAAGAGTATGGTATAGGGGATTTTTGGAGGGGAAACTGGGAAAGGGGATAACATTTGATATGTAAATAAAGAAAATATGAAATAAAATAAAAAAATCTCTGGTAGAATTCGGCACAAAATCCATCTGACCTTGGGCTTTTGTTGTTGTTATGAGATTTTTAATGACTACTTTTATTTCTTTAGGAGTTACAGGACTTTTTAAGTCAGTTACCTGATCTTGATTTAACTTTAGAAGTGGTATCTATCTAGTAAATCATCCATTTCATTACTATCTTCCAATTTTCTGGACTAGAGTTCTTTGAAGTAAGACCTAAAGATTCTTTACATTTCCTCAGGGTCTGTTGTTACATCTCCCTTTTCATTTCTGATTTTGTTTATTTAGTTTCTGTCTCTCTGTCTTTTTGTTAGTTTGGCTAAGAGTTTGTTTACCTTTTTACTTTCTCAAAGAGGTAGCTCTTGGTTTTATTGATTCTTTATATTGTTTTCTTTGTTTCTGATTAATTGATTTCAGCTGTGATTTTGATCATTTCCTGCTTTCTACTTCTCTTTTGAACACTTTCTTTTCTAGAGTTTTTGGTTATAGTTTTAAACTGTTTGTATGAGAACTTTCTCATTCCTTTAAGGAGGTACTTTATGCTATGAAATTTCCTCTTAGCACTGCTTTCATTTTGAATCACAAATTTGGGTATGTTGTACCTTCATCTTCATTAAATCCTAGGAAGTCTTTGTTTCTTTATTTCTTCCCTGACCCTGAGATCATTTAGCAAATAGTTGTTCAATTTCTATGAGTGCATAGCCTTTCTGGTGTTTCTGTTGTTGTTGAAGTCCAACTTTAATCTATGGTGTTCTGATAAAATAGACGGTCTTATTATACATCCTTTGTATCTGTTGAGACTTTCTTTGTGACTGACTATATGGTTGATTTTGGAGAAGTATTCATGAGGTGTTGAGAAGAAAGTGTATTCTTTTACGTCTGAGCGGAATATTACACAGATTCCTGTTAAGTCCATGTGATTCCTAATATCTGTTAGTTTCACTGTTTTTCTGTTTAGTTTTTGACTGGGTGACCTGTCAGTTGGTGAGAATGAGGTGTTGAAGACTCCCACTGTTAGTGTGTAGGATTCAATGTGTGATTAAAGCCTTATCAACATTACTTTTTACAAATGTGGGTGCCCTTGAGTTTGAGGGCACCCACAAACACAAAATTGAGATCTTATTTCAGTAGTTTTTACTTTGATTAGTATTAAGCATCTTTCCATGTCTCTTCTGATTAATTTTGGTTGACAATCTATTTTGTTAGATATAAAAATGGCTACTCCAGCCGGGCGGTGGTGGCACACGCCTTTAATCCCAGCACTTGGGAGGCAGAGGCAGGCGGATTTCTGAGTTCGAGGCCAGCCTGGTCTACAGAGCAAGTTCCAGGACAGCCAGGGCTATACAGAGAAACCCTGTCTCGAAAAAAAAAAAAAAACAAAAAACAAAAATGGCTACTCCAGCCTGCTTCTTGGGTCCATTTGCTTGGACAACTTTTTTCCAGCTCTTTACTATAGGGTAATGTTGATTTTTATTGGTGATTTGTGTTTCTTGTGTACAGGAGATTTATGGATCCTGTTTTCGCATCCACTTTCTTAGCCTGTGACTTTGTATTGGGGAATTGAGTCTATTGATATTGATAGATATTAATTACCAGTGATTGTTATTTCCTGTTATTTTGATGTTGGTAATGTTAGTGTGTATGTGTGTGTATGTGTGTTTCACTTGTTTTTGTTTATATGAAATGACTTACTTCCTATATTTTCTTAGATGTAGTCATCTTTCTTGAGTTGGAGTTTTCCTCCTAGTATTTTCTGTAGGTGTGGATTTATGGAGAGAGAGTGTTTGAAATTAAATTTGTATCGCTTCTCGGCCTTTTGGCTAAGATCAAGTGTGAAATTAAATTTGTCTTGAACTACCTTATCTTCTCTATCTATGGTTATTAAGAATTTTGATGAGTATAGTAATCTAGGTTGACATCTGTGCTTTCTTAGAGGTTGCAAGATATCTGTCCAGAACCTTCTAGCATTTAGAGTTTCTGTTGAGAAGCTGGACGTAATCCCGATAGGTCTGACTTTGTATGTTATTTGGACTTTTTTCCTTGCTGCTTTTAATAGCCTTTCGTTATTCTGTAGGCTTTGTGTTTTGATTTTTATGTGGCAAGAGAATTTTCTTTTCTGATTCAGTCTATTTGGTGTTTGATAAACTTCTTGTATGTTTATAGACATCTCTTACTTTAGGTTTGGAAATTTTTCTTTTATAATTTTGTTGAGAATATTTTCTGGTTATTGGAGTTGGGATTCTTCACCTTCTTCTATTTCTATTATTCTTAGGTTAGGTTTTTTCATGGTATATAAGATTTTTCTGGATGTTTTATGCAATCTCTGACACTATTAATAATAATCTGCTATGCCTGCAGACAGGAGTTCTGGATGGCTGTCTTCTGAGAGGCTCTAGCCAGCAGTTGACAGAGAAATACAGACACCTCAGCCAAACAGTGGATGGAGCTTGAGTGTGCCCTCCCTCCACTCTGCTATTCTGAGCTGGAATTTCCAGACCTCAGTGAGCCACAGTCTCCCCCACCTCATGGAGCTCTAGGACCAAGGTGAAGTCCATTGTTCTTCAAGGATTTGCAGCATCCTGAGAGGAGTCAGCTGCTTGCATCCTTCTGAAAAACACCTCAGCCTCCCGCAGAGGTGGAACATCCAAGCAGTGGAGCCAAAGTCCCACTGAGCAGACTTTCTACTTTGGGGGAAGGGTCTCGCCCCCAAACCTTAAATTGGCAGTCCCCCAATAAATGACGGACTTTGAACAGCATTGTTGTCTTGGTCCATGTTTTACTCATCACCCCGTTTCTTTCCCCAGCTCTCAGTCCAGAGAATCCCCGATGACCTGTTCATATGTAACCACTGGGAGATTACACTTGAGCACTCCTAGGGAAGAACAGGGGGAAGAATTGCATTCCAGAAGGGTATAGAAACTCCATAGGAAGACCAACTCAGAGTCAACTAACCTGGACCCTTCAAGCTCTCAGAGACTGAACCATTCACCAAAAAACATACATGGGCTAGACCTAGGCTTCCCCATACATATGGAGCAGACATGCAACTTGATTTTCATGTGGGTCCTGAATAACTGGTGCAAGGTCTATCCCAAAAGTTGTAGCCTATACCTGTCATATATTCTTCTAGCTGGGCTGCCATGTCTGGCCTCAGTGGGAAAGAATGAACCTAGCCTCACAGAAAAGGTATGCAAGGGTGGTATGAAAACCAGAGGAGCCACAAACCACTCAGAAGAGAAGAGGAGGTGGGATAGGGTGAAGAATTATGGGAGGTGGTTCCCAGGAGTGGGACAGTGAGCAGCGTGTAAAGTAAAAATGTAGTGTGTGTGTGTGTGTGTGTGTGTGTGTGTGTGTGTGTGTGTGTGTGAATATACTAATACTGGAAGCCTTTGGTTTTTCTCATTTTTGTGTGGTTGACAGTTTTATAAAATAGATAATAAAAATTTACTTATCATAGACATAACTTATCTATAACCACCCCTTCAGACACACAAATCTCATTTCCATTTTCTCCAGTATAGATATATCATGATTACTGGTTATTAGCATTCCATGTTTATCTTGATATAACCATGTAAGTATTTATCCTCTGAGATATTTTAATATAAATATTTATCCTTGTCCATATATGATATGATTCTTCACAGTAATTTATCTGTCATAATGTTAATAACACCCTAAGTAATTCATTTGTCTGCATTATCTAAAATCAGATTGATAGAAACATAGATATTAACTCACTATATTAAACACATGAGATTGTGGATCATAGTTTGGCTCCTTTTACAGTAAAACTTCCTGAAGCCCTCTGTCCTCCTAAACCAACCAATTGAAAAGAATTTCCCTTTCAACTCACACTAAAACCTTCATCTTGTGATTCCTCTCACTACCAATCTGGGCATCACTTTTTTTTTTTTTTCTGATTAAAACTTCCTATGTTCTGTCTAGTATTTTTTACAACATATTTTTTTTTAGGGTTAATTTTCTCATTTTGATGGAGCAGATCTCCCAAAAGCTTCCTAAAAGGGGATGATGTAACATGTCATGAAGATCTATTTTTCTGAAAATATATGTCTTAATCTCATATTTGGCTGGAATATTTTCTGATAAAAAATGGAAGATATCACTCTTAAAGATATTCTGGTGTTAATTTGGACTCATGAACCTTTCCTTGCCTATCCTTGCCCTCTTGCTTTTTCAATCTCTTTTCTTCCTTCTCCTTCTCTTCCTTGTTCCACTTTTCACCTCCTTCATCTTCACATTTTTTTTTCCTTTTCTCCCTCTGTTTCTGGCCCTCTCCCTCTGGTAGGCCCTTTAATTTTGAATTAAATTCTTTTCAGCTCTAAGATATTTTTTAAAAAGTATTTTTTTTATTCTGCTTTTTGTTCTTCTCTTAATCCAGAGCCATTGTTGCTAGACTGTGTATCTTGGAACCTTGTATATTTTTATTCTAATTTTCATTTGTGTCTAATTTATCTTGTTCTATTTTACTTTTCTTTCTGACAGGCACATCAAATTTGATCATGTGAGATTTCCATTTATTTGTTATTATATGAGAGCTGCATTACTTTAAGAATTTTTTTATTCTTTTAATATTTCTTTTAATATTGCATTGCTCTTATGACATGGATATCCTATTTTATCTACAGTTTCATATTAGATAGAAATAAAAAAAATAACGTTTTTCTTCTGTTACTTATATTTTTGTCTTACTATACATCTGTTCATGATATCTGCTATTTTTTAAAAATGATTTCACACTAAGATGAGGAACACTTTAGCTACCTACTTGTATTTCAGATATGGCTTAGAAATTCTGTGTTAATGGACAGGTTTTGTCCAAAGGCAGTATTTTTCTTTTGTAGAAAATAGACATTCAAGTCTATGAATGATATGCCTAAAAATATTCTGCCACTGTCACACACATTTACTAACATATTCTTTGTAGGAAGTTTCAAAATCAGAAAGAATATTATTTTTTCACATTTTTCAGTATTAGAGTATTCTAAGTCCCTCCTTTCAGAATCAGTTTGCCAATTATATACAGAAATCAACCAGGGTTCTAACAGAGTTTATAGGATGTCTGTAGTTAATTTGGATAGTACGAACATGCAAAAATATTATCTTTGAATCCATGAACCTGGGTATTCTGATAAGTATTTTCCAAATTCATGAATATCCTTTGAAATTCTTTATATAATTTTAAGGTCATAAATATTTTACTTCTTTGGTTAAACTTCTTCTTAAGCATTTAGGTTTTTTTTTAATATTCTAAGACTAATAGTTTCTTAGCTTTATTTTTAATTAGTTCAAAATAAGTAGTCAGAAATATAGTTGCTTTTTATGTAGATCTATTATATGACTTTGTTAAACTTATCAATTCTATTCGTATTTTGAGATTTTCTACATATAATCATGACATCTGTAACCAAAGCTAGTGATAGATCTGTAAATAATGATGTTTTCCACTTGGATACCTGCTTACATAATTTCCCCTTTCTTGCTTAATTGTCTTGGGTAGCATAATAACATGTTGAATAGACATGACAAGAATAGGTACTATCCACATATACCAGACAAGAGAGCAAAGTATGTAGTCTTTGTCACTGTCTTTATTAGCCCTCATTTGTTTATTGGTTTATTTTAAATGTGATTTATTCAGCTTGATGACAAAGTTACTTTTATCCTTAAGTTTTGAAATGAAGGGATGTTGTATTTTATCAAGTGCCTTTTCTACATTTGTTTTTATAGCAGTGTACTTTTTCATTCTACATTAATAATCCAGATGTTAAATGAAGTTTGAACTCCTGGTATAACTCTCATTTGATCATGATGTATGATTTTCTTTATATGCTGAAAGATTTGTTTTGTAATTATTTTATGGAAAACATTGATAGTTTTCTTAGGTTATTTTGATTTGGGGACAAGAGTCATACTGGCTGCAGCTGATTCATATTCTTACTTCATAAGTTTCTTGTAAAAGTGTGACAATAATTGGTGTAATATTTCCCCTAAATTTTTTGTGTGGCAGTGTTTGTAATTTGCTAATTTAATCATTTTTTTGTTGTTATATCTATACATATCTATTTCTGCTTGAGTAACTTTCAATAATAATTCTCATGCTATTAATTTTTCTATTTAGTCTAAGTTTTCTAATTTACCTTCATATGAAAAACTTGTCATTGCTCTTCTCAGCACTAACAAAGTTAATATAAATATATTATCTGGTGCCTTTTCTAAACATAGGCTTCAATATGTCCCAAGTTTGATATAACAAGTACTACCAATACAGCCCTCAAAGACACCGCCATGTCAGGAGTCTTAGTAAACCATTCCCATAATTTATTAGTTGTTTCTGGACTTCTGATACAAAAAACTTACCCTCAGCCCTATGCTTGAATATTGAGAAAACTGCTGTCTAACAATAATTACTTTTATCACCACAACAACTTCTAGTTCCTTATTTTGCTCACATAGAACTAGAAACATACAGATTCAGTGTCTACTATTACTTGTAATCAGATGTCAATTCTACTTTGTTTCATGAAGCAGTATTATTTAAGATTGACATGATTATTAAACCATGCTCCCCTCTAAGATTCACAGGATAGAATAAAATCTGGCCATCTAGAACCTTTACCTGCAGTAGTATACTTTCCTTTCTTCTTAGTCCTTTGACATGAAAATCAGAAGAAGTAATTTTTCTTTGCTTTTTATCTTGGCTCGATTACTTAAAAACATCTAAGAGTCAACAATTTTAGTTTATATACTTTGCAGATTACATATCTACCTTAAATATTACAGATCTCAATGAAGAATTATATGTTTTATTTATTAATCAAGAAAAAAACAATAACATGAAGACCCAACAAGGAATACATGAACATCCTGACATCAATGGATGCCCTGGCAAAAAAATTGGATCCATCTGTCCATATTTCCCAAACTGTTGACCATTATCTAAGTTTATCATCTGCCATGCATTGATTTGTGTCCTCAAGGCTATGTTAATGACTTTACTCCTACTATGTCAAAATTGCTCATTAGGTACAATGAGGTCATTGTGGGGAAGAGATGCTTTTTCATCAATTTTCCTGGTGCCTTTTCCAGAAGACAGCTGTATCTTCTGGACATAGAGACAGTGAAAGGAGCACTTGAACACTTGAAGATAGTGATAGAGAAGGGAAGCAGACTATGACGCATCCAGATACTTGGAAGTACCAGAAATAAATGTACAATGAAGGTCTAACCCTCAGAAATCCCAAACCGAATGTTTATTTCATATGAGGAACCTTAGAACACAGACAGAAAAAATTCCATTGTTTTAAGCCACTGGGCTTGTAGTACTTCTTTACAGCAGTTTTAAGAAATACATACATCCTCTTTGGACTAAGGACCTGCAGAAGTTGATTTTTTTTTTTTTGTTGGTTTGTTTTGTTTGTTTTTTGTTTTGTGTTTTTTCCTCACAGACATGCAAAAATATAAATCAAGGTAACTGATGTCGCTTCTACAAACACCAATGTCATAACACAAGCACTTCCCAGCATTTTCTTATTAACAACAATATTTATGATACGGGATCCTCCATTTCCTTACAAATGAAGTAAAACTCTTGAATGTATCATGCAAGCCTTCCATCTGCTTTCAACTGTCTCCATAATCTGCTTCTGCTCTTCTCTGTGACACTTTAATCCTGAAGATAATTTCCTGTAAGTGTCTTTAATGTGGGCAATACACTTCCCCTTCTTGACTAGCCCTATTCTCTTTTTATGACCCAAATAAAAATTCAGAATATTATAAGGGAATACACTAAAAAATGTACTCCATAAACTGGAAAGTATAAAAGAAATTATTGAATTTTTATAAATTACAGACTACACAAATAAAAACAGCATGGTACAGGTACAAAAATAAACATATAGACCAATGATACAAATAGAAGACAAATTTGAGGGTATGTAACTACAGCTATCTGATACTTCACAAAAATACCAAAAACACACATTGGAAAAAAGACAGCATATTCACAAATGATGCTGGAGAAACTGAATGTTCACATCTACACCTCAGAAGACAGCACATGTTGGCAATGATGTAGAGAAAGAGAATTGCAAACTGGTACAACCACTCTGAAAAACAATCTGGAGATTCCTCAGAAAAATTGAAATAGGTTTACCTGAAGTTCCAGCTATACCAATCTTGGACATATACCCAAATGGTGCCTCACCATGCCATAGAGGCATATATTCAACCATGTTCATAGCAGTCTTGTTTGTGATAGCCAGGAGCTGGAGACAATCCAAATGTCCCACAACAGAAGAATATATACAGAAAATGTGGTTCATTTACACAATGGAATGTTACTCAGCTATTAAGAATGAGGACATCCTGAGTTTTGCAGGCAAATGGGCAAAACTAGAACATATCAACCTGAGTGAGATAACTCAGACCCAAAAGGACATGCATAGTATGTGCTCTCTAATAAGTGGACATTAGGCAAAAATGTACAGAATACCTAGGATACAGTCCACAGAACCCAAAAAATTAACAAGCCAAAGAGCCCAATTGAGGATGCCTCAATACCACTTGGGAAGTCAAAGAAAGCAATCACAGGAGGGAAGAGGGAGGGACACGTTTGGAAAAGGTTAGAAGGAGAGGAATAGGGGAACATGATCAGGTATTAGCTGGGGGGAACAGGACCAAAGCCCTGAGGGCCAACAGAAAGAATGGAAGCAGGCAACCTCAGGAGGTAGGAGGTGGCAGAATCCTCCAGAATGTACCAGAGACCTTGGAGATGGGAGACCCTCAGGACTTAAAGGGAGGGACCTTAGATGAAGTGCCCTACAGTGGGGAGAGGAAAGTTGTAGAGCCCACCTCCAGTAGAAAGTCAGGGCATCAAGTGAGGAATGGGAATGCCATCCAACAGTCAAAAACTCTGTCCCATGATTGTTCCTGTCTGAAATAACTGCATGGACAAAAAATGGAGAAGATCCTGAGGAAAAGGAGGTCCAATGACAGGCCCAAAATTGAGATCCAGGTCAAGAGGAGGCCCTAAGGTCTGACAATATTACTGAGACTATGGAGTACTCACAAGAAGGGACCTATCATGACTGCCTTCCGAAAGACCCAACAAGCAGCTGAAAGAGTCAGATGCAGATATTTATACCCAGCCAATGGAAAGAAGTTGCTGACCCCTGTGGTTGAATTAGGGAAAGGATGGAAGAAGCTGAGGAGGAGGGTGACCGTGCAGGAGGACCATCAGTTTCAACTTACCTGAACCTTTGAGATCTCTCAGATACTGGGCCACCAACCAGGCAACATACACCAGCTGAGATGAGGTCCCCAACACATATACAGCAGAGGACTGCTGGGTCTGCCCTTAATCAGAGAAGATAAACCTAACCCTCAAAAGACTGGAGGCCCCAGGGAGGGGAGGTCTGTTGAGGTGGGGGGTGGTGGGAGGTGGGGATATCCTCATGGAGATGGGGAGGGGAGGAGGTATGGGATGTTGAACAGAGTGTGGACCAGGATGGGTATAAAATCTGAATTGTAATGAAAGATTAAATATTTTTAAATAAAAAGAATAAAAGTGAACCTACATTATTCACCCGTCACAATAATTAACTCCAAATGGATTGATGACTTCAATGTGAACACTGATACTTGTAGAAGCAAACATAGGCAGTACCCTACGTGATGTAGGTGTAGAAAAGAAATTTCTAAATAGGACTCCATTTTCCCAGTATTCAAGGCCAATAACTGACAAGTGGGACCTCATAAAACACAGCTTCAAAGGTCGATAATGCCATTTATATTTTGTAGGTCACAAACAGATATATAATTGAACAGAAGGGCTATAAAATAGGACAAATTAATGCCTGGTGCTGTAACCTAGGACATTCCCCTTGGCTGGTGAGGCCATAGAACCTAGAGAAGAACTTGCTACTGCCAAGTCCCTAAACCATTATAATTACAATTGAATTATAAATAATTATAAATAAGTTCACAAAAAAATATGGTTCCCATCCCTTCTTAGAGAAGTTTTAGGCAATGCATATAAGGCTCAGGAAACACTAAGGAAGAGAAGGCAGAGATTGTTAGAATAAGAAGACCAGGAAGTCTGCAGATTGTTTTCTCTATATATGACAAGAAACCTGGACTTATGAAATCTCAACAAAAATTGTAGCCTAAAGAAGAGATGAATAAAAACATTTGATACCAATAGTGGTGGCTAAAATATAAGATGGTCTAACCCTTATATGAAGAGCTATAGATAATTAATAATTTCTAAGAAACTGAGAGTGAGTTTTTCCAAGTATGAGCCCCTACTTGGTTATTTAATATTGTGTGGTCAGCTTAAAAATATATGCATACCATCAACACCAAATGAACTCAGCATGTTGCATCTCTATATTAATTTGTGTGTTGTGTGTGTGAGTGTGTGTGTGTATGTGTGTGTGTGTGAGTGAGTGTGTGTGTGTGTACATGTACATAAATAACAATATGGCTCAGTGGTTAAAAGTACTGACTCCTCTTCCAGAGGTCCTGATTTTAATTCCCAGCAACTGCATGGTGGCTCACAACCATCTGTAATGGTATCTGATGCCCTCTTCTGGTATGTCTGAAGGAAGCTACAGTGTACTCATATACATATACATATACATACATGCATATATATATATATATATATATATATATATATATATATAATAAAAATAATAATAAAATAAAATACTCTTATAAAAATAATAAAATGAAATATATATTCAATTTTTAAATAAAAAATGTTTTAATGAGGAAGTATTAGAGGCTCTCAAAAAAAACAATAATTTAAGTTACCTCAATTTTATAATCTCTTATACAAATTTAATGTTTTAGAAGATAATCAAAACATGACATTCATTAAAAAAAAAGAAGTCAGTCATGGTGGTATATTTATGAATTTCCAGACACCTAGGAGACAGAATCAAAAGGGCCTCTTGAACCAAGGAATCAACCTGAGTTTTACAGAGAGACTCTTGTTTCAAGACAAAAAATAGAAAATAAAGAGTTTGACTAATTTGTATGTCATGTATCCATATCAAGGGGTCAACTGAAATGGAATGAAGGGGCAGTAAAATGGCTCTGTAGATAAAGGTGCTGCCATCAAGCTTGTCTACTTAATTTTTACTCTCATATGGTAGGAGAAAACAACTCCATCACAATTTTTTCTCTGGTTTCTATGTGGGCTCATGCATACAAACAAACAGAGACAAAGAAGTAAAATGCAACTGTGGAGTGAAAAGAGGTAGATGCTGATAATTGATCCCCTAAATAATGCACTCTTTCAAATAAGATGTTCTTAAAGAATTAACGAAAATAGTATATTAAAAATCGGAAAGAAAAATACTGCCTACAACTTCAAGTAAATAGAATGTGTACATGTAGGTACACTTAGCAGCCTTTATAAATCACTAACAGATTTGCTGTGCACCTCTGAAATGGGCCAGGAGATCTATTATCTGAACTTGAAGCTCTCTAAGACTTGTCTGTATGATATGTATGTTGGTAGACAAGTGTTCCTTCTGAAGAGAAAAATACAGAGGAGCCACATTATAAGAATGCACTGCACATAAGAAGCATTTTCAGAATCCCACCAGACCATAAGAGATGTGCTACCAGTAATATCTGTTCAAGGCAAAGAAAACTCAGGTATAGCAGTGATAAATTGTCAGTTGACAATGTTGAACCCCTAGATTTAAAAGGCTGTGCAAAATGAGTTCAGGATGCTGAAAGGAGTGCTCAGGGACTGAATAACCCATAGAGATGTGATGCCATGGAATCTACCTTGCTGTCGAGTTTGTAAATGATCGTCAGGAGGTATTCAACAGTCAAATAACAGAATATAGAAAGGAAGAAAGCTCAGATTTAATGTGGCTTGAAGGAAAGCCAAGAATGGATTAATTGAAAGAGAAAATAAAATAAGAAAAAAATAAAAGTAAAATTTCCCATGAGTGTTCTCCTTTAAAACTATTTGTTGAACAGAATTAATGACAACTTTGCAGAGAAATGGCAATTATACTTTAGGAGAACGCTGTGTATAAATATGAATGTCAATAAGAACATACACTCTAAGACAGAGTAGAAAATCAGAAAAGGTCAAATTTCGTTTTTATTGAACACAAAGAAAATCAGTTTATAAAATATTACTTATGCTAATTAGGTGAAACAGACCAACAGGAAATTCTGTGGCATAGTTATACACAAATCTACATCTTGTGTTATGTTTACTTCTGACATGAAATTTGCTTTGAAAAAAATTATTTGTCAGTGTCTTAAATGCCATTTTATAAAATATTATAGCCTGTGACTTAAGATTTTTCAAAAAGAAAAAAGAGAGTGTTGATAAAGGGATAAAATGAGAAAAAATCATTTTATAAAATAAAATGCCTTTTGTAGTACTGTTTGTAATTTTGAAAATTTATGTTTTTGTTTTGGATGTATTTAAATATGATTTTCTACAAAAGAAATATGTATAAGATTATTCTTCAAGAAAATGTGTGAAAGTCAAGATAATCATGTTATGCAATTTAAGCCTATTTCAGAAAAATAAATAAAACAAGCTTTCACTTATTTAGGATTCCTAGACTTCATATAAATACATAAAAAGTCATGTATACAATTATAACAGAAAGGAAAGTGTGTGTGTGTGTGTGTGTGTGTGTGTGTGTGTGTGTGTGGTATAAAAGTACATGTGTATGTGTGTTTGAATATGGGCTGGAGAGTGCATAGAAATGCAATTATATTGTGTGGAGGATTGAGGTAGATGTCTAATGCCTTCTTGATAGTTCTTTACCTTATATAATGAGGCAGGGTCTATAAACTGCTCTGGGTAGCTAAATTGTTTCTAAGACTGCCTATCTGTATTCTGGTCACTGGGATTACAGGTGGACCATCACGCCCACCTGGCTAAACGTAGGTTCTGAGAATTCACACCTTATCCTCTCACTTGCTTTCTAAGCAGTTTACCCACTGAGCATTTCTTCAGCAAAGAAAATAATTATAAGAATGAAAGACTGAAAATTTTGTGTAATGTTATTTAAATAAGTAGAAATTATTATGCAATATATGGGAATCACTTTTGAAAAATAGCTTAGAATATTATAACATATCAGCACCATTAACTAAATAGTAATTAAAAGGATAGTAAACTTTACAACTGTGGAAACACTGGACATTATTCATAATGCAATACTAAATGTGAGCAGGGTATAAGCTATAATGCATTTAATATAGAGAAATACTGCAATATAGAAATGCATATTATTTCAAAATGAACAGTTATATACAATAATAATAAAAACATTACATATACTGGTATTAATGATGTTTAATGCATCATTTATTATAATATCTATTTCTAATAGAAATGACATTGACTAACAGAATTGAAATATGAAACAAAATAACTAGACTAGACCTAGTTTTTAAAAAAATGATTATTATATAATTCAATTATTTCACTGTAGTATTTATTACTAAATACTAAGTACTGAAGTCTGTGAAAATTTATGAATGGAGATATATTCTACTAATGTAGATCACTAGGTTTAATTACTGTCAGTATCAAATATTTTCCTATATATCAAAGTTCTTATTTTAAACATTGAATGAAGTAAATGATCTCTCTGATAAAGTTCTGTAGATTCACATTTTTTGATGTAGGTTTTTTTCCCCTATAGTTCTTAGGAAAACCATACAATTGTATGTAATAATAGAAAGAGTGCTCTATAAAATGATGTTGATAAAAAGTGTGTGTGTGTGTGTGTGTGTGTGTGTGTGTATATCTTGACACAGGGTTATAATGCAGAAATGTAAAGAGAGTCCCTGCCTTATATTAGGAACTAAACATGATCAAATGGATCAAATGGATCAAAACCCATTGGAGTAGGAAACATAAAAAGGTACTTCACCATCTCAGTGCCATAGTCCTTGATGTTTACTGATCTGATAGTTGTTTTAGGTATAGTTTGTGCCCAATATGCTTTAACTGTTAGTACATAGGTGTTGAGCAGTGATTTGAAACCTTCCTAATGCTGTGACACTTTAACACAGTTTTTTTTTCTTTTTTTTTTTTAATTTAATTTTATTTTATTTTTTTAATTTACATTCCAAATCACTTCCCCTTTCCCGTTTCCTCCCTCCCCGAAAGTCCCATAAGCCCCCTTCCCTCCCTCTTTTCTCCGTTCAACCCCCTCTCATTACTCTGTCCTGGCGTTCCCCTACATCCAGTCTTTCCAGGACCAGAGACTTGAGCCTCGAAAATGAATATATGTCCTCTAAAGTTGACAACTGTCCTTAATTACTATCTGTAATGGCTATTCTTAATTGTCAACCTGATTGGATTGAGAGATGTCTAATAAGTTAATAAAGCACATAATAAAGAAAAAAAAAAGGTACTTCACATACTATTTATGTTGCTCCGAACACAAAGATAAAATTTTGCCAACTTTAAATTTTTCTAATGAAACTTAATTTTAATTCAAATCAAATTTGAGACTAAACTTTCAAATTAACTATACTTAAGGATTTGTATGTGTAATATCTCCTTCCGTAGGCATAGCAGCTGCTGGTGGCTGCTCTTGTCCTATAAATTATAGTGATTGAGTGATGTGTCAGAGAGTACAGGGCTACAGGTCCTTATGTAGTACACAGAGATTAGCCAACCATTTAAGAATGTTAAGCAGTCAATCAATATCTTTGACTCTCTAGTGAGGTTCATAAATTCATACTTTTTAAAAATAATATGCTACTTGCACCAAAGTGTCAAGCACTAATTTCTAGAGTCTACAGAACTCCTGGTTATCTTCTATGCTCAGGAGAAATGTACATGTGTGTGCTTATATCCCTCAGATAATAGGGCCATTTCTCTTTTTATGATATCTTGTTTCCAGGAAAAGCCCAAATATCTAAGGATAGCTTCAAGAAATTCTCAGCTTATTTTTCTCTACCCCTGGCAGTTTCCCTTCTCTCATCACAGTAAAGGAACTTCAAGAGGAAAACACTAGTTCTCAGGGCATGTGTTGTTATAAAAATATAATCCCACTTTTTCACTCTCCCTCAAACTACAATCATTTGCTTTTAGTAAAGTTAACTTTGAATAAAGCCTTAACCTTCATTATATTTTTAGTTATTCTAAAACCAAACATTATAATAGAAGAATCTAGAGCATAGCCCATTCGTATAATGTTCCAATTACAATGCTGAGGGTAAAATATATAATAAATGTGGATGAAACTGATGAATGCCCTAAGTTGTTTTATTGTCCTTTACCTACAGATCCTTATCTATATCTTCATAATATACCATTTTATGCATATGCTTTATTATATTCATAGTATTTTTACCTGACTAATTTTCCATCTGCCTTATGTTTTTGATTGCTGGGAAAAAAAAAACATGACCACAAAAAAAAAAACATGACCACAAAGCAAGTAAAGAGGAAAGAGTTTATTCGTCTAACATTCCTACACTGCTATTTATCACAAAACAATTCAGGACAAGAACTCAAACACAGTAGGAACCTGGAGGCAGGAGCTAATGTGGAGGACATGGAAGAGTGCTGCCTATTGTCTTGCTTGCCATGGCTTTCTCAGCCTGGTTTCTTATAGAACCTAGAACCTCTATCCCAGGGATAGCACCACTTACAATGGGCTGGGCTCTTTCCCATCAATCACTAAATAAGAAAATACCTTACAACCATATCATTTTGTGTGGCAAATTGAAACATTAGCCAGTATACCATCTTTATATTTTCTCTCATTACTGTTTTTTCCCAATGCAAATAAAAAATGTATAGATCTAGACAGCTCCACAATGAAATTCTGAAATTCAGTTACTCCATTATTTAAGATGAACTCTTGTAGCCCACTCAGACTCAGTTTGACCTTGTATAGAATGGATGTTATCATACTACTTAGACAAAATTCTATGAATTAAAATATGATCTTGTATAGCAACTTTCTAAGATATTTATAAACCAAATATGCATGTTATAAAGTAAATAGCTATTAATAGCATTATTTCAAAATGATATAAGCTAAAATCTATTTTTAATACAGTAATTGACAAAAGAGTAGTATTTGGTCAAGTAAATAGTCAAATAATTGTACACTAAGCTGAAATCTTGGAGGTTTTATAAATAAGTTTTTTATTAATCCCTAAAATATAGTTTTTAAAATTCTCTATCAAATTCTAAAATCTGTGTTTTCTTTCTACTTTATAAATATAATAGATTGTATTAAAACAAACAAACAAAGGGTCAATATTTTTTAGGCAATTTAGATATATGCCTCATAGGGACTTTGCAAACACAAGGCTGGTAAACACATGCAAAATAAAAGCTATGACTCCACCTAAGCACAAGTTGTAGTGTGCAGTGGATGACAAATACCACATTTTGCTAGGTTTTTAAAAGCATTTTAATAGCATGTTTTTTTTTCAAGAAAGAGTGGCCATTGAGATGATACTTGCTTGTTAGCCTTTTGAAGTTTCTGTCCTTGTGTTTTGTTTCTAAATTCATTATTTTGAAAGCATTAAATGTAACTGTGCCTCTACGCAGCTTAGAATTATTTGGAAATATATGATGAGATAAATAAACACACTTGAGTCAGTTAGCCTAACTATTAAAACATTTTCTTCTTTTAATAAATTACAATACATAAAGAAACTTGCAAATGAGTAATAATAACAAGAATGAGATTACAATTATTAAAATTAAATTTTATAGTTTTATTCTGTACTGTATAGTTTCTCTCATGTAAAGGAGGTGTTTTATAATATTTTTATTTTGTGTATGTGCAAGTAGATGGATGAGCCTATAACTTATCTATTATGAACAGTACAGCATCAAATATATGGAACAATTTATTTTTGAAAATAAAATTTTAGTTGGAACTTTAAAAAAAGTAGAGAGGTACAATGTAGGAATAAGGAAAGATCTAAATGAGCTAAGCATGAGGTAAGCAATATATGATTTCTCTCATATATATATTACATGTATTAATATATAAATACATACACATATTACATACACACACACACATATATATATATATATTATATATTCAGTATGAAAGCATAGGAGAACTGTCTAAAGGGAAGAAAAAGTCCAACAAGAGAAAACAAGAGGAATAGAAGACAATAATAGAGAAATAAATATAAACAAAGTACAATGGTATGTATGTATGAAAATGTCATAATGAAATTCATCATTTTGTATGCTAAGAGTAGCTGACAGTATTCTGGGTCTGAAAGATCCTATCTCAATGTACTTAGATCTAAATGGAAAAGGCCAAAAGTATACCAATGTATAAAACCTAATGTGAAATTGAACTTATGGATTTGATGCAGGGTGGTAGGAGAACACAGCTTTACATGATGATAAGTAATACCCCCATTGAGAACTGGAGCAGGAGAGAGTTCAGTCGGTTCAAACAGCATAAAACAAGCAAGGGCAACTGTGCAAAAATGAATGGGTATGAGAAAAGCATACATGTGAGACCAGAGAAGCAGCAGATGCTATGGTTTATAGAATCAAAGAATTTCAGACTAGATTCTAATGACAGAAAAAGCCTCTCATCAGTCCATTTTTAAAGAGAAAAGTGAAAATATTATTTTAAAATTTAGCAAATTGCTGGCTTAGGATCAGGATCTGGTGAAGGGGCTGGTGGCACCATGTCGGGCCAGAAAGGTAGAAAAAAGAAGCCTCTGAAACAGCCCAAGAAGCAAGCTGGGGAGATGGACGAGGCAGATAAGGCTTTCAAGCAGAAACAAGAGGGGCTAAAAGTCAAGGTCCCCTGGCCACAGGTGGAATTAAGAAATCTGGCAAAAAAAAAAATAAGCTGTTGCTCACAGCTGAGGTGATGGTGACCCTCCTCTTCCATTCCTATTTAAACACCTGGATTCCCTGTCATAACATTTTTGCCACCTAATAGCTAGAATGAAGTGTTATCCTGAAGCCTGTTGTTGCGCATTGTAATAAATTTTTTTTTTAAAAAAGCAATGAATAAAGTGAATAACGCAATGGTGTGTTGTCTCTAGTGTTCAGCAATTCCTAACTCAGCTGTGAATTTGAAGTGAACCTAGTCTGGAATCCCACCCAAGCCTACTGTTCCATCTTCATTGCACTCTGAAGTCTGTACCACTTTGAATTAAACCAACTCATTTAAAAGACAAAAAAAAAAATTAGCAAAGTTTTCAGGATTATTAGAAAATGGGATTTAAATGTAAAGTTCAGTAAATCCATAAGATAAATTTGATCTTTCTGTACATTTCAAGTGGAAAAAAATGTTCTGCAGCATTCTACAAGGAATTATATTGTACTTTAACTTTGTCACACCTTCCACAAGTCATTAAATCTATTTTATTGGTATGTACCAAATATCAGAGGGATGCTTATAGCAAACTTGCTCAAATAAAATAGGACCTGCCATGAACCTTCCTTGAGGCCTGGAATCAAATAATAAGAAAAAAAAAACATAGTTCATATCCATTTACTCACCTTAACAATACAATCATTTTTCTTTCATGTGATTTTGCCACTTCCACAAATCATCACAAATGTCAGAATGGTTTATTTCTTAGCCAACTTAAAAATAAAATTACGCACCATAGTGAAGTTTAGAGACAAAGAAAAAGAGACAGACAGACAGACAGACGGATAGCCAGACACACACAGAGAGAGAGAGAGAGATGTGTTTCAATGTAAAATCCCAGTTGACTTCAATACCACAAAAGAGAACAAAGTGGCTGGACTTCTAATATGCCCTACTCAAAGTAACGTTTCAAATCCCTCCCCTCACACTTTCTGTAATAGTCATTGTTGATCACATTTCTTCTATCCACTACATTGCTTTCCCCATTTAATATACCGCAAAGTGTTACTAGATGATTGTCTTCCCTTCCTCAATCCTTTAATAGAAATTTCATTAGAAATTCTAGCTTGTATATTCTTAAACTTCAGGAAAGTGCAAATCAGTCAGATGGGCCAAAATTTAAAACAGAAATGACATCAGCTGGTGGAGTATATTCAGGGAAAGGGGAGGAAAACTAATTTACTGCTGGTATAGGAAAACAACTGTACAACCACTATGGAAATCAGTGTGGAGTTTCCCCAAAAATCTAGAGATAGATGGAACACACTATCCAGCTATACCACTCTTGCCTATATATCTAATGGACTCTATCTTACTACAGAGATATTTGCTCGACTGTGTTCATTGCTGCTTTAATCACAATAGCCAGAAAACAGAAACAGCCTAGATGTACATCAACTGATGAATAGGTTATGAAAATGTGATACTTTTATACAATGGAATATTATTTAGCTGTTAAGAAAAGAATAAATTATGGTGGAGAGATGTATCAGTGTCTAAAAGCACTAGTTGCTATTGGTTCTTATTATCCATATGGTGCTTCACAATCATCTATCACAGTTCCAGAAAATTTGATGCCCTCTTCTAATTTCTATGGGCATTTGGGTACACACATGGTACATACACATTTATACATATACAATAAATAAAACTAAAAGAGAAAAACAAAGGTACACAATTCTCAGGTAAATAGAAAGAACTGCAGATGATCACCCTGAGAGATTTAACTTAGAACCAAATAAACAAATATTGTATGTTACTTTTGTATGCATTTTTTAACTTTTAAGCTTTAGATGCATATGTTTCATTTAGAATGTCCATAGAGACGAGATGGATAGTATGGGACCAGGGGGAGGGGTAAAGAAACTTTCCTTGGAAGGGGGAAAATAGAATATAGTATCATAAATGGAAATAGGGTAAAATGAAAATAAAGAATTAAATGAGCTGGGATTAGAAGGACAGTGTAAACTAGGGAATATGGGGGTAGGGATAACTAACACTAAAGTCTTTTTTGAAAAGACATATGAAAATTTATTACTGTAGAATCTTGCAAAAATATACACACAAATATGTAAAGAGTTTAAATGGAGTTACCCTATAATGGATGAACAATACTGCACCTAGACGTTATACACTACCAGATAAACCTTCCAGTATCAGGAATGAGTTACTTCTTGTTGAGTTGTTGGCCAATGAGTTGCCAAAGAGACTTACTACATATGTTACATGCTATTACTAATGCTGCTTCTTACACTCCAGAACTTTATAGTAAGACACTATTGTTGAAAACACTACTCACTTTTTGATAGAAATATGGAAAAATCAAGTGGCTACTCACTGTAAGCTTCATACCAATTGGCTAGCTTTCATGGTTCTGAAAATTGCTCTGTGCATCTCCTGAAAGATAAAAATAAACTTCAGTCTCACCTAGCTGTGAATGCTATAAGCTGCAGTAATGACATTCCTGATAAAACACACACACACACACACACACACACACACACACACACACACACAGGAGGAATATGTGGCACAAATGTTTTGGAAGTAGCCAGTCACTTTTTGACGGTATTTAAGAATCACTCTATCAGATAGAACTAATACTGGGTATATTTAAAGAAGCCAAAAGCCAGTAGCTAGATAGAACATCAGCTCTTGGAGCAAATGTTCTATTATTATTCTACTAAATAGATATTCCTAATGATTTATTGCTCTAACCATTGATCAGTGCATTTTTCAACCCTCATCAGAGAAACTTCTTCCAACTAACAGAGATACACAACTGAACTCTATATTCTGGACATAACAGGGAAATCACACATATGACTTCACTGTAATTTTGACAGCATGTACAAAACCAATACAGGCCAGTCCCAATCCCATCATGGAGTGGGAGAATGGGCACAAAGTCTCACTCTTTGCTGACTAGCTATTGTCATTTGAATGTTTCTGGAGAGTGGAACACTGGTATATCTTTACCCAAGATTAGCTGGACAAGACAAAGTGAATACAATAGGTTTCATAGAGGCAAAAAAGGAGAGGACATAAAGTTGGATTGGTGGGGAGATATGGATCTTTAAGAAGTTTTAAAGATGAATGTGATCATTGTATGAAATTCTTAAGGAATTAATAAAACATTGATTTTATAAGTTTGTGCTAGTTTGTTTACCAATGTATCTCAATTTCTAGGTAGCTCTTACTAGGGGTTCTATAAATATTTAATATATGTTGGTTATTTCTTTTGCAAATATTTATCAAGCATTTATTAGTATATTGTACATGTATTATATGGATACTCAAAGAGGAGAAAAATATGACCCTCTGTATTTTAACTACAAATGCTTTCTATGTTGATATCTATAAGAAGACAAAGATGCAAAATACCTGAGAAAATATTCAATACTTAAGAAGGAAATAATTTCAAGAACAGAAAAATGTAGGTGGAACAAAATGAATATTTGTAGATAACTCCAATAGGTCCTTGCCAAACTGCAGGATACATTATTTTTATTTGAAAGTGTGATTGAACGAAAAGTAGAAAGATCTCCATGTATTCTAATCTAAAGGAGAAAGATCTCCATGTATTCTAATTTCAGCAGCAAATTCTGGACCCTTGAAAAGGACATGAGATAGATACATAGATAGGTAGGAAAGTAGGTAGATGGGTGACAGACAGACAGATACATATCTATATTCATATTTTATCAATACAATGTATAAAATATTATTAGTGCTTTTTTTTACATTTTTCTGCCAATTATTTAGAATAAAGAAAGATTTAACAAGTTAAATGAAAGTGAACCAGGTGTAAAATCATTAAAATATTTCACTCATGTTTGGGGGGTTTAGCAGCATTGATTTGATACTTATGCTTTCTATTGTTTGAATGAGCAAAGGAAGGACATAGATTATTATGGAAATTAGCATGCTTATTTCCATTTCCTTGGCAATGTGAATAAAATAGCCACCAACTCAAAAATCTATTGATGATATATTTCTGTCTGTTTTACCTATTTTAGTAAAGTACTTTCTACATTAAAGATTTTTCATGGTGGTAACACGAACTAAACACATGATTTAAAAAAAAAATCAGACTTTACTTTCAGTGTGCAGGTTCACAATATTTAGCTACCTTTCTCCAACACCCAGACACTACAACTTATCCAACAATCTGCCAGAGAATCAATTAAGGTGGTTCATCAGTATTTCAGACATCATCTCCTATCTTAGCAAAGATTGACCATTATCATTACAAAATACACATCTGTGTCAAACCATGGAGAATTATGCCTCACTGCATTTACTGCCATAAAGAGAAAAGCACTGAATACTTTAATATTCAGCCTCCTTACAGGAATACTAAAATAGTCTCATCTTCAAAGTGAATCATGTGATAAGTTCTCAAATTAGTCAAAAGCAGGATGGTTTTAAAATACTTCATTTTAAATAAGGCATATATTCTTCCCTGTGGATTTTGATTCCATTTCCCTCAGCCCCAAAACCCCAGGCTTTGCCTGGTGGTAGTGCAGCCAGCCTGAATGGGCATTGCTGAAGCTATGTGCCAAAATGTGTGAGGGCTGTGCAGCACTGAGAGCTGACAGACCATTAGGCAGATTGGGATTCTGTGCAGCTGTCTGGATGCTGCAAGAATGGCTACACTCTTTGTCACAGGATTATGCTGCCAGTGGGACTGCACACTTGCTGCTTTAAACACCTTTATTTTCTTTGATGTGAATTTGATCTGTGGGAATTCAGACTTTTGAGAATAATCTTATCTAGGAAAAAAGAAAGAAAGAAAGAAAGCTTTCAAATGCCCATATTCTAATATCTTTATGGTAACATGAGCAAATCAGGTTTTCCTCGTAGTCACAAATGATTATACGCTAGGCTACTTTTTAAAGGCTCATTTCGATCCTTATGTTCAAGTTCTTTGCACACTCAATTTTCTTTATTAGCCAACCATTCTGAATGCATAGTTTGCATTTGGACCTTATGAGTTCTGTTTTTGGCTGTTTATAGTTCAGCAGATTCTTGAATATTGACTATCAGAGTGTTCAAAAATCAATCTACAGAGCTAATTTTGTGACATCCAACACTTAACTTCCTAACTGTTTTGATTGCTGTTAGTGGTCATTAATTGACTACATTTCTAGTTTTAATTATGGTTCTGTATTTGTCAAATACCTGCTCAAATCAAGAAGTACTGAGAACCTCCTCATCTTTATAATTAACCTGTCAAATGCAGAACAAATATCTTACATCAACTCTGTGGGAGTTTTAGTCATTTGGATGATAATTTCCATTCCACAGAAACACTCACTGCTGGTGAGATTCAAGAAATAATCTACTACTGCATTACTCCTAGTAAAGACCGAACATTCTATCTTTAGGTGAAGTAACATGATAAACAAAAATGTGTTCCTATTCATGCCATCCATATGCACTTACCCAGCCTGAATTCCTGTATCATACTAAAAGTTAAAAGTCAATACATTTCTAAATAATCAGAGGTGTAATAAATATTCACCATGGAGGATTTCCTCAATAGGCTGTCAGCTTCCTTTAGATTGCTCTGCAGACATAGTATAGCCTTACTTAAAGATGGGTCTCGATTTGCATTTCCCTAATGACTAAGGATGATGAACATCTCTTTAGGTGCTTCTCAGCCATTAGATATTCTTCAGGTGAGAACTCTTTGTGGAGCTCTGTACCCCATTTTTAATAGGGTTACTTGCCTCTCTGGAGTTTAACTTCTTGAGTTCTTTGTATATCTTGGATATTAGCCCTCTGTCGGATGTAAGGTTGGTAAAGATCATTTCCCAGTTAGTTGGTTGCCGCTTTCACACCAGTCAGGATGGCTAAGATCAAAAACACAGGAGACAGCAGTTGTTGGCGAGGATGTGGAGAAAGAGGAACACTCCTCCACTGCTGGTGGAATTGCAGGCTGGTACAACCACTCTGGAAAGCAGTCTGGCGGCTCCTCAGAAAACTGGGCATGACACTTCCGGAGGATCCGGCTATACCACTCCTGGGCATATACCCAGAGACTTTACCTGCATGCAATAAGGACACATGCTCCACTATATTCATAGCAGCCTTATTTATAATAGCCAGAAGCTGGAAAGAACCCAGATGTCCCTCAACGGAGGAATGGATTCAGAAGATGTGGTATATTTACACAATGGAATACTACTCTGCAATTAAAAACAATGAATTCACGAAATTCCTAGGCAAATGGCCAGAACTTGAAAATATCATCCTTAGTGAGGTAACCCAATCACAAAAGATCACACATGGTATGAAGTCACTGATAAGGGGATATTGACCCAGAATCTCAGAATACCCTAGACACAATCAGCATATCAATAGATTTCTAAAAAGATGGAAGGAGAGACCCCTGGTCCTGGAAAGACTGGATGTAGGGGAACGCCAGGACAGAGTAATGAGAGGGGGTTGAACGGAGAAAAGAGGGAGGGAAGGGGGCTTATGGGACTTTCGGGGAGGGAGGAAACGGGAAAGGGGAAGTGATTTGGAATGTAAATTAAAAAAATAAAATAAAATTAAAAAAAAAAAAAAAGATGGGTCTCTTGAGAGCAATAGATACACCCTGGAAAGTAGGAGGAAATGACATTAATACAAAATGCAAAGACATTTCGGCATTTTGCTGAATTTTGTAACCATCTTTTTTTCATGATATAAATGTTTTTGATGAACTATTTTTCTCTCACCTTTCCTTCATGAATAGATTTGAACTTTAGAGGTCAATATGAAGAATCCCTAAATTCTAGAATTCAGTTTTAATAAATAAAAAAATACATTCCAGTTCTACTGCATTTCAAATTCACAATGCAGCTATATGTGGCAGACTTAAAACTGTAAAACTAGATAAAAATGGAAAGAAAGACCATAATGGATTTAAGCAAGATCCTAATGGACTATGCATTTGCACCTTATAAATGGCCAATCTTGTCTATAAAGAAGGGTTCAGTGCAGTGCTCAATAGGACAGTAGAATACCACATTTCTTGAATTTATATATTTTTTGCCTGAGCTTAAAATTGAACTCAAATATTTGATTCTTTTTTGTTTGACTTTAGGGTATTTCGGCAATAAATACCCTCTGCCTCTAGATTAGATTAACTCTAAAATATAAACAGCAATCTTCATGCTCTTTCTTACATTGCAATTTCAATGATGTTTTTAGTTTTCCTTTATCGCGGCATGAATTTAGAGGAAGCTGAAAAAGTCATTTCAAGAACCAGAATGCCAGCATTACATGAACATTCCTTTCTTTGGACTTGCTAGAGTTGTGCATCTGAGTGTGTTTTGTTTCCTAGGGCATTTTGGTTAAAAGCAGTCTGGGGATTAAAACTTTCATTTATGAATCCCTAGTGGACTTAAAATGCTTAGTGTAAGAATATGTCACCAGAAATAGCTTTCTATTTTTTTCTTTGCAAATATTCTCTAATAAAAAAAATAGAGAACAGCTCCTGGCCCACATCTGTTTTTCCTCAGAAACCATGAAGAAAGGAAACAAAGCTTGCTTCTCAGACATCTCTCACTTCACTCACTTCCCTTTCCTTTGTCACTATTTTCTAATTCTGGTTCATGAGTTTTAAATAGTAAGTTCGAAGTATGTGTCATAAAATGATCCAGAAAGGAGAGTATCTTTATTTGCCAGAAGGAAAAAAAAAGCCGTGGATAGAGAGAAACAGGGACTACTTATTGATCTTGGAGAAGTGCACGAGCAGTGAAATTCACAGAGAGAGGTAGAAAGATGGCCTCTCCTTCTGCCTTGTCTGCTCTAAGCAATCCGAAGGAGTCTATTCTCCTTTACAAATGTTGGCAAAGCAATGTAATTAAATATTTGTTTTCAAAATAAGAGTTCATTGCATACTTTTAAACTATAGTATTTATAGTAACCATAAGGGTATATTTTGTCATTGCACACATAGTGACATGGACATAGAATCCTTCATGTACTTATTGACAAGCGTACAAGATGATAGGATTGAGAATTCTAATTAACCTCCACATATGACATAGATTGAACCTGAAAACTATTGCAAAAACATTACAGTAAATATATACCTCAGTGATAGAGGGCAGGTTTTGATCAAATGAAATGCTGTTTTGATTTATGACATTGCCAGTTACAACTGATGTTTTGAGGGCCAGACATGGACTTTAATCCCAGCATTTGTGAGGCAGATACAGGAGAATCTCTGCAAATTAAAAGAAAGTCTGTTTGATGTGACAAATTCCAGGCAGCTCATGCTACACGAGACCCTATCTCAAAAAATTATAAATTAATTTTCACCATAATATCCCAAATAGCTACATCTTGTTTCTTAGTAAAATACCTTAAATCCACTTTCTTAGATCCCTGTATGCTTCCTCTTCTCTGTGTTTCTTTTAGTCTGTACTTCATCTGTTTATAAAATATCAATTTAGGGTTTAAGTAACAGAAACTAGAAAAATATTGCAAGTTTGGGTGACCATGTGCTTTATAAGACTAGAAAAGAGATGGCGTGATTATGTGATTTATTCCAATCTAGTCAGATGAAGCAAATTGTGCTTTGAAAAGACCTTCACTTTCACTGAACAATGCATTTTCTATTATAAGGCAAGATTGTCAGTCTCTATTTTTTGTCAAAGATGGGAGAAAATTTGATGTGTTCTTGAATCAGGTTTTGCAAGCAAAATTTTCCCAGCATTTTAGAATATTTATGGAATAACAATGAGAAAACCACAATATAAGAATATTTTGCCACTAGTGCATTATCTAAACGAAATATTTTGCCTGGCTTTAAATGGAAGGCTCATGCATTGTCGTATACAAAATAAAATTCTGTCGAAGAACACTATGACCTTGGAAAATTATTCTTATTTATGACTCGTGTTTGAATATCTATAATGATGACCTATCTCATTAGAGATTCTTTGTGGGTATTAAGTAAAATTGTATATGCAAAGCAGCTAAAAGAGTGTTGGGTATACAGTGAATAATTAATGTAAGTGCCAGATTTTCTAATGTTGCCTCTTTAGAATCCTACTTCTTTCTCTGATGGAAAAGATTTACAAAATGATATTTGTACTTGACATCATCAGACACCCTAAGTGTTTATGTAAGCGCATTTTTTAAAAGATTGGTAGTGAAAGAACGAGGGCTGTACCTGAAGAAAAGGAAAGCAAGGCTTGACACATGATGCTTTTGACTATATAATTATGCATTGCGGTGAACGTTTTGACCATTATTGGTTGTTTAGAATCATCTCTCTTCTTCCCACTAGATGCCAGTAGTACCACATATTCACTTCCCAGTTGTGACAACCAAAATTATTTCTATACATTGCTAAGTGTCTTGCAGAGCAAAGAAAGCCATTCTTGATTAAAAATGCCAGTTCATTCTAATTTAGGTAGGTGCTGGGGTTTTATTCCATCAATACTGCTTATTAGCTAACTGTATTTATTATGAACATAGATTATGATCCATTGAGAATCACATAAAATCATAGATCTACATATTCATATGATTTAATGATGCCAGTATCCTTTCAAAACAGTAGTTGTAGTAAAGCCGTTTTTTATAGAAATTGGGTTCTCAAAGGGAAGAGTTGCATAGTAAGACAACCAACAACATTCTATTCTATATAAGCTATATTCTTATTCAATGGAGGTATTCTTATAAACATTATAATGTAAATGATTTGATGTAAATTTATATGCAGTACACACACACACACACACACACACATTTCACTTGAAAAAATCATCAAAAAGTATAACACAGCAAAATTATATTTTAATTCAATCTAATGAGAACTTTAAGGACATACTTCAAGAATGAGCTCATTATAGTGTAAAACAAGGTACTTTGCTTCTCATATCATGCCATGTAAACTTTCCCTAAGGTACATTTAATATATAACAATATTGGGCAGAGGGTAGAGAAATCTTACTATGAAGCCATCCAAATATAAAAATGACACTAAGTTCCTCCTCCTCCTCCTCCTCTTCCTCCTTCTTTGTCTTCTTCTTCTTCTTGTGTGCATCAATGCTTCGCCTATGTGCATGTTTGTGCAACACTTTTGTGCTGGGATGTCAAAGGGGGTCATAAAATCGCATGCAAGTGGAGTTATAGAGTGTTATGAGTTTCTGTGCAGGTACTGGGAACCAACTGAATACTTCTGCAAGGGTAGAAAGTAATTTTTTAAATTTTTTTATTAGATATTTGCTTTATTTACATTTCAAATGTTAGAAAAAAGTAATCAAAGCTTATGAACAACTATGTGCAAGAACAAAAGTAGTCATAAAATACATATGAGAATCATCTATAGAAAATAATTTTATAAACTTATTTTTTATACATTTCGTATAAAAGTTTTTAGGGAATTGAAAATCTGTTTTCTTCTTTAATTTTTCTATTAATATCATTCTTGTAGTGGTTATTTGTATGTGCACATGCATAGTCCTATGTATGTGTGTATAATGTGTGTAATGTGTGTAGTGTGTAGTGTATTAGTGTGGTTGGCATATACCACAGCATACATGTCTCTATAATAGCAGCTGGAGATTCCTTTATCATTTTATATCTCTTCAAAATGGTTGGAATATACCCCATAGGATAGCCCAGTGGATAAATGCCACCAAGTCTGAAGAGATTAGCTTCATCCCAAGAATGAACTGATTCCTACAAGCTAATACCTGTATTGATGTCATAGCTTATATGTGAACTCAGCCATGCACCTCTGCAAATATATACATAAGTAAACAAATGAATATATATTCATTTGTTTCATATATATATATGAAACATATATATATAGATTCTAACATATATGTTTCATATATACACTAGGGACTATATAGGAATATATATTCACGTATATATATAATTATATACACTAGGGACTATATATATATTCATATATATAAATATATATTAGGGACTATGGAATTTACCTTTTCATACTATTAATGCTATATATTATACTATGAAATCTTTATTAATGCTTAGGGCAGTATATAAATAACACTGGCAAAGTCTATTGGGTTGACAAGATAAGAATCAGACTATATAATTGAAGACCCAGAAATGAATCCACACTCCTATGGTCACTTGATCTTTGACAAAGAAGCTAAAACCATCCAGTGGAAAAAAGATAGCCTTTTCAACAAATGGTGCTGGTTCAACTGGAAGACAACATGCAGAAGAATGCAAATTGACCCATGCTTATCTCCTTGCACTAAGCTCAATTCCAAGTGGATTAAGGACCTCCACATAAAACCAGATGCACTGAAACTAATAGAAAGGAAACTAG
This sequence comes from Tokudaia tokunoshimensis, assembly GCA_036184795.1. Classification (NCBI taxonomy): domain Eukaryota; kingdom Metazoa; phylum Chordata; class Mammalia; order Rodentia; family Muridae; genus Tokudaia; species Tokudaia tokunoshimensis. Next base: position 81,392,806 of record BTHU01000023.1, read on the forward strand.
GGAAGAACCTTGAACATAAGGGCACAGGGGAGAATTTCCTGAACAGAACTCCAATAGCTTATGCTCTAAGATCAAGAACTGACAAATGGGACCTCATAAAATTACAAAGTTTCTGTAAGGCAAAAGATACTGTCAAAAAGACAAAGCGGCAACCAACTAACTGGGAAATGATCTTTACCAACTCTACATCTGACAGAGGGCTAATATGCAATATATACAAAGAACTCAAGAAGTTAGACTCCAGAGAGCCAAGTAACCCTATTAAAAAAAATGGAGTACAGAGCTAAACAAAGAGTTCTCACCTGAAGAATATCTAATGGCTGAGAAGCACCTAAAGAAACGTTCATCATCCTTAGTCATTAGGGAAATGCAAATCAAAACAACCCTGAGATTCCATCTCAAACCAGTCAGAATGGCTAAGATCAAAAACTCAGGAGACAGCAGTTGTTGGCAAGGATGTGGAGAAAGAGGAACACTCCTCCACTGCTGGTGGGATTGCAAGCTGGTACAACCACTCTGGAAAGCAGTCTGGTGGTTCCTCAGAAAACTGGGCATGACACTCCCGGAGGATCCGGCTATACCACTCCTGGGCAAGCTTCCACTGCATGCAATAAGGACACATGCTCCACTATGTTCATAGCAGCCTTATTTATAATAGCCAGAAGCTGGAAAGAACCCAGATGTCCCTCAACGGAGGAATGGATTCAGAAGATGTGGTATATTTACACAATGGAATACTACTCTGCAATTAAAAACAATGAATTCACGAAATTCCTAGGCAAATGGTCAGAACCTGAAAATATCATCCTTAGTGAGGTAACCCAATCACAAAAGAACACACATGGTATGCAGTCACTGATAAGGGGATATTAACCCAGAATCTTGGAATACCCTAGACACAATTCACATATCAATAGATTTCCAAGAAGATGGAAGGAGAGACCCCTGGTCCTGGAAAGACTGGATGTAGCCAAATGCCAAGACAGAGAAGCGAGAGGGGGTTTAATGGGGAGAAGTGGAAGGGAAGGGAGCTTATGAGACTTTTGGGGAGGGAGTAAACGTGAAAGGGGAAAAGATTTGGAATGTAAATAAAAAAACTTAGAAAATAAAAAAAAAAGAAAAAAAAAAGGAATCAGACTATCTGAAGCAGTTCAGAAAGAATAGTTGTTAGAAACCAAGGTCAGTTTTGTAGGTGTTGAAAATTTAGTTGGTTTTTGCCCCTCCACCCCGGGTTTTATTTTTGAGACAGGAAGAACATGAAATTGGGTGATTAGGAATATGCGGATGATCTGGGAAGAGATGAGGGAGGAAGAATGTGATCAAAATATATTGTATGAGAAAACATTTTGAAAATAAAATGAGAGCAGCACCACACTGCACTACAACTAACAGAAACTAGAGCGACACGTGTCCTCAGAAATGGGCTTAACTACTAACCCAGCAATTTGTGTTTCAGTAACTCCCTTCTCTGACAAGAAATCATGGATATGTTTGAGGACAAGTTTAATAATGAGCAGGTAATATAAATGCTTCACATAAAAAAATGTGCAGAAAGTGCTCTTAACACTAAACCATTTCTCCAATAAACTATAGATAAAAAGGTAAATGTCAGCATTACCTTCAACTTGTAAATGAAAAAAAATATAGAATAAAAAAGATGGAAATAGCAAAAGAATCATTAAAAATTATGAATTTTGTATCTAAACAACACAAGCTATTCACTAATGGATAGGATAGCTATCAGAAACATCCTCCAAATCACTAGAGTACCACATAGCAATAGATTATTCAATTTTCCTCTACACAGGGACTGTTACAGTCAATGCAATAAATTGAAACTTGTGCTTTTCCTTGTTTAACATGCAGCAGTTGCTGCTATGCTTCCTATTTGACAAAGTGGCTTTTGGACATATCTTGGACCCCATGCTAACTGGTAGCCCCTGATGACAGCCCAGCATTTCTCAGCTTAAACAGTCTCAAATCTCACTGAGACAAAAAAAGTTAAAAGGCTTTATTCTTCCCACTGGGTCAGAGTATTACTATTACTTGGATATGTGCATTTGTGCCACTATAACTTTGCAATCGCTATTCCCTTTATCCTAAATCACATTCCTGTCTTTTATGCCATGGAATGTACTTTTGTACTCCTTAAAACCTGACTTGAATAGTATCTAGTTCAATGTAACATTCTGTTTGCCACAGGGGTAAGTGATGCTCTTCAGAAGTCAAATACTATTTTCTTTGTGCCTCTTTAGGTTATTTATTGTATGCTACTTTTTGTTTTCACTTTCTTTTCTATAAATGTGAGAATCAATATCAAAAAGGTAAGGGGGCTTATGAGACTTTCGAGGAGGGAGGAAGTGGGAAAGGGGAAATCATTTGGAATGTAAATAAAAAAAACTAAAAAAATAAATAAATAAAAGGTAAAGTATCATGATCTTTCTCACAGCAACAAAAAATACTGTAAGTTGAATCTGTGGTCTAAAAAATAATTTTACAGTTTAATGGGAAAAACAAATTTAGAAGAAAACTTGTGGAGTATTTGAATTATGCAATCCTCAACATCAAATATTAGAATGAAGATCAAAAGAGTTGTTTGACCTAGAGATAGTGATCTAAATGCCATGCAAAAAAAAAAAATCAAAGATACCAGATTTCTTTTAAAAGAAAAGAGTATTAACAGTAGAAAGTCAAGGGATGGACCCTTGAAGGATATTCACATTTATGTGTGGTAGAAAGAAAGGATAAACATATATTGGTTAAAGTTGAGGAAAGTCATGTTTTAGGAAATATAGGACAGTGGAAAGAGATGGAGGAAAATAAATCAAGTCTATGAATGAGATACTCAGAAAACACTATATTGTTTTGGGATTCACAATAGATTCAAGGAACTTTAGATATAGAAGAGAAGAACTACTGCTGTCCATTCAAAACAGGAAGTTCTGTAATAACACCAATAAGTGATGATCTTGAAAATGCTTAAATAATTTCCACTTCTTATGAAGAAACCATCAAATAAACAGTTGTAATGACAGGAATGTTCCTGAACTAATGACAAAAATGGATTTTTTTTTATGACTTCTACTTAGGCACATTTTTCTCAGTGGCAGTCTGTGTTTCCTCAGTATCCATGTGTTTGAGACACAGTTTCTCTCCTATGGAATCTTGTTGCTGCTTCAACAGATGTTAGAATCACAGATTTTTTTTTCCATATTCCAATGACACTGAATATCTGCTCCTTTCTTCTTTGTGTCACACCAAACTCACAATATTAGAATACCAATTGCAGCTCTCTACTTTCTTTGAATAATTTTCACAATGTACTTTTCTATGACTATTATTCCAATTAATATTAGGTTCCATCATTCTATTGCATATAATGGAGAGTAACACATTTTTCAAAATTAGTAGTCTACATAGTTATTCAGCAAATGGAGAATGTCCCGCAGGTATAAGGCCCAATTTCAAACTCTGGGGATAAAATACTTAACAAAATAGTCATGCACTCTGTTGAGATGTTGAGTCACTGACTGGTGACAGGGATAGAATATTTTTAAACAATAATAGTTATGCAAAGAATGGCTGAGAAGCACCTAAAGAGATGTTCATCATCCTTAGTCATTAAGGAAATGCAAATCAAAACAACCCTGAGATTCCATCTCACACCAGTCAGAATGGCTAAGATCAAAAACACAGGAGACAGCAGTTGTTGGCAAGGATGTGGAGAAAGAGGAACACTCCTCCACTGCTGGTAGAATTGCAAGCTGATACAACCACTCTGGAAAGCAGTCTGGTGGTTCCTCAGAAAACTGGGCATGACACTCCCGGAGGATCCGGCTATACCACTCCTGGGCATATACCCAGAGGCTTTACCTGCATGCAATAAGGACACATGCTCCACTATGTTCATAGCAGCCTTATTTATAATAGCCAGAAGCTGGAAAGAACCCAGATGTCCCTCAACGGAGGAATGGATTCAGAAGATGTGGTATATTTACACAATGGAATACTACTCTGCAATTAAAAACAATGAATTCACGAAATTCCTAGGCAAATGGTCAGAACTTGAAAATATCATCCTTGGTGAGGTAACCCAATCTCAAAAGAACACACATGGTATGCAGTCACTGATAAGGGGATATTAACCCAGAATCTTGGAATACCCTAGACACAATTCGCATATCAATAGATTTCCAAGAAGATGGAAGGAGAGACCCCTGGTCCTAGAAAGACTGGATGTAAGGGAATGCCAGGACAAAGAAGCGAGAGGGGATTGAATGGGGATAAGAAGGAGGGAAGGGGGCTTATGGGACTTTCGGGGAGGGAGGAAACGGGAAAGGGGAAATGATTTGGAATGTAAATAAAAAAACTTAGAAAATAAAATAAAAAAATAGTTATGTAAAGAACGCTAAGAATGCTATGGACATAGGGAGAGTAATATTTTATTATCATTATACTACTATATTTTTTGCTAAGTCTCTACATAGTCCTTGCTGCCCTGGAACTCACTATGCAGACCAGGCTAGCCTCAAACTCACAAAAATACACCTGTATCTATCTCCTAAATGCTTTGATTAAGGGTGTGCACCAACTCACCAAAATTGAGCAGAGGAATATTTTATAACACATAGTACAAAGTGTTGTACTACAAGAGTAGTCTGTGAAGGCTTTCCTGAAGAAGTGATATTGATGTTAAAACTTGAATAATTACCAATTAACTTTGTAGAACATGATGTGTATGTTGGAGAGGCAGCTTGAAGAGAGAGATAAAAGTATATGCACATATATAAAGCCGTGGAACACAAGAGCATTTTGAGAAATTGAAAAAAAAAAAAAAGCTTAGAAAGACAAGCATATAGGAAGAACAAATGAGTGTTGTAAGTTGACGGGGAGGGGGACATAGCTATATTTAAAAATTGTTTTATCTCAATACCAAAAGGTACCATTTAGTTAGGAGAATGCAAAGTAATATATGATAGGCTTCACATTGTTTTTATTGAAGTGTACTGTAATACAAAAAACGATGAAGTTAGGATTTCTTCTCTCCAGAATCTAATGAACGTGTATCATATCATAAACATTTTCATACCAATAGCAAATTCTCTTATGATGTCAATCTCTAACTCTCAGAAGTAAGAATTGACCTGATTTATATCACTCTGGGTTAATACTTTCTCTATTACTTATATAAATGGCATAATACAATATGTATTTTTCAAATTAGTTCTTTCATTGATCATCACTTATTGGTATGATTCACTTTGTTCTTGTGATCTAATAGTTTGCCTATTTCCTTGCTAATTATGCAGTTATGAATAGCTGAGGATTCTTTTAGAGGATTACTAGTTTAGTTATTCCCAAGAAAAGTTGATGACAGTTTGAATGATTTAGATTCTGTTAATTGGAGAAGGTTAGTTTCAAAGGATAATAAAGATTCAAATAAGCACAAGTTAGAGATGCATTGGAGTTAGAAGTAATACCAGAGGAATCATTGTTAACGTGGAATCAAAAACTCCACATTTTTGGTTTGCACAACTCTAGAGTGATAGTATTTGTCCTGTCTAGGCTTATGTCAACTTGAGTTAGTCTAAAGGCATCTGGGAGGCTGGAACTTTGACTGAGAAATTGCTTCCAGTACACCAGGGTGCAGACAAGCTTGTAGGTTTTTTTGTTGTTGTTGTTGGATTTTTTGGTTTTTGTTTGTTTGTTTGTAGGGTGTTTTCTGAATTAGTGACTAATAGGGGCTGGTAGTCCTGGGTTCTATAAGGAAACAGTAAAGCATACTCTATCATGGGTTCTGAATCATCTCCTACCCCCAAGGTTGCTGCCCTGCTTGAGTTCCTATCATTACTGCTTTTGATGAGAAACTGTTAAAGAAAGTGTACATGAAACCCTTTCCTTCACAAATTTCCTTTTTGATCCTATGCTTGTTCAATAGCAAAAGAAACCCTAATCAACTGAGTACTACATAGAAAATTAGGGAAATAATCAGATTGCATATGGGGCCTTTAATTTGAGGTCATAGCTTTGAACCATAAAAGTGTCAATGTAATTATATGTAAACACCTTGATATATGTATGTTACTAAGAAAATAGGCCAAGCTTACCACCTGGATGAGTTTATTCACCTCTTAGCAGAAGAACCCTAAGCTTCATTTATACTATATAGGAGTCACAGCTTCCTTGGGCTAGAATACATATACTGTACAGTTCTTAAAATTACTTCAGCTTTTCCCATCATCATCAAATTTCATATGGCTGAAATTAAATGAACATATTTTGTAAATCCACTAGAAGTCTTATAAATGTAGTTTAGCCCATGAATTTAGAGTACTTAGGAGCACCTTGAACATGAATTTAAGAAATATTATTTTAGCTCTTTCTACTAGCTTGCCCTGCCTCTAGTCACTAGCAATTCACCACTTTTAACAGATAGAGGGATGCTAACCCCCAAATCAATAAACATTTAACCAAATATATACTAGAATCTCTTTACATCTTCTGTTAAAACTTTCTCTGTCTGTATACTTCTAAAACTTTAGCAGCACATTGAAAAGATATATACAATACTGAGGAAGAAAACTATTTTAATGTATAAATTTGATCCATACTTTGATTTAAAATGGTTTACAAGAATCAGGAAATAGAAAAAGAGAACATGAATATAAAAAACATCATTGTAGAGTGTACCAACAGAACTTGTAATTTGTAATATAAAAATAACAACAGATTACATGGTTTTTAAATCTAAACCTCCCATGGAAAGACAAAGAAAAATGTGTTCCAATAAAAATAGCAAGAGTTTGAATACTTAAACTGTCTTCCAATGGTGCTCTTCCTCTAGTAACTCTCACTAAGTTTAATTGGAGTATTTGTTTTCAAGAAAATTTACAGTGAATTAAGTTTAAAAGGTGGACTGAAATTAAAACTCATGCTAATGCTGCAGTGGAAAAACATAACTGTAAGTGTAAGTTGAGATCTTTGTAATTTACACTTCACTCAGTTATTCTAATTTGTTGAATCTTTCTAAAATCAGCAATCCTAAAGCACCCACTCCAGCTTTTATTTTTCAAAATAAGTATCAATGTTCATACTTCACATTGACTACTGAGAGGTATTCAAAGAAATAAAGGAGTCATGGTTATAAAACTTTGGGAAGATTTAAAAAATAGCCATCTTACTGTTTTGCCACCTACCAAAAATATATGTAAACTTCTAAATCCAATCAAGTTTCCTAGAAAACCTCTTCTGTATCTTGGGTCTCAATCACCATCACCTCCACCACCCTGCAGCTCTGACTCACTCATACATTCTCTCTTTTATGATGACCATTCAATAAATTAATCTCATTCTCATTGGAAAACCTATGAATGTACTCTTCCAGTACTTTCCTTTTCAAGCCATACCTGGCATCTTTCTTTTCTTCAGGCCTCTCTACTCAAGTGATACTTTCTCTGGGATACTTCCTTCACCTGCAACCTAAAAGGAAGACCCACATCCATTACTCTTTACAACTTATCCTGATTTAACATGCTTCACATCAATGTTCTCTATCTGCTATTGCCTGTTCACCTGTGTTCTTTTCTTTATTTCAAGTGGCCAATGTCAAGGCCTTGTTCTGTCTTGCGGAACATAAAGCATCACTAAGTGCAAAAGTGTTCACTGGTTGAATGGATGAACAAAGGACTAAAGCATCCTTTTTATATTCAACTTTCCAAGTACTTTCCAAAATGATTTGCTCTTTATTTCCTCATCCACGTAAGACACAACACTTTAAAAAGTGATGCACAGTGAACCTTCTGAAAATTCTGATCTAGGCACACATAATTTGGCAAAGGGTCAGGGCTGTAGGCAGGAACAAGGTAGGTTTGTTGGTAAGATTCCTAAGATGTTTGAAGAGTTGTATACTTCATTTTAATGTGACTAATATTGGGAAGGGAATGAGTTGCTAAATATCCGAGTTAAAGTGTTTCATTTTTATAAATAAAAATCTATTTTCATCATTTTCAAGGAGTCTTTAAATATACACTGATCAAATTAAGTTAGATCTTCTTGCTCCAAATAAGTAACACAGTCCCATAAGGGGACAAAGGTGTACGAAGCTGAGGTTGGAAAGATGGCTCAGCACTTAAGAGTACTGACTGTTCTTCTGAAGGTCCTGAGTTCAAATCCCAGCATCCACATGGTGGCTCACAATCAGTAAAGAGAACTGATGCCCTCTTGTGGGGTTTCTGAACATAGCTACAGTGTACTTACATATAATAAATAAATAATTTTTTAAAAAAGGTGTACTAAGCTTACATTACTAATTATATGAATATATACAGATGCAAATACATTAATATTATGATAACAGAAAAAAAGAACTAAGCTAGGTGACTTGTAGGTGTTTAAGTGAGAGAAATGAATAACAGTTCAGTGCTTAAAGGGACTTGAATAATTATGATTTGGTACAGCATACAACAATTTCTCTCCCAGCTATCCTTTCCTACAATGGAGATATTAAGTTTATTTTCACATTTGGAAAAGGTTGAACTCCTTAAAAACTTGAAGAGAAAAAAATAATCACAGGAATTTTATAATCTGTCTGGATCCAACTTTGTTTTCATTCATTTAAAAATATGTGAATTAAAACTTACACAATTAAAAGTTAATGAGGCCTTTCTCCACCATGAAGTAAAATAGTACTTTTTATTAGATTACAAAGACAAAGGCCAGTGTCACCAAAAATTCTCACCAAAGTCTAGGACAAAGCAATTATTGTTCTACAAGCCTGAAGTAAAATTTAATGGGAATAAAGATAGTTAAGACCAGAAAATTTTAAGTATTGAGAATAATAAGATGATCATCTTTATTGTTTCCAGGATACTAGAAAATTAAAAATAAAAGTTAACAACCTACCTGTTTTGACTCAACAAGTTAAAAGATAAGTAGATCCTACACTTGGGAGTTTGAACAGAGAAAGAATGGTAAAAGATTCTAAATATCTGATAGTGCAGAGAAAGGAAAGAGAGTAAAAGAAGAGAAACTTGTATTTATCCTTTAAGGTCATTATTGGTACAACTACAGAAAAACCTTCAATATTCTGTTTATATATAGGATGAAGAGAAAATGTTACAAGTGAGGGAGCCCTTCTTGCCCAGCTAATATCATGGAATATGGACAGAGTGGATGTGATATAATCAGTACTCTGAGGCTTTTGGATATCTAAGACTAAAAGAGAAAAGAAAACTGAAAATATTCATTGAAGAAGAAGTTAGTTTTCACATAACATTTGCATAAAATGAAACCAGAAAATAAAAATCCCAGTACTGAAAAGAGTTGATGGGCAAAAATGCTACCCTTAGCTAAGGAGGTACTGCCATTTCAATGCTGCTGGACAGGAAGAGTCAATATTCTTGAAAGGTTGGTTCTCAGATATATGGATCACACTTTAGGAAGACCCTTCACCCAGAAGTAGTCAGATAACACAAGGAGGACTAGATGGGTTTAAATGGGAAAAGAAATATGGGAATATGGAGAAGGAAATGGAGTGGAAGGGAAAGAAGAAGTAGAGAATAGGAGGAAAATGAAAATATGAGGTGGATTATTTACAAAACTGAAGAAGAATTGGGACCAGGTAGGAGAGAGATATGAATATGATCAAAATGCACTGCAGAAATTATCAAAAGATTAATAAAAACAATTTTTTCAAAAATTAAGTTGTACAAAACGATTGATTTTTGTATAGAAAAATATTGCAGATTTGCATGCATAAAGTATAAATTTTCAAGTGATTTCTCTTAATATTTTAAGTATAAATAATGGATCATCACTGATTAGACACATGAAATCACTGGGAAACTTGGAACTAACCAGATTCATTAGAAGATAGAATCAGGGATACCACCTACATCATTTGAACAGAGGTAAGTAATTGGTTGATGTAAAAATTAAACCTCTAAAAGGTAGAAATTCCACATTTTGCTGAACCCTAGGAAAATTAAAATAATATACAATTTTATATAATGATTTTTACCCACTACTCCATATTCAGGGAGATTTTTATCTTTTCTACTTTTTCATTGTTAATATACCTTTTGTTACATAAAATAATGATACTAGGTCCTGACCTATGATAGCTAAGTACTGTACCAATGAACTATATCCCAGCCCTTTTTCATTTTACTTTATGACAAAGTTTTTCTTCAACTTCATATCCTCTTTCCTCAGCACGCTAAACTGTCTGAGGTTACAAGCAAGGTCAGTAATATCTAACCAATAGTAAACCACTGGTATAAATTGGTAAAGCTGAGTGTGCTGGTACTCCTCTATAATCCCAACAGTTGAATCAGAGTTTGAAGTTAGGTAAAACAAATTTACACTCCAAATCAAATCATTTCACCTTTCCCATTTATAAAAAAAACTTAGAAAATAAAAATAAATTAAAATAAAACTGTAAAAAAAAAGAAAAGGCAAGCAGGGTGAGAAATGTATTCCTGCTTTTATTCTTACTAAGCTTAAATTTGTAATGCAATAGTTCTGTCAAAAAAAAAAAAGAAAGAAAGAAAGAAAGAAAGAAAAAAAGAAAGAAAGAAATTTAAGGCCAGTCTAGGCAACAGGTTGAGATCCTGTCTCAAACAAACACAAGCACCAAGAAAACAAATAAACAAACACAAACAAACAAACAAACAAACAAATAAATAAATAAAATCTACCGAAATCATTTAGCCTCCAAAATGTGGAAAGGGAATTTTATTTTAAGGCTAATGTTTTTAATTCAATGGATGTTCTAATCTTATACTAAACTGTAATAATTTTAGAATGGATTAAATATGACTTTGATTGCCTTAATAATTCTAACATAACCCAATTAATAAAAACAACAAGAATATATTTCATATTTTAAAAGTGAAAGTAATTATTTTGAAACAGAAAAAGTAGCAAACATTTTCAAAGCATAAAACAAATTTATAACAGAAATTTCTAATTTATAAACTCTCAATTATGTACACATAGTTATTTTAAATATATTTACCAACAGATGAAGCTAGAAAATAGATCTATAGAAATCACTGACATGCATGCCACAGAATGAAGCAAAGAAATGAAAAATATAAAAAAGCTATTTAAGCAATAGTAAATAAGGAATGAAAGGTTCTACAACCCACATAATTAAAATTACAAGGTGAGAGGGTACAGTAGAAATTGTTAAAAATTTAATGGCTAAGAATTTTCTAAAAGTTAAGAAATACAATGATCTATGATCTATAAGTTCAACAAAAATAATCAGTCACAGAATTTAATAATGAAATCCATCCTTATGTGTATCATTATAAAAGTACAGAAAACTACAAATATAAAATTTTTAAAGAAGATAACATAGAAAAGACAAGCAACATAATCAAATGTATAGTTGTACTTCTGGTTGACTATTCAACAACAATAATAGAAACCAGATGTGAGTGGACTTGTTTTTTCTTTGTGCTGAGAAAAAAAATTGTATTTATTTCCAGGAGAAACATATTTTAAGAATAAGAGTATAATACAATTTAAATCTAACTAAAACTTTCTGGAATGCATTCTAATGTGACACATTATCAATGAACCAAATTTTAAAGGGAAACAATCAAGGGGAAGAAAAATTATGATAAACTTTAGGTTCACTATGTAAGAAAAATTGCAAAGAAAGTGATAAATTAAATTAAACGTCATCCAATACAGTTATAGTATGAAATAAAAATTTTATGTTATGTGTGGAATTGAAAGAAATTTACTTAGGCATGTGGTTATCCGTTAATAATAGTTGAGATAAAGAACCTGTAAAATTTTTGAAAGAAGGGGCTATATAAATGTCTCAGTAGTTGAAGATTGGCTGCTCTGGCTGAAGATTCAAGTTCAGTTCCAAGGACCAACATCATAGCTCACAGGTATCCAGGGGATACAGAAACTACAGGAAGTCATGAAAAGAAATAGAAATGGACAATAAGATAATACAGAAAGATCCAAATACAACAATATTTATAATGGGTGTGTACAAATGAAATGTTCTATATAGAACCATATAGCCATAGTTCATCAGAAGACATTAGATAAGGGAGTTGAAAAGAAGAAAAGGTAAAGCACCTTCATAAAGAAACTGGAGAGATCTTATACGAGCAGCTTAACAGTATACCTGAAACCTCTAGAATAAAAAGAAGCAAACATACCCAAGAGGAGTAGATGGCACATATTAATCAAGTCAGGGTTGAAATCAATAAATTATAAACAAAGAGAACAATTCAAAGAATCAATGAAACGAAGAGCTAGTTCTTAACAAAAATCCATAAGATTGACATGTCCTTAGCCCAAATGGTTAAAAGGGAGAGACAATACCCAAATTAACAAAATCAGAAACAAAAAGTTGGACATAATAACAGACACTAAGGGAGTTTAAAAGATCAGTAGATCTTATTTCAAAAGTCCATATTCCACAAAATAGAAAAATCTAAATTAATGGAAGATTTTCTTAATAGATTCCACTTGTGAAAGTTAAATAATATAAACAGTCCTAAAACCCCTAAGGATGGATAAGCAGTCATTAAAAGTCTCTAAAATAAACAAAAAGCCAAGGGCCAAATAGTTTTAACATAGAACTCCCCATTCAAGCAGGAACCACTAGTATTCCAGCTGGATTCCACCCCCTTAGTCACCTGGCAACAGCCAGGTTTGCCCCACCCCACAGTTACCTGGCAATAGCCAGGTAGTCCAGCCCACTATAAAAGGGGATGTTTGTCCTCTCCCCTCTCTCTTATTCTTTCTTAACTCTCTTGCTCTCTTGTTCTGTCTCTTGTCTCCTGCTCCCCTCTCTCCCCATTCCCTTCCCCCTCTTTCCACATGGCCATGGCTGGCTTCTACCTCTCTACCTCCCCTCTCTCACTCTACTTCTCTACAATAAAGCACTGAAACCAATAGATGCCTCCTAGCAGCTGCCAGACCAGACCAAGGACTCGCCCCGCCTTGGTCTGGTCTGGCAGCTGGTGTGGGAACTCCCCATTCAAGCAGGAACCACCAGCCCAGCTTGCCTCCCTCCCTGCCCCCTTTCTCCTTCAGTCCCAGGGCTGAACAAGCTCCCCCTGCAGCCCCTCTTCTCTTCTCTTCCACGGTAACTAGCAACCTCCTGCCATGCCCAAGAGCTAAAGAATTTGTCTCCCCTGGCCTCTGTGAGGCCTTGGGGTTTCAAGACTGCTCCCTCCCCACCCCGGCATACTGTTGGGTCCCCTGGCTTCTCACCCAGACACCCACCCAGCTGCAGCAGTGTAGGGATATGCAATAGTCTCCTGAGTCTACCCTGCCAGAGCCACTGAGCTCTGGTGAGATGAATTTTTTTTCCCATTCCCCACACTTCATGCACTACAATCCACCGGAGTGCCCTATACTCCACTATGCTCTTAGTAGCTTTATTTGAAATAGCAAGAAACTGGAAAAAACCCAGACATATATTGATTGAAAGATGGGTAAAGAAAATATTCTTTTAGACAATAGTATACTACTCAGCTATTAAAAACAAGGACATCATAAAATTTGAAGGCAAATAAATGGAACTAGAAAATATCATCCTGGGTTGGTTAACCCATACACAAAAGAACAGGCATGGTTTGTATCACTTATAAGTGAATATAGTTATATAACCATAAAGTACATGAAACCCAAGCTACAATTAACAAATCCAAAGAAGATAACAATAAGGAGGACCCAAGGGAGGATGCTTGAATCTTACTCAGAAGGGGAGATAAAATTGTCAAGGGAGGGGGATGGAGGGAGAGAGTGGGTGGGAGAGTGGATTGAGAGAGGAATGTGGAGGAGGGCAGGGGATAGAATGTAAGGAGAGCCACAAAGAAAGGGTATGGAAAGTGAACAGAAATTGGCAATGGAGCAGGGGGTGGGGGGCATTTCTATGAAGTGCCAGAGATTTTGGATGGGGGAGGTTCGAGGGAGTCTATGAGGGTGACTGGGTGAGACTCATTGCAGAGGGGAATATGGAGCCTAAGATGGCCACCTCCTATAGCCAGACAGGCCTTCCAGTGGAGGGTAACACACCAAGCCACCCACAAAATTTTCAACCCAAAATGTGTTTGTTCCTGCCTACAAGAAGTACAGGGACAAAGATTGAGAGAATGGCCAACCAATAACCAGCACAATGTGAGACACATTCTATGGTATAGAACCAATCCCTGACACTACTAATGATACTCTGTTATGCTTGCTGATAGAAGCCTAGTATATATGTCCTGAGAGAGACTGGCTAAAACAGATGCAGAGATCCACAGTCAAACATTGGATGGGGCTCAAGGACTCTTATGGAAGACTTGGGGGAAAGATTGGAGACCCTGAAAGGGATAGGAACTCCATCGGAAGACCAATGGAGTCAACTAATCTGGACCCTTGGGGCTCTTAGAGATTGAGCCACCTATTAAAGAACACACACAGGCCGGACCTAGGCAACCCACACATATGTAGTAGATGTGCAGTTTGATCTTCATGCTAGTCCCCAAAAACTGGAGCAGGGGATTACCCTTACTCTGCTGCCTGCCTGTGGATCCTGCTATCCTGACTGGACTATTTTGAGTGGCCTCAGTGGGAGAGGATGTACCTAGTCCTGCAGTGACTTGATGTGCCAGGGTGGGTTACTTCCCCTGGAGGAGACCTCCTACTTTTCAGAGGTGAAGGACACAGGGTTTAGGGGAAGGGGTCATGTCAGGGGGTGTGAGAGGGGAAGGGGTGTTGCAATAGGGATGTAAAGTGAATTAGTTAATTAATTCATTCATTAATTAAAAACTGTGAGGAAACTATAATAAATATGACAAAATAAAACTAGATTGTTACAATGATAGCAAATAAGTTATAGATTATATTAACAGGCCAGAGTAATTACATAGTATGAAAAGTTCAATTTTCATCAAGAAGATATAAGAATGTAAATATATATGTTCCCATAACAACCTAAAGTTATATGCAAAATTGTAAGATGTACTCATAAGAAAATGTAATTGTTGCAGTTGATTTTCAGCTAACATTTTCATTACTACTTAGAAAGTGAACAGCATATACATTGGAGATACAGAATATCTGAATAACGCAGTTAGCAAATCTGTTCAAATATTTCACTCATAGGAAAAAAAGTCCCTGTGACTGGAAGTAATGGTACACACCATTAATCTCACCACTCAAGAGGCAGAAGCAGGCAGATCTCTGAGTTTGAAGTCAGTTTGATCTACAGTGTGAGTTCTAGAACAGCCAAGACTGCACAGAAAAATCGTATCTCAAAGGAAAAAAAAACAAAATCAACAACAAAAACAAACAACAAAAACCAACAAACCAGAAACTATACTTATAGCAAAAATTTAAGATACAGTAAGCAATGGGTACTTGCCATCATGCAATAAATCTCTCAATAACATAGTTAAATCATGAAGATATTAGATGATATTCACCATATACAGGTAAAGGAAGATATTATTAAGAAACATAAGGAAGGAAATAATCAATATTTTAATTATTTTATTAAGAAACTTTTAGATAAAGAAATTAAATAAAGAAATAAAGAATAATTTTTCATGGATAAAATTAGAAAACTGTTAAAGCAAATAATAATAATAATAACAATAGTAATAATAAACACTCTGCACTAAAGTTTAAGGGATGTAGTTAATGTGAGAATACAGTTCAAATACTTTGACACCTCTCCCATTGAGGGATCTATTTTAATTCCCCTATATAGGATGGATTAGACTTGTTTGGCCAATAGAATAGAATTGAAGTGGTGCTACATGAGCTTCAAACCTGGTGTTTATGAAAACGGACAATTTTTGCTTCCATCTGTTAACTTTTTGAGCTGATCATTAAGGAGCTCTACTAGACCAGTGAGGGACTGATCCCCTAGTGATGAGGAAGCCTGAGCCATGTAGCAGAGAGAGGAAGAGACTTAGAAGTGATGTCTGAGACATAAATGTAACATATGAAAAGTGGTATTTAAATAAATGTGTTCTCTTTAAATATCAAATTAAAAAGAATAAAACTTGAATGTTAATGGGCTAAGCAACCAGTTTATGAGAAAAGCAAAGGATGGGAGGGGGACCAAAGAAGATAGTACAACAGTTATCAAATGAGTTTTATACATGTATGAAATTGCCAAAGATCAAAATCACTGAAAATTCCTTAAAGGAAGAAAAGAATTTAGAAAAAAATTAGATAAGCAGAACCCAAGATATATGAGGGTGAATAGCCCTTAAAGAAAACTTAGAGCAAATATTATGAAGCAAAATTGTACTTTACAAAGACTACAAAAATTGATCAGAAATAAAAATCTAAAGTAGTAAAAGGGGAAACTGTACCAAGAAAGTAGCAAATAATGTTAGAATGAAAAAGACAGAAAAGGGATATGAAAATTTATCCTCATAAATTTAAAATGCAGATAAAAGAACTTAATAAAAACTGTCTCAAGAATAAAGATAATGCTGAAATGTTGAAGAAAAGTAATCAATAGTTTGAAATACCTTCAAAATGAAATTTTTCAGACTAAATGCTACTATCAGGGCAATCTATTATGTAATCAAAATTATTTGTGTAAAATGTATATTAATATATTTTATAAAATAGTGCAGGGTATAGAAACATATAGACACTAGCATAAACAGGATATAATAATCTATCAAAGAATATAAAAGGAAATTCATAGGCTAGTATGTCTTGTAAAACTGATATGTAGTAATGAACAAATTTTCAGTAAATCAAATCTTGTATATAAAATATTAGAAACCCTGTTCACACAACTGACTTAGCACTCAATAAATAATGCAGTCATCTTTTTAATAAAAATTTTTATTGATTTTTTTGTAAGTTTCACATCATGTACCTCAGTCCCACTCAGCTGCCAATCAGGCCCAAATCCAGGGCCTTGAGTTATCTTAATCTGAGTTTCCTTCCTACCTCTGCCCACACATGAGAATTTGCATACACACACTTATTTGAAAAAAAATAGTAATACCTGAAATGTATTTCAAATCCTCCTATGGGGAGACAAAAATTGACATGACATAAATTGGAAAACATTTAAAAAATCATGAAACTTTAGAAAAATAGTGTATTCATGCAAATAGATTAAGAGATCCACTGTGTATATTGATTGGAAGACTCAATATTTGGGTAATGTTAACAAAATTCAAATTGAGCTGATGTTGAAATGTAATACTACACAATAATTTAACAAGGATATATGTGTTTGTTTGTATGTGTCTGAAAGTTAAAATCATTATTCTAAATGAAGGAGAAGAAACAAACACTGAGGATGGTCAAAAAAGCCATAAATATGTATTTTTTATTTACACAAAATTTAGCATAAGACATATAAATGTGTGTGTGTGTGTGTGTGTGTGTGTGTGTGTGGTTGTTTGTAACAATAACAATTAAGAAAAAAGATGTCAAAAATTTGGAATGATGAAATGGAAGTGGTAGAACACAGGAAGAATTGAAGGAAGCAAAGGGAATGGAGGGAAATTGTGTAATCATATTTAATAAAAATAAAACATGCAATTTTAAATGTTTTCAAAAATAAAGTAAATTTACATGAAAGGCAAAAGGACTGATAATAGTGGAAGTAGTTCAGAAGTGTAAGAAGCATTTATTAAGAGTTTTATACAACCAGTGTAATTAAGACACTATAACACTGACAGAAGAGTGGACAAATTAATAAAATAGAATTAAGTACTCAGAAACAGACCAATACACATATAAGCATTTGATTTTTTTAAGGAGAAGTAATTCTACAAATTTTGTCAGAAAGGATGAAAAATAGGATGAATATATCCATCATTTTATATGCTGTTATATAAGAGTTTTTAAAAACAAGGACTTCATGAAATTCTTAGGCAAGTGGATGGAACTGGAAAATATCATCCTGACTGAGGTAACCCAATCACAAAAGAACACGCATGGTATATATTCAGTGATAAGTGGATAATAGCCCAAAAGCTTAGAATACCCAAGATACAATTTACAGACTACAAAATACTCACAGGAGGAAATATGGAGACAAAGTGTGGAGCAGAGACTGAAGAAAAGGCCATCGAGAGTCTGCCCAACCTGGGTATCCATCTCATATATAGGCACCAAACCCAGACACTATTGTGGATGCCAAGAAGTTCTTGCTGACAGGAGCCTGATATAGCTGTCTCCTGAGAGGCTCTGCCAGAGACTCACAAATACATAGGCAGATGCTCACAGACAACCATTGGACTGAGCGTGGAGTTCCCAATCGAGGAGTTAGAGAAAGGACTGAAGAGGTTTTCAACCTGATAGGAAGAACAACAATATCAACCAACCAGACCCCAGAGCTCCAGGGACTAAACCACCAACCAAAATACACATGGAACGAATGACCCATGGCTCCAGCTGCATATGTAGCAGAGGATGACCTTGTTGGGCATCAATGGGAGGAGAGGTCCTTGGTACTGGGAAGGCTCGATTTCCCAATGTAGGGGAATGCCAGGGCAAAGGGCAGGAGTGGGTGAGTGAGGGAGCCCCTCATAGAAGCAGGGGGAGGGGAGGTGGGATAGGGGGTTTCTGGAGGGGAAACGGGAAAAGGGGATAACATTTGAAATGTAAATAAATAAAATATCCAATAGAAAAGAAATGCAGTTCTGCCTTACTCTACAAAGAAACAAAATCCACATTAATTTTTTTTAAAAAACCTAATAGGTGAGCAATAGAGAGGGGAACTGAAGGGTACAAATTATCTGATCAGGGATACTAGAAAAGAAACTGCTCATTAGGGATAGGGAAGGAAGAAAATGCAAAAGGGAAGGGGGCAATGGTGAATAGCAGGATACAAATGATCAAATAGGGGGCAACGCCAGAGAGCTTAGAGGAAGAGGAAGGTAAATATAATATGAGGATGGAGGAGAGAAGTATAGCAACAAGGATGTCTGAAAAGTTACACAGAATCATGACACTAACTATTGTAAAATATATAATACATGTAATTTTGTACACACACATATACATATGTTTTAATGAACATTTTCATATGGGCTGAAAATGCTTCACACAAGAGCCAAAGAATACCTAATAAAAGTCCCAGTATGAAAAATGGGAAGACCTTTTTTGAGTTGTTGGACAGGGCTCTCCAAGGCACTCCCAAAATATACAAGTATTGCTACTGAGCTTGGTTGATCCTAGAGATGGAAAATATATCCTTATCACTGAAAACACGATATGCTTCAGGAACAGGATCCAAATGCCCAAGAACTGAAACTGATCTGAATTAATTTTCCCTGAGGACTAGAATTTATGATTCCAGAAAGTACTATGCAAACTTTCAAAGATGGGAGGCAAACTTCAGTTCTACATTTTTATGATGGCTATGAACCACATCAAAACTGGAATCACACATTAGTCTTAAGGGCTCAATAGTGCACACATACCTTGCCAAAAACCAACAGCTTTCTAATTACACTCAACAAGAAGAGAAACATGCCTAGTATTGAAAATGTAGCAACTATTCAGTGTTAATAAAGTCATGAATCTTCTTAAAGGAGAATCTGCAACCACCACTTTATTAAACCAGCATGATTCCTAACAACAATTATAACATTACCAAAGGCTACCAATATAACCAATCAAAATACAGAGTTTTGGAGCTCTATCCTAATATATAGATCCAAAAAGCACTAATATCCAACAACTAAGGCACAGGGAAAACTATGGACTAAGGAGCAGAAAGATTGTAAGACCCAGAGGATCAGGGAGTATGTTGTAAGACAGTGTCAGAAGAGACAACCATAAAATCTCACCAACATGATTGCGTAAACATTACACTAAAGACATGCCAAACCAGATGGGGGAAAGCCCATAAGTCCTTAATCCTACACAAAGTCTACAGGCAACTAAGGAATGATCAGATTGAGAGAAATAGTCTTCTAAGGGGAAGAGCACACAAATGATTGTCGAATATCAAATAGTCAGTCCTGAAAAGATAAGTGTAAGTAACATTATAGGGATAGTGCAGGTTATATGATAATTAATGAAAAATAGCTCATCAGTTTGAAAGACAGCAAGAAAGGATATATAGGACAGCTTCAAAATAAGAACAGGAAGAGAGGGAGATATATTATGATTTCAAATATAAAAGAAAAAATTCTAATTGAAAAACCAAAAATATAAACATAGAAAATAATGTCAAAAATGTGTTGACAACTAAGAGTTGTAAAATGTATTTAAAAATCACATGTCAACTGGCAGGGAAGAGGTGAAGAGGAAGAGGGGAGGAGGCAGGGGTATCATGTAGAGGGAGATCAAAAGACAGAACAGAAATAGGCAGGGATAGGGGAAGGCACCTCTAAAAGATGCCAGAGACTTGGGACAGGCCCCAGAATGCTATGGGGTATCTTTAGTTGAGACTCATAGCAGTGGCAGATCCTGAAGTGGCTGGCCACTTCCTATAGCCTGGCAGAACTCCAAGAGGAGGCATAAGGACAGCAATCCACCCAGAAAACTTTCAACCCAAAATGTGTACTGATTGCAAGATGTGCAGGGACAAAGAAAGAGCAAAGATGAATGGAATGGCCAACCAATGACTGGCCAAAATTGAGACTCACCCCATGGGCAAGAATCAATCCCTCACACTATCCATGATATTCCTTTATACTTTCGAGGCTCCATCTAGCAGCTGACTGAAACAGATGTAGAGACCCACAGCCAAATGTAAGAGGGAGATGATCTGACTTTGATGCTTCATCCCACATGAAGGTGGAGGAACAAACCCTACAAAGATATCTTCTGACTGCCCCCTACCACCAAGTACTATAGAATATGTACTCCTCCCACAGTAATAGTAACAAATAAAATTTAATTTGACAAACATAATTTTTAAAATAATGTGAATATGTTTTAAGTTTAAAAGGCATGCTCTGGGTTCTTTCCAGTTTCTGGCTACTATAAATAAGGCTTCTATGAACATAGTGGACATAGTACCAACATTTCTTCAAATTATTATCTTCATATCTATTGATTAACACAACTCTCATACTCCATCAGAGAATTTTCTTCTTGTCGTGGACATTGATTAACCCAGAAAGCTATAACTAGTCCAAGCACACAAAATAAGTGTCTGTAGAGTGCTCAGCCACATATGGGACATTTATATCACTTCTTATTCACAAGTCTCAGGAATCATCATGAAAGAAGGAGTAGAGACATTGTAACAGTCTGCAGTCAAGAGTTGACTACAGGAATGAGATAAGTAGTATCTTCTGGACAGGACAAGGCCACTGCACTCATGAACTCCCAGCAACTGCTGTAGCCTGCAAATGACCTATATATCAAACTAATCAAAATTCCAATGTAGATGGGAGAAGAATTCCCAAGACCCCATCACTTACTGAGAAGTTATTAATAATTCATGATTTGCAGAGGAGTGAGGGTCAGTTTTTCTTAAGTGAATGGGCTGTTAGGTCAACCATGCCCCAGTGGATGGCCCCACATATTGGGCCTGATAGATTATTTTTAAAAAGGAAAGTGTGGGGCTTGAGAGATGTCTCAGTGATTGGGAGCACTGACTCCTCTTCCAGAGGTTCTGAGTTCAGTTCCCAGCAGTCACATGGTGGCTCACAACCATCTGTGGTGGGACCTGATGCCCTCTTCTGGTGTGTCTAAAGATAGTTACAGTGTACTCATGTAAATAAATCTTTAAAAAAGGGGGAGGGGACCGAAAGTTAGGGGAGTAAGAAAGTGGAATGCGTGTGGCAGAAGTTAAAGGGAGGAATGGGAAGTGAATATGATCAAATTACATTGATAAAATTCTCCATGAAGTAATAAAAGTATTCAAACAAAAAATCAAAATTCACTACTAGATATACATGTGAGTAAACTTTCATTATTGTCCTAAGCTGGCAGATACCTAGCCTGCTTATATAACTGGGCTATTATGAACAGTGCCACAATAAACAGAAATACCTTGTTTCCATATTATTCTTGTTCTGTTGATGCAAGTTCTTTCAATTTATTCTCAGGAGTTGTGTAACTAGATGCTAAGGTATTTCTATTCTTTGTTTATGACAAACCCCCTTACTGATGCTTCGGTGTTTATACTGGTTCATATTATCACAATCAGTGTGTATCATTTACATATTTATGTTAGTAGCTTTTTATTGTTATTATTATTATTAATTTATTAATGATATTATTGTTTCATTAGTTTTATTAATTTATCTAGCTAATAGCTTTTATGATCATTATTCTGACTTGGGTGAGAAATAATCAACATAATTCTAATTCACACTGCTTTGAAGGGCAAAGATATTGAATATTTTTCATGTGCCTATTGACCATCCAAATAAATGTTTTATTTTTTATTTTGTTTTTTTGAATTTTGTGAGAGAGAATCTAGCTATGTAGCAGAAACTAGGTTCAAACTTGCTGTGTGGCTCAAACTTTCTGGGAGCTTGCAAGCTTGCCACAGTTTCCTCAGTGGTAAGATTAAAGGTATGCATTATCCTAGCTAGCAAATAATTGCAATATTTAGTGGTCAAATACTGGAATATGTTGTATAGCAACAGATAATAATGAATTATAACTTCATGAAATAACACAAATGAGTTTAAGAATTTTTATTTATTTATTAAGGACAAAGAAAAATAAGGATATAGGTCAGATAGCAATGTACTGGCCTAGCGAAAGCAAAGTTCTAGTTTTGACCCTAAGCACAGAATAAAACTGGGCACATTGGCACACATACTAGTACCTCCAATCTCAGTACTCTGGAGGTGAAGTCAGAAAAATTAGAATGTTAATGCCTTCCTTACCTACTTAGGGACATTCCTACCTTCCTAGAATACACTAGACTCTGACTCAAAAAATGTACAAAGGAAAAATCATAAATGAAATCACATGACACAATTTCTTTCCTATAAAGATTCAAATGGACTAATTAAAGAGATGACTGTGTAGAAATGCAAATGTATGTTGTAAACATTTAAAAACAAGGAATTGATGAACACAAAATTCATGAGAAAATTGCCTTAGTGAGAGAAGACAATGGGTAAACAGAGATTTTAGAAAATATTGGCACTTTTTCTTAAACTTGATGTATGAGAGCATTTGTTATAACTCATTATATCTTACACTTAATTTATAAACACTCTTGTGTACATTTTTATGCTCAATATTGTTTAAAGAAGAAACTTTCTCAATTTTTTGTAAATCCAGCAAGTAGTACAAGATCAAACCTAAAGAAATAAAATTTCTGGCAGCAGTTTTTCAGCATATACTGGTGTAGTATAATGATATCCTTTCTCTTTAATGTGAAACAAGGTCTATCAAAAAAGATACCTGGAGATCAGCCAAATCCCAGAACTATCTGTCATCCCAAGAAAAACAGTACCATTTTGGCACAAAAATAGAGCCTACTGAATATGTTTCTCCATGTAGTTGAGAAGCCAGGTGGTGTTTCACTAATAAGAAAATAATAGGTGGTAAACAGTTTGACCATGAAAGCATTGGATTTTATTGAGTCAAATCTTATAAATGGGAGTTAGTTAACCAGAATGTGAAAGTAATACCTCCATAGGGTAGCAAGACATAGGAGATCTGAGTCCACAAATGGAACTTATAGGAATTCAGATAACTTATAATCAATAACTAATTATCTGGAATTGTTCTACAAATAAATTTCTCTGTAGTTGACCAGTATGTTCGAATATCTCTCCTTCCCTTAGTATATGATAACTGTCAGGGTATAAGAGCTTTTATTACTAAGCATTAGACATGTGCAAACAGGCAACTTATTCATACAAACTTGCTAGCCACATGGACAATCAAAACTCAAGAAGGTTAACAAGCTGTGCTCCCCCCTCTCTCTCTGTCTCTCTCTCTCTCTGTGTCTCTCTCTCTGTCTCTCTCTGTCTCTGTCTCTCTCTCTCTTTCACATACACACACACACACACACACACACACAAACTATCACCACACCACCACCACCACCACCACCATTTTTCCATGTTTGAAACTCTCATAAAGAAATACTTGAAAAATGTATAAGGATAAAAAGGTCTAAGTGTTAACTGCTATTGTCAAGAATTGTCAAGAAATGCAGTAAAATGGAAGTCAGTCCTGCTGGCTAATATACTTACTACAGATGGAAATTAGGAGGGAAAGAGCAAGAAATGTTAGTAGCACTTCTCTCATAAAAATAGAAAAAGACACCATCCATTTCATTGAGAATTAGGAAATACAGAATTTAAGTGACAAAAAAAAATAAATAAATTGAAATCTGCCTTCAATGTATGCAATATGCTAGGTACATGACAAAACAAGTATATACATGACAAAATACTGGATAAGTAGAGCTGAAGATATGGGTCAGTTAGGCTCTGTGATTGAAAGCAATTACTGTTCCTGCAGAGGACCCTGGATCAGTTCCCAGGACCCACAAGACAGCTCTCAGTCATCTGTAACTCTAGTTCCAAGCTCTTCCAAATCCTCATTTGAACTTTGAGGGTTCATGAACATCCAATCTTTCAGGGAAATTAAATAAATAAAATGATAGATAGATAGATAGATAGATAGATAGATAGATAGATAGATAGATAGATAAATAAACACTTAATTTGAAAAAATAGTAGATAAGGATGTTCATTAGATTTGGCTAGGTAGACTACCATTCTAACACATATAGGGAAACAATGTATCAATTTTACTCCTATGAAATAGTTTTTATCTTCTATGATCTATGATTATTTTATGAATATAATAAAATTTATGACACTTTATTTTTGTTAATGCTACCACGTGGAACAAAATAACCAAATAGAGCTTTCCGGTTTCCATCTGACCTAGAGCTGATTCTATGCCACAGGGCTCCATACCCAAACAGCACCTGGAGAGAGCTAGCCTCCCAAGAGTGCAGACAAGCCTGTGATCACAGGCAAGGCTACCACTTCTGTTCAGAGGAACCTGCCTGGAACCTCAGGACACAGGAACCAAGTAGCAGCCTGGGACAGGAGCCTTCCTGTTTCTGTCTGCACCCAGAGCTGATCCTGTGCCATAGCTCTACGTACACAAATACCTCCAGTAGAGAGCTGGTCTCCCAGGAGAGCCAACACACCTGTGAGCATAGATAAGACCACCATTTCTGTTCAAAAATTCCTAGCCCAAGAGGGACCCTCCCAGGGCTATCAAGGCACAGGAACCAAAGAACAGCTGGGGACAGGATCATTCTGCACCCCAGAGCTGACCCTGCAACACAGCTCTTCATATGAAAATTCCTCCCAAAGAAAACTGGTCTCCCAGGAGTACTGATACAGAGGCTTGTAGGAGGTACAAGACACAGTGAAAGACAGCAAGAACAGCTAACACCAGAGATAACCAAATGGCAAAAGGTAGGGGCAAGAAAAGAAGCAGTAGAAACCAAGGCTATTTGGCATCATTAGAACCCAGTTCTCCCATGACAACAAGCCCTGGATACTCCAACAAACCAGAAAAGCAAAACTCTAATTTAAAATCACATCTCTTGATGATGATAAAGGACTTTAAGAAGGACATAAATAATGCCCCTAAAGAAATACAAAAGAAAACAGGTAAGCAGTTAGAAGCTATTAAAGAGGAAACACAAAAACTCCTTAAAGAATTACAGGAAAACACAATCAAACAGGTGAAGGAAATTTACAGAACCAGCCAGGATCTAAAAATAGAAATAGAAACAATAAAGAAATCACAAAAGGAGACAACCCTGGAGATAGAAAACCTAGAAAGGAGATCAGGAGTTATAGATACGAGAGAATTTCAGGGGCAGAAGATACCATAGGAAACATTGACACAACAGTCAAAGAAAATGCAAAATGCAGAAAGCTCCTAACTCAAAACATCCAGAAAATCCAGGACACAGTAAGAAGAACAAACCTAAGGATAATAGATGTAGAAGATAGTGAAGACTCCCAACTTTAAGAGCCAGTAAATATCTTCAACAAAATTATAGAAAAAAACTTCCCTAACTTAAAGAAAGAGATGCACATAAACGTACAAGAAGCCTACAGAACTCCAAATAGATTGGACAGTAAAAGAAATTCATCCCGACACATAATAGTCAAAACATCAAATGCACAAAAGAAAGAAAGCAGTAAGGGAAAAAGGTCAAGTAACATATAAAGACAGACCTATCAGAATTACACCAGCTTTCTCACCAGAGACTTTGAAAGCTAGAAGACCCTGGGCAGATCTCATACAGACACTCAGAGAACACAAATGCCAGCTCAGACTACTAAACCCAGCAAAACTCTCAATCACCATAGATGGAGAGAAACCAAGATATTACATGACAAAGCCAAAATAATGCAATATATTTCCAAAATCCAGCCCTACGAAGTATAATAGATGGAAAACACCAACACAAGGAGGGAAGCTACACCCTAGAAAAAGCAAGAAAATAATCTTCTTTCAAAAAACCCAAAAGAAGATAGCCACATAAACATAAAAATAACATCAAAAATAATAGGAAGCAGCATTTACCATTTTTTTTTTGTTTTTGTTTTTCGAGACAGGGTTTCTCTGTGTAGCCCTGGCTGTCCTGGAACTCACTTTGTAGACCAGGCTGGCCTCGAACTCAGAAGTCCTCCTGCCTCTGCCTCTCAAGTGCTGGGATTAAAAGCGTGCGCCACCACCGCCCGGCTTGCATTTACTATTTCTTAATATCTCTTAACTTCAATGGACTCAATTCCACAATAAAAAAGGTATAGACTAACAGACTAGATACATAAACAGGATTCAGCATTTTGCTGCATACAGAAAACACACCCCAGTGTCAAAGACAAACACTACCTCAGAATAAAGGGCTGGAAAACAATTTTCCAAGCAAATGGTCCCAAGAAACAAGCTGGAATACCATTTTAATATTGAATAAAAATGACTTTCAACCAAAAGTCATCAAAAAAGATAAGGAAGGACACTTCAGATGCATTAAAGGAAACGTCCACCAAGAGGAACTCTCAATTCTGAACATCCATGCTCCAAATGCAATAACACCCACATTCTTAAAAGAAACTTTAAAGCACACATTGCCCCTCACAAAATAATAGTGGGAGACTTCAACACCCCACTCTCATCAAAAAAACAGATCATGGAAACACAAACTAAAGAGAGACACAGTGAAACTAACAGAAGTTATGGACCAAATGGATTTGACAGATATCTGTAGAACATTTCATCCTAAATCAAAAGAATATAAGTTCTTTTCAGAAACTCTTGGTACCTTCTCCAAAATTGACCATATAATTGGTTACAAATCAGATCTCAACAAATATAGGAAGATTGAAATAATCCCATGCCTACTAACAGATTATGATGGACTAAGTCTGGTTGGTCTTCACTAGCAACAGAAACAACAGAAACCTGACATACACATGGAAGCTGAACAGAGGTTTACTCCATGATAACTTGGTCAAGGACAAAATAAAGTAAGAAATTAAAGACTTTTTTTTAGAATTTATTGAAAATGAAGGTACAACATACACAAACTTATGGGACATAATGAAAGCAGTGCTAAGAGGAAAACTCAGAGCTCTGAGTGCCTCCAAAAAGAAACTGGAGAGAGCATACAGTATCAGCTTAACAGCACACCTGAAAGCTCTAGAACAAAAAGAAGTAAATACACCCAAGAGGAGTACACGGTAGGAAATAATCAAACTCATGGCTGAAATCAACCAAGTAGAAACAAAAAAGAACTATACAAAGAATCAACAAAACCAGGAGCTGGTTGTTTGAGAAAATCAACAAGATAGATAAACCCTTAGTCAGACTAAGCAGAGGGCACAAAGACACTATCCAAATTAACAAAATCAGAAATGAAAAGGAAGATATAACAATAGAAACTGAGGAAATTCAAAAAATCATTAGATCCTACTACAAAAGCCTATACTCAGCATAACTGGATAACTGGATAATCTGGATGAAATGGACAATTCTCTAGACAAATACCAGGTACCAAAATTAAATCAGGATCAGATAAACCATCTACACATTCACACACCCCAAAAGAAATAGAAGCAATCATTAAATGTCTCCCAACCAAAACAAATCCCAGGACCAGATGGATTTAGTGCAGAATTCTATCAGACCTTCAAAGAAGACCTAATATGAATATTCTTCAAACTATTCCACAAAATAGAAACAGAAGGAACACTACCCAATTCATTCTATCAAGTCACAGTTAAGCTGATACCAAAACCTAACAAAGACCCAACAAAGAAAGAGAATTTCAGACCAATTTCTCTTATGAATATCAATGCAAAAATACTCAATAAATGATCATTTCATTAGATGCTCAAAAATCACTTAATAAAATTAAACATCCCTGCGATTCAAAGTCTTGGAAAAATCAGGAATTCAAGGCCCATACCTAAACTTAGTAAAAGCACTGTAGAGCAAACCCATAGCCAACATCAAACTAAATGGAGAGAAACTTGAAGCAATCCCACTAAAATCAGGGACTAGACAAGGCTGCCCTCTCTCTCTCCCTATCTATTCAATATAGTGCTTGAAATTCTATCTAGAGAGCAATTAGACAAAAACAGATCAAACCGATACAAATTGGAAATGAAGAAGTCAAAATATCACTATTTGCAGATGATATGATAATATACTTAAGTGATCCCAAAAACTCCAACAGAGAACTCCTACAGCTGATAAACAAGTTCAGCAAAATGGCCAGATATAAAATTAACTCAAACCAATCAGTAGCCTTCCTATACTCAAAGAATAACCAGGCTGAGAAAGAAATTATGGAAGTCACACCCACCACAATAGGCACAAATAAAATAAAATAACTTGGTGTGGCTCTAACCAAACAAGTAAAAGTTCTTTATGACAAGAATTTCAAGTCTCTGAAGAGAGAAATCAGAAGTTGAAATGAGCTCCAATGCCCGTGGATTGGCAGGATTAATATAGTAAAAATGGCCATCTTGCAGAAATCAATCTACAGATTCAATGCAATCCCTCATCAAAATTCCAACTCAATTCTTCATAGAGTTAGAAAGAACAATTCTCAAATTCCTGTGGAATTACAAAAAACCTAGGATAGCAAAAACTATTCTCAACAATAAAAGAACTTCTGGAAGAATCAGCACCCCTGACCTCAAGCTGTACTATAGAGCAATTGTGTTAAAAACTGCTTGGTACTGATACATTGACAGGCAGGTCAATGGGATAGAATTGAAGACCCAGAAATGAACCCACACACCTATGGTCACTTGATCTTTGACAAAGGAGCTAAAACCATCCAGTGGAAAAGGAGTGTTTTCAACAAATGGTGCTGGTTCGACTGGTGGTCAATATGTAGAAGAATGCAAATTGTTCCATTCTTATCTCCCTGTACAAACCTCAAGTCCAAGTGGATCAAGTACCGACACATAAAACCAGATACACTGAAACGAATAGAAGAGAAATTGGGGGAAAGTCCCGAACACATGGACACAGCCGAAAAGTTTCCTGAACAGATCACCAATGTCTTTTGCTCTAAGAACAAGAATTGACAAATGGGAGCTCATAAAATTCCAGAGCTTCTGTAAGACAAAGGACACTGTCAATAGGACATAACAGCAACCAACAGACTGAGAAAAGATCTTTACCAATCCTATATCCAATAGAGAGCTAATATCTAATATATAAAAAGAACTCAAGAAGTTAGATTCCAGAGAAACAGATGACCCTATTTAAAAAAATGGGAAATAGAGCTAAACAGAGAATTCTCAACTGAGGAAATGCAAAGGGCTGAGAAGCACCTAAAGAAGTGTTCAACATCCTTAATCATCAGGGAAATGCAAATCAAAAGAACCCTGAGATTCTACCTTACACCAGTCAGAATGTCTAAACTCAGGTGACAGCAGATGCTAGTGAGGATGTGGAGAAAGAGGAACACTCCTCCATTGTTGGTGGGATTGCAAGCTGGTACAACCACTCTGGAAATTGTTCTGGCAGTTCCTGAGAAAACTGGACATAGTATTACCTGATGACCCAGCTATACAACTCCTGGGCATGTACCCAAAAGATTCTCCAACATATAACAAGGACACAAGTTCTACTATGTATCCTTATTTATAACAGCCAGAAGCTGGAAAGAATCCAGATGTCCTTCAACAGAGGAAATACAATACAGAAAATGTGGTACATTTATATAACTAAAAATGATGAATTCGTGACATTCTTATTTAAATTCTTAGTCAAATGGATGGACCTAGAAAATATCACCCTGAGTGAGGTAACACAATCACAAGGTATGCACTCACTGATAAGTGGATATTAGCCCAAAAGCTCTGAATACCCAATACACAATTAACAGACCAAATGAAGCTCAAGAAGAAGGAAGACCAAAATGTGGGTGCATCAGTCCTTCTTAGAATGGGGAACAAAATGCTCACAGGAGCAAAGATAGAGACAAAGTGCATAGCAGAGACTGAAGAAAAGGTCATCCAGAGACTGTCCCACCTGGGGATTCATCCCAGATACAGTCACCAAACTCTGACACTACTGTAGATGCTAAGAACAACTTGCTGAAAGGAGCCTCATATGGCTGTCTCCTGAGAGGCCCTTCCAGAACTTTACAAATACAGAGTCCGATGCCTGCAGCCAACCATTGCACTGAGTGCTGGGTTCCCAATGGAGGATTTAGAGAAAGGGCTGAAGGAGCTGAAGAGATTTGCTACCCCATAGGGAGGACAACAATATCAAACAACCAGACCTCCCCACAGAGCTCCCAGGGACTAAGCCATCAACCAAGGAGTACATATGGCTTCAGTTGCATATGTAGCAGAGGATGACCTTGTCAGGCATCAATGGGAGGAGAGGTCCTTGGTCCTATGAAGGTTCAATAGATGCCCTAGTGTAGGGGAATCAAGGACAAGGAGGCAGGAATGGGTGGGTGGGTGGGTGGAGGACCACCCTCAAGAAGCGGTGGGAGAGGGGGAAACCACCGGGTAAGAGAATAACACTTGAAATGTAAATAAATAATAAATATACAACCAAATGTCTTAGTTAAAGTTTCACTTTTTAATTATTACCATATATAATCTTTTGCAAATACCAGATATTCTTAAACATGAACATGGGTAGAATATAGATTACACAGTAATGAATTTTAGGCTCATGTTTAAATTATTCTTAAGGTTCAACAGCAAGCAATGGTCTGCATGGTCAAGTAGCTGTTCAAATGTACTTATTAAAAATAATTATACCATAAAGGTGTCATTTGGGTTATTTAACTGATATTAATCCCATTTTAACAATGATTGGCTTAATCATTATTGGTTATTAATAGTATAAATAAGTCATTCAACATAACAAAGTATATGAAAGCTATAACTGACTATACATGGAAGATAATATGATATACCATTAAAGGAATCTAAAATATTGATAGACATTTATTTTTCATTGGAGAAAGAGATATTTTCTGGACATTTTTGGAGCTTTCCATAGAACATTCTATAGGAAATTAAATCTATACTGCTTACTAGACATTTAGATGTTGTTCCACAAAGATATCCTTATTCCTCTCAACCACAAAGAAGTCAATTCAGAGTATCTAGTATGGTAACCTACGTCAAATCTTTGTTATTTTTTCCCTAATTTTTTCCTTGTGTTTATGAATATATAGTTTAAAGCATCCTAATTATATAGCATGATCAGGAATACCTTTTTTTCCAACACTCAGAAACCAGAGGCAAGTTGAGCTCTGTAAGGTCAAGGTTAGACTGTTCTGTATAAAAGTAAAGAAATAAAAATAAATGAAAATATATACAAGCCAAAGAGATTTGCACAGCATTTCATTAAAAATAAAATTAGTATATTCTATTACTTGTAT
This sequence comes from Tokudaia tokunoshimensis, assembly GCA_036184795.1. Lineage (NCBI taxonomy): Eukaryota > Metazoa > Chordata > Mammalia > Rodentia > Muridae > Tokudaia > Tokudaia tokunoshimensis. Next base: position 81,424,667 of record BTHU01000023.1, read on the forward strand.
ACAAAATAAAACGATATAAACTTTAATTGCATATGTTTTACTACAAACCTAATTTGCTAATGGTTACATTTATGTTTTCAAAAAGCTGATGTGTAATGTGCCACGGTAAGCTTAAGACCTGACTGGTATAAGTAGGCTATTCTGTCACTTTTGTCAAGTTCTAACTGGTATCAAGTAAGTGCAATCTTCCCAAAGCCGAGATGAGTACATGCCAGATCACTACATAACCTTACTAATGCTCAGTCACTCAGAACTATTCCATATGGATTTCTGTCCATCCAAAGAACCAGCTGCTCAGAACAAATGCCTTACTCATCTTGTGTGTTGTATCACTAGCTGAAATATGCTACTGCCATAATTACCATTCTTGACTTCTGAATAGAGCCAGCAACCAACCAACAATTTCTTGAATACACAGGCTGGTGCTAATTGCTTGATCATATACTGCTGACTGGAAACAGCCCTGTTTCTTGAAAACAAAACGTGGGCCATACAGGAGCCTATACATGGAACCATGAATCTGTGGTAAAAACCATGAGACAGTGAGTTTGGAAGTTATTAAATACCCTGAGAGACTAACTATTAAAAGTATTCAGATTGAAAATGATTACTTATATTTGAAAGGGTATTGTTTACAACTGTGTTTTGTTGCCAGTGCTCTGTTGGGTACAGGTTGTCAGGAGAGGAAGATACTTTTTATACCATCCCTGGGAATTTTCTGGATAGTCTTCTCTGGCTGAAAGGTTAAATCCTATAACAATAGTAGCAGTAGCAGAGAAGGAAATGCCAAACAAGAACAGTACAGGAAGCCAAAGCTGTTCTTTAGAAAGCCCTTAGGCCAGATTAAATGAGCACAACATGCTAACATTCCTCCCTCCATTCTCGCATCTAAGCTACCAACTAGAATGCAACTAAGAGAAGTAATTTTACTATCTTTTTAGAGCTTAAATCAACATTTGGCATATATCAGATCCTCAATAAATATTTTCTTGGTAAATGAGGAGCAACCCTGGTAAAGCAACACGCTTATGCAGTGATTCTTCATGATCAGATATCCATATTATCTAATGAAATAAGTTAGAAGTAACATTTCCTTACTGAACCATAAAATGTACATATCCTTTAAACCAGCAATTTTACCTCTAATAATTTAACCAGACATATATGTGTACATATGGATAAACCTAATCGTTCAGGAATATTCTTAATAACTTTGTTCTTTTATTTTTTTTTAGATTTTAATACACACACACACACACACACACACACACACACACATACACACACACACTGTATCTGTTTTCAGACACACCAGAAGAGGGCATCAAATCCCATTACAGATGATAGTAATGATTGCTGGAAATTTAACTCAGGTCCTCTGAAGAACAGTCAGTGCTCTTAACCACTGAGTCATCTCTCCAGTCCCCTATTAAGTTTGTTCTTAATTACGAAAATCAGAATCAACTGAAAAGTTTTTCAATTGGCTTCCATAATTTAAATAAATTCCAATACATCTATAAAAGGAATAACATACAGCTGTTGCTGAGAAGAGTAATTTCTATACAGATTCATGAGGAATTGTACTAAGATTCATGTGTAATTTTAAAAGTGGTATATTGAAAAGGATGCTAAGTTTGCTCTCAGTATAGTTGAGACAGGAAGATAAGCACACACAAGTAATGGTATAAACTCATGGAATGTATCTGGAATAATGCCCAATAAACTATCATGAAGAAAAATGAAATCTGAAGAAAAGCACAGTGGTTCCTTTCCCAGATGGTGTCAGCACAGATAATTTCAAGAATATCAGGTCATTTCAGATTGCAGGACAGGGTTCCCCATAATATGCCACTTTGTTTTTTGTTCTTTTTTTTTTAAGTTTAAAAAAAAATAAGAGTAACTCTTCCACCCCTCTAACCATGGTGATATGTAAGCAACAGCACAGTTCTAACCTTAGGTAAATCCATGATAAAAGTTTAAGCACAGTATCTCCAGTCTCTTAGTTCTGTCCCACCTAGGACCTGCAACTGCACATGTACTCAGACTTCTGAAAGAACTCTCACAAAGGATTGTCTCAGAAGTCATTTAGGAAAGAACACCTGCTTTATTTCATATCTCAATAATGTTGAACCAGTTTTATTGATTTTACATCTCTATCACCCACAGACATTAAAGACTGCAAAAGAAAGAAGAAAGTAACAAGAAAATAACTCTTAGCAAAATTTTCTAGGGTAGCCCTCTTAAAACAAATAAGTAGGCTAAGTACTGTTATTTTTGGCCTTTTTGTGTATGTGTGCATGCACCTGTGTGTGTGCCTGTATACATGTTTAGGGAACAGAGATTGATTTTGGTATGTTGGATATCTGCCTCAGTTAATTCCCACCTTGGTTTTTGAGATAGGATCTGTCAATGAAACTGAAGTCCACTGACTCCACTAGTGGCTGACCATTGAACTGACCTCCAGATATCATCCTGTCTCTACCTTTTCAACACTGAGGCTGCAGATGGGGGCTGCTTTGCCCAGCTATTTAATATGGAGAGTGGGCATTAAAACAAGGCATTATATATATATATATATGTAGAAAGCACTTTACAAACTGAGCCAACTTCTCAGGTTAGTGGAAGTAAGATAAGATGTATTGATATCTGTCCAAGCTCTGGCTCAATATAGTAAAATGTGGGAGTGGGCAGACATTTTATAGCTCAAAAAATACATACTTGAAGCCAGCAGAAACCATGACACATCAAGAAGATAACAAAAGCTAAGAGAAATCTGGTTTCTACTGGGCTATCATTTTGGCCCTTGAAATCGGAAATGAATGAATTGGGCAAAGAAAATTCAAATTTGGTCCATCATGTATTGTTGCTATATATCTTTACTACTGGATGCAGCTTGCTAATGTTAAGAAGAGAGTAAGCTCTTGATGTTTGTTTGATCTTAATCTAACATCCCCTAGGAGTCCTCCATATTTAGGAAGTGGTGTTTTCTTTGTTTATAATACATTAGAAAACAGTAAAGGTGACTTTTTTTTTTTAATTTAATTTTATTTTATTTTTTTAATTTACATTCCAAATCACTTCCCCTTTCCCGTTTCCTCCCTCCCCGAAAGTCCCATAAACCCCCTTCCCTCCCTCTTTTCTCCGTTCAACCCCCTCTCATTACTCTGTCCTGGCGTTCCCCTACATCCAGTCTTTCCAGGACCAGGGGTCTCTCCTTCCATCTTTTTAGAAATCTATTGATATGCTGATTGTGTCTAGGGTATTCTGAGATTCTGGGTCAATATCCCCTTATCAGTGACTTCATACCATGTGTGATCTTTTGTGATTGGGTTACCTCACTAAGGATGATATTTTCAAGTTCTGACCATTTGCCTAGGAATTTCGTGAATTCATTGTTTTTAATTGCAGAGTAGTATTCCATTGTGTAAATATACCACATCTTCTGAATCCAATCCTCCGTTGAGGGACATCTGGGTTCTTTCCAGCTTCTGGCTATTATAAATAAGGCTGCTATGAATATAGTGGAGCATGTGTCCTTATTGCATGCAGGTAAAGTCTCTGGGTATATGCCCAGGAGTGGTATAGCCGGATCCTCCGGAAGTGTCATGCCCAGTTTTCTGAGGAGCCGCCAGACTGCTTTCCAGAGTGGTTGTACCAGCCTGCAATTCCACCAGCAGTGGAGGAGTGTTCCTCTTTCTCCACATCCTCGCCAACAACTGCTGTCTCCTGTGTTTTTGATCTTAGCCATCCTGACTGGTGTGAGATGGAATCTCAGGGTTGTTTTGATTTGCATTTCCCTAATGACTAAGGATGATGAACATCTCTTTAGGTGCTTCTCAGCCATTAGATATTCTTCAGGTGAGAACTCTTTGTGTAGCTCTGTACCCCATTTTTTAATAGGGTTACTTGCCTCTCTGGAGTTTAACTTCTTGAGTTCTTTGTATATCTTGGATATTAGCCCTCTGTCGGATGTAAGGTTGGTAAAGATCATTTCCCAGTTAGTTGGTTGCCGCTTTGTCTTTTTGACGGTGTCTTTTGCCTTGCAAAAACTTTGTAATTTAATGAGGTCCCATTTGTCTATTCTTGATCTTAGAGTATAAGCTATTGGAGTTCTGTTCAGGAAATTCTCCCCTGTGCCCATATGTTCAAGGTTCTTCCCTAGTTTCCCTTCTATTAGTTTCAGTGTGTCTGGTTTTATGTGGAGATCTTTGATCCACTTAGAATTGAGCTTAGTGCAAGGAGATAAGGATGGGTCAATTTGCATTCTTCTGCATGTTGACCTCCAGCTGAGCCAGCACCATTTGTTGAAAAGGCTATCTTTTTTCCACTGGATGGTTTTAGCTCCTTTGTCAAAGATCAAGTGACCATAGGAGTGTGGATTCATTTCTGGGTCTTCAATTCTGTTCCATTGATCTACATGTCTGTTACTGTACCAATACCATGCAGTTTTTAACACTATTGCTCTGTAGTACAGCTTGAGGTCCGGGATACTGATTCCCCCAGAGGTTCTTTTACTCTTGAGAATAGTTTTAGCTATTCTGGGTTTTCTGTTATTCCAGATGAATTTTTGAATTGCTCTTTCTAACTCTATGAAGAATTGAGTTGGGATTTTGATGGGGATTGCATTGAATCTGTGTATTACTTTTGGTAAGATGCTCATTTTTACTATATTAATCCTGCCAATCCATGAGCATGGCAGATTTTTCCATCTTCCGAGGTCTTCTTCAATTTCTTTCTTCAGAGACTTGAAGTTCTTGTCATACAGATCTTTCACTTGTTTGGTTAGCGTCACGTGAGTTCTTAAAGAAAAGGAAGAAAAGAACAGAACAGAAAAGAAAAGAAAAATATACAATTCACAGGAATTTTTAAATACTTAAGGAAATATAAATCTTGCAGTGTTTGAAACATGGCAAATTCTTTAAGTAGACTATTATATTTAATTAACTATATGTTGACTCAAAGAGAACTGTATATTTAATCATTCTAATTTCCATCATTTGGTACTTTTTCATGAAACTAAAAATTCATTACCTCTGATATATCACACAGTAATCATATCTATGATGAAAGTATATCAAATACAACAATACATTATAACTGCATTAAGATAATTGATGGGACCAGTTTGTAGCATTTTCAATCAAGATAGAAATGAGAAATATATTTGGTTTCTTGCAACAATAAGAACATTTCTATACGTAAACATATTACATTGGTATTTTTTGCATGTAAAAGATGAAAATTCCATTTGCAATGTAATTTATTGGTTTTAATATTACAGGTATTGTATTTGATTTATAAACATTAAATTTGGAGAATAAATATAATTCAAAAGCAACTCAAACTGTCAACACAAACACAAAACACCAATCTCATTTCAAATAGAATAAGAGATAGTTTGCTGTTGAGACAAATATGAGTGATCATGGCCTGGGTACTGAGATTTAGGTTCCACATGTAACACATTCTGATGTGAGAATGGTTGCATGATGATTTTATAGTTACAAAGGAAAAGAATCTCATGAATCATGATATGCTTCAAATATATCAGTAAGAATACTACATAGGTGGAGAACACTATGCTATAAATTTCAGAGGCTATTTGATAACGTTTCTGTTGTTAAACTTTTGAGTTAGTGTTGGTGTGTGAATACATTCCAAAAGGTATGCTAGTTACAAGAATGTTAGGCCACATACAGAGGTGGAAAATTGCATGTCTATTAGACAGACTAAAGATTAGGGCTAGAGAAATGACTTGGAGATTGACAACTCTTCCTTCTCTTTCAGAGGGTCCAAATTTAGTTACTAACACTTACTTGGGTTTTTTGTTTGCTTTTTATTGTTATTATTTTATTTATGTATAATGCAGCCTTCTGCCAATTTACAATGATGAAAGTCTTATCCCAATTTCCAACCTTATGTTAGATTTACATCTGATTCCTGCTCAACTGGTGTGGTCCTCTGTCCCTTTCTCTCCCCCTCCCTAGCTTCTCCTCCTCTCTCTCCTCCAATCACTGGTCTCTCACTGCCTCGATGTGAATGGATAGGAAATATCTTTCAACAGGAGGATGCTTGTACCCTTCTGGTACCCCCTCCCACTGGTCTCATCCCATTCTTGCACCCCTTATCTCCAAGGGGATGCTCCCCCACCATCAGGCCTCCCCACTCCCTGTGGCCTAAAGTCTTTTGAGAATTGGAGCATCTTCTCCCATTAAGGCCAGACCAAGCAGTCCTCTGTTGTATATGTGTTGAGGCTTCAGACCAGGTAGTATATGCTGCCTAGTTGGTGGTTCAGTGTCTGGGAACTCCCTATAGTTTTGGTTAGTAGAGACTGCTGGTCTTCCTATGGGGGTTGCCCTCTGACTCAACTTCTTCCAACCTTTCCCTAATTCAACCGTAGGGGTCCCCAGCTTCAGTGCATTGGTTTAGTGTAAATATCTGTATCTGTCTCAGTTAGCTGCTTGTTGGGCCTCTAAGAGGGCAGCCATGCTAGGCTATGGTCTGTAAGCATACCATAGCACCAGTAATAACTTTAGATCTTGTTGCCTCACAGACTTGGGTGTGTATTTTACATATCAAAGCAGACCTGGCCTCCTGGTTCTCCCCACATTCCTCACTCCCAACCCTGCATACCTTGCCCCCAACCCTGAGCTTTTCAGCCCAGGGGCCAGGCTACCCTACCCCCTCAGAGGTTCTTCCTTATATAATGGAGATATTTTTGTTCTCTCTCTCTCTCTCTCTCTCTCTCTCTCTCTCTCTCTCTCTCTCAGCAACCACCTGTTGCAAGATATTTCCTATCCATTCACATTGAGACAGTGAGAGGCCAGTGATTGGAGGAGAGAGAGGAGGAGGAGGAGCTAGGGAGAGGGGGCAGAGGACTGCATGAGCTGAGCAGGAATCAGTCATAAATCTAACATAAAGAAGGAAATTGGGATAAGACTTTTATCATTGTAAAATGGCAAAATGTAATTGGGAGTTTCATATACATAAATATAAATGGTTAACTATTTAGGTTTAAGAGTCATGCTTTACTAGGTATTTGGAAGGGGTGGGTGCAGGGTGGGAGCGAGGGACTCCCACCATTTACAGAGTCTATGTCGGAGAGGAAACATGGCTGGGATGCTGTGAGAGCTAGCTGGAAGAGATTGGTTCAATTGTGTCAGTGAGAACCCCTCTGAGTGGTACTCCCTGGGACTTGGTGTAGAGGCGTGGTGGGGTGATACTCTTTTATTAAATATTTCTCACAACACCCACCCTTTCTTCCTTTCTTTCACTTCTCCCTACCCCACCTTCCCATGGTGACTTCTATGGCCTGGGTCCTTGGGGCCAGTGAACTTACCTGAGAGCGTCTTTCTAATAAACCTGCCTTTAATATAATGTAATCTGCTTTAAATTGGCTCATTTCCTCCGCAGAGAAATAAAAGCTTATGTAAGGTCTGAAGATATGAACGCTTCCCCAAAAAAGTAAGGGTCTAAAAATGTGTTTAAAGGTCTAGGAAGATATTCTTAGTTTGGTAAATACAAGTTATGAAGGATTTATCTTTTTGTAAACTTAAAAAGATTCCTGTAAACTTCGGGGAATCCACTCAAATCTACCTCTCAGAGTCAAATGGACTCAAGATAAGTATTTTCAATTAACAACCTGTTTCCTTCCCCAACTGTCTGTTCCTGCAGGTGGGAACTATTTCCCTTTCACTCATCCTGGGATGCACTCCCCCACCCCTCCTCCAACTACTAAGACCATGGGCCTAAGAGCTTCAAATGTATAGCCACAAAAGATTCTTTCTCTTTAAAGTGTCTTCTGCCCCTAACATCCAGATATTCTCTCAGAACCTACATCCAGGAAAGCTCCAAAATAGTTACCCACGAGTGTACTGGCTCAGCCTCACAGAGCCTCACAGACTGAGCCTCATAGACTGCTGCAACTGAGTGTGTAGACACTCCTACCCTAAGATGGTCCCACAACCTAGACAATAGTAAAACATCCAGCTTTTGTTGGACTTGTCTGACATTCCAGCTTTTTGTCCACACTTCAAAACTGTGCCCCTATGTCAGCAGGAAGTAATGAATAACCACCTGTAAATCTATTCCAAGAGATCTAGCACTCTTCTAACCTCTGAAGGCACCAGGCATACAGGTGATATACATGCATACATGGCAGGCAAAATATTCTTATACATGACATAAAATAAATAAATCGTTTTTTAAGGACTAAAGGTACCCCAAGTTAATTTATCTCTGAGATCAGCAACATTCTGACTTTCCATAGCTAAAAAGTTCTAATGACCTTCATAGAGAATCTTTAACATTGGTGTGTTTTCTTATGAGAATTTCAGTTCATACACTTTCATTGCATTTTTCTAATGACATAAATTCTCCTAAGGTAAAGTTATTTTTAAAATTTTTTTCTAGCCTCTCAACTGCCTAATATATTATCTTCACGTGTGATATTTTTCATTGTTAAGTACTGTTTATTTCTTAAGGGATTTAAAGAAGTCAACTGTGTCCCTTAAAAAGTCCATGTGATGATAGTATTGAAGATGAGCATTTGGGAGCATGATTAAGGTTATATGAGGTCATATGAGGTATGCCTATGATCTGAGTTTTGATAAAGGATCATAGTCTCTCTCTTCTTCTCTCTTTTACTTTCCTTTCTTCCTTTCTCCCTCTGAGCTCTGAACAAAGAAGTCATAGGAGCACAGACTGAAATGGATACTGCCTACAAATCCCCAGGATTCAGATTGAAACTTTCTCGACAACTTGACCCTAGACTTCCCAGTATCTAGAAATGGAAGAAATGAATATATATAAAATGTGTTATGGTAACTCAAGGGAATTAAATGCTCCCAAAATTAAATGCAATGTCATTAAACATAAATAAAGTAGAAAATCTATTGAGATCATCAAAGAGGTCAACCAAAACAACATGTTGTTAAGTGTTTAAAGTTCACAGACACTGATACTTCAGACTGAAACGTCCTCTGTTCAGTGTAGTCAAAGACAAGAAAGAACATGCTGAATAATACAGGTAATACAGGATTGATAATTTTGAAATAAAAAAAATGCATGTTCTGCCCATTGGTCTGTATACATAATACAAAAATATAGAGACTATGTGGAAAAACTCCCAGAGCCAGCCCAAGAATAATGTGCATAGCCATAGAAGGCATATGGTAGGTTCAGCATTTCAGCAACAGTCATTAAGGCCCATCATTTTGACCATCCTCAGAACATGTCCTCATCCTTTTTTAGATTTTAAAAGTATCACTCTGCTTCTAGGAGCATACATGTCCATCTTGGTGGATACAAAAGCTTAAGAGTTAAAATTCTTTTAATCAATTTTTTGGAAATCACTGAGATGGAAGCTATTAGTTCAGATTGAGGGAAACTGTTTTCAATCACTCACCATGAAGATACAGAGTAAACTTGTCATTTTCAATAAACCTGAAAACATCTATCAGTAACAACTGAAAAAATGAGGTCTCTGTAAAGAAAGGTATCCCCGTTATTGTTACAGTATTCTTTTAAGATTGTAAGTGGAACATGGATTATTGTTGTTGGTGGGGGAAGGGCTTTCCATTAGTTAGGTACCCAGTGAGAACATTTTTCTGTTTCTTTTAGAAACCTAGAATTCAGATCTTGGAGATCTGGACATCTATCAACAATAAACTGATATACAGAGAGTCTGAAGCTTTTCTTTGTGATTACATCCCTGACCTCACCTTGCTTTCTCATCGTTTTTCCATTCTCAAAATTGAGTACAGATAGTATGATCATGGATACATTTGTTCAAGCCCATGGTATATACACCCCCAAGAATGAGTCCCAATATAAAGAACTATTAGTAATTTCTGATGTGTCACCTGAAGCTCATAAATTGTAACAAAGAATAATCTTCTGCTCAAGGATGTTGAGGGTGAAGAAAGGAGACTGTGAACATGTAAAAGAAGGGGGATATACTATAGAGCACCTTTACCTTGTTGTGTGCCTAAAACTGCTCAGCATAATGAAGCCAAATTAAATAGATGAATAGAGAAAAAAATAAACTTTAATATGTAAACTTTCTGATTAATTATGTTTAAACTAATTGGCATGTTGCTGTTTTGTAAGAAAAGAAAGGTAAGGAATAAACAAGGCAAACCCAAAATCACTTTTTTAATTTACAGTTCTTTTCCAACTCTCAATGCCCCCAAGTACTGAAAAGCTTAATTGAGTATTTTTTTCTATTCAAAATTCTTCCCAAATATTTTCCAGACTAATCGTCACTGTATAAAAGAAGTTGCCATGTATATGAGCGTAACCATGGTATCCTTCGTATTATCTGCATAATGCATGTGTAATTCATTCCTGTGCAAAACATAATTAGAATGTAGCATAATTCCATCTCTCCCGAAGCATTGCTATTGTATGAAATGTATGCAGTCAAATTATAGACGCTGCCATAAATGGGAAAGAAGGGAAAAAAGAACACAAAACAAAAAAATTGTTTAGTATTATTTGATGATTGCACGATCACAGATTCAGTCACAAATCGTCTGAAATACCCTCTGACTTGCAGAATCCTCTCCATTCTATTCTGTGTTTCCAGCATATGACCAAAAGGTGGCAGTGTTCCATCTAGTATAAGCTTGGCATTTAGATCAAGGTACTGTAGTCAATCTATAATGTTCTCCACTGGAGCTAGCAAGGCGTGCATCATTAACCATTCTGCTTCACAGGCCTTGATATCTAGAGGATCAGACCAGCAGCTACACTGACATAACTCATTAGGAAACTGTTGTAAATAAGAATCTTGTAGAAAAGCGTAAGGGCAGGTTAAATTAGCTCCCCCACCTTGGAAGAAAAAGAAATCCTTGCGACTGACCTGCTATTGGGAAGAAAGAAATTCTATTTGCATCACAAAAGATGGAAGCATTCCACCAAACTCCCAAACAAGCTTCAGCTAAGAGTCTGGCATTCCATTCATTCTTCTCTCCAAATCTCATCTGAGCAAGGAGATTTATTCTCAGGAGCCTGACTGAAATGTTTTCCTATTCACCTGGTCAGACAGCCACAAGCACATCTTAAACAGCTATGGGAAATGGCTTTAACTGACCTTACAGGGTCTGATTAAGAGCAAGACAGGTGTCTTCCTGAAACAAATTACCCCAAATGAAATTCAAAACACAACAACAGCAACAAAACCTGACTGGAGGCTTTACCTAATGCTTCATCAGCATGCAACAACAGTTCTTTGGGGCTTAAATCAAACAGGAAAAACAAAAAGATGAGACAAATGCAGGGGGGAAAAATTAGGAAAAAATTTGCATCACCTTTGGGGTAGCAGGGGATGCATGGGCTGTGTAATGCCCCTTGTCTTTTCAGTAGAAGCAAGATGACTATAAAGGAAGACATAGTTCTCCAAACATTATGCCCTATCAAACACAAACAGTATATGAAATATAACAGCATCCAATTTTAACAGCTTGGGTTTGGTACCCAATCTCATAGATCCGTGTTACATGGGAAACCTGACTGTAACAAAGGGCAACAACAGACAAGCTTAAGCCATGAAGAAATAGTTTTATTTTTCCTGGTATTAGTCAAAAATAAAAATGGAATAATTGCTGAAATGAATTGCTAAGGGAAAAACACCAGATCTGGATTATTTGTATAATTTAATTCTTCAGTTCTTCAGTTTTCACTCTGGCAGTGGAAATGTGACCTTTTAATGCAATGGCTTAGCAAGGCTGAAATGGCTCCTGTTGTCAGGAATGAAAGAGAGGCCAGTCAAATTCAAATGATGGAGTTCTCTAATTACCGGACCCTGTAGTGGAGCACCTGCTTGCACTCCAACCCTGCCCCAATACACTCCAGTGCCTAGCCTTTTTTAGGAAAACTTAATGTACTTGGTAGTCAGCCTATTGCTCTAGAGAACAAAAAAGAAGGATGCACTCTGAAATCTTGGATCAGGGAGAGGCAATTCTACTCAAGGGGAAGTCATACTCTTATGAAAAGAAGATTTGAGAATTTGTTTTCTTGGTACTGATATTTTGTTAAAGATCCATGTGAGTCAGACAGAAAGAAACTAATGCTGCCTTGACTCATTTCCTCTGTTTGAACTACTAGGTAAAAAGCAGTATTTTCTGCATCAAAGGATAGAAAGAGGATAAAAATTGTATGGAGAGTAATAGTGAAAGAAGTCAGGTATGTTTATTTATACCACTAGCCACAGTAATTCTACAGCCCTCCATCCTTGCTTTGTGTTGGTGTGTGTGTGTTTCACAGTCTGTTTTGTACATATTTTGTCTGGGTAGGTAGTGTGACTTGTGGATTTTGAAATATTCATCTGGTCGAGATAGGTAATGGAAGTGTTTGCAAGGAGGAGGGTATCAGCAGTGGCTATTGGTAGGCAACCAACAACAACCACAGCATTTCTCCTGTGATTTGCTCCTACTCCTGTCAGAAGAAAATTATGCAGAATACATAGTGTTACTTTTGCTATATCAATGATAGTAATCTAAGCAGAAACTCACCAGAAGTAGCCATCCTCATCTAAAAAAGAATGCTCTAAAATAATAAGAATCCCATTAGCCTGCATCTGTCAACTACCACTTTTACAAAATTGCATTTTCTCATGTAATTAACAGCAAGAGGAACATGAAAAAGGCTTTGTCTGCACTTGTGTCTTATATAAGGCTTAGCTATTAAAAACTTCCTACTTTGCTACCATCATTCCCCCAGACAGGAAAGCTACATAGTATTCATGTTTCTTTTACTATTCTTTACTGTTTGGCAGATCTTTCTGCCACAAGAAATCTAATCTCTAACCTCTATGCAATATTTTTACAAGAGAATACACATTTCTCCATATTGCCAGTAAATGATAGAGTGACAGGAGCCCAGAGCTTAGAAGGAGTGGCCATGGTGGTGTTAGCATTAACATAAGAACAAAGCCAGTTGGCATCTCATCCTCACTGGGAATACAAGGGGCAGATCAAGTAGGTGTCATACCAGTGAAATCCTCAGTCAAAAAAGATAGTGACTTATACCTACAGTAACATCAGTATTTCCACCTCCTTCCATTTCCACCTCCTTCCGAGTAGATTAATCCTTCATTTCCTAGGAACTGATAATGACCTTGCCTGGAGGCTTTGCTAAAACAAAGTGTTGCCATTTGTCTTCTTTTGGACTAAATTCTATGGTCACTTTTTGCTTCCAGACAGCTGGACTTCAGGTCTAGCAAGCCACAAGTTCTGAGGAACCGTGTAGTCACTGCTCTTATCACACTTGTGACCCAAGCCAGGTACAGCTGCTTACAGTCTATGAGCCAAGTAAAAGAATCAGATTCATCGTGGAAACCAGGAAAAGATTTATTCAAAATGGCCCCATTGGAAAGAGGGAAATATAGACCCAGCAAATCCTGCTCTCATCAAATCCTTTGGGATTCTGAAGTGAAATTAAAGTTCAAATAGATGGCCAAGGATATGCACATCTCAGGAGCCCCAGGCAAGGTGTGTGGCACCGCAGACCCATCATTGTCTGGCCTTCAGTCTCTTTCTGTGAGGTAGCTGAAGAAGTTGTTAGAACTGTATGAAATCTTCCAGGAGACAAATCCCCTTTTTTTCCCAGAATGAAATTTCTGGCAAAAATCCTGTACCTTTGGAGTACTTTGTATCAGCAGTCTGATAGTTAGGTGGACAGATACAACTATCTCAGAGTATTTTCATTTCTGCCATGCCCTTTACAACAAAATTTTGGCCCAGGATTTTTGAGCTCTCTAACCCATAATCATTCTGGAGAGTGTTTTTGCCTTTCTTAATAAGTTGACATTCTTATTGCGAATGAGCATCTCCTAAACTTGGGATGCAAAAACAGTGATTCTGCATATGGCCTGGAAAGAGAGTCAAGTCAGTCTCCTGCAAAGGGGAATGGAGGAGAGTGATACTTGAATAAGTCATAAATCAAAGTCTCTGTAGAACAAAATACTGGAGGGCAGAAATGGCAGTTTCCAGAAAATGCTGTCAGTACTAACATCACATGCCACAGGTATGGAAGCCATACCTTACTTCCTGGCCCTAAACAAGAACTGTACATATATGGATGGATATTTGTTGAAAATAAAATATTAACACTTTAAAGTGGAAAAAAATGGCCCAGGACTTTTGATCCTTGGACTGGTTCAGCCTACTAGCCCATACTCATTCTTGAGTGTGTGTCTGTCTTTCTTAATAAATTGTCTCTATTGCTATCAAAATACATGTGTCCAAAATTTAGTTCCACATACTGGGACACATAAAACTAGAGACCTCAGTGAATGTCCTCTAGACACAAAGCCATACCTTTATCAGATATAGTGATATACAGGCAGTAGCATTTTACTAAATCTTTTGGTACTACTGCTCTAAACTCACTTTACTTTTGCTGTGCTGGATTGCAACTATCATCTTAAACAAAATGGTGATATTCAACAACGTTTCTACAGAATAAATAGATAAATCTTCCCACAGCATAAAATATTAAGTAGCTAATAATCAACCATTAGGTACAAGTTCAAGCATAGGAGATGGTGACTACAGTGTCAGAATGAATTGTGTGATGCATAACTGAAAGCACAAGAGTTCTGTTTGGAGATTCCAAGCAACATTGTTCCTCTAAGATTGAGCTATTAAACCTATGCTTTCAAGCCTAAGTGGTCACTGTAAGCTTAAAACTGTCTTTCAGCCGGGTCCAAGTATAAGCACTTTTTTTTTCATTACAAATTTAAACGGTGCAGGAACATGAAAGTTGATATAAAAATGTATTGAAACAACTTCCTAGTAGAAATAACCATTCAAATCCTTTTAAGACCAAGTTAAATAAAGGGGAAAATCCACACATCTTTTTACTGTGGAACACTGGCTAGTACCACCTGTGGGTAGTCTTTCAGAAGGAATGGCAGCCTTGATTGCAATACCATAGAATTTCTGCAGCAGTCCAAGTACTTGAAGGTACATTTAACTTACAGCTATTCCAGTCAAGGCAATTGTCCTAATACTTGACATTTATAGACAATTAAGTCAGGTTCATTTTCAGTCAATTTAATAATCTTCATTTCAAATAATTTATTGAGTATCATAAAAATAAAAGCCATTACCTTGGGCATTTTTACCCTTTTACTTTACTTGAAGCAAAAAAAAAAAAAAAAAACAAAAACCAACCTTATACTAAAACAGAGGTGGATTCATTTATATGTTTTTCACTCACTAGAATTAGAAATTTAGGGCTGCAAGCACAGCAATAGTAAGCAAACATGTACAATCTATTCAATACACATTCCATTTCCACTTAGAGTCAGAACTTACATGTCACATTGATGAAAACATGATATTAAGAAGATCCGTGTTTTGTCACTCCAAACATAAAAGTTGTGTTAAAACTCCTAAGACAGAAGTATAAGAAATGTTTTCCCATAAAACCCCAGTCTGCTCTAAATAACTCAAAGCTAAGTGCCTATAGACAAACAGTAAATAAGCAACTTTCTTCTGAAGACTAAAGACTTCCCACATCCTTTGAAAGTACCAGGTCTCAGTGATTGTGGGGGTCTGAATCATAAAGGCTTCCATAGGTTCATGTCTTTTAATGCTTAGTCACCAAGGAGTTTCAATTTATAAAAGGATCAGTAGGTGTGTCCTAGATGGAGGAAGGTACAAGAAGCCTAGAGTCTTTTTCTCAGTCTGTAGATCAGAATATAGCTCTCAGCTATTTCTCCAGCATCACACCTGCCTACATACTGCTATGGCCTTGTCATGAGAATATGGACTAAACCTCTGAAACTGTAAGCTTCCAATTAAAGGCTTTCTTTCATAAGAGTTGCTTTGGTCGTGGTGCCTTTTCAAAGTAGTAGAACACTGACTAATAATGATATAGATTTAACCATGTGAAAAGTAGCACTCATTTTCTTGTTTGTTTTGAGACGGGGCCTCACTATGTAGTTCTGACTGTTTTGAAACTTCTTATGTGGATTATGATGGCTTTAAATTAAGATATCTACCCACGTCTGCCTCCTGAATGCTGGGATTAAAGGGGTGTGCTACCATACCCTGCCATTAAGAAACAGTTGTGATCTTTACTTCCTGATAACTTCAGTTGACTTATGTTTTAAATGTGTAGGCTTAGTTATTGAATTAGACAAGGCAGGATATTATTTCAAGTAGACTGTTCAGGGTCATGCTATGAACTGTTAATGTTAGCTATATACAATGATACAGCCAAAAGAAAGCAACTGTAAAAATAAAACTCTACTATTGTAGAAATGTGGGGAAGTAGACCATGAAAGATAGCCTGGTCCTCCGTTGGACTAAGGACTTTGAAGACCTGGAGACCATGAAGGAATGGTAGGAGCTTTGCTTGCTCCCAGGCTCCGGGCCCCTGTCACATAGCCCCTGCCTCCCATATATTTTTGGCTATCAGCCATGTAAAGGCAATGCCCAAGCCCTTCCACATGTAGATGAGACGTTCCTAACATCTCAGACCAAGATAATAGGAAAAGAGACATGACCTTTGGTCACATAGGCTCAAGACAGAGCTCTCCATGGTAATGAGTACCTGAAGACCCAGAGGACATAGCCAATAAGTTTTTCTTCCCAAAGGGACATTCCTCCCTGCAAAAGGTATTTAATCTCAGGCCCATCTTGAGAAGTAGGGTATGGTTTTATACATCCACTTTCCGCCATGACAATAAAATGCCTTAAATCCATGGACTGTGTCTTTTTGTTAGGATCTGCTGTGGAAACCATGGAGAAGGCCTTTGCCTACAGAGCTGCTGTCTAAAGTCCCTTAGAAGCCCTCTCTTCACCCCCAGCCACAGCTGCCACCAAGCTAGCCATCAAGCCAAGGACAGTCACCATGGACCAGCTGGAGCTCCCCTCCCTCGTACTCCCTGGCCCTGGGCTAGACCCAACCTGCCAGCCCAGACTCCATTCTCAGCTCTTTCACGACTCCCAGGGTCACCTGGGCATCCAAGGGTCTGAGAGCCCCACAGCCTCAGCCTCCTTGAAGACCTGAGGACCCCTGAGCCTGATCCAGTGTTTCCCACATCTCAGATTGTGCTTTCCCACCCCCAGAGCAGTGCTCCTGTGCTTCTCTTCAGCCCACACCCTCCATGGCAAGGGGTAAGTGCAGTCAACCTCTCCACATCCCTCCTCCCCAAACAGCTGCTGAAGAGCAGCCCCAAGACCTGCAACCCTACATAGAAAAACATATATACAGTTACTACTAACACTGTTGAGGTATAACTATGAGGCGTTTGATTATTCACCTAAGCTAACAGTTCTCAACCTGTGGGTCCTATGACCCTTTCCCAGGTGTTGCAAACCAGATATCCTGTATATCACATATTTATATTATGATCCATAACAGTAGCAAAATTACAATTATAAAATAGCAAAGACATAATTTTAAGGTTTTGGGTTACTACAACATAAGGAAGTAAGTGTATTAGAGGGTCCACAGCATTGGGAATACTAAAAGTCACTGACTTAAACTATGCTCCTTTAGCTTTCAAAAGAGAGATAAATTTACTCATTTCTTACTATGATATAGAAGAATATATTCTGTCATAGAGGAGGTAGTATTATTGCACAATAGTCAACAAGAATGAGAAAGTCTCATTTTGATTCTTCCCAGTATATAGTCTCTACTAGCCTCTTTTATACTAATGAGAACGATACATAATTAATTAACTTTGATATATACAAATGAAAAAGTGGGTGAGATAGATTAATTGTAGCAATCTTCATAGAAACTACATAATTCTTTAATTTTCTTTCTTAAATAATTTTAATTTTTTTATTATTTTTATATGACCTGGGGGGGGGAACAAATGTATACATGCATGACACAGCAAGTGGGGACATCATAATAAAATCAACTTTGTAGATTTGATTCTCTCTTTCTATCCCTATTGCTTTTAAGGATTCAACTCAGGCCACAAGACTTGCATGCCAAGTGGCTTTACCCACGGAACAATCTTGACGATCCAAATATCTAATTGGTGGTTGAGAGGGGTCATTTTAAAGTTCTTAAAAATTTTGCTAGTCTATATTCATATAAGAAAAATATACAGGAAACTTATTTATACAAACTTGCTAACCACATGGACAATCACAACTCAAGAAGGTTAACAAGCTGAAGAGCCCAAGTGAGGATAGGTCAATCCAACTTGGGAGGGAGAAGACAGCAATCACAGGAGGGGGTCAAGGAGGGAGGGTCCTAAGTGGGAAAGGGGACAGGGAGGGGAAGAGGGGAACATGATCAGGTATTAGGTGGAGGGAACAGTAATGAAGCCCAGAGGGCGAGCAGAAAGAATGGAAACAGTCAACCTTGAGAGGTAGAACCCTCCAGAATACACCAAAGACCTGAGAGGTGAGAGAATCTCAGGACTCAAAGGGAGGGACCTTAGATGAAATGCCCTGCAGTGAGGAGAAGGAACTTATAGAGTCCACCTCCAGTAGAAAGACAGGGCATCAAGTGGAGGAATGGGGATGCTAACCCTCAGTCAAAAACTCTGACCCAGAATTGTTTCTGTCTGATAAAACTGCAGGAACAAAAATGGAAAAGACCCTGAGGAAAAGGAGATTCAGTGGCAGGCCCAAATTAGGATCCAGCTAAAGAGGAGGGTCCCAGGCCTAATACTATTACTGATGCTATGGTGTGCTTAAAAGCAGGGGCCTATCATGACTGTCTCCAAAAGACCCAACAAGCAGCTGAAAGAGTCAGATGCAAATATTTATACCCAGACAATGGACAGAAGCTACTGACTCCTGTGGTTGAATTAGGGAAAAGGTAGAAGAAGCTGAGGAGGAGAGCAACCCTATAAAAAGACCAACAGTCTCAAATAACCTGAGCCCCCCCCCAAGATCTCTCAGACAATGAGCCACCAACCAGGCAGCATATACCAGCTGACATGAGGCCCCCAACACATATATAGCAGAGGACTGCCAGGTCTGACCTTAATGGGAGAAGATGCTCCTAATCCTCAAGAGATTTGAGGCCCCAGGGGGAGGGGAGGTCTGGTGGGATGTGAGTAGGGGTGGGGACATCCTTTTGGAGATGGAGGAGGAGGTATGGGATGTGGAATAGTCAGAGGGTAGACCAGGAGGGGGATAAAATCTGGACTATAAGACAAAAAAAAAGAATAAAAATAAATAACAGCACTGAAAGAAAAAAGACATATAGAAGAAAATTAAATCCTTTGCTCTTAATTTTTATTTTAAATTGCAATCTCATAGTCCACAGAGCTCACCTGCAAAACCAATGGACTGTCTTTAGAACAGTTGGTTGTGAAAAAGTATGAGTTAGCAGATATAGAGCAGAATTTAGATATTTGTAATTCCAAAAGAATTAATTGCATTATAAATTTGGAAATTTCATTTTACAGATGTTGACAGTCTGCATATCTTTGTTTTTCCATTCTGTGTGATGATCATGGTGGCGGAGAGAATAATTCCTCTCTTCAAGTGACTGCATTTGGAGCTCATTCTCATTAACAATGCCACTGATTTTGATGACATACATTATATGCATATAATTTTAAAAATCTTTCCCCAGTTCTTAGTAGTATAAAAAGCTTGATTAGGCAATTCGCTCTTTTCATTATGTCAACTAATAAGACATCAGTTGAAAGAACAGGAAAGCCAGTAGACAGTATGAATATTCATATGGAAAAGCCTCTCTGAATGGGAGATGCCTGTAAGGACCAAAAATGAACAGGAGACATGCCAACATGTTAGAAATGCTCATAGTAGTAGCTATATCTTTGCCAAATGTGGTTTGCATTACTCTCCTCTAATGAGCAGTTAAGCACTATATAAAAGAGTTTCTCAAAGACTTTAAGAAAC
Organism: Tokudaia tokunoshimensis; assembly: GCA_036184795.1. Taxonomy (NCBI): domain Eukaryota; kingdom Metazoa; phylum Chordata; class Mammalia; order Rodentia; family Muridae; genus Tokudaia; species Tokudaia tokunoshimensis. The sequence continues at coordinate 81,444,526 of BTHU01000023.1, forward strand.
GAAGTAACTGTGATATAGATGCCTTAAATTAGCTTACTCTAGGGATTCTTAAAGGTATGTTTTTCTTTCTAAGGCTACAGTCATCTAGTTGCCCACACTATTTTGAAAGTCTCCATAAGCCTTATTTTCGAGGGCAATAGTTGAGGTCATAAAATATAGAGATTTGCATATTTGCAAGGCACATCTTTAATAATTCATATGTGTGCTTACCCTGTCTACACTAGTAACATAGCATATGTGTATGTGTTTGCTTGTTTTTCTTACTTACTATATAAAATATATGTTAAACAGTGTGACTAATATGTTGTATAAATTTTACAGTATCACATTGAACTATATAAACAATAATAGTACATATTACCTTAGCATAAATATGTACTAATTTTTCTCAAGGAATATTTATTGTAGAACCAATGAGATCTCCTTGATGAATTAAAAGTTGCACTTGACATTCTCTAAGATGCAAAAATAACTGCTCCTGCATTAGATCTATTTTGACTCTTAGAGGACCAGAATAGGAGAAGGTAATGAATGAGGATGTAGTAGGCAACTAAAGATTAACGTCTCTCACTTTGTATGTTTGCTGAATTTCAATTTTGCTACAAACAGCACTGGGATAAGAATGGTGTCATTTCAGTCCATAAAGTTTGAGTGAATTTAAGCTCAGTGACCTTGAAAGTCAAATTGCTTGACCAGGTGAGATCAAATAGTGGGCATTGCCTCCTTTCTAGGAGCAGTCAAGAAAATCCCAGTTTACTAGATGGGAGAGTGAGCTGTTAAGCACTATGAGAATTTTATGAATTGTTGCTTTCTCTGAATCAATTCAGAACAGTGTTATTATTTACTACATAAAATATATTTTATACTGCAGACATCAAAAATGCAATCCCACAACAGTCAACACAATCCATATGAAAGAATGAAGAAATCTCATTTGGATTCCTCCCAACACTACAGTGGCATACTTGAAAATGAGCAAACCCACCTTCCTGTCTCCTTGAAAATCTCTGGAACATTTAAGAAATTTGGAGTTATTCTATATTATGTTCATTTATATTAAATACACGAGGTAGCTTACCATAATATTTATTATCATAACAGAAAAAAAAACCAGTGCATCCTGGTTTTGTGGTTCTGAATACATTTTTAGTTTAAGAAGTAATTTAAGGCCTGTTCCTAATTATAGCCATCAGGTTCATAAATTGACTATATTTCCTCTTTATTACCCATACTCAGGAATTTCAAATGAATTAAAAATTAATTATCCCCCTTGTTTTGTAGGATATGTTCTATGTCTTGTGTATTACAAGCCAGAGCATATTTCTCCTACTGCATTAAAAGGCAAAGATATTCGATGTATTAATCTTCATCTAGATAGCATGGGGCAAATTTATAGAGTGGTACACAAATCAAAAGCACTTTGGCTGAACTTCTGTTTTGATGATTTTATTTTCTGAGCACAATAGTGCAATTTTCCAAAAGTAGTTTAATAACTCTACTGCAGCTTGGAGATGTGTATTTCTTGCATAGTCATTAGTATACTCAATTCTGAATCCTCACTTTAATATTTTTGTTTTGGTAAATGGCATGTATGAAATCAAGCTATGTGTGAATTAACATGTTAACAATGAAATATGATTTCTATTGACTAGCCAGTTTTTAAAAATCAGAACCTAAGATTAAAACATATCATGCAAATTTTACTCTTTTATATTATGCATCAGGGTTATGTCTGTGTCACTAATGGATATGCTATCTAAGAGACTAAGTATTCAAGCAAATATGTGTCAGGTAAAATCTGGTTCCATTCTTAGGCTGTATAAAATTATACTAAAGGTCAATATTGATTTGGGCTGTCCTACAGAGTCTGTCAATCATATTAGATTGGCAATTTCAGAATGTTTATAACATACCCTTCTAAAATACTAACTTTTTAAAAATGAAGCATGATCTAGCAGCTTCAAGCAAGAATTACAAGATGTGTTGCTTACTCAGGAAAACAAACACTTTCTAATAAAATATACCACCAGAGTTAATTGATCAAAACAGGTATCTGAGATATACTTGTACTTTTAGGGCTTTTAAACATTAAAATGGGTTATTAGTAGAGGTTTTTGTTTTTCTCTAAAAGCCTTACAATTTAAAGTCCATACATTTGTACATGTTTGGGACAATTGGATGCCCACTATTCCCAAACAGAATTGTCTGCACTCAATAACATTTAATATTATTGTTTTGTTCCTCCCTTTTAACTCTAATTCACCGAATTTTTGAGGGTATCATCTAGACCTATTTTGAAGTTTACTTTCTTTCTATAATGAAATAAGAGGAGGGGCTGGAGATGTGGCTCTGCCCTACTTCTTATTTTTTTTAAATTTTGCATTTGCTTTATTTTTAAACTTCCTGGGATTTTAAAATTAAACAGAAAAAGTGGAGTCATTAATTACAACTTCAAAGAGTGCAAAAATGGTTAAAATTAAGTATTGTTTCCCTGACTCTAACACAACCTCTTGAGAAGAAACCACAGCTTCCATTTTCGCTAGTATGTTTTCAGAAGTATAATGTACAAAAATAGGCATATTTATACATATTCAACTGCTATTTTACATTATTTTGTAACTTTACCTCTGTTTTTCTTTTTTTCATGTATTTCATGTATTTGGGGATTTCACACTATGAACCCCCATCAAAATCACTACCTAGTTCTCCCAGGTACACCCCCAATACCCTGTGACCTCCCGCCCCCAGAGGAAAAGAAAAAAAAATGTTCAATTTGTATTGCCCATATATTCACTGGAGTATGGTGAATCTCCTGGTCTTCAGCTCCTAAAAGAAAACTGGATCGTTTCCACCCAAACTCCCACCAGAAACCATCAGTGGTGGAAAGCTACACTTCAACATCCTTATCATATATTTTTATAGTTCTCTTGGATGGTTTTCTTTCTAGGCTGTTACTTTTTTTTGGGAGGAGGGGTTAAGTGTTGTCACATAGGCCTTCTATGCCACTCTTTCTCAATTGTGAGTCTGAAGTAATCAATATTATGGTAAAAGTAACTTTCTTTTCCTTTACAGTCAGCAGGAGCAGGGATGATGGACTTCCACATGGTCTCTAGCATCAGCATATGCCACCGACCTCAGTATGATCTCTGATGTCACTACAAATCACTGATATCAGTAAAGCACTCTGTCACAAGCCTGACCATTGACCCAGAAGTGGCAGCATAGGCCAAGGACATCAAAATGGTCTCAGGGGCAGTACAGGCCACTCTCATCAATGTGGCGTCATGTGGCAACATGACCCACAAACATCAACATGGATCCAGGCTACAGCATAAACTATAGATGTCCAAATGGACTTCAGTGGCAACAGAGGCCACAGATATCAACACATCTCTTGGCTCCACCAACTTGTTATTTTTGCTGAGGACCAGCATTACATTTCAGCACCCACATGGCAACTCAGAACTGTCCATAATTTCATTTCCAGGAGATCCCAGCACCCTCTTCTGTCCTTTGTTAGCACTGCACATGGTATACTTATGTGTAGGCAGGAAAGCACCCATACACATAAAATACATACAAACATTCATACATGCATACATACATCTTTTAAAAGAAAAAATGTTTTAAAAAGAAAAAATCATATTCTGGAATATCATCTTTACCTTTTACCTATTAGAATTTTTAATTATTTAATCTATGTAATCAGAAAAGAATGTCATTTCCTCATCTAGGTGCAAACTATAAACATGCGGATACTGCCTAAATCTGATAGCTAAATTTTCCTTTGGTCATATTAAGTGACTCAATATGTACACAATTTATAGTCCTACATGGAAAGCCTCAAAAACAAAATTTAAATATGAAAAATGTCATGAAACAGAACAAAAAAAAAAAACCCACAGAGTCAGTTTATCATCATTAACAAAGCCAGAGGAGGCCTTGCGGTGTACTTTAGTGCTGAAGCACTTATATACAAAGAGAATTATGTCATATATGTTAATAATGAATCTGTTGAAATAATAAGTGCTTACCAGCTTGTTGACTATCACATTTATTTTATATTATTTTATTTTATTTTATTTTATTTTTATTTTATGTATGAGTGTTTGCCTGTGTATATGTCTGTGCATCAATGTGGATGTCTAGGGCCACAGAGATCCAAAGAGCATGTTGGATTCACTAGAATGGGGGTTACAGATGGTTGTTTGGCACTATGTATTCTGGCAACCAAAAGTGGGTCCTTCACAAGACTGTCAAGTGCTCTTAACCACTGAAACATTTCTCCAGTCCCCAACAGCAATATCTTTTGTACTACAGTTTGTAAAAAAAAAAAAAAAAGGAACTGTTTGAACATGTGATATTGCTGTCTTCTACAGTAAATGATTGACAGAAGCAATATGGATAGTTTGAAATTAGCCCTTGCCTCAAACAAACAACTATTCACCAAGTTTGAAGAAGGAATTATGGCTGAAGTTTTCTAGAGCTAGTACCCAAACCATTCATAAGCATTGATGCAGAAACGTTTATATCAGACTAATAAATGGGTGATTAAATTTATGCCTACCATTTTATCTGTATAATTTTCCATGATAATCTTCAATTTTAATGTTTTTCCATATATTTTTTTCAATTTTATCAGAAATATTTTCTGTGTAAATCTTCAATTTTATCAGAAAATATTTATAAATCTACTTTCAATCAACTTAGGAATATTTTAATTCCTACCAATTTATCTATATAAATTTCTTCAAGTTATCAGAGATATTTTCCAGGTAAATCTTCAATTTTATCAGAAAATGTTTTTACTTCTACTTTCAATCAATTTACGAATATTTTTATGCCTACTATCTTATCTGTATAATTTTTCATGAAATAGTCAGTTTCAAGGTGTTTTTCTATATATTTCTTGAGTTTTATCAGAAATATTTTCCTTGTAGATTTTCAATTTTATCAGAAAATGTTTATAATTCCACTTTCAATCAACTTAGGAATATTTTTATGCTTACCATTTTATCTGTATATTTTTTCCATGAAATAGTCAATCTTAACGTGTTTTTCTATATATTTCTTCAATTTTATCAGAGATAGTTTCCATGTATATTTACACAATGGAATACTACTCAGCAATTAAAAACAATGAATTCATGAAATTCTTAGGCAAATGGGGAACAGGGGGAGGGAAGGGGGCTTATGGGACTTTCGGGGAGGGGGGAACTGGGAAAGGGGAAATCATTTGGAATGTAATATATAAGAATATGGAAAATAATAATAATATAAGAATATAAATAATAATAATAAGAAGGAGAAGAAGAAAAAAAATGGGTGATTAAAAAACAAAAATTGTCATCTAACAGTGGAAGTGCTCTCCTCAGGAAGAAAAATACTCAAGACAACAGATGTAATCTCTATGAATTATAGTCGTTTAATGAATTAAAAAAAATGGTGCACAGTTGGTTTTCTGCAAATTTGTCTTAAGAAACTGATGAACTTAGGAATCTTGAGGAATTAGACCTTTTTGTTAGATACTATGATGCTTAATTTCTTATGTGCACTTGGCTAGATTATAATGCCTAGTTATCAAGTGAAACATTAATGAAGGTTTTAATTGATAGTACTTTATAGATGGGGTTAACATCTAAAATCAGTTGCTCTATAAGTGGAGAAGATAGCCTTCCCTAATATGGCTAGTTCTTAACCAATCAGCAGTAAGGCCTGAAGAGCAAATTATGAGTGAGGTTTCAATGAAGGAAGATGGAATCTTCAATTTCTGCCTGAATTACCTGGTAGTCAACCAGCCTACCCTATAAATTTCAGATTTGTCAGTCCTCACAGTTCCATGAGCCAGCACTTAAAATAATCTGTCTTCCTCTTTCCTATTCCTTTTCTCTAAATCCATAGTTATACAGAACTAACTTACCCACTAGCTTAAAGTAGATACATACGTTAATGGCTATGTTTTTTGTCTGGAGTATCCTGAGTGATACTGATATTTGCACACCTACAGCTTTTAAAAACTTTTTGAACATGGATATAATAGAAATTCTTATTTCTGAACTACCTAGTAATTGACATAGCATACCTATAACTAACAACGGTGTCTTATTATTTCACAGTATAAGCTAATTCATTCAGGTCAAAATCTATAGAAGACCACATTCTAAACATGAGTTTGAATTAAAACAAATTAGAATATCATTTCTAAAATGATGGTTTCTTGATTATTTATTTATTTTATTTTATTTTCTATATTTTATTAATTTACATTCCGAATGAGTTCCCCTTTTCCCGGTTACTCCCTCCCCGAAAGTCCCATAAGCCCCCTTCCCTCCCTCTGACCCCCATTCAACCCCCTCTCGCTTCTCTGTCCTGGTATTCCCCTACATCCAGTCTTTCCAGGACCAGGGGTCTCTCCTTCCATCTTCTTGGAAATCTATTGATATGCGAATTGTGTCTAGGGTATTCCGAGATTCTGGGTTAATATCCCCTTATCAGTGACTGCATACCATGTGTGTTCTCTTGTGATTGGGTTACCTCACTCAGGGTGATGAGAGAGAGAGAGAGAGAGAGAGAGAGAGAGAGAGAGAGAGAGAGAGAGAGAGAGAGAGAGAGAACCACAAATACACAAATAAGTTATGGTGGTACACACCAGTAGGGTATTCTGAAAAGGTGGAGGCAAGAGGCCTGTTTGGGCTACACATTAAAGGCTTGGCATAGTGAATTATTTTAATCCTATCTTTTGGGCAACAGAAGAAGGTGTAGAGTTTGAAGTCAACCTGTTCTACATAAGGAGTTCCAGGCTAAATGAGGTTACATAGTGAGACCCTACCTCAAGAAGGAAGGAAGGAAGGAAGGAAGGAAGGAAGGAAGGAAGGAAGGAAAGAAGGAGAAGGGAAGGGAAGGGAAGGGAAGAAGGGAAGGAGGAAGGAGGGAGGGAGGGAGGAAGGAAGGATGGAATTCTGTATGCTACTTCTTGTTATTATAGCACCAGATCAATCATTACCACAAGCAAAGCAAAGCTACCCGTAGCCAACTTCAAGGAAAATTGATTGTGCTCACAGCTGTGGATGTATTAATGGATATAGAGTATAAAGGAGGAAAATCCAAGATTTCTTATGTGAACAACTGTTAAAATTTTAAAAAGAAGATTTATAAGTAGATTAGCATCTTTTAAACAGATAATAGATGCAAATAGCATGATCAATTGTACCCTTAACAGAGTCAGTAGAAATCCAATTTTACTATTTCCCCCTTTCTTAAAATTTTGATGGGAATTTTAAGATATTTTACCTGTGAAGTGCTTATTTCTATTTAATCTTTCTAAATGATGCATCTGCCTTTTATAACCTAGACTTGAAACCCTCCTCTACCGTTTTCAGCAATTCCTTATGTTAGTTATACACATACCATACCTACCTGAATGGTACTCAAAACTCACTGACACACAGCATGCTTTTACTTAGGTTATTCTCAAGTTATGAGTACAGATGTTTTGTAAGCAATATAAGCTTTTAGATGGGAGAATCAAATATCATGCACTGAACAGATTTAAAAAAGAAATTGATTTAGTCTTATATGAGATAATTTTCTCCTAGTGTTCAGTAAAAGTCAGAGTACTTAAGAAATAATGAATATTCAGTGGTGTACTCTGCTACTTTCATATTCTAAGTGGGACTGATCCAAAAACAAAATAAAATGTAATATTTTGTAAAAAATAAATTGTAACCTGCTATCGCTGGACAGGTTTAAAATGTGTCTGGCAAATTCAACTATGAAACACTTAAGTATCATTGAAGACATACTATGCTTCTACTTTGATGAATGGTTTATCCATAACTGTTTTATGGTTTTATTTCCTCTCTTTTCATTAGGGAAAGGAAGCTGAGAATATCCCTTGGAAATCTAAAGAGATAATGTAGTAAGGGCAAATAGAATGACAGTGTTTCCAAAAATCTAAGTTTTTGCCTCATAACAGTTACATGACTAACAATCTTTGGTTCTATTCTTATTTCCTAAGTCATCTGAGAAAAGAGTTTATATATTACAAAATTCATAAGAAATGAAATATTATCTATAACCCACATATTTTCAGCCTTTGTTACTAAATATGCATTGGAAATAATATATGAGAGGCAGATAGTATTTAGAGGATATTAAATATAAGTTACTGCTCCTGATAGTCACGGCCACTTTAAGGAACTCAATGTGTTCTACAGAAATGCAAAATTTGTTCCTAGGCTACTTCTCTATGAATTTGTTTTCTCTTCTCTTAGCTCTATGAAAAGGCTTGGAGACTTTCCTCTGTTGTTACTGGTATTTTCACCCTCTTTTCTTATTTACAACTTCTTTCCTCATTTTAGAGACCAGATGATGAAGGCTGTAATTTTTGTCATTGTTGTTTTGCTTTGTTTTGTTATTTTAAAATAAGATCAACTCTAAACAATCTGTAATCATAATCTGTAGAAGTTGGATATTTATAAAACACGTGAAATTAGAGCATGTGTAATGCACTGCAAACTCCAGGTAGTCATAATCTTCCTGTAAGTGGGACTACTCATCTGCTTTGCACTATCCAAACATGATGATCATGATTGAAAGCACCAGTTAAGGTTTATACCCAGATATTTTATTGTAAATAAGAAAAAGTCAATTTAAATACACTTCAGGAAACAAAAGAAGAAAGGAAATGAAAGAAATCTCTTTTCTCTAATTACAGGAAAGGTTGAAAGTAGGCTGTGTTTGGGTAAAACTTTAGTTACATTCTTCTACATCCTATTCTGTATTCCTTACTCTTTCTATACTTCAACTTCTATATTCAAACTTCTGTGTCTATCTCAGCCCAATGCTTGCTTTACAACTACAAAATTGCTACAGTAACTGCAACCTTGATTCTTTCTATTAAAGAAAAGAGCAAGAATCCTTTTTAGCAAAAATTATTGTTTGAAGAGATCTGAATCACTCTTCCTTGAACCAATCACTATTGCTGAGAGGAATGCGTGTGCTGACTGGTTTACTTAATAAAAGCTTTGAGAGGGGTGACCAAACCCAAATCATGTTTTATGATGGATGGAGGTAATATTTATATGAAAAGTGGAGATATAACCAAGAAATTTCCAACAAAGTTCAAAAATATATTTATAACTGTATTTGTAAAGTTCTAGAGATGAACTATTGATGAAGAAATATACATAGTAGTTTAAAATATTAACTTAGTATTGAATATACTAACACAATTTAAAGTACATATGTAAAGGGAGATTCCAGAATAGAAGCCATGTCTGTAAAAACTTATTGACCAAAGTGATCTAGAGATGTTGGAATCTGGCAGGATCAGAAGCTAATTACCTTATCTGAGTAACTTTCCCTCCTGACCAGCTATCCCATGCCTACCTCTGTATCTGAACTAACATATTGCTATAAAAAAAAAAACAAAGACAAAAACAATAACAACAACAACAAAAAAAAACTTTCGAAAACCTTTCGTAATCTATTTAAGCAGACCACTAGTTTCCACAAACCCAAAAACGAAGAACATCATCAGATAGCATCTGAGGCCTCCAGAAAGCTTCAGAGGGATGTGAGTCCATCACTGTGAATGGAAGGTGGCAACGATGATGGCTGGAGCAGCAAACTAATTCACACCTTGATTCACAAGCAGGAAGTAGAGAGAATGAACTGGAAATAGTATGATGCCCAAAGCCTGCCCTTAGAGACATACTTGATCCTGCAAGACCATACCTAACAAATCTCCACAGCTTTGCCTTGCCACCTGGGAACCATGTGCTGAAATGAATGAACCTGTGAGGGATATTTCTCATTCAAACCACCAAATTCCACACCATAATGTAAAATGTATCCAGTCCAACTTCAAAAAGAAAACTATATCCCTTCAACATATAATGACACAGAATATAAAATACCATTTTAAAAGAAAGGATTGGAGAAATGGGAAATATTAGACCAAAGCAAAACCACAACCCAGCAGAGCAAACAATTAAACCTGTATACATTGAAGTTTGTAATTTGTTTTTTGATTTTACAAGGAGCTAAAATGAAGAGACTGCCTTAAGGCTCAGAAAAGACTTTTTGCTTTTAAACAATGTTGTGACAGTAAAAGACTATGGGGAAGTTTAAAGACTTACAATGTTTGTAGTTTATTCTCTGCTGTCCATACTTGAGTTTCAAGATGTGAGCCGAGAGCCTGCTGCTCCTGCCCTCTTGCTTTCAGATTGTTGTCATGCCTCCCTGTCTTGATAAATTCTTTTCTATTTGCAACCATAAGCAAAATAAACTCTTTCTTCTATAAATTGCCTTAGTCATGTTTTATCACAGCAGTAAATAATAACAGAAACAGTATTTCCTTGCAAACTATTCATCTGAAACGGCCCAAATTTGAGATTTCTTTTTTGTTTTTTACTCTTCACTTATTAAGTTTCTTGTTACAGCTACTGTCTATATAGCCTTTCTGAATTTTGAATCTCCTTCTATGGACTTGGAAAAATTCCTGCTTTTGGGATTGATTATGCCAGAGTTCATACTTTTAGTCAGACATCAATGTACCCCTTCAGGTTATAATTTTCCTGGAGTCAAATTTTATCTATGCGATTCTGTTAAATTCTGCGTATTTCTTTTGATCTCACTAAATCTGTACAAGAATTTCCATGAAAACCACTTTATTTTCTGTTAAAATGCAAGAATGGCTACTTCATTGAGTGATTAAACCCTGTATCTACAGAAGACCTTGCATTGGTATTGAACAATTTCATGTGTAGTTAACACATATAGTATTTCCTTGGGATGTTAGAATATTAGGATTATTATATCTTATTGGTTGTTTAATGATTTTTATGTAATCCTAATATGTATTTCATCGATCAAAAGTTACCTTTACAGATAAGAATGCAACTTAGTTTTAGACAGTTTAGTTTTTATTTCCAACTCTGCAAATAATCAGTATAATTTTGTCTTATTGTACTAATTTAGCCATCCAACAAATAGTTGTTGAACATATGCTGTCAATTCAGGCATAATTTTAAGTTTTAAGTACAAAAAATGTAAAAAGTTCAAATATACAAGTTTCATGGTCCTAGTAAAGGGAGAAGTTTCAGAGGCAAAATTGTATAAATATATACTTACATTCATTTGGTGATATAAATTTTAAAAGTAAAGTGGTAAAATAGTGTAAGCAACTACTGTTTAAAGAAAGATTATCTAATTTTGCTGCTAAAGCAATATTTATATTTATTTGCTTATTTATTTGCTTTTGTGAAACAGGGTTTCCCTGTGTATTCCTGGCTGTCCTGGAATTAACTGTGCAGACCAGGTTTGAATTGAACTCAGAGATCTTCCTGCTTCTCCCTTCCCAGTGCTAGGATTGAAGGCATATGCTACTACATCGGGCTCCATAACTATTTATTTTTATCAAAATAATACTAATTTTCTTCCTTATTTCAATATATACAAAATGGTGGTGATTTCAGACTAGGGTTATTCCTTTCTAATTGTTATTCTTAACATTTTTAAACTAAGTTTCAGAGAAAGAGCACACAAAATTTCAGGACTTCCTTCTGTCACTATTGATGTAAAAATAGTGTAAAAATTTGTGTAGAATTTTAGAAAGAGCTATGATTATTGTTCTAACGGGATTAGGAAACTGTGTACTAGGCTGGGAAGATAGCTCAGCAGGTATGGGTGCAACTTCCAGCAGTTACATTCGAACCAGTTAAAGAGAAGCTGGGGATAGATGGGGAGGTAGAGAAGAGAGACCAGGACTAAGACAACATGGCTGTTCAAAGTCTCATGGTTTATTGGGTTTCAGGCAAGACCCTTCCCTTAAATTCCAGGGTGTGTTCTGGGGAACTGGTCTGGCTGTTCACTAGGTGTTGGCTCTATTGCTCCAGCAGCTGGGAAAGTCACCTGCTTAATTCAGGAATTCCTAGACCTGGAGGAACAAAGAACTTCACCTTCACTCTACCCTAGGTGGAGCAGGATTGTGACTAGCACAGAAACGTCCTCGCACAAAAGCTGGGAGAGGAACTTCACCATGGTCAATGTCAAGTTCCTGACTGGTGACAAGACACTTCAATATTGCTCTCTACATATGGGCACCTGCAACCAAGTCTAGCAACCTAGGCATAGGTTGAGTCCCCAGAACTCAGTTTAGTGGTGGTGGAAGGGAAGAACCCAACTTTTACTATTCCTTTTACATCCACATAGATACAGTGGCACATGTGCGTGCGTACACACACACACGCGCACACACACACACACACACACACACACACTATTTTAACTTTAAAATTGTCTCTCTACTATGTTTAATGTTTTCTCTATAAAGTTATGTAAATATGTAGAGACATTTTAATCTAGCAACATGGCTACTCTGACTGGAATACAGATATGCTCTTAGTACACACCTTAAATCCCAAACAGGGAAGGTAAAATTAGTTTGTGAAGGGAAGCAGCCATGTTTGAAACCTCTAATTGAGAGGGAGACAAAGTGATGAATCACAGAAAGACTTGACAGAATGAGTCAGAGATAGGATACATTCACCTTACAAGAACAGCACAGGAAGGAGAGGCCATCTAAGAGCAGGGCAGGGAGAATCAGCCCATTCTGTTCAGTCAGTTGAATTTTCAGTTTGGTCAGTCAGCACAGGAGGCATTGTAGTGGATTTGAGTTTATTTCCCTTCACTTCCTATGGGAGAGGCAGTTGAAGTGAGATAGTAATAAGGAACCAGTAGATTAGAACAAATTGCCATAATTAATTTGAGGCCTAGCAAGAACGATTCAGTAAGAGGCTGAGATAAGTCAGTCAGCAAGTAGAAGAGTGTGAGCCAGAACAGGTGAGTTAAACCAGCCAGCCAGAGTTCAGAAAGAAGTAGAAAGGGTAAGCTTATTCATCTCTAAGACTTGGAGGCTGGAAGCATTTGACTGAAGTTGGAGGCTGAAGCTTTGAAGGTATGGGTTCACAGATGATTAGATTGTATAATGGCTAGAAGCCTCCAGGCCTAAACCTAGGGATCTTTAAGTAGAAACCTTCTGGGCTCAGCCCAATCCATGTATTCATAAAGTTTGGGTAGGACTCATATCTCATCTCTTACTCTCATCACATTTTCTCGTCAGAGGAAACAAAACAAATTCCCTCGTCTGAGGGAATAGGTATGTTTTCTCAGTTTTAAACTCACAGTGTATACATTAAAGAAACATCACACAAACATGTTCAATTTCTGACCAATTTAAAATATTCCCAACTGCAGTATTTAGAGGACTGCAGATGGAAATTTTAGCATAAGAAGTCATAAGATAAGTGGCTAAAATATGTATATCATTTAGAACAGAAAAAAAAATAAAAACTTCAAGGCAAACCTAGTAACATAAGCATATAATTCCAAGGACTCAGGAGAATGGAAAACTTAATTATAATCTATGTTACATAGCAAAACATTTTCTTAGAAAAAAAAAAGCAACAAGAAAAGAACTTCTGTATAAATTGTGCTTAAAAATTACTACATGTTTCAGGATATTTGTTCACTCTGTGAATCCCAAAAGTGTATTAGAAAATATTGTTTCTGTTGTGGTGTGGCTCAGCCTTAGTACACACCTTTAATCCAAGACCTTTCTGCTTTAGTATTTTAAACAGGATTCAATAAAGTCAACTATCGGTCAAGAGGTGAAAAAAACAACCAGTTGAGAGGAAATGAATATACAGAGGAAGGGAAAGTTAGGAGGATGAATAGAGAAATGCACAGGAAGTAGCATGAAAAGGTGTTCAGTTGGAGAGGATTTTGAGATGGCATGGGAGAAGGAAAGATTACTTCTAGAACTTCAACTGGTGAGATAGGTCAGGTACATCCTTTCTCCTCCTACCTGAGTTAGCATATTGTTAACCCTGCATCTGGGTCCTGAGTCTTCACTGGTAAATCAAATGAATGAGATTTTACTAAAAAACAGCAATCACATAAACCAACACATTCAAATGCATTCAATAAAGACCAATTCCATGGATTTAGCCAGAGAATCTAAAGACACATATGTAACAAATAAAGATATTCTGAAATTCGTATACATTAATAAAATGCACCAGAAAATTAAATGTCTCTAGAAGAGAAATGGGAGTGTGAAAATGAAGGACTAAATTTTCTGATAGATATTCAGCTTCACTGTGACCTTGAAAATCTGGGCTTTTGATTTTCATCTAGGATGCTATGAATCATGATATTTTTATTATAGGATGACTATGTTCAATATAGAACCTACTTACAAGGAGTAATTTTACTCAGCATACAAGAAATATTGCCAAACTCCGAGGACTTTTGTTGTACTTAGTTCTGAAGTGACACACTCATTTTATAAAATGAATTATCATGAAATGCTTATATGAAATGAAAGGAAAAATTCTGTTGTAGTAAAATATGAATATAGAAATCATAATACAGGCAATACTCTCTTCACCAATGTAGCAGCATTTTACTGTACGTTTATTTCCTACCTACTACATAAATTTATTGTTATGGTCAAATGAAAAAAATGTATAAGATAATAGTTTTTAATCTGTAACGTTTTAAAAAGAAGACTGACTATTATGAATTATGCTTAATGGGAAACTTGTAGTGTCATAACTGGGGGCTACTTATATTTAAAACACTAATCAGAGATTTTTAATTATGGAAAATAATCATACGGCATTTATTTTATGGAATCAGTGATTCCTGCCGTTGATCAGCTCTACTCACTATTTCAAGAGCACTAAGGATTCATCTCTACAATAGCACACTTTTTCCAAATGGAAAATTCTATGTAGGGAATGATGATTATGAGTATCTCTTTGTGCAGATGAGCAACTGAAACATATATGCTCCTTCACAGAAACAATAAAGCAATTGTGAACATCTGTGTAGCATTTCTATTATGTCAGGAGTCATTGTAAGAATTTAACCCAACCTAATTCATTTAATATACTCTAGCAATAAATGGTAGTACAATTAATCTTTGGGGATATGAATATGCTCTGTTATAATACACTCCAATGTCTCTGCTAAACAATTTGGTTAAAGTGTCATTTTCTTATAGTTATCTTGTCAATTATTTAATGCTTTGCTCTGTGAACAGTAGATACTACTTGCCTTCTGGCCTATTGTGTGGACAACATCTTCTCAACTCAGAAGTAGACTTTAGTAAGCTAGGAAAGTAGGCCAAGTCTTTTCATAAATTCAACAGTTCTGCACAATGATTATGTTCTCCTAGAAATATTTTTTAAAATTATATTCATGGAAAAATAAGCAGATATTTAATTTTAGCAGAAATATTTTTTCTCCAAGTCGGCTAAGTTAAGAGAACTAGACCACATGCATGGTTACTGGATACATCCTATTGAAATTGCGTTCAGATATGTTTACGTTCTGATTATAATGCATATGGTCTTAAGACTGTGTGGACACTTATCTGTTTTCAGTGAAATCAATGAAAAGCTAATGAAAGAGGTATGCTGTAACCTTACCAAAAACAATATGGTGAGACACTTAAAAGAAGTCTTTTCTATTTATTAGGTTATTATTTTCAGAGAAAATCCAAATAACTGTCATGAAACATGGAATATGTCAGATGTCAAGAGAAGTAAATATAAATTATATCGAGTATTTAAAAGAAGGTGTTTAATTTATTTGACAAACATTCGAAGTGAATGGGGTTTTTTTAGATGAACTCAAGAGCAAGTGAATAGATAGATGAACTTGCTTTATAGCCATCAACACTTCTTTTATCCACTATTCGCTGCCATGGAGAACTTTAACCGGTAATTTGGTCACCATTTCATAGGCTTTCAAACAGTTATCTTTAGATACCTCTATTCTAAACTAAAATTCATTAAATGAATGAGTAGTTAAATGGCCATGAACTGTGTTATTATTGGGCAAAGAAATACTGTATAAAAGCACAGAGGGTGGAAGACAGCAAAGCCTATGGTAGGCCATTATTAGTTAAAACTAAAGAGTCAGACACATGTAATGGGTGGTAGATCAGTGTGAAGAGATTTCTAACTAACTAGATTTGAAATACACTTTGAACACTTCCTACATATTCAACATTGGGAAAGTTATTCCATGTCCTCAATATTCATTTTCCTTGTATATCAGCCTATATAACTCTTGAAATATTGTAAGGAAGAAATGACAGCTAAGAGATACAAATTCAAATATATAAATATGCAATATTTAATACATATATCATTTGATGAACAAAGGAATAATATTTTTTATTTTCTATATTCTTTATTTTCATTCCAAATTATTTCTCCTTCCCCAGTTCCCCCCTCCCCGAAAGTCTCATAAACCCTCTTCCCTCCCCCTGCTCCCCAGTCAACCCCCTCCCAGTTCTCTGTCCTGGTATTCCCCTACACTGTTACGTCCCATCACTCCCAGAGGATCCTGTTATACCACTCCTGGGCATATATATACCCAGAGGCCTCCCTGGCATACAATAAGGACACATGCTCCACTATGTTCATAGCAGCCGTATTTGTAATAGCCAGAAGCTGGAAAGAACCCAAATGTCTCTCAACAGAGGAATGGATACAGAAAATGTGGTATATTTACACAATGGAATACTACTCAGCAATTAAAAACAATGAATTCATGAAATTAGGCAAATGGTCAGAACTGGAAAATATAATATAATATAATATAATACATTTATAATGTAATATAATAAAACATAATACATTTTTATTCTCTTTTAACACAGTAGGAAATTGTTCTACAGTGGAAAAAAAATTACCTAATATATTTAATTGTAGCAGAACTGAAACTAATTCATTGGCTATTTTCCTAGAATTTAAAGATATTGGCCTATTGGTTGTTTCTTTCCATTTGGAGGTATGCAATTTTTTTTTAAAGAAAGAGAATCATTCTCAATCACTGGCTATTAAACTTCAAAATACCACACAATCACTAGAGAGCCTGTTAAATGCTGATTTCTGGATTGCAATCTTACAAAATCAGGATTGAGTTCAAAGTTTAACATTTTAACAACTATTCATATAATTTCCTAGCTAATAGATGCAAGATTATACTTTCAAACATCCCTCAATGTCCAACACTGAAGTTTGTAAAGTTTTTCAAGCTCTAAAATTTATAACCTTTATTAGTACACAGGAAATTCAGTCACATGGAGTTCATTTTAATAATAGAATTTATTAAGCAGGAGAAATAGTTCAGCAATTAAGAGCACTAGCTGTTCTTTCAGAGGGCCTAGGTTCAATTCCCAGAACCCACATGATAGATGACAACCGTATGTAACACCAGTTCCAGGTAATCCAATGCCCTTTCCTGACCATTAGTGGTATTAGGCATATATACAGAAAGGTAGAGACACAGAGGCAAACTTTTATCATCATGTATTCTAATTCAGCTCGTATCTGGTTAGTATTCTAAAATTTATTCAATGATTAAATGTTTTCTTAGTAAAAAATGTGGTAAAAGCTGATTTTTTATTTGAGTCATTAATATCTCTTTAACATGTACTATTATTTTTATTAAGAAAAATAATCAATCTTCAGATTCATTATCAGCAGGCCCTTTTTCATTTGTGCTGTCACTGCACTGAAATCCACAATTTTACACAGGGATATACTGGGTTAAATTCAGAAGTAGTTAATATTGTTGTTGCTGTAGTTGTTCAGTACCCTGCCTCTGAGATGTAACAAGCTGTTCATTTAACTTATATGTCAAATGAAGCTACTTTATAATAGATTGCCAGGACATTTATTGCTCAGATGTCTGGCTGGATAGATTCATAAGAGCAAAATAACAAATTTTTATGAATCCTTGATTCAAAGTTTTATGGGCAACACCTTTGAGACAGTATTCAAATTTCTTTGGAGTCTGGTTTGCTATGCATATCCCAGGTTGGCCTCAGCCACCAAGTACTAGCATTACATAAGTACCACCCCACCCAGTTTAAACTCACTTCAAAGAAAATTCTGGGACATGATGGTGCGGCCTTTAATCCCAGCATTGAAGAGGCAGAGGTAGGTAGATCTCTGAGTTTGAGTCCTGCCTGATCTACAAAGTGAGTTCCAGGACACCCAGGCCTCCACAGAGAAACCCTGTCTCAAAAAAAAAATGGAAAAAGGAGAAAAGAAAAAAGAGAAGAGAAGAGAAGAGAAGAGAAGAGAAGAGAAGAGAAGAGAAGAGAAGAGAAGAGAAGAGAAGAAAAAGTAAATGTTTTGGGGATACATCCTGGTATGGAGCAGGGGATTCAAGATCATCCTCAGCTACATTATGAGATTAGGACTAGCCTGTGCTATATCAGACTCTGTCTCAAAATATAAAATATGACTTGGATACCTTTTTTTCCTTTTCAGCCCAGACTTGCCTTACAATTCTCTATCCTCCTATCTCATTCTCCATACTTACTATGATTGATCTCCTGATTAAATCAGTGGATATTCTAGCGTATGGTATAATTTTCCATATTTTCCTTCCCCACCCCCATAACCAATTATAAATTGAGCCTTACTTACTTTAACCATTTGAATTGTCACTGCACTTTATCACACCAGTAGAAAGAAACCTAATATACACCTAACATGAATGATACTAATTTGAAAACAAAAACCCTCTTTTCCTATTGAGGCACCAGATTCCTATTGAATATATCATGTGTAAAAGTTTAACAGAAGACATGATATTTTCAAGTTATTTTAGCATAAACAAAAAGACAATGAAGAGTTTTGTATAAAAAAATGATCATTTCAGTTCTGCTCACTCTAAACTATATTTAACACAAACCAATCTGTAAGTCTTAAAGGAATTCAGAAATTTTCTTAAGATTATGAGTTTTCATCCATAGGAGAATTTAGTGTTATCTAATATAAACTTTCCAAATAAAAACATTATAAATACTTAAGTATACATATTTACTGCACTTACATATGCATTGTATCAAATTTTGTGTTAATTACATTAATTTTACAGTTCAGTGGCAACAAGAATATTCATATTACGGAGGGGGGAACCGGGAAAGGGGAAATCATTGGGAATGTAAATAAAAAATATAGAAAATAAAAAAAATAAATAGGTTTGCAGAAAATGTATACCTGTATTCATTTTGAATACCTTTATTCAAAACCAGAAATGCATACTGACTATTTATTAAAGAAAAATATTAATGTTCCATACTATAACAAAGTTATGCTTTTATACGATCTGGAGCCAAAAGCATACTGTAGAAAAATCATCTCTTCTGGGAACTTTATGAATTAGCAACTTTTCAATTTTGTGTTGTCAGTGGAAATTTTATTTGCAAGAGCTGTCATTTGCTATGGGTTTTAGATTTATTTTGTTTTGTTTTATTTTATGTGTAAGATTCTAAGAAAGCTAGGCTGAACCCCTGACAGGCTTCAAATTGGCAGTTAAGGAAACTAGGCCTAAATCTCTGTCTCCAAGAACCAGGCAATTCCAGGCAAGTCCAGACCTCAGAAGCTGCCAGGCCACCTGGCCTGAGGAAAGGACAATGGGTCAGCCACAGTTTCCAGACTTCCTCAACTACTTCTTCCGGAACAGTTTCCAGACCTCCCCAGCAAGTTTCCAGCCCCCAAACCCAGGTAATGGAATGTCCAGAGAGATGGACCCAACAGATTAACATGGAGATCGCCTACCCTAGAATTCCCTAATGCGCTTTATTTTTGTTTATTTTCTCTATATTTTTTTATTTACATTCCGAATGATTTCCCCTTTCCCAGTTCCTTCCTCCCCAAAAGTCCCATAAGCCCTCTTCCCTCCCCCTGTTCCCCAGTCAACCCCCTCTCGCTTCTCTGCCCTGGTATTCCCCTACATCCAGTCTTTCCAGAACCAGGGGTCTCTCCTTCCATCTTCTTGGAAATCTATTGATATGTGAATTGTGTCTTGGGTATTCCAAGTTTCTGGGTTAATATCCCCTTATCAGTGACTGCATACCATGTGTGTTCTCTTGTGATTGTGTTACCTCACTAAGGATGATATTTTCCAGTTCTGACCATTTGCCTAGGAATTTCGTGAATTCATTGTTTTTAATTGCAGAGTAGTATTCCATTGTGTAAATATACCACATCTTCTGAATCCGTTCCTCCATTGAGGGACATCTGGGTTCTTTCCAGCTTCTGACTAATGTGCTTTAAATCAGGACTGTGAGTACACTTGTTTGTCTCTCTGTCTTGGTAATGGGGAGACCACAGCATGCTGGACTTCTGCCGAATAAAACCCTCTTTGCATTTATATACTATTTGACTCTGGGGTATCATTCTTCAGTGAATCATGGACCCTTATAATGTGTTCTTTTTCAAAATGTTAGGACAATGCCAAATGCCCTCGAATGAAGTCCAAGAGACTCTGTTTACTGATAAGTTCTTACTCTTTGTGTTTACATGCTATTTGAGTCTGGGGTAACATTCTTTGGCGAATCATGGACCCTTACAACTCTTTTAATATCTGTATACCATGTGTGTACCTGGTGCCCACAGTAAACAAAGAAGGGAATTAAATTCTCTGGGTCTAAAGTTACAGACCGTGGGAATTGCCTTGTGAGTGCTGGGAATTCAATTTGGCTTCTCTGGAAGAGCAGCCACTGTTCTTCATTACTGAGCCCTATCTCCAGCCCCAATTGTAATGTTTTCAATTTATATAAGATTCAAACACTGAATGTGAAGTTCACATAGCACAAATTTGAAAACATCTACCAACTTTACTTAATAAATGCAAAGTTGATATTTTGTCAGGGAAGAGGCAGAGAACCATTGTAGATTCAGACTCATCCTGTTACCTAAACTTTGGGATTACTAGGATTATAAGGTTGTACATCGACACCTGACTCTGAAATTGACTTTTGTCCTATTTAGTCATGTCCTTTCTGATAAAAGTTATTAAATATAATAATAAATCCTACATTTCAATCTGTCATTAGTCGTTTAAGCCATTATTTTAATGTATTGTTTACAGTTGATTTTCCATTTGTCTTCAAGTAACTCCTTTCTACAGTTTATTAATGAATTTAATAATACTACAAGTCTCAAAACCACAAAAACCCATTATATCACCTTGTTCTTTCTTGTATATGATTTATATGTGTGTGTGTCTGTCTGTCTGTCTATCTATCCATCTATCTATCTCCATTTAGCACCTTGTATATTCTGTGTATTAACCCTTAATCAGTTATACAATTTATCAGTATTTTTCCCATTCAGTAGTTTGCACTTTTACTCTGTTGATATATGTTTTACTCTATCTGTCTGTCTGTCTGTCTGTCTGTCTGTCTGTCTGTCTAAGAAGTATAGTTTACTTTTTATCTTACTGCCTGCAGCTTTTTAGTATTATCCTTATTTTCACCTGAATATGGTTTTATTTTTATGCCTTTGACTTTTTAAAATTTTGTACATGCTCTAAAGTGCATGTTCTTTGTCCTTCAAAGTGCTGCATTTTGGAAACTTATCTCTAAATGTGGCAGTGCCATAGTTGGTGAGAGCTTAAATATCTGTCTTAAAGAAATCTGATGGAATGTGATTGATTACGTTTTTCAGAATGCAGATCGCAAAAGCAACTAGTGTGGCTCCTTGGGGATTTTGGCAAATCCTTACTAAAGATCAGAACTGACCACTCTCACTTTTCTTTCTGTCTCATAGTTTGGTCCTACTCTCTCAAACTCCTCCTGCCATCCTCCCATACATTGTCAGACCCTTTCCAAAAGTCAATCCAAAGAAGATACTTTCAATCCTGACCTCCAAAACTGTGACCTTAATAAACCTCTGTTCTTCAGTATCCATATTCAGATTTTGTTATTACAATGAAAAATGAACTAATTGAGTAAGAATTCTAATTCATTCTTTTACTTATAGATATTCATCCCCCCTCCCCCCACGACCTATTTGTTGAATACACGCTCCTTTCTCAGTTGAAGAGCTTGGCCACATTGCTGAAAATTATCTAACCATGTGTGTGAAGATTAATTTCTGGGCTCTGTATGTTACTAAATCATTTCATCAGAATGCCTTTATGCCAGTATCATAATGTTTGGGGTACTGCAGATTTGTAGTGACTTTAGAAATTCAGATATGTGAGTTTTCCAATCTTGTTTTTAATGATTGCTAAGCCCGTGAAGTTTTACAAATATATCAAGAATACTTCTTTCAATTTCCAAATAAATATGTCACTGTCATTTTGATAAGGATTGTGTTTAAACTGTAGATTGCTCTGGGTTGTAATGACATTTTAGTGATATTAAAGATTTCAATACATAAAGATAAGATGTCTATTTATATTTAGCATCCTTTAGTTATGTTTTATAGTTTTTAGTGTGTAAGTTTTTCAAATTTTTATCAAATTTTTCTCCAAGTGTTTTCTAGTACTATAATAAATGACTTTATTTTCTTAATATCTTTTCCACATTATTCATAGTTAATACATAGAAATGTAGGTTCTGTAATTGATTTTGAGTTCTGAAATTTTTCTTACTGAGATTATTTGGGTTGGGTTTCCAATAATATGTTGAAGAAAAGTAAGACAGTGAGAGATTCCTTATTATTTTCTGATCTTAGACTAGCTTTCAACCATCCACTACTGATTATGATATTAGCTACAGGTTTCTCGCATATAATAATTATTATCTTAAGTTTTTTTTAACTAGGTTGCTGATTATCTTTATCCTGAAAGGGTGAGATTTTTTTTTAATATTTTTATTTCAGTTAAGATGATTGTATATGGTTTCTTTATTCAATTATGTGATCCATTACTGGATCACTTTTCATATGTTGAAACAATCTTGTGTTTTAGTTATGAAATTCATTTGGTAGTGTTATATAGTACTTTTGATGGTGGGTTTAATTTGCTAGTATCTAATCTTGAAATCCATTCAGCAATATTCACAACAAATGTGGAGTATAACTATTGCTTTTTCACTTTGATGTTTTGTCTGCTTTGTTTTGAGGGCTACATTATTATCACAGAATCCCACAAGGTATTCACATGTTTTAAAATTTAACTAATTAATTTTTTTTTATATTTTTTTACACTCCACATTTTATTGCCATCATCCACTCTCTGGCTTTCCACATACCATACCTCCTCCCACCCTTCTGTCTCCACATGGATGTCCCCACCCCCTACCCCGTCTGGCCTCTAAACTCCCTGGGGCCTCCAATTTGTTGAGGGTTATTTACATCATCTCTGAATGAACACAGACCCTGAAATCATCTACTTTATATGTATTGGAGACCTCATATCAGCTGGTGTATGCTGCCTATTTGGTGGTACAGTGTTTGAGAGATCTTGGGGGTCCAGATTAATTGAGATTGCTGGTCCTTCTACAGGGTCATCCTTCTCCTCAGTTTCTTTCAGCCTTTCCTTAATTCAACAAGGGTCAGCTGCTTCTGTCCATTGGTTGGGTGAAAATATCTGTATCTGACTCTTTAAGCTGCCTGTTGGGTCTTTCTGAATGTGGTCATGATAGGTCCCTTTTTGTGAACACTCCATAGCCTCAGTAATAGTGTCAAGACTTAGGACCTCCCCTTGAGCTGGATCCCCCTTTAGACCTGTCGACAGCTGGACCTTCTTTTCCTCAGGCTCCTCTCCATTTCCCTCCCTGTAATTCTTTCAGACAGGAACAATTATGGGTTACAGTTGTGACTGTGGGATGGGCCCCCTCCCTCATTTGATGCCCTGTCTTCCTTTATGAGTTCCTTCTCCCTACTGTCTGGCATTTCATCGAAGGTCCCTCCCTCTGAGTCCTGAGATTCTCTTAACTCCCAGGTCTCTGGAGTGTTCTGGAGGGTCCCCACAAACTCCCAACTCCCAAAGTTGCCTGTTTCCATTCTTTTTGCTGCCCCTCAGGGCTTCAGACTTTTTCCCTCACCCAATACCCGATCATGTTCCCCTCTCCCCCCAACCCACCCCATCCACTTTTCCCTCCCAGGTCCCTCACTCCTCCCCACTCATGATTGCTTTCTTCTCCCTCCCAGTTTGTTGACCTTTTTTAAGTTCTTTGGACTGTATCTTGGGTATTCTGTCCTCCTCCTCCTCCTCCTCCTCCTCCTCCTTCTTCTTCTTCTTCTTCTTCTTCTTCTTCTTCTTCTTCTTCTTTTTCTTCTTCTTTGCTAATAGCTACATATTAGTTAGTACATACCAAGCATGCTCTTTTGAGTCTGCGTTACCTCACTCAGGATGATATTTTCTAGCTCCATCTATTTACCTGTAAAACTCAGGATGTCCTAGTTCTTAATAGCTGAGTATTATTCCATTGTGTAAATGAACAACATTTTCTGTACTCATTCTTCTGTCCTGAGACATGTGGATTGTTTCCAGCTTTTGGCTATCACAAATAAGGCTGCTATGAACATAGTGGAACACGTGCCCCTGTGGAATGGTGGGGCATATTTTGAGTACATTCCCAAGAGTAGTATTGCTGTGTCTACAGGTAGATCAATTCCCAGTTTTCTGAGGAACGTCCAGATTGATTTCCACAGTGGCTGTATAAGTTTGCAATCCTGTCAGCAATGGAAGAGTGTTCCTTTTTCCATATCCTCACCAACATGTGTTGCGACCTGAGGTTTTGCCTTTAGCCATTCTGATTGGTGTAAGGTGGAATCTCAGGGTCATTTTGATTTGCACTTTTCTGATCATTAAGGACTTTGAACATTTCTTGAGGTGTTTCTTTCTCAGCCATTCGAGATTCCTCTGTTGTCAATTCTAGGTTTAGTTCTATACCTTATTTTCTTATTGGGTTGTTTGGGTTTTTAGTGATTAGTTTCTTGAGTTCTTTATATATTTTGGATATTAGCCCTCTATATGATGTGGGGGTTAGTGAAGATTTTTTTTCAACAATCTGTAGGGTTTGTCTTATTGACTATATCCTTTGCCTTACAGAAGCTTTCCAGTTTCATGAGGTCCTATTTATCAATTCTTGATCTTAGAGCGTGAGCCATTGGAGTTCTGTTTAGGAAATTTCCCCCTGTGCCAATGAGTTCAAGGCTCTTTCCCACTTTCTCTTCTATTAGATTCAGAGTATCTGATTTAATGTTGAGTTCCTTGATACACCTGGATTTGTGCTTTGTGAAATGTGACAAATATGGGTGTATTTTCATTTTTCTACATATAGACTGCCACTTAGACAAGCACCATTTATTGAAGAAGCTTTCTTTTTTCCATTGTATACTTTTGACGATTTCATCGAAGATCAAGTGTCTGTGTGTGGTTTTATTCTTTTTTTTTAAATTTTTTTTTTGTTAAGGCTATTTCTATTTATTTATTTATTTATTTTTATTTTCTAAGTTTTTTTTTTACTTACATTCCAAATCATTCCCCCTTTCCTGTTTCCTCCCTCCCCGAAAGTCCAAAAAGCCCCCTTCCCTCCCTCTTTTCTCAATTAAACCCCCTCTCATTTCTCTGTCCTGGCATTCCCCTACATCCAGTCTTTCCAGGACTAGGGGTCTATCCTTCCATTTTCTTAGAAATCTATTGATATGCGAATTGTGTCTAGGGTATTCCGAGATTCTGGGTTAATATCCCCTTATCAGTGACTGCATACCATGTGTGTTCTTTTGTGATTGGGTTACCTCACTAAGGATGATATTTTCAGGTTCTGACCATTTGCCTAGGAATTTCGTGAACTCATTGTTTTTAATTGCAGAGTAGTATTCCATTGTGTAAATATACCACATCTTCTGAATCCATTCCTCCGTTGAGGGACATCTGGGTTCTTTCCAGCTACTGGCTATTATAAATAAGGCTGCTATGAACATAGTGGAGCATGTGCCCTTATTGCATGCAGGCAAAGCCTCAGGGTATATGCCCAGGAGTGGTATAACAGGATCCTCCAGGAGTGTCTTGCCCAGTTTTCTGAGGAACCGCCAGACTGCTTTCAAGAGTGGTTGTACAAGCTTGCAATTCCACCAGCAGTGGAGGAGTGTTCCTCTTTCTCCACATCCTCGCCAACAACTGCTGTCTCCTGTGGTTTTGATCTTAGCCATTCTGACTGGTGTGAGATGGAATCCCAGGGTTGTTTTGATTTGCATTTCCCTAATGACTAAGGATGATGAACATCTCTTTAGGTGCTTCTCAGCCATTAGATATTCTTCAGGTAAGAACTCTTTGTTTAGCTCTGTACCCCATTTTTTAATAGGGTTACTTGCCTCTCTGGAGTTTAACTTCTTGAGTTCTTTGTATATATTGGATATTAACCCTCTGTCGGATGTAGGGTTGGTAAAGATCATTTCCCAGTTAGTTGGTTGCTGCTTTGCCTTTTTGACAGTGTCTTTTGCCTTGCAAAAACTTTTTAATTTAATGAGGTCCCATTTGTCTATTCTTGATCTTAGAGCATAAGCTATTGGAGTTCTGTTCAGGAAATTCTCCCCTGTGCCCATATGTTCAAGGTTCTTCCCTAGTTTCCTTTCTATTAGTTTCAGTGTGTCTGGTTTTATGTGGAGGTCCTTGATCCACTTGGAATTGAGCTTCGTGCAAGGAGAGAAGAATGGGTCAATTTGCATTCTTCTGCATGTTGACCTCCAGTTGAGCCAACACCAATTGTTGAAAAGGCTATCTTTTTTCCACTGGATGGTTTTAGCTCCTTGGTCAAAGATCAAGTGACCATAGGAGTGTGGATTCATTTCTGGGTCTTCAATTCTGTTCCATTGATCTACATGCCTGTCACTGTACCAATACCATGCGGTTTTTAACAATATTGCTCTGTAGTACAGCTTGAGGTCCGGGATACTGATTCCCCCAGAGGTTCTTTTACTCTTGAGAATAGTTTTAGCTATTCTGGGTTTTCTGTTATTCCAGATGAATTTTTGAATTGCTCTTTCTAACTCTATGAAGAATTGAGTTGGGATTTTGATGGGAATTGCATTGAATCTGTATATTACTTTTGGTAAGATGGTCATTTTTACTATATTAATCCTGCCAATCCATGAGCATGGCAGATTTTTCCATCTTCTGAGGTCTTCTTCAATTTCTTTCTTCAGAGACTTGAAGTTCTTGTCATACAGATCTTTCACTTGTTTGGTTAGAGTCACGCCAAGATACTTTATATGGTTTGTGGCTATTGTGAAGGGTATCATTTCTCTTACTTCTTTCTCAGCCTGCTTATCCTTTGAGTATAGGAAGGCTACTGACTTGCTTGAGTTGATTTTATATCCGGCCACTATGCTGAAGTTGTTTATCAGCTGTAGGAGTTCTCTGGTGGAGTTCTTTGAGTCGCTTAAATATACTATCATATCGTCTGCAAATAGTGATAGTTTGACTTCTTCCTTTCCAATTTGTATCCCTTTGACCTCTTTTTGTTGTCTAATTGCTCTAGCTAGAACTTCAAGTACTATATTGAAAAGATATGGAGAGAGAGGGCAGCCTTGTCTAGTCCCTGATTTTAGTGGGATTGCTTCAAGTTTCTCTCCATTTAGATTGATGCTGGCTACCGGTTTGCTGTAAATTGCTTTTACTGTGTTTAGATATGGGCCTCGAATTCCTGATCTTTCCAAGACCTTTAGCATGAAAGGATGCTGAATTTTGCCAAATGCTTTCTCAGCATCTAATGAGATGACCATGTGGTTTTTTTTTTTGAGATTGTTTATATAGTGGATTACATTGATGGATTTCCTTATATTGAACCATCCCTGCATCCCTGGGATGAAGCCTACTTGATCATAGTGAATGATCATTTTTTTGTGTTCTTGGATTCGGTTGGCAAGAATTTTATTGAGTATTTTTGCATCGATATTCATAAGAGAGAATGGCCTGAGATTCTCTTTCTTTGTCGGATCTTTGTGTGCTTTTGGTATTAGTGTAATTGTGGCTTCATAGAACAAGTTGGGTAGTGTTCCTTCTGTTTCTATTTTGTGGAATAGTTTAAAGAGTATTGGTGTTAGGTCTTCTTTGAAGGTCTGATAGAATTCTGCACTAAAACCATCTGGACCTGTGCTTTTTTTGGTTGGAAGACTTCCAATGACCACTTCTATTTCTTTAGGGGTTATAGGACGGTTTAGATGGTCTATTTGATCCTGATTTAATTTTGGTATTTGATATCTGTCAAGGAAATTGTCCATTTCCTCGAGATTTTCTAGTTGTGTTGAATACAGGTTTTTGTAGTAGGATCTGATGATTTTTTGAATTTCCTCAGTTTCTGTTGTTATCTCTCCCTTTTCCTTTCTGATTTTATTAATTTTGATACTGTCTCTGTGCCCTCTGGTTAGTCTGGCTAAGGGCTTATCTATCTTGTTGATTTTCTCAAAGAACCAACTCCTTGTTTTGTTGATTCTTTGTATGGTTTTATTTGTTTCTACTTGATTGATTTCAGCCCTGAGTTTGATGATTTCCTGCCTTCTACTCCTCTTTGGTGTATTTGCTTCTTTTTGTTCCAGGGCTTTCAGGTGTGCCATTAAGCTGTTAGTGTATGCTCTCTCCTGTTTCTTTTTGGCAGCACTCAGGGCTATGATTTTTTCCATTAGCACTGCTTTCATTGTGTCCCATAAATTAGGGTATGTTGTGCCTTCATTTTCATTAACTTTCAAAAAGTCTTTGATTTCTTTCTTTATTTCCACCTCGATCAAGTTATCATTGAGTAGAGCATTGTTCAGCCTCCATGTGTACGTGGGTTTTCTTTTGTTTTTGTTGCCATTGAAGACCACCCTTATTCCATAGTGATCTGATAGGAGGCATGGGATTATTTCTATCTTCTTATATCTGTTGAGGTCTGATTTGTGACCAATTATATGGTCAATTTTGGAGAAGGTACCATGAGGTGCTGAGAAGAAGGTGTATTCTTTAGCTCTAGGATGAAATGTTCTATATATATATATCTGTTATTTCCATTTGGTGCAAGGCTTCAATTAGATTCACTGTGTCCCTGTTTAGTTTCTGCTTTCCTGAACGATCCATTTCAGAGAGTGGGGTGTTGAAGTCATGCACTATTATTGTGTGAGGTGCAATGTGTACTTTGAGCTTTAGTAAAGTTTCTTTTACGAATGAGGGTGCCCTTGCATTTGGAGCATAGATATTCAGAATTGAGCGTTCTTGTTGGTGGATTTTTCCCTTGATCAGTATGTAGTGCCCTTCTGTGTCTTTTTTGATGACTTTAGGTTGAAAATCAATTTTATCTGATATTAGGATGGCTACTCCAGTTCGTTTCTTGGGACCATTTGCTTGTAAAATTGTTTTCCAGCCTTTTACTCTGAGGTAGTGTTTGTCTTTGACACTGAGGCGCGTTTCCTGCATGCAGCAAAATGCTGGGTCCTGTTTACGTATCCAGTCTGCTAGTCTATGTTTTTTTAGTGGGGAATTGAGACCATTGATATTAAGAGAGATTAAGGCATAGTGATTATTGCCACCTGCCATTCTTGATGCTATCTTTATGTTTGAGTGGTTATTTACTTTTGGGTTTGAAGCAAGAAGTTTACTATCTCATTTTTTCCTGGGTGTTGTTTCTCTCCCTGTATTGGAGGTTTCCACCTATTATCCTTTGCAGGGCTGGATTTGTGGAAAGATATTGTGAAAATTTGGTTTTATCATGGAATATCTTGGTCTCTCCATCTATGTTGCTTGAGAGTTTTGCTGGGTATAGTAGTCTAGGCTGGCATTTGTGCTCTCTTAGTGTCTGCATGAGATCTGCCCAGGATCTTCTGGCTTTCATAGTCTCTGGTGAGAAGTCTGATGTGATTCGGATAGGTCTTCATTTGTATGTTACTTGGCCCTTTTCTCTTACTGCTTTTAATATTCTTTCTTTGTTTAGAACATTTGGTATTTTGATTATTATGTGACAGGAGGTATTTCTGTTCTGGTCCAGTCTGTTTGGAGTTCTGTAGGCTTCTTGTACGTTCATCGGCATCTCTCTCTTTAGGTTAGGGAGGTTTTCCTCCATAATTTTGTTGAAGATGTTTACTGGCCCTTTAATTTTCAAATCTTCACTTTCATCTATACCTATAATCGTTAGGTTTGGTCTTCTCATTGTGTCCTGGATTTCCTGGATGTTTTGGGTTACACGTTTTCTGCATTTTGCATTTTCTTTGACTGTTGGGTCGATGCTTTCTATGGAATCTTCAGCACCTGAGATTCTTTCTTCCATCTCTTGTATTCTATTGTTGATGTTTGCATCTATGACTCCTGATTTCTTCCCAAGGTTTTCTATCTCCAAAGTTGTCTCCCTTTGTGATTTCTTAGTTGTTTCTACTTCCTTTTTTAGTTCCTGGATGGATTTGCTGAGATCCTTCACTTGTTTGTTTGCATTTTCCTGTATTTCTTTAAGGTATTTTTGCATTACCTCTATCTGTATTTCTGCTTGTTGACCCATGTTCTCCTGCATTTCTCTGAGCGATTTTTGTGTTTCCTCCTCACGGTATTCCATCTGTTGATCTATTGTCTCCTGCATTTCTTTAAGCAGTTCTCGTGTTTCCTTTGTAAGGGCATCTATCCGTTGATTCATTTCTTTAAGCAATTTTTGTGTTGCCTCCCTATGGGCATCCGTCTGTTGACCCATATTCTTCTGCATTTCTTTATGCAATTTTTGTGATTCCTTTGTGAGTGCATCTACCCGTTGTTTCATTTCTTTAAGCGATTTTTGTGTTGTCTCCTTGTGGGCCTCCATCTTTTGATCCATGTTCTCCTGCATTTCTCTAAGCGATTTTTGTGTTTCCTTTGTAAGGGCTTCTAACCGTTGATTCATGGTCTCCTGTAATTCTGTAGTTTTATTCCTGGGTCTTCAATTCTATTCCATTGATCAAAGAGTCTCTGTCTCTGTACTAATATCATGCAGTTTCTTTTTACTATTGCTCTGTAGTAAAGCTTGAGGTCAGGGATAGTAATTGACTCAGCTGTTCTTTTATTGTTAAGAATTGTTTTCATCTATGGCGCTGCAAGCTCCTTTAGCTCCTTCAGGCCTTTCTCTAGCTCCTCCATTGGGGACCTTGTGCTCAGTCCAATGGTTGGCTGAGAGCATCCACCTCTGTATTTGTCAGGTACTTGCAGAACCTCTCAGGAGACAGCTATATCAGACTCCTTTCAGCAATCCTTTCTTAGCATCAATAATAGGGTCTGGGTTTGGTGAATGTATATGGGATGGATCCCCAAGTGGGGCAGGCTGTGGATGGTCTTTCCTTCAGTTTCTGCTCCACACTTTTTCTCTGTATCTCCTCCCATGGGTATTTTGTTCCACCTTATAAGAAGAACTGAAGCATCCACACTTTGGTCTTCTTTCTTTTTGAGATTCATTTGTTCTGTGAATTGTGTCATGGGTATTCCCAGCTTCTGGGCTAATATCCACTTACCAGTGAGTGCATACCATATGTGTTCTTTTGTATTGGGTTTCCTCACTCAGGATGATGTTTTCTAGTTCCATCCATTTGCCTAAGAATTTCATGAATTCATTTTTTTTAACAGCTGAGTTGTATTCCATTGTGCAAATGTACTAAATTTTCTGTATCCATTCCTCTGTTGAGGGACATCTGAGTTCTTCCCAGATTCTGCTTATTATAAATAAGGCTGCTATGAACATAGTGGAGCATGCGTCCTTAGTACATGGTGAAAAATCTTTTGGGTATATGTCCAGGAGTGATATAGCTGGGTCCTCAGGTAACACTATGTCCAATTTTCTGAGGAACCACTAGACTGATTTCCAGAGTGGTTTTACCAGTTTACAATCCCACCAACAATAGAGGAGCACTACTCTTTCAACACATCCTCTCCAGCACCTGCTTTCACCTGAGATTTTGATCTTAGCCATTCTTACTAGTGTGATTTGGAATCTCAGGGTTGTTTTGATTTGCATTTCCCTGATGGCTAAGGATGTTGAACATTTCTTTAAGTGCTTCTCCCAACCAACCAGCACCCCCAGATCTCCCAGAGATTAAACCACCAATCAAAGAATACACATGGAGAGACCCATGTCTCCAGCTGAATATGTAGCCTTGTTGGACATCAAAGTGAAGGGAGGCCCTTGGTCTTGAAAAGGCTGGATGCCCCAGTATAGGGGAATAACAGGACAAAGAAGTGGATGTGGGTGGGTTGGTGAACCTGCGGAGGGGGGATGAGATAGAGAGTTTTCAGAGAGGAAACCAGGAAAGAGGATAACATTTGAAATGCAAATAAAGAACATAACTAATAAAACAAAGAATTGTTTTCAATATTCTGGGTTTTTTGCCTTTCCAGATGAATTTGAGAATTACTATTACCATGTCTTTCAAGAATTGTGTTGGGATTCTGATGGGGATTGCAGTGAATTTATAGATTGTCTTTGCTAGGATAGCCATTTTTACTATGTTATTTCTGACAATCCATGAGCATGGGAGATCTCTCCATTTTCTGAGATCTTCTTTGATTTCTTTTTTGAAAGACTTGAAGTTATTGTCATATAGGTCTTTCACTTGTTTGTTTAGAGTTACCCCAAGATATTTTATATTATTTGTGGCTATTGTGAAGGGAGTTGTTTCTCTAATTTCTTTTTCAGTCTGTTTATCATTTGTATAAAGGAAGACTACTGATTTATTTGAGTTAATTTTATATCTGGGCACTTTGTTGAAGTTGTTTATCAGCTGGAGAAGTTCTCTGGTAGAATTTTTGAGGTTGCTTATGAATACTATCATATCATCTGCAAACAGTGATACCTTTATTTTTTCTTTGCCAATTTGTATCCCCTTGATTTCTTTTTGTTGACTTATTATTCTAGCTAGCACTTCAAGTACTATATTGAATAGATATGGGGAAAGTGGGCATCCTTGTCTTGTCCCTGATTTCAGTGGAATTGCTTCAAGTAAGTCTCCACTTAATTTGATATTGGCTATTGGTTTGCAGTAAATTGCTTTTATTATGTTTAGGTATGTGCCTTGAATTCCTGGTCTCTTCAATACTTTTAACATGAAGGGGTAAGGTATATTGTCAAATGCTTTTTTTCTGCATCTAAGGAGATGATCACATGATTTTTTCTTTGAGCTTATTTATATAATGAATTACATTAATGGATTTTTGTATATTAAACAAACCTTGCATCCCTGGGATGAACCCTACTTGATCATGGTGAATAATGGTTTTGACGTATTCTTGAATTCGATTTGCAAGAATTTTATTGAGTATTTTTGCATTGATATTCATAACAGAGATTGGTCTAAAGTTCCCCTTTTTATTTTTATTTTTTTAATTTTTTGTTGAATATATTCTTCATTTACATTTCAAATGTTTTACCCTTTCCCTGTTTCCTGCACTCCCAGAAAACCCCCAACCCATCTTCTCACGCCCTGCCTCCAAGAAGATGCCCCTCCACCCAACCCACTCCCACCTACCCCCCCCCCCCGACTTCCCCATGCTGGGGTATCTATTGAGGCTTCATAGGACCAAGGACCTCTTCTCCCACTGATGCCTGACAAGTCATTCATCTGCCAAACTTTTCCCTGGAACCATGTGTGCTGCTTGGTTGATGGTTTAGTCCCTGGGAACCCTGGAGCGTCTGGTTGACTGACATGTAATGTTCCCTTTTTGTTTGTCTCCTTTTGTTGTTTAGATATCAGAGTAATTGTGGCTTCATAGAACGAGTTAGGTAGTGTTTCTTCTCTTTCTATTTTATGGAATAATTTGAGGAAAATTGGTATCAGGTCATCTTTGTAGGTCTGGTAGAATTCTTCACTAAATCCATTTAGCCCTGGGCATTTATTTATTTATTTATTGGTTGGGAGGTTTTTAATGACTTCTATTTCCTTTTGTGATATGGGCCTGTTTAAATAGTTTACCTGCTCTTGATTTAACTTTGGTGTGTAGTATCTGTCTAAAGAACCATCTCTTTCATCTAAATTTTCCAGTTTTGTTGAGTATAGGCTTTTATAGTGGGATATGATGATTTATTGAATTTCCTCCATATATATTGTTATGTCTCCCTTTTCATTTCTGATTTTGTTAATTTAGATACTACCTGTAAGCACTTTAGTTAGTTTGGGTAGGGGTTTGTCTATCTTTTTGATTCTCTCAAAGAACCATCTTTTGTTTATTCTTTGTATTGTTTTCTTTGTTTCTATTTGGTTGATTTCCGCCCTGAGTTTTACTATTTCCTGCTTTCTACTCCTCTTGCCTGAGTTTGGTTCTTTTTGTTCTAGAGCTCTCAGCTATGCTGTTAAGTTGTTAATGTAAGCTCTCTCCAGTTTCTTTACCAGGGGACTTAGTACTGTGAACTTTCCTCTTAGCACTGCTTTCATTGTGTCCCCTAAGTTAGGGTATGATGTGTCAACATTTTCAGTTTATTTCAGGAAGTCATTAATTTCTTTCTTGGTTTCTTCCCTGACCAAGTTATCACTGAGTAAAGATTTGTTCAGTTTCCACATGTATGTGGGCTTTAAGTGTTTTTTGCTGTTATTTAAGACCAGCCTTAGGCCATGGTGATCTGATCTGATGCATGGTATTATTTCAATCTTCTTGCATTGGTTGAGTGTTGTTTTCTGTCCAATTACATGGTCAAATTTGGAGAAGGTGCCATGAGGTGTTGAGCAGAAGGTGTATTTTTTTGTTTTAGGGTGAAATATTCTGTAGATATCTGTTAAATCCTTTTGGTTCATAACCTATTAGTTTCATTGTGTCTCTGTTTAGTTTCTGTTTCAATGACCTGTCCATTGGTGAGAGTGAGGTGTTGAAGTGTCCCACTATTATTGTATGGGGATCAATGTGTGTTTTGAGCTTTAGTAAAGTTTCTTTTATGAATGTGGGTACTCTTCCATTTGGGGCATAGATGTTCAGAAGAGACTTTCTCTTGTTGGATTTTCCCCTTGATGAATATAAAGTGTCATTCTTCATCACATTTGATAACTTTTGTTTGAACGTCTATTTTATTGGATATTAGGATGAAAACTCCTGCTTGTTTCCTAGGATCATTTGCTTGGAAGTCCTTTTTCAAACCTTTTACTTTGAGATACTATTTTTCTTAGTTATTGAGGTGTGCTTCTTGTATGCAACCAAATGATGGTTCTTGTTTGTGTATTCAGTCTCTTAGTTTATGTCTTTTTTTTTAAAGAGTCTTTAATAAATAATATCTTTTTTTTTTTTTTGGTTTTTCGAAACAGGGTTTCTCTGTGTAGCCCTGGCTGTCCTGGAACTCAATTGGTAGACCAGGCTGGCCTCGAACTCAGAAATCCTCCTGCCTCTGCCTCCCAAGTGCTGGGATTAAAGGCGTGCACCACCACCGCCCAGCTAGCTTATGTCTTTTTATAGGAGTATTGAGTCCGTTAATATTGAGAGATATTAAAGAGAGATGGCTTTTGGTTCCTGATACGTTTGTTTTTGTAGGTAGCTTTATGTGCTTGCAGTCCTCTCCTTTTGGCTTTGTTGTGAGATGCTTAATATCTTGTCCTTTCTTTGGGGCAGGTACCTTCCTTGTGTTGGAGTTTCCTTCTAGGATCCTCGTAGGGCTGGATTGGTAGATAGACACTGTCTGAATTTTGTTTTGTCGTGAAATATTTTGGTTTCTCCATCTATGTTGATTGAGAATTTTGCTGGTTATAGTAGCCTTGGCTGGCATTTTTGTTCTCTTAGAATTTGCATGACCTCTGACCAGGTTTTTCTGACTTTCATAGTCTCTGTTGAGAAGTCTGGTATAATTCTGGTAGACCTACCTTTGTACGTTGCTCAGCCCTTTTCCCTTGTAGCTTTTAATATTCTTTCTTTGTTCCATGCGTTTAGTGTTTTGATTATTATATGATGAGAGGACTTTCTTTTCTGGTCCCATCTATTTGGTGTTCTATAGGATTCTTGTACATTTAGGGCCATCACTTTCTTTAGGTTGGGGAAGTTTTCCTCTATGATTGTTTGGAAGACATTTTCAGATCCTTTAAGCTGGGAATCTTTTTTCTCTATTCCAATTATTCTTTTCATTGTGTCCTGAATTTCCTGGATTCTTTGGGTTAGGAGATTTTTTATGTTTTGAATTTTCTGTGACAGTTGTTTCAATCTCTTCTATGGTATCTTCTACACCTGAGATCCTCTCTTCTATTTCTTGTATTCTGTTGGGGATACTTACATCTGTAATTACTGACCTCTTTCCTAGGTTTTCCATTTCCAGGTTTGTCTTCATTTGTGGGGTTTCTTTTAATTGTTTCTACTTCCACTTTTAGGTCTTGTATCACTTTATTCAATTCTGTCACCTGTTCAACTGTGTTTTCCTGTATTTCTTTCAGTGAATTATTGATATCCTCCTTAAAGTACTCTATTATCTTCATGATATAGGATTTTAGGACACATTCTTGATTTTTAGGTATGTTGGTATATTCAGGACTTGCTGTGGTGGGAGAACTGGGTTCTGATGATGCCCATGTTCTGCTGCTTATGGTCTTGTCTATGCGTTTTGCCATTTGGATATCCTTAGTGTTTGTTGGTGCAAGTGACTGTCTGGAGTCTGCCTCTTTTGTCTCTGGGTTTCTTCAGGTCTCCCAGTAGGCCTGTGGTCTTGGCTGTAGCAGACCACCTGTGGGGTCTTCCAACTGGGGACTCTTCACAAAGGCAGAGAAGCTGCTGATCTCTTGTCTTGGCTATAGTAGGTCCTTCAAGAGTCTGGGAGACCTTCAGCCTGTTGGGTCTTCAGTGGAGCAGTCAACCTGTTATCCAACTGTTCTGAGTGCAGCTGATCTTCAACTGCTCTGAGTGCAGTGGATCCTCAATTGCTATGAGTATAGTGGGTCCTCAACTGCTCTGACTGTAACAGGTCCTCTAGGATGGGTCAGGATATGGTGTCTTCATAGGAGCAGTTGGGAGAGGTATTTAGGAGGGTCAGACTTTGGTGGGTGATGGGTTCTGAGTCTACCAGGCTCCCAGCAGCAGCTCTGGGACCTGGGGACCGGGATGGGGGGGTTGTTCTTATGAACTTCTCTGAGTGCAGCAGGTCGTCTAGGATGGGTCAGGATATGGTGTCTTCACTGAAGCAGACCAGCTAGGAGTTTGCCCCAGCAAAAAGGACCGGGCAGAAGCAGTACTGACATTCTTTAATCTTAAAGGATGATTTAAGTAACAGCTGGTATGAATTTTAGAAATCTGTAGTACAATTTTCTACTGGAGCTCCCTAGCTCCTGGCTCCTTTTGTTGGGATAATTTTACCTATCAATCTTATTTCTATATCTAGCCAGGCATTCTAGTTCTTTGTGGTTCAGTGTTGATATAGTTTGGGTCTGTAAAAATTATTTATTATATCTAGCTCTTCCAATTTATTATCATATAAATTAAAATGCTGCAAAATTAGTAAGAATGCCCCATGGATTTATGATTATAATGTTATGTATAATTTATTTTGATGCTTATCCATGTTAATTAAAGATTTGTCAATTGTTTTGACCACATGGAAATTTAACTTATGATTTTGTTGACTTTTCATTTCACTGCTTTATGTACATACAATATTTCTTTCTAACTACAAACTTTGAATCTCGTTTGTTCTTTCTTGTTCTTTATACATTTAAAAAACTGTTTACTAAGAGGTTTATTTTTTTTTACATCTTAGGTAAATATTAATAGTTATACATGTTCCCTTGACACCATTGAAGTCTTTTCCATTAGTTCTGGTTTACTGTGTTTTAGATTCTGTTAGTCTCAAAACATTTTTAAATTTTCATTACTATATTTTTTTTATTAAGTGGAAGTTCTTTAATGCCATTTCTCTTGAACAGGCTTTCTACTGTCCAGTTAATGTTTCCTGGTTATATCCTTATAGACCCACCTGAGAGTCATGCTTCTTAGATGATTCTATAGCAAATCAAGTTAACAATCAAGATTAAAATTACAAAGTTTCTGTAAGGCAAAAGACAATGTCAGAAGGACAAAACGGCAGCCAACAAATTAGGAAAAAATCTTTACCAACCCTACATCTGACAGAAGGCTAATAGACAATATATACAAAGAACTCAAGAAGTTAGGCTCCAGAGAGCCAAATAACCCTATTAAAAAATGGGATACAGAGCTAAACAAAGAATTTTCACCTGAAGAATATCAAATGGCTGAGAATCACCTAAAGAAATGTTCAACATCCTTAGTCATTAGGGAAATGCAAATCAAAACAACCCTGACATTTCACCTCACACCAGTCAGAATGGCTAAGATCAAAAACTCAGGAGACAGCAGGTGTGGGTGAGGATGTGGAGAAAGAGAAACACTCCTCCACTGCTGGTGGGATTGTAAGC
Source organism: Tokudaia tokunoshimensis (assembly GCA_036184795.1). NCBI lineage: Eukaryota > Metazoa > Chordata > Mammalia > Rodentia > Muridae > Tokudaia > Tokudaia tokunoshimensis. The sequence continues at coordinate 81,482,667 of BTHU01000023.1, forward strand.
TGGTACAACCACTCTGTAAAGCAGTCTGGCGGTTCCTCAGAAAACTGGCCATGACACTCCCGGAGGATCCGGCTATACCACTCCTGGGCATATACCCAGAGGCCTCCCCGGCTTGCAATAAGGACACATGCTCCACTATGTTCATAGCAGCCTTATTTATAATAGCCAGGAGCTGGAAAGAACCCAGATGTCCCTCAAAGGAGGAATGTATACAGAAGATGTGGTATATTTACACAATGGAATACTACTCTGCAATTAAAAACAATGAATTCACGAAATTCTTAGGCAAATGGTCAGAACTGGGAAATATCATCCTTAGTGAGGTAACCCAATCACAAAAGAACACACGTGGTATGCAGTTACTGATAAGTGAATATTAACCCAGAAACTCAGAATACCCAAGACACAATTCACATATCAATAGGTTTCCCAGAAGAATGAAAGAGAGACCCCTGGTCCTGGAAAGACTGGATGTAGCAGTGTAGGGGAATACCAGGACAGAGAAGCAGGAGGGGGTTGACTGGGGAACAGGGGGAGAGAAGAGGGCTTATGGGACTTTCAGGGAGGAGGGAACCGGGAAAGGGGAAATCATTGGGAATGTAAATAAAAAAATATAGAAAAAAAAAGATTAATGACCACAAGTATATGGTTTAAATGAAAGCATCCTCCATAACAACAGTTATGTGAACACTTGATTATCAGGTGTCTTAGGGAGTTTAGGAGATGCATTTAAAGACATGTACCCCTTCTATAGTTCAAGATGGGTGCTCAGTTTTCTGTTCCTTGTGCTATCTATTGTGCTATTTGTACTACCCCACTATTAACTCTTAACATTCGGAAAATGTAAGTCAAATAAATTCTTTCTTTCTTAAGTAGAGTTGCTATTTTATCACTGAACTATAAAAAAATGCATGTCTTTCTCAATTCTTTAGAATATAACCCTGATTTTGAGTGATTTCATTTTCTAAAATTGTTCATAATATCATATGAACCTTTGTGTCTTAGATCACTTATTGTATACTTCCCTATATATTTTCCTGACTTAGGTCACTGCATGACCGTGACTCTTTCTTCTATAGCTTTGATAAACATTATCAGCTGCTTTAGACTTTTTTCCATATGTGAATTCAGATGATATTTTTACAAAACCAAACTGAGTTATGTGAAAAAGAAATCTGATTTTTGATTAGACAAGTTACATCAGTGTTATTTGATATATACTGTCCTGTCACTCGAGGTCCATAGGAGCAAGTTGAGAACAAAGGTGCTTCCTCTGTACCATTGCCATAAATAGCACAGGAAAAGAATACAAAGAGGAACAAAATTATTATGCAAATATCTGCCATTTATTCCTTAAGGTTTATTCTTTTTTTTAAATGTTTATATATGGTGTGTGTGTGTGTGTATGAGTATGTATGGTGTGGTGTGTGTATATTTATATATGTGTGGCATATCTGTATGTGTACATGTGGTGGGTGTATGGTATGTGTGTGATATGTACATATGTGTATGTATGGTATGTGTGTATGTGTGTATATGGGGTATGGTGTATATGTGTATGTGTGTGGCATGCATGTATGGTGCATGTGTATGTATGGTATTTATATATGTATGCACATGGTATGTGTATGGTGAGTGTATATATATACATATATATATATATATGTATATATGTATGTGTGTGTGTGTGCATGTGTGTGTGTGCATGTGTTTGTGTTTATCTGTGTGTATATCTGGGTGGTCTTGTGCCACCATAAGCATAAGAAGACAATTTTGAACTTCAATCCTCATGTTATACTTTCTTTGAGATGGACTCAGCTACTCATAACATTGTATGCCATGCCAGGATACCAGGCACACTAGCTTCCAGTATTAAATACTCTTCTGTTTGAGCTGTGAGCAATGGTTTCACTATTTTGCCATGCTCCTCCATTTTGGTTGAACAGTGGCTGTTTTCCAAACTAAAACAACTTGTATCTCTACATTCTTGTCCTACTTCCCCTCAAAGAAATGGATGACAAAGAAATGTCTATTGATTATCTGACATCTTTTAGCTCTCTGCTACCTACTTACTTGTAAGGGTCAACTACAGCCAAATAAACAACAATAAAACAAACCTTAATCCCTTCTTCCTTCCATTTTCCTGTTCTGTACCTACCCTCAGGTTTTAAGTGCCCATCAGTCTCTGGTTTCTAAAACTAGAGATCAGTACTTCACAGGTCTTTTCCTGAATAAAACTTGTGCTGTCTTAGGAGTTGCTTGCTCCTTTGTCTATCTCTTTTAAAGTTGATGTTACAGGAGCACTGAGATTACAAACATGGACTACAGCATCAGATTTTGATGTGATTTATACTGTCTTGTGATTCTGGATCAACGTAGCTGCTCAAGATGTTCAGTTTTCAGTATCCCTGTAAAATATTTTTCCAGTTGCTGTTATTGTTGCTTTTAAGGTTTCAGTAGGTGAATATAGATCAGGAGTTTCCTAGTCCACCCTTTTACAAATGTATCAAATATATATTTGTACACGTATGTACACACATAAATATGTTTTAAAAGAAAACTGTGTATCCTCACAGATCAGTTCATTGCTCAAGAATCATCAGAGAAGCTTCTTCTCACAAGATATAGAGATACACAACCAGACAACATACAGAGAGAGACCTTGGAACATTTAGTCCTAAAAGGTATGCTTCCATCAAATTCTTACCCTTTGGGCTCATGGAGCTCTATAGAAGAGGAGGTGGAAAGAGTGTAAAAAACAAAGTGGGTAGGGCATCAAGGAAACAAGGTCTTCTAAACACTGCAAGAGCACATATGATCTGACAGAGACTGGCAGCACCTGAGTAGGTCTAAGTCACATGGGGTCCCACTGCCTAGAGGGAAAGTGTGCATAAGACCTAATTCTTAACTCAGAATTTATCTCCAGTTGCTATCTCCAGTTAATAACTGCTTGCAAATGACAAATTAGATTTCGGATTACAAGCATGTGTCATCCCACCAGGTTTTTAGAGTAAGTCTTAGATAAAAGTTGGGACTGCAGAAAAAAAATTGACTTTCAAAATTTAAATCAATTCACGGATTCTTTGTGCTCAATTATATAAACACTAAAATTCTCAATGGTTAGTCAAGATGATGTAACAGGTTTTCTTCTTTGTTGGTTTTCTAAAAGAAAAAAATAAGGAAAGAACAAAAGAAAGAAAGAAAGAAAGAAAGAAAGAAAGAAAGAAAGAAAGAAAGAAAGAAAGAAAGAAAGAAAGAGAAAGAAAAAATAAAGAAGACATGATTCATTCTTACCTGCGAATTAAAATGAGAAGGGTATTGACAAAGGAAAAAAATCAGAGAAGCAGTACATGGAAGATATTCTTGCCATTTTTGGTTCATGTATACAATATGGTTTGGTGTTTGATTCTGTATTCCATAGCTGTTTTAATGGATTTGCAGAATTCCTGTTTTCACTGTCTTAATTCAAATTCAAGCTGGGGAATGACATGGGATTTGGTTGATATTCAGTGTAAGTCAATCGAGATGTTCTCTGTTATTGTTTCAGCTTGGGTGCTGTCTGGTAATTAAAGAATTAAACAGCATCACATGGCTTTTATCACTATTTTCCTATCAAGATAGAGAAGATTATAGCACATTGTGATTTTCTTCATTAGTGAGTGCATTCTAAAGTAATTTAATGAAATTTATTTCACAGAGAAATGGTAAATCTATAATTTAAGGTGTCAGGACATAACAAATCATCCCATGAATGAAGATAAAAAGGAAAGACAGCTCCAAATTGAATCTTTTCAAATCAGTGGGTCTTGATATATACTTTTATTTATTAATATATTAATTTTTAATTTCAATTGCAACTTTGGTTATGGTAGTTACATTTAAATCTTACTTTTATTTTTACCCTATATTTAATTTCTTCTTTAAAATAGATAACTGGTATGATTATGCCTTTTTGAAGTGAATAGGTACTAAACGTTATGATATGGAGTTTTTACAAGTAAGTCAGAAAGGAGAAAACATCACAGGTATCCTTAGATATCATCTTGTTAAACCTTTTCATCTTGCTGATAGGCAAGAAGAGGTCTGGCATAGTAGGAAACTTTCTTTAACTTAGTCAACATGCTATTAAATTTCATTTTGATCATTCTTAAATTGTATTTACCATCCTTTAGTGAAATATCTCTTTTTTCTCTCAGTATTTTCTTATACAAAATGATGAAGAAAGTATAAATTATATTTATAGATGAGTTTTTTCTACAATCGCTAGACACTGTGACTTTTTGTGCCTGTATATGGTCAGTTTCTATTTCTTAACTGATTATCTCAAACTGATAGCATAATATAAGCAAATAACCCTTGAATTATAGCATAAAGAAATATATAAACTGCAATCTTGATCATTTCTCATAGGTGTTGCACACATTTTCTTTCATTTTTATGTGTTGCACCCTTATTTATTGAAACAGCTGGCAGCTGGAAATGGATACCCAATTTAAGGGGTTACATTTTTTAGTTACTCACAAAGTAAATATGTATTTTTTTCTTAAAAATACGGAGTTTCCTTTTGTAAGCAACTGAAATGCACAGTCTGCAGTCTATAAATATAAATCATTGTATGGCTAAATCAGCATAGCCTTAAAGTGATGGGGCTCTTGATTGCATGGTTCAAGATAATTATTTGTTGATAATATTACTAGGTGTCTTGTCTTTATAAGAATTTTGAGACTATATCAATGGCCTGTCTCAAGACAGTACGTTTTAAATTATAAAGTCTCTACAGGGAAGAAACCTCTTTTTAATTTCTGTAGCTTAAAACTTTTCCTTTTCACAGTATTTAATACATTCAATATTATATTTTATGGGCCAAGTTGACTATGAAATATTACCATGATGCTAAAACATATATGTCAATAAAGTGATATAACAGCTAAGAACCACTGAAAGCAATACTGAGTTGCCACATGTCTCTTGCCGTATTTCAGCAATACTATTTTGTGGGGTGTGGTGCTATCATTTCCCTGTAATTCCAACATTTGGGATGTAGAACAGTTTCCAGGAATTTAAGGCTAGACTCTGACTATAATGTGAGTGACAGGCCAGCCAAAAGAATAAAGCAAAGACAGATTTAGATAGACAGAAAGAAATAAAGACAGGACGAAGGGAAGGGAAAGAAAGGGAAGGAAAGGGAAGGGGTAAAAAAAACCTGTCTGTGTTCTTCAGAATCATAAGCCCTTCTTCATCTCTAGTGCCATAACTTTCTATAACTAAAAAACAACACATAAAATCTATTTTGTTTTCTCTTAAAGATAAAATAATGCCTTTGCACTAAGAGCCTTAGAGCAAAATAAAAAAAATGAAAGAAAAATAAAAAACAACAATGTGGTTTCATAAGTGCCAGTGTGCCTATGTTCAGCCTTAACACACTCCTGTGCCCTCAGTGTCATGGTAACCTTATCGCATCCCTGCAGCCTCAGTGTCGCAGTGTCATAGCAACCCTATCTCATTCATGTAGCCTTAGTGTCATAGCCTTATAGCCATAAAACATCCAAGGAAACTGTGTGTTACCATATTAGGAAGACAAAGGGACTAAAAATGTATAGATGGCAATGCCCTGTTGTGTTCAAGGCTTGGCCTTTGGATGTTAATTTCCTGAGCCTGTGCTGGCACAAATAAAGCTGCTTACTGGCAAAAAGGTCTAAGTATCCTGTATCCCTATCCAAGAAACCCATTATACTTTACTTCCAGTTTCTCCCTTATAATCTCAAGCTTTCTTTTTCAACTAGTTCTCTCACCCAACATTGGCTTTCTTTAATACAAAAAAAGTTAAAAATAAATTAAAATAAATTATTTCATGGAAATAATCTTTCATTTACCAAGTTAGAAATCAAAATAAAATTTAAACTGAGTAAGTAGAGAAATGAAGATATAATGGTGGAAACCTGAGGAAAGGGTGTGGGAATATGCTATTATTAAGATGTTAATATTACAATAAACTGTAAAGATGAGGAGGGATGGCCAGGTGTAGTGTATTTATGTGGAACTGGACCACTGGCCACTTATTTTATCAAAAGAGAGGCTATGACAAAGAAGGAAGATAAGATCTGACAGACAAGTAGAATGTGCACCACAGAAGTTAGCTAAAGCAGCACTGAGCTTTAGAAACCTGGTTGTATTTAGCATATGTATAAATACTGCTTCTGTAGGGTACTGTGGGGACCCTATTTCCTGGTTATCTGTTACTGTGACCCAGAGAGCACAGGAATGCAGTAAGGCACTTACCAACTTCTGAGTTCTTTCTTGAATATCTGAAGCCATTAATTCCATACGTTCCAGGCCTTGGGTTTGAATAGAAATGGCCTGTTACACATACTCTGAAATCTCTTGTTCTTTTTTTCTCTCTTCTATAGCTACAGAAACAACCATAACTTGACACCTTGTCTGTGCTACGCTGGGCAACTGGACATGCCAGGAGAAAAAAAAAGCACCCAGGAACATTCATTGCACTTGCAATTCATTATGGAAAGCCTCAAGAGCTCCATTAATGCTATTTTTCAAAATTGTTACAATGCATAGAGTTCTACACTCACTGAAAATCATTGTAGCTTTTACTTTCTTCATGCACTTTACATACTTCTTAGATGATGACTTGGTCTCTTATTTTGCTTTCTTTTGTTTATTCTCATGAGCATACAAATATTTTCCAACATCCATCTTTCTGAAATCTGCTACCCTAATGTTATCTTAACCTTATTTCAAATAGTATTTCACCACTCTAATCCACAGTTTTAGGTCACTAACGAGGTGCAACTTGACAAATTCAATGATTACTTTATGGTACGTATCACATGTGAACTATTGGGCTAGCAGTCTAAATTGACACTACTCTTTGGTCTATTTTGATATGCCATGTGCCTTCCAAGAGTCCCCACCTCAGTTCTTTTTCTTTTATTACATTTTCCTGTTTGGTTCTTCTGATGTTAAGATTTCTATGATATATTTTCACTTGGGTGTCCTGTATACATTTTAATTTAATACCCCATCAAAAAACTCTTTTTTTTACTTCCACATCATTGTAAGTTATATTCTATTTGCTGAGATATTGAGATTATAAAAATCTCATATTCATTCCAATATCCTGTTTCTTTTTGTCATATCTCATAATTAATCCATTTGTTCTACCTTTAAAATATACCTGGAATCTGGCTACTTCTCATTATACACAATGCCAATACCAGGGACCAGTTAATTAATTAATACATAACACTCAAGTATCCACAGTAGCCTTCTTACATATTTGCTGCTTTCATTTTCACTACCTACAAAAACTTTTCCTCCTTCAGAATAGTCAAAGCAATTCTACCACTATCATAACTCAGATTTCCTTTACTGCTTAAAATACCTCCAATTTTCCTATATTTAGATTATAACTTAGCTAAAAATATTAACCTGATTTTGCCCTGGTTTTTGAATGAAACATGTATGTTTTTAATCAAACTTTGTGAATGCATCATGATACCCTGTCCTTTGAAAGCTACACCTGTAGGCTCATTTCCTTCTACAGTGCTTTAATATTGTGCCATAGCACCCACAGAAGGCTCTTCAGCATTGCTGAGACTCCCCAAGAATTCTTTTTGCTTTGTGTTGTTAGTAGTTTAATATTGCTTCTCTGGGATGACCAGAAACAAAACAGTTCATTTAGTAGGAACTGAGTCAGGGAAAATGGTAGAAGTTTTTGTCTATTTGTCTGTCTGTCTGTTTGAATGGTTAATTGGTTGTTGTTTTTTTCTTTTAACCTGTATTCTACTAAGAAAAGAATGATACAGTGTAAGTCAATAAAATGTATATTCCACATAAAAATAGATCCTGAGACATCAAATCAGAGGAGCTTTTAAGTGTGCATGCAAAATGAGTTTAATTCTCCGAACAAGTTTTAATTATCTGATACAATGTTAGCACTTAGTAAATACCCCATAACAAGGAGAATTAACATCTAATATGGAGGTGTGGGTAACTGCCTCTACGTCTTCTTGTCACTAATATGATACTCTGAGAAGCTACACCCATAAATATCTGAATGCAAAGGAAAATCACTATTTCATTGCTTGGCCAGAGTCACATAGTTTGATTTTCATTTCATTAACTGCAAGATAATTAAAATCATTTCACCATCTTGTCAGAGTTTTGCCTAAAGAATTCACTTTCTACACATGATATATAAATATATATTGAAGTAACTACAAACTAGATGCAAACAGCCAAAAAGTTATAGTTTTAAGTATACTGGATAGGAAGCTGTCACGTTTAGCTATCTGTGCAAGTAGGAGACTAATAAAGTGAGATCTATGACAATCTCAACTTGATGCCTAAAAATAATGTCTAGAATATGTTAGTTTTCTACTGTTGTGACAATCATTTAAGAGAAACAGTTCAAAGGAAGATGATTTACCAATTTATTTACTTAGGCTCATGGTTTCAGAGGTTTCAGTCCTTGGTTTGAGAGTGTAGACCTCAAGTGAGGAGAATTTTATGGCAATCTAGTATATGTGAAAGGCACTCACTTCATTGCAGATAGGAAACAGAGAAAGGGATCAGGAATAAGCTTCAGTGGAAAGCTACATTGACACTAAAACTAGTCTCTATCTTTTAAAGTTTTGTTACCTCCCCAAACAGCAACATGAGCTGGAAAAATAATCAATAAATAAGCCAATTGGGCATATTTCATATTCAGATTATAGCATGCATATCACAAAATATAAAAGGAAAGGAGGTTCTTAAAATGTTTATTGAGAAGGGTACAAATAACTGACAGTACAAGGAGATCAATTCAGGTGTAACTGTTAGTGTTATTCAAAAAGAAATCCCCAAGTTTTTCCTGAGTGGCTTCTTACTACATTCTAAATCGCATCTTTAAAGCCAAAGATAAGTATAACTACCCTCCCACATCAAAGAAGCTTGTCTTTATAACAAATTGAGTTCACTGCAGAAAATACAAATGGACACAATGCAGATATTAGCAGATACTGGGGAGTACAACTCCACTGGCGACAACTATATCATAGCTCCTGCATCTATGGCTCATGGAACATTACAACACAGTGGACTAAAAGACAGTAACAGCTAGAATATTGGCAAGCTTTCTGTGAAATAGTCTCTCCTAGAAATGGCTCTATAAGCAAGACCAGAACAACTGAAATATCAGTGGATTTATTAATATGGAAGGGAAAATTCCACCTGGTTCTACACTTAGACAAAGAACTATTGGCAACTAATGCTATGGGGATAAGGAAAATTAGATTAGATTCAATTCCAAGAATAATCCCCTTTGTTGGTTATCAAATGCAAAGTGCTCAGTCTTGAAACCATGTATAGTCCACCAACAAAGATGGACTGAACATGTTATATTTAGATATATTTGTATAATAAATTATGCTCATGACTTTATTAGTCCAAGGACACTGGCTGAAATTTTAGTACCAGGCATGATTTCCCTCTAGTTTAGCCTTAACCAATTAGACAGCAGTTGTTTGCCATGGTGGTGCTACTCATTGCTCCTGTATGCACATCTTGCAATACTGGCGATTGTAATGGTAATTTTGTGTTTCATAGGTGTTGTAGCTGGTTACGACTGTATAATTTCTTTCCTTTCCTGGCAGCTTATGTTATGCTTTCTGGAACCTAGGAAGATATACCACAGGAAAGAGTCTTCTAAGTTAGATCCAGCTCAAATCATCTGAGTTCTTTGTTTTATATGTATAATATTTTCAATAATAGGGATCCACCCTCAACCCCTGAGAGGCAAGCAAAGAACACATTGATAATCTGTATTGTTTTGTTTTGAGATTCACTACACACACACACACACACACGCAGCATATAGAGAAACTAAGTTGGTATTGAGCTGGAAGATTCTTCCTTGTTGGCTAATGTTTATGATGCTTCAAAGTTCTGGGGCAAAAACTCATTAATTGTCCACATCTGTGGACAATTTGAGCTAGAATACTGACTTCCTAGATGATAAAGTCCCACAGGTACAATAATGAAATGGATGTTTTTGAGGTAACCAAGCACTTTCTGATAGTACTTGAAGTTCCTTACCTGTAATAGAGTAAAGGTTCTGGACGATGAACCTAGTCAAAGACTATGGCTTAGGAAGTTACAGGCCTTAAAAGAAGAATCTACTACTATTTGCTAAATGGATAGATAGTTGGTTAAACTCCCTTGTAGATATTTATGCTTGTACCCATAGACAGAAGCTATTCTAAGCCCTAATCAGAGAATGCCCAGGAAACATTTCAAAAGAAGAGGCAGAAAGAATGTAGGTGACAAGAATCAAAAGATGGACATGAGTCTTATGAAATGTTGTTTTCTAGATGTGACATAACTGTTTCAGTAATGAACACAACAGTAGTAACTGACTGCACAAGACCTGCTCAAAAATGGACTCATTAACATTTATCATGATTGGGGGAGGGAATATTCATGAGTCCTTACCACACTCTCTGAGGAACTATTAGGTGTAAATGATTGTTAGGGGAAAGAGAGCCATTTTCTTCAACAATATAACTATTTATAATGTATTCATGCTGATGTAAATAAACACTACTGTTTCTTATGCAAACAAGCTTAATTAAACTGAGTAAGTAATAGAAGAAAAGATATGGCAATAGGAAGTGGACTAGTTAGCAAAAAGGAGGCTCATAAGGATTAGGAAGGAAATAGACTGAAGGTAATGGGGGTAATATGAACACAGTACATGCATACACATATAAAAGTTTCTAAAAATAAAGAAAAATCTTTGAAAAAAACATAGAGGTGAAAAAACTTCAAACACACAATAGCTGTAAGAAACATTAGTATAGCTACACTACAATAAATGTTGAATCTGCAGTATAAAAAGAAGACACCTGAATGACAATATGAAGCTATGCAAATGAAGCAAACTCAGTGGTACCTATATAGATAGTATAATGTTAAAATATTTAATTATTTTATAAAATTATGTATTTAAAATAAATAATTTATTATAGAACTTACTTAAGAAAATCTCATAACATTAGGATAGATGACATCAAAGTACACTTCTGAATTATTTTCTATTGCTCTTATACCAATGTGAAGGCAAATTAGAGAAGAACAAGGTTATTTTGTCTTACGGTTTCAGAGAGATAGAATCCATAATACTAGAGTAAAAATAAAATGACAAGAACAAGAAACTGAGGGCTCACATCTTGAACCTCAAGCACCAAGGAGAAAACAAAGAGGGAATGGCACAAGATTTTGTTTTCTTTTTTCTTTCTTTCTTTTTTTTTTTTTTTTGTTTTTGGTTTTTCGAAACAGGGTTTCTCTGTGTAGCCCTGACTGTCCTGGAACTCACTCTGTAGGCCAGGCTAGCCTCGAACTCAGAAATCCACCTGCCTCTGCCTCCCAAGTGCTGGGATTAAAGGCGTGTACCACCACTGCCCGAGCACATGATTTTCAAAGCTGGGTCTTAGTGATAAACTTCCTCCAACAAGACCTTACCTTCTAAGCTTACTCCAACATCAGCATCAACTGGGGACCAGGTATTCAAATGTCCAAAAATCTGGAAGGCACTTCTCATTCAAACCTCTGCAGCCATCATAATATTTTTATACTATAATATTCTTTTTATTTTAAAATTTTTTATTTTAATGAAAAAGGAAGTAAAAACATTTTATGATAAAATTAAAGATTTACATGGAAAATGTTTCTGACAAAATTGAAGAAGCATATAGAAAAACACATTAAGATTGACAATTTTCATGGAAAATTAAAGAGTAAAATCGTAGACATAAAAAACATTACTAAATTAATTGAAAAAGGAAGTAGAAACATTTTATGATAGAACTGAAAATTTACATGGGAAATATTTCTAATAAAATTGTAGAAAAATATTGAATAACAATAAAATTGAAGATTATCATGGAAGATTACAAATAAAGTGATAGGCATAAAAATATTTCTAAGTTGATTGAAAGTGGAATTATGAACATTTTCTGATAAAACTGAAGATCTACAAAGAAAATATTTCTGATAAAATTCAAGAAATATATAGAAAACACATTAAAATTGATTATTTCATGGAAAATTATATAGATAAATTGGTAGGAATAAAAATATTCCTAAGTTGATTGAAAGTATAATTATAAACATTTTCTGATAAAATGGAAGACTTACATGGAAAATATTTCTGGTAAAATTGAAAAAATATATAGAAAAACACGTTAAGATTGACTATTTCATGGAAAAATTATACAGATAAAATGGTAGGCATAAAACTCTTCTTATACTATATCTAAAACACTATATTCAAGGAAGGCTAAAACATTCAATATGTATAGTGTAGACTAAATTAGGAACTAAAGTTACCAAATACTTAATTCTAACAAGCTAGTAAGGGAGTTTAAATGCAAACATATACCTACACACACACACACACACACACACAAACACAACAATCTTTTTAAAAGGCAGAAAGAAGACTTTTACTTAAAAAGAACAGAAAGGATAACCTAAACCTATTTAAGAGTTAGAAAATCTATTAAAATACCACCATCAACAGCAAAAGTAAAAATTTAAAAGGCAAAATTTGAGAAAATGAACAAAGTGGCATTCAACTATACCATCCATACAAGAAACACATACAAACATACAAGTGAGTTAAAAGGAGATTAAGGACAAGATACACCATGCCTATCCTAGTCAAAGGGAAGTAAGAGAGATCATATTTACTAAAATAGATTTCAGAGCAAAGGATTAAAGGGTCAGTTGCATACTGTTAAGAAGATCAGGAAATTGTCGAGAGGAAACACAAAGTTAGAACAATTCTAAATATTCTAATACCTTAGAACAGTCTTTTCTACTGACAAAAAAGGTTTTTATTGTAAGGACAAATAAATAAATGGAAAATAGATTCAAAGATTTATATATCACTTTTCTAACAAATAGATTAAATGAAAGACAACTGCCAGGAATATATTGGGTTTAAATAATACAATCAACTAATTTCAGTTATTAGACACATATAATATTTGAAGCCATAGGAATATGTAGTATATAGAAAGTTTATTTAAAAAATAAATCATATTATGGGGTATAAAACAGACAAATTCACATCAAGCTAAGTATGCTATTTTGGTCATGATGGAACTAAATTTAAAACCACACACACACACACACACACAGAGAGAGAGAGAGAGAGAGAGAGAGAGAGAGAGAGAGAGAGAGAGAGAGAGAAGCCCTTGTCAGTCACACATTTCTAGGTAGTCACAAATTTCTAGGTCATTGAGAACTGAAATGAGAACAATAGAATAAATCCTGATTATTCAAGAACTTCATATGAAACCATGCATGACAGCCAAAATATGGGCTGGCCTGATGAAATGACTCAGGACTAAATTGTTAGCTCTTAAGATTGATGACCTGAGTTTGATTTCTGGAACCCACATGAAAAAATGAGAAAACCAGCAAGTTGTCTTCCAACCTCAGCACATACACAGAGCCATACACATACCCTCTCTCCCACACACATACTAATAATAAAACAAACAATAGGAATGCAGAGAGAACAATGAGCTGTCTATAAGTTCATCTAAACTCTTCACAGACCAGAGCACCACTTTTCTCATCTCCAGCTTGGGTCCATCCTCTGGCACACATGCTGTACCCAGGTGGTGCAAAGAAGCAGCTTAACCACCCAGGAGTACAGAGAAAATGGCCTGCACAGGTAAAAGCACACCTGCTGCTCAGAGGTTCAGGCCTTGAAACCTCTGGGGGAAGCCCTCCGGTTTCAGTCTCAGACTTGGGTCCATCCTCTGGCACAGTGCTACAAACCCAAGTGGTGTAGGGAAGCAACATAACATCCAGGAGTGCAGAGGGACCTGCCTGCACAGGTAGAACCACCCTCGCCAGAGGATCACACCTGGAACCCTCTGGCAGAAGCCCTCCAGTTTTCCTCTTTGGTTTGAGACCACTCTCTGCCACTGCATATCATATCCAAGTGATGCACTGGGTAGCTAACCACACAGGAGTGCAGAGAGGCCAACCAGCACAGGTACTATGACCCCTGCTACTCAGAAGAAACCGTCAGAAACCCTGAGGATACAAGAGCCTAGGAACAGCCTGGGACGGGAGTCTTCTGATTACCACCTGCACCCAGAGTTGTTCAGGGCCACAGAGCTACATTTCCAAATACAATTCCAAGAGAGCAGGTCTCATAGGAGTACCTACATACCAGTGTGTACAGAGAGAATGGTCTCTTAGGAGCACAGATACAGAGGTTTACATGACAGATAAGCCACAGTCAGAGACAGCAACACCAGCTAACACCAGAGAGAACCAGATGGTAAAAGGAAAATGCAAGAACATCACCAACAGAAACCAAGGCAACATGGCACCATCTGAACCAAGTTCTCCAACAACAGCAAGTCCTGGATACCCCAATACATCAAAAAAGCAAGACCTGGATTTAAAATCATATCTCATGATGCTGATAGAGAATTTCAAGATAAACATAAATAACTCCATTAAAGAAGTACAGGAGAACATGAGTCAACAGATAGAAGTCCATGAAGAAGAAACATAAAAATTACTTAAAGAAATACAGGAGAACATATAACAACAAGCAGAAGTTCTGAAAGAGGAAACCTAAAGATCCCTTAAAGAATTAGAGAAAAACGTAAACAAACAAGTGAAGGAACTGGACAAAACCATCCAGGATCTAAAACAGAAGAAGAAACAACTAAGAAATCACAAAGGGAGACAACGTTGGAAACAGAAAATCTTGGAAACAAATCAAGAGTCATAGATGCAAATATCAACTACAGAATACGAGAGAGAGAAGAAAGAATCTCAGGTGCTGAAGGTACTATAGAATGCATTGACTCAATAGTCAAAGAAAATGCAAAATGCAAAAAGCTTATAACCTAAAACATCCAGGAAATCCAGCACACAATGATAAGACCAAACCTAAGAATTATAGGTATAGAAGAAAGTGAAGATTTACAACTTAAAGGGACAGTAAATGTCTTCAACAAAAGTATAGAAGAAAATTTCCCTAACCTAAAGAGAGAGATGCCCATGAACATACAAGAAGCCTATAGAATTCCAAACAGACTGGACAAGAACAGAAATACCTCCCGACACATAATAATTAAAACACCAAATACACTAAACAAAGAAAGAATATTAAAAGCAGTAAGGGAAAAATATCAAGTAACATATAAAGGCAGGCCTAT
Organism: Tokudaia tokunoshimensis; assembly: GCA_036184795.1. Taxonomy (NCBI): domain Eukaryota; kingdom Metazoa; phylum Chordata; class Mammalia; order Rodentia; family Muridae; genus Tokudaia; species Tokudaia tokunoshimensis. The sequence goes on from BTHU01000023.1 coordinate 81,497,921, forward strand.
TAGAATTACACCCAACTTCTCACCAGAGACCATGAAAGCTAGAAGATCCTGGTCAGATCTCATACAGACCCTAAGAGAACAAAAATGTCAGCCCAGGCTACTATACCCAGCAAAACTCTCAATTACCATAGATGGAAAAAACAAGATATTCCATGACAGAACCAAACTTATATAATATCTTTCTACAAATCCAGTCCAACAAAGGATAATAGATGGAAAACACCAATATAAGGAGGGCAACTACACCCTAGAAAAAGCAATATAGTAATCTTTCAACAAACCCAAAAGAAGATAACCTGTCAAACACAAAAATAACATCAAAAATAACAGGAAGCAACAATCACTATTTCTTAATACCTCTTACAATCAATGGATTCAATTCCCCAATATATAGACTAACAGACTGGATGCATAAACAGGACCCAGCATTTTGCTGCATACAGGAAATGCACCTCAGTCTCAAAAAAAAAAACACTACCTCAGAGTAAAAGGCTGGAAAACAACTTTCCATGCAAATGCTCCCAGGAAACAAGCTGGAGTAGCCACTCGAATATTGGATAAAATTGACTTTCAACCAAAAGTCATCAAAAAAAAATAAGGAGGGATATTTCATACTCATAAAAGGAAAAACATACCATGAACTCTCAATTCTGAACATATATGCTCCAAATGCAAGGGTACCCTCATTTGTAAAAGAAACTTTACTAATGCTCAAAGCACACTTTCCACCTCACACAATAATTGTGGATGACTTCAACACACCACTCTCCTCAATGGACCAATCAGGGAAACACAACCTAAACAGAGACACAGTGAAAGTAATTGAAGTTTTGGACCAAATGGATTATATATATCTATATCTATATCTATCTATCTATCTATCTATCTATCTATCTATCTATCTATCTATCTATCTATCTATCTATCTTAATATTATCTATATATAAATATAATTTCATCCTAAATCAAAAAAATATGCCTTCTTCTCAGCACCTCATGGAACCATGGTACCTTCTTCAATATCGACCATATAATTGGTCACAAAACAGACCTCAACAGATATAAGAAGATTGAACTAATCGCATGCCTTCTATCAGATCACTATGGAATAAGGGTGGTCTTCAATAGTTGCAAAGAAAACTGAAAGCCCACAAAAACATGGAAGCTGAACACTGCTCTAGTTAATGTTACCTTGGTCAAGGAAGAAATAAGGAAAGAAATCAAAGACTTTTTAGAAATTAATAAATGAAGGCACAACATACCCAAATTTCTGGGACACAACAAAAGCAGTGCTAACAGGAAAACTCATAGCCCTGAGTGTCTCCAAAAAGAAACTGGAGAGAGCATACACTAGCAGCTAAAAGGCGTACATGAAAGCTCTGAAACAGAAGGAATCTAATATACCCAAGAGGAGTAGAAGGCAGGAAATCATCAAACTTAGGGCTGAAATCAACCAAGTAGAAACAAAAAGAACTATTCAAACAATCAACAAAACCAGGAATTGGTTCTTTGAGAAAATCAACAAGATAGATAAACCTTTAGTCAGAATAACCAGAGGGCACAGAGACAGTATCAAATTTAACAAAATCAGAAATGAAAAGGGAGGTATAACAACAGAAACTGAGGAAATTCAAAAAATCATGAGATCCTACTACAAAAGCCTATACTCAACACAATTGTAAAATCTGGATGAAATGGACAATTTCCTAGACAGATAGCAAATACCAAAGTTAAATCAGGATCAGATAGACCATCTAAACTGTCCCATAAATCCTAAAGTAATAGAAGCAGTCATTGAAAGGCTTCCAACCAAAGAACCACAGGACCAGATAGTTTTAGTGCAAAATTCTATCATACCTTCAAAGAAGAACCAACACCAATACTCTTCAAATTATTCCACAAAATAGAAACAGAAGGAACGCTATCCAACTTGTTCTATGAAGTCACAATTTCACTGATACCAAAACCACACAAAGATCCAACACAGAAAGAGAACTTCAGACCAATTTCTCTTATGAATACAATGCAAAAATACTCAATAAATTTTTTGCAAACCGAATCCAAGAACACATAAAAACAATCATTTACCACAATCAAGTATGTTTCATCCCAAGGATACAGGGATGGATCAATATGTGGGAATATATCACTGTAATCTACTACATAAACAATCTCAAAGAAAAAACCAACATGGTCATTTCATTAGATACTGAAAAAGCATTTGACAAAATTTAGCATCCTTTCATGATAAAAGTCTTGGAAAGAAGAGGAATTCATGGCCCATAAATAAACATAGTAAAATCAAACCAGCAAAACATCAAACCAGTAGCCAACATCAAACTAAATGGAGAGAAACTTGAAGCAACCCCACTAAACTCAGGGAATAGACAAGGCTGCCCTCTCTCCATATTTATTCAGTATAGTACTTGAAGTTCTAGCTAGAGCAATTAGACAACAAAAGGAGGTCAAAGGGATACAAATTGGAAAGGAAGAAGTCAAATTATCACTATTTGCAGATGATAGGATAGTATACTTAAGCGACCCAAAACACTCCACCAGAGAACTCCTAGAGTTGATAAACAACTTCAGCAAAGTGGCCGGATACAAAGTTAACTCAAACAAAACAGTAGCCTTCCTATACTCAAAGGATAAACAGGCTGGAAAAGAAATTAGGGAAATGACAGCCTTCATGATAGCCACAGATAATATAAAGTATCTTGGTGTGACACTAACCAATCAAGTGAAAGATCTCTATGACTAGAACTTCAAGTCTCTAAAGAAAGAAATCGAAGAAGACCTCAGAAGATGGAAAAATCTTCCATGCTCGTGGATTGGCAGGATCAATATAGTAAAAGTGGTCATCTTGCCAAAAGCAATACACAGATTCAACATAATCCCCATCAAAATCCCAACTCAATTCTTCATAGAGTTAGAAAGAGCAATTCAAAAATTCATCTGGAATAACAGAAAACCCAGAATAGCTAAAACTATTCTCAAGAGTAAAAGAACCTCTGGGGGAATCAGTATCCCGGACCTCAAGCTGTACTACAGAGCAATAGTGTTAAAAACCGCATGGAATTGGTACAGTGACAGGCATGTAGATCAATGGAAGAGAATTGAAGACCCAGAAATGAATCCACAATCCTATGGTCACTTGATCTTTGACAAAGGAGCTACAACCATCCAGTGGAAAAAAGATAGCCTTTTCAACAAATGATGCTTGTTCAACTGGAGGCTAGCATGCAAAAGAATGCAAATTGGTCCTTATGGCTTATGGGATTTTCAGGGGGAGATGGCTTATGGGATTTTGGGGGGAGGGGGGAACCAGGAAAGGGAACAGCATTTGAAATGTAAATAAAGAATATATCTAATAAAAATTATCAAAATAAAAACAAAAACAAAGCAAAAACAATAAGTAAATATAATTCAAGATTTTTAGTAATAGTATTTGATTTACTTTGACTTTCACCAGAGATTTTTTCAAGGGAATTTACAGTATATAAACTAAACTTAACACACTAATGGGAAAGGAAAGATAATTACAAATGTTTTAAAAATGGAAACTGATGATAAAAACTTGGATCTCATCAGAATAGGAACTGTTTGATTTTACATAACAGTGTACTCTGCTGCAATAACGATGCTGAGATCCTTTATTTTAGCCAGTGTAGAAATAAAGCAATTACAATATTTCACATAGAAACAGAGTACCATAGAATCAACGCTATTGTCAATGGAATCTATAGTCTGGAAAGAATCCTACCCTTGTTCTAACAGCAAAACCATGTCCAGCACCTGAAACAAACTGGTGTTTTTGCTTATTTCAGTCTGAGAGATAACTGTTATTTCAGGCTTTCAATGCAAAGATAGAGCTTCAATCACTGAAAAGTCACAGAAAACAAGCCACTTTTCGTGTGCAGTGTCAGTAGCACTGCTTGTTAATAGAAATGTCTGTATCCTTTTCAAAAATATCTATTGTATTATTGTTAAATAGAATCAATGTGTGTTCGCTGTAAAAATTGTTCACACTGAGATTTGCCAATGGAAGAAATCAAAACCTATAATATTGCTCTTTCACTGAGTATTTTTCTATTATAGAGCACATATTAAGTCCCAGTCACTAATTAGATAATTTAATCTTCAAAATTACACTTAGAGAAGTATTATTATGAACCCTGTATTTATAAAATAGGAACAAAGAGGGAGAATTTTGAGTATCTGATTAAAGTCTCACAGATAACAATATACATTGCTTTATATCAAATATTTTACTGATATATCACAAAAAGAGAATCCATGACATAAACTATAACTGTTTTATTAAGATACAGTATTTGGAAATCTAAGCTTTGTAAAACATAAAAACAAGAGTAGTATGCTTGCACTACTGCATAGGTATTCAAGGGACTTGATTGCTTGTCTTTACCCATGCCATGAAAAATGTGTAAGCCATTTTAAGGAAACTACCATCTCTTTTGTATTCATTTATTCCTTCTGGTGAGAGACAGAATGTAACGAGTGGGACTGCAAATGTTTTTGTCTTAATTTGTGGTTTGTCTTTATAGTAGATCCTCATAAGTATAAACTGATTTGGGGGTGATGAGGTGACCACAGTGAGTATAAGTGCTTGCAACCAAGCATGAACATGTAAATTCAATCTTTGGGACATACATGGTCGGAGGAGAGAACCAAATCCCACAAACTGTTCTCAAATCTCAACTATTGTGCACATATCCTCCCTCCCCCACCAAATAAATGGTACAAAATTCTGAAAAGGAGTCAATACATTGATTTTACATATTCTTTTCATGGACAGTGTTGAGTGTTGGCATGGCTCATACAAATACTAAGTTAATAGTGACATATGATATTGATGGGATGAAGACAAAATCTTTAATGAACAGCTTTGATTTTTTTTCTTGTTTTGGTTTATAAATAGTGATAGGTAGAACAATAAGAAAATGTTGTCTAGTTATTTAGCTATTTTGTTTTGAAATATTCTAAGATGTTTGGTGGTTCCTTATTTTCTTCCAGTGTAACATCTCTTTTTTTTTATTGAATATATTCTTCATTTACATTTCAAATGTTATACCCTTTCCCAGTTAACCCCTCCCCGAAAACTACCAACCCATCCTCCCACCTCCTGCCTCCAAGAATATGCTCCTCCACCCACCCTACTCCCATGACCCCCCAATCGATTTCCCCACACTGGGGCCTCTATTGAACCTTTACAGGACCAAAGATCTCTCTTCCCACTGATGCCCGACAAGGCATTCCTCTGCCAGTCTTTTGGCTGGAACCACATGTACCCCTTGGTTGATGGCTTAGTCCCTGGAAGCCCTGGGGCATCTGGTTGGCGTACATTGTCATTCTTCACATGGGGCTGCATGTGAAGCCCCTCCAGCTCCAACAGCTTGCCCTCCAACTCCTCTATAGTGAACCCCATGCTCAGCCCAATGGTTGGATGTTAGTATTCACCTCTGTGTCTGTAAGGCTTTGGCAGGGCCCCTCCAAAAGACAACCTTAAATGGCTCCTTTAGGTACACATTACTTGTCATCCATAGTAGTTCCGTGTTTGGTGACTGTTTATAGGATGAATCCCCAGGTAGGACAGTTTCTGGGTGGCATTTCCTTCAGTCTCTGCTCCACTCTTTGTTTCCTTAGTTGTTCCTGCGATTATTTTGTTCACTTTCTCAGAGGAACCAAATCACCCCCACTTTGGTCTACCTTCTTTGTGATCTTCCTGCCATCTGTGAATTGTAACATGTTTATTTTGAGCTTTTGGGATAATATCCACTTATCAGTGAGTGCATAGCATGTGTGATCTTTAGTGATTGGATTAGCTCACACAGGATGACAATCTCCAATTCCACCCACTTGCCTAACAATTTCATGAATTCGTTAATTTTAATAGCTGAATAGTACTCCATTGTGCATATAAACCACATTTTCTGTATCCATTCCTCAGTTGAAGGACATCTGGGTTCTTTCCAGCTTCTGGCTATTATAAATAAAACTGCTATGAACATAGTGGAACATATGTCCTTATTGCATGTTGGAGCAATTTCTAGGTATATGCCCAGGAGTGGTATAGCTGGATCCTCAGGTAGTACTATGTCCAGTTATCTGAAGAACTGCCAAATTGATTTCCAGAGTGGTTTAACTAGCTTGCAATCCCACCAGCAATGGAGAAGTGTTGCTCTTTCTCCACATCCTCTCCAGCATCTGCTGTCCCCTGAGCATTTCATCTTAGCCATTCTGACTGGTGTGAGGTAGAATCTCCGGGTTGTTTTTGATTTGTATTTCCCTAATAACTAAGAATGCTGAACATTTCTTTAGGTGCTTCAGAGTCATTCAGGTTTCCTCAGTTGAAAATTCCCTGTTTAGCTCTGTACCTCATTTTTAAATAGGGTTATTTGACACTCTGGAGTATAACTTCTTGAGTTCTTTGTATACATTGGATATTAGCCCTCTATCGAATGTAGGATTGGTAAAGATCTTTTCCCAATCTGTTGGTTGCATTTTTGTCCTATTGACAATGTCCTTTGCCTTACAGAAGCTTTGCAGTTTTATGAGGTCTCATTTGTCTATTCTTGTTCTTAGAGCATAAGCTACTGGTGTTCTATTCAGGAAAATTTCCCCTGTGCCCATGTATTCAAGGTTCTTCCCCTCTTTGTACTTTATAAGCTTCAGTGTATCTGGTTTTATGTGGAGGTCCTTGATCGACTTGGATTTGAGCTTGGTACAAGGAGATTAGAATTGGTCAATTTGCATTTTTCTGCATGCTGACTTCCAGTTGATCCAGCACCATTTGTTAAAAATACTGTCATTTTCCCACTGGATGTTTTTAGTTCCTTTTGGCAAATATCAAGATACCATAGGTGTGTGGGTTCATATCTGGGTCTTCAATTCTATTCCATTGATCTTCTTGCCTGTCTCCATACCAACATCACACAGTTTTTATCACTATTGCTCTGTAGTAGAGCTTGAGGTCAGGGATGGTGATTCCCCCAGTAGATCTTTTGTTTTGGAGAACAGTTTTCGCTATCCTGGGTTCTTTGTTATTCTAAATGCATTCGCAGATTGCTCTTTTTAGCTCTATGAAGAATTGATTTGGAATTTTGATGGGGATTGCATTGAATCTGTAGATTCCTTTTGGCAAGCCGGCCATTTTTACTGTATCAATCCTTCCAATTCATGAGCATGTTTGATCCTTCCATCTTCTGAAATCTTCTATGATTTCTTTCTTCAGAGGCTTGAAGTTCTTGTCATACAGATCTTTCAATTGCTTGGTTAGATTCACACCAAGGTATGTAATATTATTTGTGACTATTGTAAAGGGTGTCATTTCCCTAATTCTCTCTCAGCTTGTTTAACCTTTGAGTAGAGGAAGCCTACTGATTTGTTTGAGTTAATTTTATATCCAGCCACTTTGCTGAAGTTGTTTATCAGCTTTAGGAGTTCTCTTCTGCATACAATGTGTGTTCTTTTGTGATTGGGTTACCTCACTAAGGATGATATTTTCAAGTTCTGACCATTTGCCTAGGAATTTCGTGAATTCATTGTTTTTAATTGCAGAGTAGTATTCCATTGTGTAAATATACCACATCTTCTGAATCCATTCCTCCGTTGAGGGCCATCTGGGTTCTTTCCAGCTTCTGGCTATTATAAATAAGGCTGCTATGAACATAGTGGAGCATGTGTCCTTATTGCATGCAGGTAAAGCCTCTGGGTATATGCCCAGGAGTGGTATAGCCGGATCCTCCGGGAGTGACATGCCCAGTTTTCTGAGGAACCGCCAGACTGCTTTCCAGAGTGGTTGTACCAGCTTGCAATCCCACCAGCAGTGGAGGAGTGTTCCTCTTTCTCCACATCCTCACCAACAACTGCTATCTCCTGTGTTTTTGATCTTAGCCATTCTGACTGGTGTGAGATGGAATCTCAGGGTTGTTTTGATTTGCATTTCCCTAATGACTAAGGATGATGAACATCTCTTTAGGTGCTTCTCAGCCATTAGATATTCTTCAAGTGAGAAATCTTTGTTTAGCTCTGTATCCCATTTTTTTAATAGGGTTACTTGCCTCTCTGGAGTTTAACTTCTTGAGTTCTTTGTATATATTGGATATTAGCCCTCTGTTGGATGTAGGGTTGGTAAAGATCATTTCCCTGTTAGTTGGTTGCCGCTTTGTCTTTTTGACAGTGTCTTTTGCCTTGCATAAACTTTGTAATTTTATGAGGTCCCATTTATCAATTCTTGATATTAGAGCATAAGCTATTGGAGTTCTCTTCAGGAAATTCTCCCCTGTGCCCATATGTTCAAGGTTCTTCCCTAGTTTCCCTTCTATTAGTTTCAGTGTGTCTGGTTTTATGTGGAGGTCCTTCATCCACTTGAAATTGAGCTTAGTACAAGGAGATAAGAATGAGTCAATTTGCATTCTTCTGCATGTTGACCTCCAGTTGAGCCAGCACCATTTGTTGAAAAGGCTATCTTTTTTCCACTGGATGGTTGTAGCTCCTTTGTCAAAGATCAAGTGACCATAGAAGTGTGGATTCATTTCTGGGTCTTCAATTCTGTTCCATTGATCTACATGCCTGTCACTATACCAATACCATGCGGTTTTTAACACTATTGCTCTGTAGTACAGCTTGAGGTCCAGGATACTGATTCCCCCAGAGGTTCTTTTACTCTTGAGAATAGTTTTAGCTATCCTGGGTTTTCTGTTATTCCAGATGAATTTTTGAATTGCCCTTTCTAGCTCTATGAAGAATTGAGTTGGGATTTTGCTGGGGATTGCATTGATTCTGTATATTGCTTTTGGCAAGATGGTCATTTTTACTATATTAATCCTGCCAAACCAGATGTAGGGGAATGCCAAGAAGAGAAGCGAGAGGGGGTTGAATGGGGAAAAGAGGGAGGGAAGGGGGCTTATGGGACTTTCGGGGGGGAGGAAAAGAGAAAGGGGAAATGATTTTGAATGTAAATAAAAAAAACTTAGAAAATAAAATAAAAATTTAAAAAAAAAGGAGTTCTCTTCTGGAATTTTTGGGGTCACTGAAGTATACAATCATATCATCTGCAAATAGTGATTCTTTGACTTTTTATCTTCCAATTTGTATAAATTTGACCTCCTTTTGTTGTCTAATTGCTCTGTCTAGTACTTCAAGTACTCTATTGAATAGATAGGGAGAGAGTGTGCAGCCTTGTCTGGCCCCTGATTTTAATGGAATTGCTTCAAGTTTCTCTCCATTTAGTTTGATATTAGCTACTGGTTTGCTGTATATTGCTTTCACTATGTTTTGGTATGGGCCCTGAATTCCTGATCTCTCCAAGACTTTTATCATGAAGGGATGTTGAATTTTGTCAAAAGCTTTTTCAGCATCTAATGAAATGACCATGTGGTTTTTTTCTTTGTGTTTGTTAATGTAGTGGATTGCATTGATGGATTTCTGTATATTGAACCATCCCTGCATCTGTGGGATGAAACCTACTTGATTGTGGTGAATTATTGTTTTGATGCATGCTTGTATTTGGTAGGCCAGAATTTTGTTGAGAATTTTTGCATCAATGTTCATAAGGTAAATTGGTCTGATGTTCTCTTTCCTTGTTTGGTCATTGCTTGGTTTAGGTATAAGTGTTATTGTTGCTTCATAGAATGAACTGGGTAGTGTTCCTTGAGTTTCTATTTTGTGGAATACTTTGAAGAGTATTGGCATTAGCTCTGCTTTGAAGATCTGATAGAATTTCCACTAAACCCATCTAGTCCTGGGCTTTTTATTGTTGGAAGACTAGTAACAACTGCTTCTATTTCCTCAGGACTCATGGGATTATTTAGATGGTTTATCTGATCTTGTTTTAACATTGTCACCTGGTATATATCTAGAAAAATTGTCCATTTTGTGCAGATTTTCAAATTTTGTTGAGTATAAGCTCTTGTAGTAGGATCTGATTATTTTTTGAATTTCCACAGTGTTTGTTGTTATGCCTCCCTTTTCATTTCTGATTTTATCAATTTAGATAATGCCTCTTTGCCCTCTAGTTAATCTGGCTAAGGGTTTATCTGTCTTGTTGATTTTCTCAAAGAACCAGCTCCTGGTTTTGATGATTCTTTGTATGATTATTTTGTTTCTATTTGGTTGATTTCTGCCCTGAGTTTATTTCTTGAGGTCTACTCCTCTTGGGTGTATTTGCTTCTTTTTTTTTCTAGAACTTTCAGGTGTGTTGTCAAGCTGCTAGTGTAAGGCCTCCCCAATTTCTTTTTAGAGTCACTGAGAACTATGAGTTTTACTCTTAGCACTGCTTTCAATGTGTCTAATAAGTTTTGGTATGATGTGTCCTCATTTTCATTAAATTCTTCAGTCTTTAATTTCTTTTTTTATTTCTTCTTTGACCAACCTATCGTTGAGAAGAGCATTGTTCAAATTCCACATGCATGTGTGTTTTCCATTGTTTCTGTTTGAACTGAAGTCCAGCCTTAGGCCATGGTGATCTGGTAGGGTGCATGGAATTATTTCAATATTCCTGTATCTGTTGAGGCCTATTTTGTGACCAATTTCATGGTCAGTTTTGGAGAGGGTACCATGAGGTGCTGAGAAGAAGGTGTATTCTTTTGCTTGAGGATGAAATGTTCTATAAATATCTGTTATGTCCACTTGGTCCATAACTTTAGTTAGTTTCTCTGTGTCTTTGCTTAGTTTCTGTTTCCATGATTTGTCCATTGTTGAGAGCGGGGTGTTGAAGTCTCTCATTGTAATTATTTGCGGTGCAATGTGTGCTTTGAATTTTAGTAAAGTTTCCTTTATGAATGTGGATGCCCTTGCATTTGGACCATAGATGTTCAGAATTAAGAGTTCATCTTGGTAGACTTTTCCTTTGATAAGTATTAAGTGTCCCATCTTAGCTTTTTTGACAACTTTTGGTTGAAAGTCGATTTTATCCAATATAAGTATGGCCACTCCAGCTTGTTCCTTGGGACCATTTGCTTGGAAAATAGTTTTCCAACCTTTGACTCTGAAGTAATGAGTGTCTTTGTCACTGAGGTGGGTGTTTCTTGTATGCAGCAAAATGTTGGGTCCTGTTTACGTATCCAGACTGTTAGTCTATGTCGTTTTATTGGGGAATTGAATCCACTGATGTTAAGAGATATTAAGGAATAGTGATTGTTGCTTCCTGTCATTTTCATTGTTAAAGGTGGAATTCTGTTTGTATGGCTATCTTCTTTTGGGTTTGTTGGAAGAATATTACTTTATTGCTTTTTCTAAGATGTAGCTTCTTGACTTGTGTTGGTATTTTCCACCCATTATCCTTTGAAGCTCTGGGTTTGTAGAAAGATATTGTGTAAATTTGATTCTGTCATGGAATATCTTGTTTTCTCCATCTATGGTAATTGAGAGTTTTGCTGGGTATAGTAGCCTAGGCTGACATTTATGTTCTCCTAGGGTCTGTATAATATCTGACCAGGATCTTCTAGCTTTCATGGTCTCTGGTGAGAAGTCTGGTGTAATTCTGATAGACCTGCCTTTATATGCTACTTGACCTTTTTCCCTTACTGCTTTTAATATTCTTTCTTTGTTTAGTGCATTTTGTGTTTTGATTATTATGTGTCGGGAGGTATTTCTGTTCCGGTTGAGTCTGTTTGGAGTTCTGTAGGCTTCTTGTATGTTCATGAGCTTCTCTTTCATTAGGTTAGGGAAGTTGAACATATTTACTGGCCCTTTAATTTGTAAATCCTCACTCTCTTCTATACCTGTGATCCTTAAGTTCGGTCTTCTCATTGTGTCCTGGATTTACTGGATGTTTTGGGTTACAAGTCTTTTGCATTTCACATTTTCTTTGACTGTTGAGTCAATGTTTTCTATGGTATCTTTAGCACCTGAGATTCTTTCTTCTCTCTCTCATATTCTGTAGTTGATATTTGCATCTATGACTCTTGATTTGTTTCCAAGATTTTCTATTTCCAACGTTGTCTCCCTTTGTGATTTCTTAGTTGTTTCTTCTTCTGTTTTAGATCCTGGATGGTTTTTTCCAGTTCATTCACTTGTTTGTTGGTGTTTTTCTCTAATTCTTTAAGGGATTTTTATGTTTCCTCTACAAGGGCTTCTACTTGTTGACCCATGTTCTCCTGTGTTTAAGTGATTTTGTGTTTCCTCCTTAAGGGTTTCTTCCTGTTGACCCATGCTATCACGTAATTCTCTAAGGGAGTTTTGTATTTCATCTTTAAGAGCTTCTACCTATTGACCCATGTTGTCCTGTATTTCTTTAAGGGATTTTTGTGATTCCTCTTTAAAGGCTTCTACCTTTTGACCCATGTTCTCTTGTGTTTCTTTAAGGGAGTTATTTGTATCCTTCTTGAAATCTTCTATAAACATCATGAGATGTGATTTTAAATCCAGCTCTTGCTTTTCCAGTGTGTTAGGGTATCCAGCATTTCCCCTTGTGGGAGAACTGGGTTCTGATGATGCCATGTTGCCTTTGTTTTTGTTGGTATTGATCTTGTGTTTGCCTTTTGCCATCTAGTTTTTTCTGGTGTTAGCTGGTCTTGCTGTCTCTGATTATGGCTTATCTGTCTTGTAAGCCTGTATATATGTACTCCTGGGATACCCTTTCTCTCTGTGCACACAGGTATGTAGGCTCTCCTGGAAGACCAGATTTCCTGTGCTCCCAGACCTCTCTACACTCCTAATGATCTAAGTGTGGCTATTTCTCTAGGAAGTATCAGGAGATGGTGTCTTCCCTGTAGCAGACCTTGTGAGATTCTGCCACAGCAGAAAGAGCAAATGCCCTGTGTGTAGCTGGTTCTCTAGGAAGTATCAGGAGAGGTGTCTTCACTGTGGCAGACCTGGCAAGATTCTGCCACAGCAGAAAGGACAAATGCCCCAAGTGGCTGGTTCACTCGGAAGTATCAGGAGATGGAATCTTCACTGCAGCACAGCTGACAAGATTCAAATGCCCTGGGTGGCAGGTTTTCTAGGAAGTATCAGGAGATGGAATCTTTACCACAACAGAGCTGGCAAGGTTCAACTGTCCTGAGTGGCTGGTTGCAACTGCCCTGAGTGGCTGGTTCTCAACTGCCCTGAGTGGCTGGATCTGTAGTAAGTATCAGGAGATGGCATCTTCACCACAGCAGAGTTGGCAAGGTTCTGCTCCAGCAGAAGGGCAGATGGTGGTGGCAGTGGTCAATGCTTGGAAGGGATTGCTATTCTGAAGGGCGGGGCTTTTGGTGGTTGCTGGGTAGTGAGTCCTGCTGGATCTCTGGTGGCAGCTCTGGGCCTCCAGAAGTTGGTGTGTGTGTGTGTGTGTAGGAGGATTCTTAACAACTGCCCTGAGTGGCTGGTTCTCTAGGAAGTATCAGGAGATGGAATCTTCACCTCCTCAAATCTGGCAAGGATCTGCCCCAGCAGAAGGGCAGATGGTGGTGGTAACATCTCTTAATATTACCCCACCTTTCCTTTTAACTGCTTCATACCTAAAACTAATGCCCTCCTCAGATAAGCATCTTATATAATTCCCAAAGTTATTAGATAGATCAAAGTTATGATCTATCTAATATCTCTTCAATATCTTAAAATGTTTAATAGACTTTCTTATTCTTGGTCTGAAACTGTTTTCATATTTTCCCACACTCAGTTTTTTTTTTCTTTTCAGAAAGTAGGTGCATCCACAAAATCAAAACAATTAGGGATTTAAGTATCTTAATAAATCCTCACCGATTTAGCACAATACCTATTGTTGTGCAAAATCAAACATAGTGCCTATCCTTAGGGAATTTACTCTTTAGTAAAAGAGAAAAGTTTTGTCTCAGGTTCATACACATAAATGCAAAATCTTACCTGGGCAAAGTACAGTAAGAAACAAACTCTGACAGAGTCACTGAGACATACATGATTTATTAAACTATATGAAAGGAAATTTAAGTACCTGATAGATGTATTGGGAAGAGGAGAGTTGTGGAGATAATGACACATAGAGAAAGATTCCATTGAAACGTATGATATTGTTAAATATATTTGCTCTGATTTCTGGTAGTTGTTGGTAATTTTGTGATGACTTGAATTGTATCTTAACAGCTGTCCCTGCTTTGGCTTCTCATGTTCATTTTCCTTGTTTCCCTTGTCCAAATCACCCCCTTTTTCTAAGAAAATCAGTCACTGTGTTAGGGCCTACTCAATTACATTTGCAAAAAAATTTAATTCTAAATAATTTCCCAATCACAGTATTGGGTGATAGGACTTCATTCTATCTTAACAGGCACAATTTAATCCAGGGAAATCTACTTTTTTCTTGCAAAATCCACATGCCTTCCATATACAAAATGCATTTACTTCAAAACATTTTCTAAAAATTTAATCTACTTCCACATCCACTTCAAATTCACAATCTCATCTAAATATAATCAACTCAAAAAGTCACATATCATATAACTCAGAATTAGGTGACCTCAAGTAGAGAGGATGGTGTCTGGTAAAAATATATGAAAAGCTGCTCTTTGTTTTCCACAAGTAATTTATGGAAAAAAACTGTATTGTTCAAGATAACACACACGTTGGTCACGGGACTTGGGAAAATCATGTAGGTACTGATCACAAACTTCCAGTCTACCAGCTAGGCTTTAGAATACTAGAAAGTAATATGCAGGCAGTTGTGAGGGAAAGTCTTCATCAGTCCTAGCTAGTGAGTTACAGTAACAGCACTAATATGGTAAAATACACCCCCAGGTATAATAGTAGCATGAATGTTATAAGAGAAACCAACTACTCTCTGATAGACTTTAAGGCTCAATTCACAGGAAGAAAACACATGTCTGCTGTAATAAATCTGACCATGGATATGGAGTTTATAGGCCCCCATGAATAAACCTATTAGTATTAGTTTGCTAATAGATTAGTGCAGCTATTAGACTTTATCAACATTTCTTAGCACAGTAGTAGGTGATGAATGAAGAAATTCCCAGTGGTTATAGTACAAGAGAATAAGTAATTATTGTTAGCTCAGCCAGATATGGAATATTTAAATCATATCCCCTTCCTTAATGCTCAGGGGCAATCAAAATAGAGGGAGAAGAAATATTGGAAGATCCAGATTTCAGAGAGAACCGAAATCAGTGGTTTTTGGGCATAGAAGAACTTTTGTATCTATAAACTAGTTGCTGTGGTTTTCTGTGTAAAGCCTGCACAAGATTGAGCCAGTCAACATTCCATCATGGAGGAGATAGTAACCCTCAAGTTCCCACCTCTAGCTAAGGAAGCAATGATACTTAGTGGCTTCTTGTCGAGGGAGAGTCTATTTGCTTTAGGGGTGTGGCTCCTAGTAGGTTGACACCACTGATGGGCACCACAACCATGAATTTATTGGCAGCACATAAATTTTGGGGCAGCACATATAGGAATTGTGGTTTATAAAAACAAAAGACTATTGGTGTGTGGTGGTGCTAGCATTGGTCTCAGTACTTCAAAGACAGAAGCAGACAGATCTCTGTGAAATCAAGGTTCGTTTGATCTATGTAGTGAGTTTCAAGCCAGTCAGTACCACATAGTAGACCCTGTCACACACATACATTTTTTAAATGTTAATTCTCTAGTTAAATGCTACGATGGTAAATTTTACATGGCAATTTGGTGTAATATGATGTTGAAATATTTGGTCAAACATTCTGAATATTTCTATGAGTTTTTTTAAATTATGATAATCCCATTTTAATTAATGATCTGTAACAAAACAAAGATTTACCTTCCTCAATCCAGAAAGAATTCTAACAACAGATTGCATTTGAACTTGACCTGAAGTTCTTTGAATCTCCTACCAAATGGCCTTTCATCATATGATTCAATCACTAAATCCTTCTTTCTGTATGTATACATACCCACATACTATTGCTACAGAACTTAATTAATTGATTATTTAGTTAATTTTGTGTGTGTGGGTATTTTGATTGCATGCGTATCTGTGCATATGTATGTACAGTGCCTAGGCAGACCATAAGATGGTGTTAGATTCCCCTGGGATAGGATTTAAAGTTAGTTCTAATCCATGATGTAGTTGCTGGGAGTTGAACCCCAGTCCTCTGTCAGAGCAGCCTATGTCCTAAATGGCCAGGACTTCTTTCCTATCCCTGATGATTCTGTTTTCCCAGAAAACAATAACTAATCCAACTATCATATATTCTATATACCATTCATAAAAATAATTTTCTTTATCTCTTCATCCAAATAAGTGCAAACAATTACCCTGAGAATTTTTTTCCACTCTTCTTACGACATATTCCTGCTAACTATACAATAGTTAAAACGCTCTGTGACTAAATCAAAATGGTTTCAAATATGTTCTCCTTTTCATTTTCTGTCAATTCTGTTATTACATCTACTGAAACTATGAATATAAATTCCATATAGGCTTTTAATCTACTCTTGTCCATCACAAATAAACATTTGCCATAATAACACTATAATGGAATATCTAAAATACAGACATGGTTAAACAGACCTCTATGCTTAAAAGAATCACTATGGCTCAGTATATCTCCCTTTTCCTTTAATGTAGTCTCCAATATTGTCACCCATTATACATGAGCTACTAACCCTTCATCACTTGGGAGTTTGTTAGAAGTACAGAATATCGGAATCCATTCTAGACAAACTGAATATGAACCTACATTTTTTTACGAAGTCTTCAGGTAATTTCTGTGCATTAAAATTTAAATAGAACCTTAAAGCATAGCTTCCCAAAGCTGGATAATGTCTCTGAAAAACCTAGGGCCAGTTTTAAAAAGATTCCTTCTACCCAAAATCTCCTACATACAAATTGCCAAGTGAGGGATCATGCAATCTATATTTTTACAAAGCTCCTGGGGAATTTTTGATGGTCTGTAAGGTTTATGAATCCCCAGCTAATGGTTGCTGCCTTAGATTTCCAATATTTCAGTAGCATCTTTTCATGCCTTCTTAGCTCATTTTTTTTGCATCCTTCTATGCCTTTTTACAAGGAATTATTTTGTTTAGCAAACCTTCCTTGTGTTTTTTTTCCTCCAGGCAAAATGTCTTATTCATCATTTAAAACCCAATTCAATTTTCTTGAAATTCTTCCCAGTTCTCTTAGAGATGATAATGTATTATTTTTTCTACATTCCTGGAAACTATTGTGCAACATTGTGTTATAGCAATTCATTGTACTATGACAATTATGGACTTTTACAACTCACATACTTTGTCCTTGACTAGGCCATGGGTATCAAATTTTATGCACTGAAGCTTTTTCACTTTCATACCTCTCTACATAGTACTCTGATCACAATACATTCTCATTATAAAATCGATAATTACTTGTTGAATAAGTGAATTGATATATATCAGTTTATATTGTAGTAAGCACAGAATACATTAGTCTTAATACAAAATGTATAGTACTTAAAATAGATACTTGTTGCCATTGAAATTAAAGTATCACTGATTAGTTTTATTCTTGAGCAAAAAAAATGTTAGTATTCCTGGACCACTTTCTTTTATTCTGTTTTTTTTCTATCACATGTAAGTGATACACCACTTCTATAAAAGCATATGCATTTGTCTTTCTTTCTCCTGTCAAGTTTGATACATGGTGTATCTCTGTGCTTACCAGGAAGGGCATTTTGCCAGAGGGACCTTCCCTTCTTACTGTATGATATTCTTATATCTTCTATTGAAAACCACAGCACAGAATTGTATAATTCGCTCTGAACTTTCTGAAGTAATTTCTGTTTCATGTTGCCATTACAGGGACTTTTTAAGCATTTCTTTAAACTGTCAAGTTAACAGGCATCTCTCTCAATAGGACAGAATATTTCAGGGTGTCATTACAGTGAGTAATAAATAGGGTTCCTAAGAGGAGCCTTATCATTTACATGATGTCAAAAAAGCATTTATTTCAGTGTTTACCATTTTAATTTTTAAAACTGGTAATTAATACTGACTATTAGTATCTCATTGAAAAAATGGTAAGGTGACAGGAAAATTAAATGTAAGTTTATTTTTATTAGAAGCAGGTCTTGTAGCACTAAATTCAGTGAACTAATTTGGTCACTATCTCTTTTTTAGCAGTTTTAAAGTTGAAGGGGTATCAGAGTACTTTCATTATTTGACTCCCTCTTACTTGTTTCCAGGCAACTACCATGATATTGTCTGATATGCATATTAATGATGATCAATTCCTGTACCCTTTAAAGGAAATTCTACTGCACTATATCCTACATTATTCTTCTTCTACAGCCGTCTTTCTTCCAAATTAATTTATCTTACTTACCTACCTACCTACCTATCTAGACACACACACACATTGCCTGTTAGTGTTTAAGTTTGTTAGCAGACATATATTTCATAGAAGCACTTCCAATGCTAACATTTTCAAAGGATTTTACTTTAAAGAAAGTAAAAAGGGACAAGTTTGCTACACTAGACATCTGCAATCAGATCCTGTACCATAAGACAGTGCCAAAACATGTTCAAATTATAATTAGTCAATAAGAAAATCAAGGCAACACTTTCAAGGTGGTTTTGATAAACAACGTGGGATCATCAAAAATGAGTTCCTCCCTCTCTGAAAAGAGAATAACATCTCTGCTTATTATAAATATGAATTATTCATTTGGCAGTTAGGAAAATATAAAATTCTCTGAGACAGAAAACTGCTACGTTTGGGAGATTGTATGGTGTGAATGTATCACAAAATCTCTTTGAAAATTCAATATAAATAAAGTTATTTTACTATTTTTATAACAAAAGATCTGATTGTAGGATTTATAATCCTTATACATCAGAGACTTTATCATAAACATGATGTAATATATTGAAATACTCTATTGAGAAAATAAATGTAATTTTAAGAATGATTATTAAATTACTGTATTGTAATAAAAATTAATTCCTGAGGAATGAAGGACTAGAGCTCAAGTATGAAAACATAAATCAAGAGATGGCCAGTTGCCAACCTGGACTCCAGCATTTGAGACATGTAAGCAGAGAACTGTAAGATGGAGTCCACTACGATCTACATAGGAAGCTGAAAGTAAGCCTGGGACTGGAGAGGGAGAACGGAAAGAGCAAGAATGAGGGAAGGATGGAGGGAGATATCTGCACTTACTGCCGTATTTGTTTACTAGAAGCTACCTAAAAACCTTTGTATGTTATCTTTATAAAAGTATCTGAGCAAGGGGTGGTCATATAGGGAGTGCAAAGAAAGGTGTTTCCCAACATGAAGCACAAAATTCTCCAAAAATCTCTTCTTTAGGTGGTTTAAATAAACAGGAATCATAATTGTTAATGTACAATGTAGACTTCAGTAACATAGCACATCAATACAAGGCATAAGGATTTTAGTCCCAAGTCAGAGGAACAGTTCAGAGGAGGTAGATAACATGGGATTGATGTTGCTAAGACTTCCTAGCAATTAAGCTTACTTGAGATGCTGAAGAGTGAATCAATTTAAGATAGATACAAAGGCATAAAGAAATACCTAGTAGAAATAGTGTGACCAGGAGGTAGTTGAAGAGATGGCTCAGTGTTTAAGAGCACTGACTTCTTCCAGATGTCCTGAGTTCAATTCCCAGCAACTACATGGTGGTTTACAAGCATCTGTCATGGGATCCAATGCTCTCTTCAGGTGTGTACGAAGATATCTACAGTGTATTCATATACATTGACTAAATAAACAAATCTTTAAAGAAAGAAATCTCTGACTAGAGCAAAAGAAACAAGGAAACACAGGAATGGAGATGTCTTCATGAGCTAGGAATGGAAGTCCTTGAGTGATACCTAACAACTTTTGTATGTTGTGTTTATAAAAGTATCTGAGCAAGCAATAGTTATATAGGAAGCACAGAGAAAGGTTTTTCAAAACAGGAAGCACCGTTTTAAACAGTGCTAAGGAAAATTCAGGGTAATAATGCCAATAAATACATAATATATAATGTAAAAGATTTGATGTAAAAGCAAAGGAAACATAAATGGTATACATGATTTTGAACTTTTAAATCAAGCTACTCAGAAAATGATTATTACATTGATAAAAATAGTGCCTTTGTTCCCTAATGTGAATTATTTCCATGACATTTTCAAAGAATATAGCTAGTGAATATCATTCCAATAGGAATAGTTCTCAGTGACTTTGATGTTGAAAAGATATATAAGATTTACAGAAATCTAGCAGCTGTTATTTCCTCATCTATACTAGTTGTACAATAGCATGATAATAAAATTTCCAATGTGGTATAACTGGTATATCCTCCTGTGCTTTCCAGTGCCTAGCTTCAATTACTACACAGTGCAAGGTAATGTGACAAACACAAGCTGAGCCACATAGAACTATGTGTTTTTATTAAGCTCTCAATCCCTCCATTTTCTAACCTCTAATCTATAGAAACTTAAATGTTTTGAACTCATTTTACCAGAGCTTTTTCTCAGAATTCTGTGGTGATAAATTATCTTATACAGATTTTCTAAAACCATATTGAAAAGAACAGAAGTATAATTGAGATTTTTTTTTAGAGCAGAGTATGATGAAGTAGTCTTTAGAAATTTTTATGTATTAGAATGCACATTATATTACCATAGGCTGTAAAAAGTTTCCAAACAAGAAGTTTAATTTTTGTGAAAACATATTCATTGTTTGAAATAGAATAATAATTAATAGTATCCCAAATAATATGTTTAAGAAACATAGGCTTGCTATATTATTTGTTATTTTGTTTTGTGTTGCTATGATAGTTTGAAATAGTTAAATTTTATATATAAGAAACTTATTACTTCATAATTCTTGAGCAGAGAAGACTAGGACCAAGATGTTGGAATTTATCATGCTTATCTTTACATGGTAGGAGACAAAAAGGGAAGAGAGAATAAACAGGTCTTCACATGGCAAAAGAAAGAAAATGAAAGAACTCATCAATGGAAATCCATTTTAAGGTAGTATCAGTCAATACATGAGACCAAATATCTCATAACCTAAAAACCTTCCAAAAGCCATATCTTCTAGCACAATAGCACTGTGGATCATATTTTCAGTATATGAAGTTTAAAGAAGACACATTTAAACCTTCAAAAATAGATTTTTTGCATTATAAAAAAGATAATGACTAACCAACTACTAAAAATCTTGGTAGTATAAACTAAAATATCATAATTGATAAAAAGAGAAATCATTTCAGTAGAGAATTAGTTCATATAAGGCAGCTGTACAAACCGTTCACTTTTACATTAAGCTAAACATTTTAACTACTTGGCACTTCCTTAGTTCTTATGTCCTGATGGCTCTAGGAGGGGGCCTTGGGCCAGTATTTTAAGCAGAACTGGTCAGCTCCAGGCACAGATGGAAACCAGAAAGATCCTGTCCCTGGCTGTTCCTCAGTTCCTGTGTTCTGAGGGCTCTGGGCAGGACCATCTTGGGCCAGGAATTTGAGCAGACATGGTGGTCTCACCTATGCTTACAGGTGTGTCAGCACTCTTGGGAGACCAGCTTTCTCTGGGTATGGAGATCTGTGCTGTGAGAATATATATATATATATATATATATATATATATATATATATATATATATATATATTTGCCTTCATTCTTGATTACTTGTTTAGAAATTATTTTTACACTATAAAGGGGGAGTAAAGTGTAGATGGAAAAATTGCTACTATGATGGGGAAGACTCAGCAGAGAAACTTATCACTTATGGCAGAATAATCTAACAAGTTTCCTTTTTTTTTCCTCGAACACGATACAAATGCAAAAAGACAAATATAAAAGAAACACACAAAATCTTATGCCATTCATTTTAAGTCATAGTTATAATTTTGAATTTAAATGTAACAGATACAGCTGTAGAGATCCTGTATGAAGGGAACAACAATTTCCCATACTAAGTGAATAGAGATTCCATAACATAATTTTGAAAACATTCACACAGATAGTATATAAACAGCCATACATGTATACACATGTTTACAGAGGATTTGTGTGTATATAATCTTGTAAAAGTAAGATGTTCACTACCAAGGTCAAGGACATAAATCTTTATAACATCTGTTTATGAAAATTGCTGAAGGTGTGGGGTGATTAGATATGGTAACTATCAAATATGGAAAAGAAGCTAGATGGAATGTGATATGAAAATGACAATTAATGAACAGGAAAATCATTCAGAATGGCTGCTCTCGGAAAATAAACCATGGAGTATTCTGAAAGAATGTTTTTCTCTTAAATGGGCTTGGAAAACAATTTCATTCTAAACTAAGGAACTGAATGAAGCTAGTCCGATGTTAGTGCAACTCATGTTAGGGAAACAACAACAACAAAAAGATGAAAATACTGATAATATTTGGTGAAACACAAATTTATCAAATGTGTTCTTATAGAAAATTTCCATTAAACTCCATGATTATAAATGTGATATTAGAAAAATATATAACTATAAATAGTTATCATAAATTATAAACTAATTAATGGATTAAACAACGAAATTCTTAGAAAAATGACACCATAAGGATACCTTTTTATGACTATTTATGGATTTAATGCAAAAAGTAAAAAATGAGAAGAGTAGCTAACATGGACCATGTAAAGCAACTTTTTCAATGTATGACAAAATACATCATCAATAAAAGCAAAATATGTCCTGAAGAACACATTTCAAATCAAATATCTAAAACACTATACAGAATATATAACATAGTCTCATAATTCAATCATGAAAGAAAATTTAGTAAAAGTAGAAATACCATCTGGACATATTTTATATCTTATTGGAGAAGCTGTTCTTCAACAATTTCATAATTTATGTGTAGTGTCACACTTCCTACCAACTCTTATCTCCCTTTTGTTCCTCATGTCAAAAAAAAAATTAACAGTACCCAACAAATGGGTGTAAAGATAATAAAAATCATGAGACACAATAGGGATAATACAAAGCAAAATGACACAGGTGTAATACCATTTCATACATACTGGGGTGTTATAACTAACATAAACAGAAAATAGGTAGTCTTAGTAAGATGTGGAGAAATTATCAATTTTATACATGACTGTTAGCTATATAAAATTCTGCAACTACTTTAGAAACTGACTGACAATTCCTCCAAATCTTAATTTTAGGTATATATGTGGTTAAAAGAATTATAAATAAATTTGTATAAGAGCAAGATGAACAAGGTATCTATATGGCCTAAAACATAATTGTCCTACATATCCATCAGTATAATTTATATATTTAAATAAATAATTGGTAAAATTATTGCTACCCCATGATGATTACATAAATTTTCCATCACCATATAATGGAATATTATTATTATTATAATTATGAAGTGCTGCTACATGCTATATCATGAATGAGCCTCAAAAACATATGAAAGAAATTAGACATAAATGATGATATGTTGCAGGACTAAATAAAAGTCCAAAAAACAAATCTATAGAGGAAGAAATTAGAAGTTTCCAGACATTGGGATAGAGGACCAAGTGTAATAAAGAGAATGGAGTTTGTTTGTGGGTGACGAAAAAGTTTCAAATTTAGATTTTATTTACAATTTACTCAATTGTGTGAGTATAATTAAGCTATTAAATTATGTATTTTAGATGGATGAATTTTATTGTACTGAATTAGGCTCTGTGTCTAACAACATCAGGAAATACAAGTTAAATCGTATTAAAATGATGAAAATTTAAAAAGATGACAGCCACAAAGAGACTATGAAAGATAGAAGATTCTGGGCAGATGTCATACAGACCCTAAGAGAACATAAAAGTCAGCCCAGTCTACTATACCAAGCACAATTCTCAATTACCATAGATGGAGAAAACAAGACATTCCATGACAAAAACAAATTTACATAATATCTTTCCACAAATCAAAATAAGGCGGGAAACCACACTCTAGAAAAAGCAATAAAGTAATCTTCTTTCAACAAACCCAAAGAAGATAGCTACACAAACTGAATTTCACCTTTAACAAAGAAGATAACAGTAAGCATCAGTATTCCTTAATATCTCTTAACATCAATAGTCTTAATTAACCAATAAAAAAACATAGACTAACAGACTGGATACATAAACAAGACCCAACATTCTGCTACATACAAGACACCCACCTCAGTGACAAAGGCAGTCACAACTTCAGAGTCATAGGTTGGAAAACAATTTTCTAAGCAAATGGTCCCAAGAAATAAGCGGGAGTGGCCATTCTTATTTTTTTCTAAGTTTTTTTATTTACATTCCAAATGATTTCCCCTTTCCCGGTTCCTCCCTCCCCAAAAGTCCCATAAGCCTCCTTCTCTCCCTCTGTTCCCCATTCCACCCCCTCTCGCTTCTCTGTACTGGTATTCCCCTACATCCAGTCTTTCCAGGACCAGGGGTCTCTCCTTCCATCTTCTTGGACATCTATTGATATGTGAATTGTGTCTTGGGTATTCCGAGTTTCTGGGTTAATATCCCCTTATCAGTGACTGCATACCATGTGTGTTCTTTTGTGATTGGGTTACCTCACTAAGGATGATATTTTCAAGTTCTGACCATTTGCCTAGGAATTTTGTGAATTCATTGTTTTTAATTGCAGAATAGTATTCCATTGTGTAGATATACCACATCTTCTGAATCCATTCCTCCATTGAGGGACATCTGGGTTCTTTCCAGCTTCTGGCTATTATAAATAAGACTGCTATGAACATAGTGGAGCAAGTCTCTGAAGAAAGAAATTAAAGAAGACCTCAGAAGATGGAAAAATCTGCCATGCTCATGGATTGGCAGGATTAATATAAGAAAAATGACCATCTTGCCAAAAACAATATACAGATTCAATGCAATCCCCACCAAAATCCTGACTCAATTCTTCATAGAGTTAGAAAGAGCAATTCAAATATTCATCTGGAATAACAGAAAACCCAGGATAGCTAAAACTATTCTCAAGAGTAAAAGTAATTCTGGGGGAATCAGTATCCCGGACCTCAAGCTGTACTACAGAGCAATAGTGTTAAAAACCGCATGGTATTGGTACAGTGACAGGCATGTAGATCAATGGAACAGAATTGAAGACCCAGAAATGAATCCACACTCCTATGGTCACTTGATCTTTGACAAAGGAGCTAAAACCATCCAGTGGAAAAAAGATAGCCTTTTCAACAAATGGTGCTAGTTCAACTGGATGTCAGCATGCAGAAGAATACAAATTGATCCATTCTTATCTCCTTGCACTAAGCTCAATTCCAAGTGGATCAAGGACCTCCACATAAAACCAGACACACTGAAACTAATAGAAAGGAAACTAGGGAAGAACCTTGAACATATGGTCACAGGGAAGAATCATGAACAGAACTCCAACAGCTTATGTTCTATGATCAAGAATTGACAAATGGGACCTCATAAAATTACAAAGTTTTTGCAAGGCAAAAGACACTGTCAAAAAGACAAAGCAGCAACCAACTAACTGGGAAATGATCTTTACCAACCCTACATCCGACAGAGGGCTAAGATCCAATATATACAAAGAACTCAAGAAGCTAGACTCCAGAGAGGCAAATAACACTATTAAAAAATGGGGTACAGAGCTAAACAGAGTTCTCACCTGAAGAATATCTAATGGCTGAGAAGCACCTAAAGAAATGTTCAACATCCTTAGTCATTAGGGAAATGCAAATCAAAACAATCCTGAGATTCCACCTCACACCTGTCAGAATGGTTAAGATCAAAAACACAGGAGGCAGCAGTTGTTGGCAAGGATGTGGAGAAAAAGGAACAGTCCTCCACTGCTGGTGGGATTACAAGCTGGTTCAACCACTCTGGAAAGCAGTCTGGCAGTTCCTCAGAAAACTGGGCAAGACACTCCTGGAGGATCCTGCTATACCACTCCTGGGCATATACCCAGAGGCTTCCCCTGCAGGCAATAAGGGAGTGGCCATTCTTATATCGAATAAAATTGAATTTCATCCAAAAGTTGTCAAAAAGCATAAGGAGGGACACTTCATACCGGTCAAAGGAAAAGTTTGACAAAATGAACTTTCAATTCTAAACATCTATGCTCCGAATGCAAGGGCACCCACATTCATAAAAGAAACTTTACTAAAGATCAAAGCACACATTGCACTCCACACAATAATAGGAGACTTCCACACCCACTCTCAACAAGGGACAAATCATAGAGAAATTAAACAGAGACACAGTGAAACTAACTGAAGTTATGGACCAAATGGATCTAATAGATATTTATAGAACATTAGATCCTAAAGTAAAAGAATATAACTTCTTCTCAGCACCTCATGGTAATTTCTCCAAAAATTGACCATATAATTGGACACAAAACAGGCCTCAACAGATACAGAAATAATAAAATTATTCCATACACCTTATCAGATCACCATGGTCTAAGACTGTTCTTAAGTTCAAGCAAAAATAATGGAAAACACACATACATGTGGACTTTGAGCAATGTTATTCTCAGTGATAGTTTGGTCAAGGAAGAAATAAAGAAATTAAAGACTTTTTAGAATTTAATGAAAAGGAAGACACATCATACCAAAACTTATGGTACACAATGAAAGCAGAGCTAAGAGGAAAACTGATAGCTTTAAGTGCCTCCAAAAAGAAAATGGAGAGAGCTTACACTAATAGTTTGACAGTGCACCTGGAAGCTCTAGAACAAAAAGAAGCAAATATACCCAAGAGGAGTAAAAGGCAGGAAATCATTATACTCAGGGCTGAAATCAACCAAATAGAAACAAAAAGAACTATACAAAGAATCAACAAACCAGGAGCTGGTTCTTTGAGAAAATCAACAAGATAGACAAAGCTTTAGCCAGACTAACCTGAGGGCATAGAGACAGTATCCAAATTAACAAAATCAGAAATGAAAAGGAAGAAATAACCATAGAAACTGAGGAAATTCAAAAAAATCATCAGATCCTTCTCCAAGAGCTTATACTCAACAAAGTTTGAAAATCTGGATGCATTGGACAACTTTCTAGACACATACCAGGTGCCAACATTAAAGCAGGATCAGATAAACCATCGAATAGTGTCATAAGTCCTGAGGAAATAGAAGCAGTTGCTAATAGTCTCCCAACAACAAAACAAAGCCCAGGACTAGATGTGTTTAGTGGGGAATTCTATCAGATCTTCAAAGAAGAGCTAATACCGATACTCTTCAAACTATTCCATGAAATAGAAACTCAAGGAACACTACCCACCTCATTCTATGAAGCCACAATAACGCTTATACCTAAACCAAACAAAGACCAAACAAGAACTTCAGGCCAAACTCCCTTATGAACATCGATGCAAAAACACTCAACAAAATTCTGGCCAACCAAATCCCTGAATGCATCAAAATGATAATTCACCATGATCATGTCGGCTTCATTCCAGGGATGAACTGACTGTTCAATATAATGAAATCCATCAATGTAATCCAATACATAAACAAAATCAAGGAGAAAAACCACATGTTCATTCATTAGATGCTGAAAAGGCTTTTGACAAAATCCAGTACCCCTTCATGATAAAATTCTTAGAGACATCAGGAATCCATGGGCCATACCTAAACATAGTGAAAGCAATATACTGCAAACCAGTAGCCAATATCAAATTAAATAGAGAGAAACTTGAAGCTATCCCACTAAAATCAGGGACCAGACAAGGCTGCCCTCTCTCTCCCTATCTATTCAATATAGTACTTGAAGTCCTAGCTAGAGCAATATCAGAAAAAAAAAGGTCAAAGTATACAAATTGGAAAGGAAGAAGTCAAACTATCACTATATGCAGACGATATGATAGTATACTTAAGCGACCCCAAAA
This sequence comes from Tokudaia tokunoshimensis, assembly GCA_036184795.1. Taxonomy (NCBI): domain Eukaryota; kingdom Metazoa; phylum Chordata; class Mammalia; order Rodentia; family Muridae; genus Tokudaia; species Tokudaia tokunoshimensis. The sequence goes on from BTHU01000023.1 coordinate 81,525,710, forward strand.
CTTCCACTTGAGAACTCCTTAAGATGAGAAACAACTTCAGCGAAGTGGCTTAATATAAAATTAACTCAAACAAATCAGTAGCCTTCTTCTACTCAAAGATAAAGCTGAGAAAGAAATTAGGGAAATGACACCCTTTACAACAGTCACAAATAATATTACATACCCTGTTGTGACTCTAACAAAGAAAGTGAAAATTCTGTATGACAAGAACTTGAAGCCTCTGAAGAAAGAAATCAAAGATCTCAGAAGATGGAAAGATCTTCCATGCTCATGGATTGTCAAGATTAACATAGTAAAAATGGCCATCTTGCCAAAAGCAATCTACTGATTCTAAGCAATCCCCATCAAAATCCCATATCAATTCTTCATAGATCTAGAAAGAGCAATTCTCAAATTCATCTGTAATAACAAAAATCCCAGGATAGCAAAAACTATTCTCCACTACAAAAGATCTCCTGAGGGAATCACCATTCCTGACCTCAAGCTCTACTACAGAGTTATAGTGAAAAAAACTGTTTGGTTTTGGTGTGGAGACAGGCAGGAAAATCAATGGAATAGAATTGAAGACCCAGAAAAGAACCCACACACCTATGGTCACTTGATATTTGACAGAGGAGCTAAAAACATCCAGTGGAAAAAAGACATCATTTTTAACAAATGGTGCTAGATCAACTGAAGGTCAGCATGCAGAAAAATGCAAATGGACCCATTCTTATCTCCTTGTGCAAAGTTCAAGTCCATGTGGATCAAGGACCTACACATAAAAAAAGTCACACTGAAGCTTATAGGGGAGAAAGTAGGGATGAACCTTGAACACATTAGCACAGGAGAAAATTTGCTGAATGGAACACCAATGGCTTATGCTCTAAGAACAAGAATAGACAAATGGGACCTCATAAAACTGCAAAGCTTCTGTAATGCAAAGGACACTGTCAATAGGACAAAAATGCAACCAATAAATTGGGAAAAGATTTTTCCCAATCTTACATCTGATCAAAGGTTAATATCCAATGTGTACAAAGAACTCAAGAAGTTAGACTCCAGAGAGTCAAATAACCCTATTAAAAAATGGGGTACAGAGCTAAACAGAGAATTCTCAACTGAGGAAACTCAAATGGCTCTGAAGCACCTAAAGAAATGTTCAGCATCCTCAGTTATCAGGGAAATGCAAATGAAAACAACCCTGAGATTCCACCTCACACCAGTCAGAATGGCTAAGTTGAAAAACTAAGGTGACAGCAGATGCTGGAAAGGATGTGGGGAAAGAAGAACATTTCTCCATTGTTGGTGGGATTGCAAGTTGGTAAAATCACTCTGGAAATCAGTTTGGCAGTTCCTCAGAAAATTAGGTATAGTACTACCTGAGGACCCAGCTATACCACTCCTGGGCATATACACAGAAGATACTCCAACATGTAATAAGGACACATGCTCCACTATGTTCATAGCAGCCTTATTTATAATAGCTAGAAACTGCAAAGAACCTGGATGTCCTTCTACAGAGGAACGGATACAGAAATTGTGTGTATATATATATATATATATATATATATATATATACACACACACACAATTGAGAACTATTCAGCTGTGAAAAAAAACTGATTTCATGAAATTCTTAGGCAAATGGATGGAACTAGAAAGTGTCATCCTGAGTAAGGTAACCCAATCACAAAAGAACACACATGGTATGCACTCACTGATAAGTGAATGTTAGCCCAAATGTTCAAAATAAACAAGTTACAATTCACAGACCACAGGAAGCTTAAGAAAAAGGAGGACTGAAGTGGAGGTGCTTTGGTTGCTCTGAGAAAGGGAACAAAATACTCACAGGAGGAATAATGTGGACAAAGTGCAGAAACTGAAGGAAAGGCCACCCAGAGACTGTCCTACATAGGGATTCATCCTATAAATAGTCACCAAACCCTGACACTATTGTGGACAACAAGAAGTACATACCAAAAGGAGCCTTTTATGGTTGTCTCTGGAGGGCCCCTGAGAGAGCCTTACACACAGAGGCAGATGCTAGCAGCCAACCATTGGACTGGGCGTGGGGTCCCCAAAGGAGGAGTTGGAGGGCAGACTGGTGGAGCTGAAGGGGTTTACAGACTCATGGAAAGAACAATGATGTTGGCCACCCAGACACCCCAGGACTCCCAGGGTCTAAACCATCAACCAAGGGGTACACATGGTTCCAGCCAAAAGTGTGGCAGAGGAATGCTTTGTTGGATATCAGTGGGAGGAGTGGTCCTTGGACCTGTGAAGGCTCAATAGATGCCCCAAAAAGAGAATCGAAACGGGGTTGGGGGGGAGAGGTGGGAGTGGGTTGGATGGAGGGCCATATACTTGGAGGCAGGGGGTGAGAGGAGGGACTGGGAGTTTTCTGGGAGAGGGGAAACTTGGAAAGGATTTAGCATTTGAAATGTAAATGAAGATTATATTCAATTAAAAAAAAAGAAAATGAGAAAGGCACCTGTTTTATCCTCTATCATCTTCTCCATCAAAAATTGACATTTTAGATTAGTTGTAAGTTCACAGAAAAACTAAAGGGAAGCTAATCATACCAGATTTATCAAGCAGAGAATATACACTATAATGCTGTGCATGTTTCTTTGTATATTTGTCCAAATCCACATAGAATTTACACCATCAAGAACAAATACCAATATAGACTATGGACTTTTTTTAACAAAAGCATACCAGTATAGGTTCATCAATTATTACAATTGTATCACTTTGCATATTTATGGCTGGAGCTACATGAGAAGCCTTTGCACAGTCTCCTTAGTTTTTGTAGAATTACATTAAAATAAAAGAATAGTAAACATTTTTCTAAAAGTCTACACCACTATTTATAACTGTTGTTAGAAACCAGGTGAAGACATTTCACATATTTGTAATATATGTCTTGGACAAAAGACATATCCATATCTATCTATCTATCTATCTATCTATCTATCTATCTATCTATCTATCTATCTATCTATCTATCCATCCATCCATCTACCTACCTACCTATCTCTCTCTCTATATATATATATATGTATAAATATATATATATAAATATATACAAATGGACTAATATATACATTTATCAGTTTGAATATATTGAATATATTCAGGATATATATATATATACATATATATATATATGTTGAATGGAATATAAGCTAATAAAATTTGTTTTTAACTCTTGAAATGCATTTCAAGAAGGAGATACTAGTGAACAATAAGCATGTGAAAAAGTATGTAAAATCATTTTACAACAGGGAACTGTGAACTAAACTCTTAATAGGCAAGAGGATGGAATTAGACAAAAACATACTGAATGAGGTAGCCCAGATCCAGAAAGACAAACATGTTTTTATTAATTATTTTTTTTATTTTCTATTAGATATATTCTTTATTTACATTTCAAATGATTTCCCCATTCCTGGTTCCTCCCCCACCCCGAAAGTCCCATAAGCCATCTCCCATCCCCCTGTTCCCCATTCAACCCCTTCCCACTTCCCTGTCCTGGTATTCCCCTACACTGCTGCATGTAGCCTTTCCAGAACCAGGGGCCAATCCTTCCTTTGATGTCCAACAAGGCCATCCTCTGCTACCTATGAGAAAGTCAGATATGTTATATACTCATTTATAAGTGAATATCACTCATAGAGTACAGGATAACCATGCTGCAATCCACAGACCCAAAGAAGCTAAGAAACAAGAAGGGCTCAAGGGAAAGTGCTTGTATCTCATTGTGAAAAGGAAACAGACATCAGGGGTAGATGGAGGGAGGAAACTGGATCGGAGAGGGGTTAGGGAGGGGAACAGGAGGTATAAGGTGTGGGGATGACAGAGGGGAAAGAGAACTGGATTCAGTATGGTGGATTATCCCTGGGACAAACTGGAAACCTAGGACAATAGACATTCTCAACAATTTAAGGGGATGACCCTAGCTAAGACTCCTACAGATTCAGTATATGGAACTGGAAATGGCCACCTACTATAACCAGGCAAGACTTCCAACTGAGTATTGGGGTCAACCACAAAACCTCTCCTACATTTTTTCCTGCCTACAAGATGGCATGTAAAGATTGAGCAGAGACTGAGGAAACACCCAAGCAATGACTACCCCAACTTGACACTCTTCCCTTATAAGGAGTCCACCCTTGATACTATTAATGATATTCTGCTATTCTTGCAGATAGGAATGTACCGTAACTGTCATCTGTTGAAGACTTAGCATATGATGAAAACAAATGCAGAGACCCACAGCCAAACATTAGGCATAGCTGGGGGAATCCTGTGGAAGATTAGGAGGAAGGATTGAAGGAGTCAGAGAAGTAAAGCAGGCCAGAAGAAAATATACAGAATTGACTAACCTGGGTCTATAGGGCCTCATTGAGAATGAGCCATCAGCCAGAGAGGATGCATCCAATCGACCTAGGCCCTATGCACTTATGCTTGGTCATCATGTGGAAACTCTAACAGCAGGAACAGAGACTGTATCCTACTCTGTTGCCTGCCTTTTGATCCCTTTCCCCTAACTGGTCTGCCTTGTCTAGCTTCAATAGAAGATGTACTTAGTCCTACTGCAGCTTGATATGCCCAGATGGGTTGATATCCATGGAAGGCCACCACTTCTCAGGAAAAAGGGAGGGGGATGGGAGGAGAAGATGTGAGATGCAGAAACTGGGAGGAGAGGAGGGAGGGGAAGTTGTAATAGGGATGTAAAGTAATTAAAAAATTAATAAATAAAATATAAAGTCTGAATTAAAAAAAACCTGGAGATTCTAAGTGTTAGCATAGATGAAGAAACTTCCAAACATTCCTAATGTTACTGTCAAATGATATAACTATATATCAAAACATTTTAAGCAATCTCATAGTTTATGCATATACACATACACATACATACACACACATACATGCACACTAGGAGTATGGGGCCAATAAATGGGATGTACTAAGGTCTCATGTAACAGCCAATTTTATTCAAAGCATGAGACAATTTATACTCTGAGGGTTAAGAAGAGTCACATTGATAAAGTGGGTAAGCTATATGTGGTGAACTAGCCACATGTGACAAAAACATGTTTTTCATAGATAAATATAAGCAAGTAACAATACCCAGTTGTAATGAATAATCTGAAGTGAACTCAGTTCTATCCACTACACCTGGGAGAAGTATGAAAACACATTCTAAGAACAATTCATTTTGAAGAAACTGAAGTCACAAGATTCCTGTTTTGTTTTCTTATTCTTCTCACAAGCACTTAGAATTTTCCTCTGATGATGCCATTCTTGAATCATGTTCTGAAAGACTACTGAGGAGTTACTCAACACAGATAAACTTGTATTCATTTGTACACACAGAATGTGGTGAGTGTAAAACTGTTCATTACATCTATGGAAACAAATTCTGCTATGTTCATTTAATGAAGTGCAATTCAGTAGCAAAAAAGAAATTGATAATTGATGTATGTACCAACATATCTAAAACTAAACAATAAATACATAATTGACTGATAGATGATAGACATAAATCTTGAATGTTTATAATTTTATTTATATTAAGTTTCAGAAGTAAAAGTGACATATGATGACAAAAATAAGAACTTCACAAGAACTGGGGTACATGATTATTTGGCAGAAAAAGAAAAAGGAAATCTTCTGGGTAGAGAGATAGGTTTTATATATCGATGATGGATGCAGTTACATGACAATATATATTTGACAAAGAGCTTCAAGTTGTACATTTAAAATCTGTACTATTTATTTCATAACTTTTAAACTTAATTCTATTAATTCTATTTAGATCACTTTACTCATAAATTAATAAAACAAATATCAACTAAATCGAAATGGAGAGTAACAAGATCAAGGTTGTATTAAAATCATAAATGAATGTATACTATTGCCTAAATTAATTTCTTTTATCTTCATTTTAGCAAAATTATGATTTTATAATTAAATTTTACATAGAGTCCTATTGACAATAATGGATTATCACCTTAAAATTCTGAATATTTGAATCATTTTTATCAATATAGAAAGATAGGTAAAATTATCTTGAACACATATTTTTAAAGTTAATTTTCTTCTAAAGGTATGCTTTTAAATATTAGTACAATTACTGAATACAAAACAATGAAAAGCTATTTAAATAAAGGCATAATTTTAGTGAAAAAATACTATATTTTCACATTGACACACAAATATTGGGATTCATCATAAAGTAGACTTATGTGTATCTTCTCATTCATCCCCTTTCCTCTGTGCTCAGTTCCATATCCTCTTCCCCCATATAGTTGATTTCTTTTTCTAGTCTCTCACTTTGCTTTGTTGTTAGATATGTTCTCTATTTCCCACTTCCCTTAACATTAATTCCTCCTCTCTCATGGGCCCCTTTTGTTTTCTTATGTACAAACCCACAAATACATGTATATTAATGCATGTGAATATATAAATAGGCAGACAGACAGAAACACAATACATAGACGTACAATTTTGGTATATGGAAGGAAACATGCAGTATTTCTTTTTCTGAGCCTGGTTTATTTAGAGTAGCATAATGATTTCCATTTGTATCCACAGTAAAATGATTAGAAAAAAATCTTTTTTCTTCCCTAACCAACTTTATATTCTCCAATGTGGGTGGAGGATGTTCTTAATATCAAATGTTGGAATCTATGTATCCTGTATTCTTTAATGTATACGTCTTTTAGATTTTTAATAAGCATTTGTCTCTAAAATGCTTCAAGCTGGCAATCCTCCTGCCCGGTATAAGGATGATAATTGAATCTTTTCCAGACCCTCTGTTCTGTTTCATTCTTGCCCATGACCTCACACATTGCTATGTAATTTTCCTAAATGATGTTATATTTCTATTCAAAAGTTTTCCATGGATTTCTATCAGCTACAGAATTCAGTCCAAATTTGTCAGATTTCCATTTACGAATCTCTAAAAGCTAGCTTAATTTTTCTTTTACATACTTCACTTTTTTTCTAATTTTGAAAAAAAAAATAAATAAAAGAAAATAAACCATTGACTAGGTTTTATTTGTAATCCTCTTACACACATCCCTGTCTTCCTACTTCTAGAATTGCCAGGATAGGTAAATGTTCTCTGTCACTTTCAATGTTATTATTTATTCCAGATTTGGCTCAAATCTCACTTTTGTATTAAAACATTCCTTTGAAAACTACTTCAGGAATATTTTTTGTCTTCCATGAGTCTTTAAAAACGTACTGCCTAGGCATGTAAATTTATTGTCCATGAAATTTCAGTGTGTCTTTCTACATAACAGGGACTATCTTTTATACACCTTTGTGCCTGAGAACACAACTTGTACATAATATATAATTATGTAGAACTTCTTGGAAACATGCTTAACTGATAATGCAGTTTTTTGCATATGCATCATTTAAGTATGAGGTGTTTCTGCATCCTAAAACAGTTATATATGCATATACATACATATATACATACACATATCATTTACAGATATCTGTGTGTGTTTGTTAATAGATATCTGAAAAGCATGTCTTCAAATTTTACATGCAATTTTCAATGACTTATAATAAAAAGCTTATAATAAGGAAAAATACAGAGCAAGAAACCAAGTAAAACATGTACTGTTGTGAGTATGTCCAGTGAAAAAAGCCATGGGGAGTTGAAGGAATGTTGTCAGAGGTTCTTTGAGTTCACTTTACTTTAATTGCCTTTCTGAGCAGCATCTATGTTTACAGTGGTAGATAAAAGCATGGAAGAAAACAGAATAGTGTTATGACTATTTTTACAGCCACCCTTTATTGGTTATTCACAATAAAAATCACAGCATATTCAGGGTGCATTAATAAAAAATGGAGATTATAAAAAGCTATTAAATCAGAATGTACATTATGTTCATTGAGAACGATATAGGACTGAGGTACCATTTTCACCTTCCCAATAAAGCACAAAGTAAAGTCTTCAAAACTGGGAAGTTAAAAATCAAACATCAGGTAGAACTCTATATCATCAATTTCAGATGATGAATGCAGACCCTGGAAACAATTCTATACCCTTTATGCCTTTACCATGCTAATGCACATGGAACTTTCTAAAGGGTCATAATTCATATATGCTGGCTCTCATATATGTTTGTGGTCAAGGGAATTCAATGATTTGTTTTAAAGGTGCTAGTTACTTTCTTCAAATATGTAACATCACAAGATTTGTTTCTATATCAAGCGAATAATAAAGAAGACCACATAATGACAAGAATTGTAAGGCATCTGAAAGAAACTCAACAAGTTTCCTTGAGCCAAACTCAAGTAAGGCTAGCTTCATTTACATTTTACATCAACTTACTTGTATGGGTTTTTCAAAGAGAGTTCAAAAACTCTCACTGCTTTTTAAATTGCATTCTTTTGAAAACAAATAGGCAATTATTTTCCTGACTTTTGTACTGGAAAATAGTTTCCAAAGAGGCAAATGGTAAGTCTCAATTATTCCTCTAAGACAGCAATGATCAAACCCAGTAGTTCATTCTGAGAAATTGACAGGCAGAAGTAAAAGACAGTATTTTTTCCTCTAACCAAGTCAACAATAATGCCTTTCTGGAGACATTCCAAAGTCCTCATGTCTGGAATCTGGCCTTCCTAACCAAGGATGAACCTATTTTAAACTCAAAAATGAAATCAAACCAACATCATTTGCCTTAACATATTTGTGAACCTTTGCAGCTCTTACCTGATTTAGTGAGGAAAGGGAATTTGGAAGTACATGAAAGTGTACTCAAGGATTTCTATGGAATGTACAGGCACTTTCAAAGTTGTTTTAGATTTACTCTTGAAACGCTGTAATAGATTATAAAACTTTCCCAAGTAAAGAGTTCTGGGATGGAAAAGAATTTATTTAAAATGCCATAATGCTGGTCTAGTTGACTGGAAAGCTGGGAAAAAGGCATGGAAATGGTCAATACTTTACGAGGAACCTTCGATTTAACTAGAGAGAAATTAAAAAGTCAACATCAAACAATCAAAAAGACCTAGAGAGCTGCAGTGGAGAAAATACCTCCAGACTTGAACAAAATTATACCTAACAGACTGGATCCATTTGATGAGATCATCTTAAGCTAAGTGTTTATGGCAAGTTGTTTGAATATACCTTAAACAATTGTGTCGTCTGTCATCCTCTCCATATTTGGGGAAGTTTTGTTTCTTTCTTTCTTTCTTTCTTTCTTTCTTTCTTTCTTTCTTTCTTTTTTTTTTTTTTTTTTTACACCAGCACCAGGTGTGCTGCTCAGTCTTCTCTGGGGCTGTACAGGGAGAATGAAAGGTCCAGAAGAAAACTTTAAGCTATGTTTTAAAGTAAGAAGTGATCCTTGACCTTTGCTCTGTCTGGGGAGCAGAAAGTAGGTCACAGTCTGTGCCCTCCTGGGGATGTCTCAGTTCAGATAGTTTCTCTGGAGATAAGGACCTCTTTATTCATTTATTTTCCAATATTTTATTTTTTTTTAATTTTTTATTAGGTATATTCTTTATTTACATTTCAAATGATTTCCCTCTTACTGGTTTCCCCCCCCTCCCCAAAAGTCCCATATGCCCTCTTTCCTCCCCCTGCTCCCCAACCAACCCACTCCCGTCTCCCCTATTTGGGAAACTATTTAGAAGAAGATATATATATATATATATATACACACATAAACACACACACACACTCACACACACACACGTACACACAAAGTATAAAACCCAAAGAAGATTACTTTCAAGAAGATGGGTCACAGACACTAAGGATCACTGTAATTTCTGTGTCATTGTCTAGAAAAAAAACAGTATAAGAATTCAAAGATACTATATCAAGAAATACAGAAAAGGAACAAAGGCCAACCATATAGTCTTTACTGGAGACGCTAACTACCATCATCTGTTTTATCATGATAGCCTTCATTGTAAACATCCTTCAAGGTAATAATAGTATTATAATAATAATTTTATTTTTTTATTATTAGCAAGCTAAAAGTGTGTAAACAGAGGTCACAAAACAAAGAAAGTGTTATATACAGGATTCCAGTAAGAAAATGTGATCCTTATGTTAGTATTCACAACCATTATTAGGAATGGCTCCTAGTGGACGGGGATTGCAACCCCATAGGAAGAACATTGTCGGCTAGCCGGACCACCCAGTACTCTCATGGACTAGACCTTCAGTCAAGGAGTGTACAGGGAGGGATCATTGGCTCCACATACATATGTAGCAGAGGATGACCTTGTCTGACACCAAGGAGAGGGGATGCCCTTGGTCCTATGGGGGTTTGATGCCCTAGTGTAGGGGGATGCTGGAATGGGTGGGTGGGGGATCACTCTCATAGAGGCAAAAGGGAGGGAGGAGAGGGCAGATGTGGATGGGGGATTTGTGAAGAGGTAACCTGGGAAGTGGGATATCATTTGAAATGTAAATGAATGTAATGTTTTTAAAAAAATGAATGTCTACATATCAAATGTTAGCACATTTTCCTCAGCATCTAATCCTCAATTGGAAATTTTACCCATATTTTTAATGGCTGTAGAATCTAACATGGGAACTAGAAACAAAAGTACAGCTATGACAATTACTTCAAAATTAAAAAGTGTAATTTAAAAGAGTGCGTCTCTGGCTGAAGAAAAATCCAGTTTTTTTCCACAAGGATAATAGCCCTTTTAATCTACAAAATTGAAATCTTAACATATTTCCACCTGAGAACATGCAGTGTTTTGTGAGCCTTTTCTTTTTAAAAATTTTCAATTGTCTATTCCCACGTTAGTGTTCTTTGAATGAGCCATTCTTAAAGAGTGGCAGTTATCCACACAAGAATACGCCATTTCCTGTGTGAATAGCAGTTCTGATTCTGCTACTGTACAGATCACTGGTGAAACTTTTAAAGTAACGAGTGAAAAAACAAAAACAAAAACAAACAAAAACTCATTTGTGATTCAAGCTGGAACTTCAGACTTCTAAAACATTGAAATATTCTACATATCCACCAGATTACTTAATATTTGCAAATTCAAGGAGGAGTTGATTGCTTGGCTGTTTATGTGAGTGTATGCATGACTATATGTGTGTGTATATGTTATTGAATGTCTGCATGCCTCTTTCTTCTAAGCTCTTGGCCTCAGTCTCTTTGGTCCTAACCCTTTTCTCCAAACAAGACTTTATTGTAATAATAATAATAACAGTAATAATAATAATAACAACAACAATAACAATACTACTACAACTATTTTATAAATGAGAAAATTCTTTAACTCAGAGTCATTTGTTTTGATTGGGTGGTTTGTGGAAGGTTGTACAGTAATCTTTTTTTTTTCTTAATTAAACAACAGAAAAATGAGGAGCTGTGAGAGCTATTGAATGCATATCAATGCCATGGCGGACCTACATAAGTTTTGTATAAAAAAATCAAACTTGTTACAAATTCGTTAGATTTTAGGCCAAAAGCATTCAGTTTCTTTGCTTATCTAATTCTTAGGTTTCTGCTTTGTGAAAGGTAGATCAGGAGCAAGTTTCTGTTGTATGATCTGTGTCAGGTCCAAAAGAAACAAAAGGAAAATGGTACCTTTATCATATCAAATTGCATGCTGGACTCCAGGCTCTCTCAGCATGGAAAATACCTGTTACAGAGTCCATGCTATTATCCTGGTTCTTCTAACTCCATCCTCTACCCTAATCTTCTCCAGCTTTAGGGCTTCCCTCTCTCACCTTCTAATTCCTATTATAACCCTGCTGAATCAGCCATGTTTTCTCTTTATCCTCTTTTCCTTCATCTCATGGTCCTCCTCTCTTGCTTGTTCCTCTAGTCACTCAGTCCATTCTGCTGGCCATGTTTAATGTACTACTTTCTTTCCCTGCTCTGCACACTTATGCCTCTGTCTGTACTCTCCCTCACATCTATAATAAAGATTTCTCCCAACCATACCTTGGACTGGTCATGTTCTCACTTGATATAATCTGGAAAGCATTCACTAATTGAGTTAATAAAATAAAATGACTTCTATTCTACTAGGCATAAATAGCACAGAACTAAAATGTCATTTCTTATTAGAAACATTATTAGCAATAATATAAAGCACTATTTAGAGATTGCTTGCTAATGAGTCAATGTAATGAGTTCTAAATAAATTTAGAAATATTATGCCATACATTTCTTTATTTTAAATATTTTGATTGTTGACAAAGGTTAAGGAACTTCAGAAGGAGTAGATTTAGAATTACAAGCCAGGTTGCTGTGACTGAAAACCTTCGGATGTTTTATAACAAACAGGGAGAAATATTAAGTCAATAAATGCCCTGAAACTTTATTGATACTACAATAAAAGCATGTGCATTGGGGCATGAAAACGGTCATTTAAAAGAAGGACCTTGTAGGGTTGTAGTGATTCTAAGAAAGACAATACTATTTCTTTGTAAGGCATCCTTATTGGGATCAAATCAATAGACATTATTCAACTGAACTAAGAAACTGGAATTGACATCTCAGGAAAGGTTCATCTTTGGGGTCATCTAAGAGGCAAGCTTTCTAAAGAAAACAGCAGATACAATTTCCCAAAGCAATGTTATGATATGTATAGATGAAAGAGATGTCTGTACTGTAAAATGGTGAAAAATGCACTGTAAACTGACTATATAAATATGAAGCACCTGAAATCTGGCTATTAGAAATATAAATATTCAATAAGCATAAAACAGGCTTAAGAGACTTATAGCACAACAAGAATGCAAAATATTTCAGTAATAACTGATCTTGATTATATGGTAATATTATGTTCTAGGTTACTAGGAAATTTAAAACTACACACATGTACTTATAGTTTATATTTCTATTAAAAATGCTGAATTGGTTGCTACTTCTGACCTATTAAGTAAACTAAATGCAATTGAAATTTACATCTGAAATGTTAATTCAAAAGGAACATATTTAGAGGAGAAGACATCAAATGCTTTCTTCTACTCCCTTCTTTGTTCAGTAGTTAGCAAGTCATCATCATTCTTTAATCATCACTATATTAAAAATAAACATAGTGCTCCATTGGGTTTTAATTACCATCATAGATGCTTAGGCCAACATATCATCAGTAAATGTTGAGTGAATGATTATTAAAACCATAACTTAGATACTGAGTCTGACTGAAATTGTGCCATTGGATATCAGTAGCAGGAAAATCAGACAAGTTCAAAGCCATTCACAGATATGTGAGTTGAGAAAACTTTAATCTCTGTTTACAAAATTTTAGAGAGAGAGAGAGAGAGAGAGAGAGAGAGAGAGAGAGAGAGCGAGCAAGGGAGAAAGAGAGTTGTTTTATTATTAGATATATTCTTTATTTACATCTCAAATGATTTCCCCTTTCCTGGTCCCCCACCAAAGTCCCATAGGACATCTCCCCTCCCCCTGTTCCCTAATCAACCCCTTCCCTCTTCCCCGTCCTGGTATTCCCCTACACTGCTGGAAACCAAGACACGATTATAGATGCTCAAAAGGACTTGCTGACTGGAGCCAGATATAACTGCCACCTGAGAGTTGGTTTTTATTTTTTTGATATCGTCTAAGTTTTTTTTATTTATATTCCAAATGATTTTCCCTTTCCCATTTCCTCCCTCCCTGAAAGTCCCTTAAGCCCCCTTCCCTCCCTCTGTTCCCCATTCAACCCCCTCTGGCTTCTCTGTCCTGGCATTCCCCTACACTTTGGCTCTATGGAGAGTTTTCTAAAAAGTTACATCACTTGATTTCTCATTTACTAATAGTAATATTACAAATACATTTTGCAGCTACTTTGAAGATGAATTTTTGAACCCTGTCCTGGCATGCTTCTATATCTTATTTATTATTAACTGTGATTGTTATTCTGAGCTATTTAAAAACTGGATGAAAAACACAATGCTGATGTTTAGTAAGTAGCTTTGAGCATCTATTTTGTGTATGGGTATTTTCTTTATATTTAGATCTACATACCAGAAGAGAACATTGTAACACGTGATTCTAAATTTATACATGGTTTTGAGATACCATAAAAATGCTAGGAATTGAACTCGGGATCTCAGGAAGAACAGCCAGTGCTTTTTTTCCTACTGAGCAATCTCTCCAGTGTCAGGATCATCAATTTTGTGTACAGCAAATCACATATGATTGCCCAGACCATAACATAAAGCTATGAACTTAGAAAGCCTGAGCAAAAGTAAATTATGGAAGGAAGACTTTATTAGAACCCCTAATGACTAAGACAACATGGCAGCAGAAAAGTCATGCTAGAAGTTGAGAAATCAGATCTTAAATTGCAAAAACAAAACCTAGAAAAGCCACTATAATAGCATGTCACAAACTGGGTAATTTACCTAACTGGAATTTATTTTCTCATAGGTTTGGATGAAAGGAGTACAAGACAAATTTCCTAAATATTAGTTCCTGATGCCACCATTTTTCCTGGCTTGCCTATGGTTGCCTTTTCAATTGTATCCTTATATGGCACCTTAGTTTCTATTCTTATTGCTATAACTGTTGTGATAGTAAAATTTGCAGCTTGCTACAGGGTATATTTTGTGGTCCTGTGCCTAAGGATACCTCTGAGAAAATACATCATGTAACAGATCTGGTGTAAAAGAGGTTTCTTAGGAGAAGTGTGGGGTTGGGAACCTGGGGAAGAGTTAGAAGAAGACAAGTGGACATGTAAATAGGCAGACAGACAGGGAACTATGAGGGCAGAAAGAAAGGAGAGGGAGAGAGAGAGAGAGAGAGAGAGAGAGAGAGAGAGAGAGAGAGAGAGAGAGAGAGAGAGAGAGAGAGAGGAGAGAGAGAGGCAGCGAGAGAGAGAGGGAATGCAGAGAGAGAGAGGGAATGCAGAGGGAGAGAGAGAGAGTGCTGGGTGTTTGGTTGTCCTTTTATTTGCAGCACATAGGCAGCAGTGGCAGTTAATGAAATAAGCAGTTGCTAGGTCACTGAGAGCGGGTCTTCAGAATTGCTTGCATACTAACAATAAAATCATATTATGACAATAGCAACTTAAAGCAGAAAGTTTATTTTATTTAATTTTATCTCATAGTTCAAGGCACATTCTATTTTGGAGAAGGAGTCAAGGCAGCAGGAGCTTGAAGAAGCTGGACATATTGTATCTATAGTCAGAAGAAGAGGGAAACAAATACATGTACACTGTACAGCTCCCTTTCTTATATGATCCAAGGAATGATCTTTTCCAATTTTAGGCAGGTATTCCCATCATAATCAATCCAATTAAGAGGATTCTTCACAGACATGCTCAGATTCCTATCTCCCAAATGATTCTAAAATGTCCGTTTGATAACACTTATCATCCTACTTGGAATGTGCTCTCTCTCTCTCTCTCTCTCTCTCTCTCTCTCTCTCTCTCTCTCTCTCTCTCTCTCTCTCCCTCCCTCCCTCCTTCCCTCACTCCCTCTGTGTGTGTGTTTTTTGTGTTTATGTGTGTGTGTGTATATTTGTGTAGAGAGAGGAGGAGTAGAGAGAGGGAAGTAGAGGGAAAGAGGAAGAGAAGGAGAGACAGAGACAAAAAAGAAAGACAGAACAGAAACACAGAGACAGGGACCATAACTAATTTGTTGTGTATCTCCATCTTCTCATCAGGATACCATTCTAACAGACTAAAGGCAATCTCCAATATAATAATGGAGATTATGACTTCTATATGTGAATTTGAGTGTGGTCCCCATTCAGTCCATGGCATCCTGGATAGGAGTTTCATGACTCTTATGGCATATCTTTTGCTAAAATACGGAAATATTGCTTTCTCACTGCCCTGTTCTTTTATTAAACTATTCAAGAAAAAACCCTAAGTACAAAATCTACTTTTGTTGTTTAATAGTTACTTTTGTACTAAAGTGTAAAAATAGGACAAAATTTTCTCAAAATATAAGCAATATGACAGTAGACATTTTGACTTAAGTAGTGCATAAAAGCCTCACAATAATTTGAGTAGAAATCTGTAGAGATGATGTTCTAAGTATTATGATGACTTGACATTATGAAAAGAAATTCAATGTAACTCCATATGGACCAGTCTACAAAATTAAATTATGTTAATATAGCACATTATTGAGATAATGAAGGAAACAAACAAATGAAATCCAAATAATATACCAAGTGTTCAACTTAATTACATTTTTAGTTGGGCCTTCTGAAGATGTAAATTAAAGAGCTTTAAAAAGTGCCATACAAGCTTTTCTGTTTTCAAAGTAGAACTGCTAATCATTTAAAACTAATGCAGTTGTAGTCAAGATTGGTTCCACTATCACTATCATATTTATTTGATAAATGCTCTAATATTTAAGGCATTATGTTTCATGGTTTATGGGACATTTTCTATGACCCCCAAATAATGTACCATGGCACAGTCAGTCCAGGGTTTTGTTCATTTTAATGATCAAATTGGATCAAAGCACATTAATTCTGATGGATTGCCACACAAGCCATCATTAAGATAATCTAAACTACTAAATTGACCATGTCATGGCCAATTGAGCCACTTTGCAGAGACCTGAACATCAGGAGGGCACAGCCTCTGATCTTGAGGTAATTACCTTCAAAATCACGAAAACGTTATTGTTATAATACCAAATCAAATTGATGAAACATAATTGCACTTCATATTTCTGGCTCTAATTAACAGCTCTGTGAAAGCATGTAAAGCACTGTAATATCTCATAAAGAGCAGCCAGAAGTGTCTAAGCGTTGAAGATCCAAACCAAAATGAGTTGCTTTAGATATCTAAGCTATAGTAAATGATCCTCAGAATTTATTTGCTTCCAAAAAATGTTTTGATTAAGAGTCGGGAAAGCTTAAAAAAGAGAAGTTATTCACTCAATAGATCTATTGAAAGTGCTTACTACATAATATACAATTAATAAAAGATCCCCACTTTCCATAACAAGGCAGAAGAACAATCCGTGGTAAACAATGTCTAGAGTAATTGTGAGAGAGGTTTTAGGTAAAAAGGCAGAGGATTTTTCTTGGATGTAATTTCATGCCTCCTCTGACAACCATTTACATTCAATTTATAAGATATGCTTCTTTTTCTTAGATGTCAGAGTATAACTATAGAACCCAATCTAGAGAGAGAGAGAGAGAGAGCACATTCCAAGTAGGATGATAAGTGTTATCAAACGGACATTTTAGAATCATTTGGGAGATAGGAATCTGAGCATGTCTGTGAAGAATCCTCTTAATTGGATTGATTATCCTGCCTTGTTTTCATGCTTTCCCAGATATAATCTATAGTATGTGCCAAGCAATTGTATTAAAATTGGTCTGTCCTGAGTAAGTTCTTGGAAAGGGCTGCTCTGTTAATGTTTAGTATGTACTTACTGGTATTTATTTACATGTTTTTCTCATTATGTTTTTCTGAACTCAAACAACTTTCCCTGGATAATTGCTTTCTCCGATACTTTCACGTATAAAATTGCAGTGAAACTGAAGTAAGATTGTCTACAGCATCAGACTGTAGACATTCTTTCAGGTCTTAGATCCCAGGTCCAATAGACAAAATCTGTGTGGGGTGGCTAAAGTCAAGATCTACTTATAAACTCAAGAAAGCCTTGAAGAGAACTGACTTTTCCTCCCTCTCTCAGCTACTATCCATTGTGAATGTTTCCTCAGGGGTGGGACTTTGTGACCACATCCATGCTTCTTGTTTGGATTTTGTCTGGCTTGAGTTTATTTCAATCTTGTGCAAGCTGTAACAAATGCTATGAGATTGTATATGCAATTTCCTCACTTTATCTAGGAAACACTTTATATTCTCCACCAACACTACTTCTTGAAAGTTTTCCATTTTCATTTTGCAAAGATCTTGAACTACAGAGAATGGATGTGATATTGTACTCTATTCCAGGTTGAGCATTCCCACTTTCCATAACATAACATCTTTTATTCTCTGCAATTTGAACAGTTGATGGTGTCTGCATCAATCACTTTCTCTTGAAGAAATAAGCTTCTCTAATGAGGGTTGAAAGATGCACTAATGCAGTGGTTCTTAACCTTCCTAATGCTACAACCCTTTAATAAGTTCCTCATGTTGTGGTGACCACAAACCGTAAAATTATTTTTGTTGCTACCTCATAACTGTAATTTTGATACTGTTGTGAATAATAATGAAAACATCTGTGTTTATAGATGTTCTTAGATGTCCCCTGTAAAAGCGTCTTTTATGTCAAAGGGATTGTGACCCACAGGTTGAGAACTGCTGCACTAATCTCTTAGTATAGCTGTAAGTCATTAGGAATCAGGTTAACACTATGACCATTTAGCAGACATTATTAAATCCCCTTTGGATAAATGAGCTGTGTAGCCACAGTTACTTGGCCCTAATAATGGTACAAATTACAGATTTCTTCTTATGGAGTGGACACTAAGTACAATCTGAAAGTGTCTGTTCACCCCCTTGATATTTGTGCCACTCTTATGCCAATGTACCCATAGCAATGCTGGTTATCATTGGAGCTTCCCAAGTTCACAGTTGGGAAAGACTGATGAATCCCTTTCAACTCTGGTAACTTAATATAGTTTTCCAGTACTATGAAAGGTAGCCAATAAAAATGAAGTTGCTAGATGAGTACCACTTTGATGTCTCATGTTTTCTGTCACAGATCCATCATCTCATCAGCAATAGTTTCTTAATGTCAAGTTTACTGGAAGTAACCTGCAATGTCCAGAGGCCTATGTAACCTTACTGGCTGACAATTCTAACAGAGACAACCCATTGTTGGCACTGAGTGTTTTATTTGTTAACCTGTAGTGTCTAGAAAAGCGTTTTCTTCCAATATAGGATTTCTCATTTTAACTGCTTTTTTTTACTTGTACATGTATATATTTTTAAGAATATTCTAAAGCAGTATGTCTCCATGAGTCTGTTCAAAGTGTTTAGTGTTAACTATCCCTGCCTATATTCCCTCATTTGCTTTCCCATCCTCACCTTAATTGGACCCTTTCTAATTCATTATCTCCCTTTAGTTCTTTATACCACCACTGTGTTCTACCTCCTCTTGTCCCTTGAAAAACCCATTCTTGCCATAGCACTATAGTAATTTGCTGACATAAATGAGCATTATAAATTAAACACACATATCTGATGATTCACAGCTAACATCCACAAATGAGAGAAAAAAAAAACATACACTTATTATCCTATGTTGAGTCTGCCTCATTTAGGATGACAGTTTACAGTTCCAGCAATTTACCTGAGAATTTCATTTTTCTTGATAGCTGATTAATATTACACTGTGCAAATGAACCTTGTTTTTATTATCCATTCATTATTTGATGGCTGTCTAAGCTGTTTCCATTACCTGATTATATACAGGTCTTTTATAAGTGCCTTGATTTTTTTTTCCTTTATTTTACTTTTTCTAAAGACCAGTATAATCTGAATTCTTCCCATTTCACAGTACTACTAGGTAAATTATGAAAATAAAAAATGTTTTATGATTAGTGATTCATCAGTCAATAAAATTATACGAATCTTAAACCAAAGAATCAACTGCTATTCATATCTCGACACACATTCTCTAAGTAATTTTAAAAATAGTTTTTGTTTAGGGTTTTATGACTTATTAAAACCTTTTCAGAAACTATAGCCATGTGAGAATATTTGTTTATCTCAATATTTTCAGAATTTTAATTCTTTTCCTAAATGAAAAACATGAGCCTGATAAAATTAATTAAACTAAATTCATACTGGAGAACATTTTTATCATTAAACTGTGTTTACAATTTCAATAATATTGTAAGGTATAATTTTTACATAAATCAATGTTCCTCAGAGTAAATTCTTGAAAGTCGAATGCTTGCTTACATGCTATAAATCCTTTTAGAAAATATCTATTCTCAAAATTGCCCTACAAATGGTATCAACTACATGTATACTACTACTCTGCTCAGCACTACTGAAAAGAAAACAAACACAAATAAAAACTACATCCAAGAGGTGAGGCTCATTGCTCCTGTGACTGAGCAGACAGGTGTACCTAGGTACGCAGAGATCACCCCAGTATAAGATCACTTGGGACATGGCCTGCCAGGGCTCCACTTGTACCCAGGAGTAGGTCAGTGCTGCCACAACCATCTGTGCACCTACCCTGCCAGGGTATATCTGCCCTGCATGGAGTCATGTGGTTAGAATGAGTCCCAAGTTTAGAGGTGAGGCCACCAAATTTGCTCCTATGACTGAGCAGACAGGTGCAGACAGGTACGCAGGGAACACCTGAGTGTAACATGGCTTGGGACAAGGTCCACCAGGGCCCTACCTGCACCCAAGAGCTGGGAAGAGCTGCCACAGCCGTCTGTGCACCTATATGCTAGGGGCATCTGCTCTGCAGGGAGTCCCACAGCTAGAGGTGAGGCCAACATCTTCTCTCCTGTAACTGAGTGGGCTGTTACAGCCAGGAATACAGAGATCACCCAAGTGTAAGATCACTTGGTACTCAATTTGCCAGGGCTCCACCTGTACCCAGGAGCTGGGCAACCCCACAGCAGTCTGTACCAGGGGAAAGCCAGTCACAAAGGGTGCTGAGATAGGCTTGCAGGCACACAGGAGGGACAAGTACCAGCCAGTGACAGCAGGACCAACTAACACCAGAGATAACCAGATGGCAAAAAAGCAAGCGTAGGAACATTACTAACAGCAATCAAGGCAATAGGGCACCATCCGAACCCAATTCTCCCACAACAACAAGTCCTGGATACCCCAACACACCAGAAAATCAAGAATTTGGATTTAAAATCACAGCTCATGATGCTGATAGAAGGCTTCAAGAAGGACATAAATAACCCCCGTAAAGAAATAAAGGAGAACACAAGTAAACAGGGAGAAGCCCTTACAGAACTACAGGAAAACACAAAAAAACAGGTAAAGGAATAGAACAAAACCATGCAGGATTTAAAAATGGAGGTAGAAACAATAAAGAAATCACAAAGGGAAACAACTCTGGACATAGAAAACCTAGGAAAGAAGTCAGGAGTCATGGATCCAAGCATCAACAACAGAATGCAAGATATAGAAGAGAGAATCTCAGATGCAGAAGATATCATAGAAAGCATTGACGCAACAGTCAAAGAAAATGCAAAATGTAAAAAGCTCCTTTGTAACCACCAGTGGTTACATTCGAACAGGTTACCAGGTTTCCTGGAAGGAGAGCTGGGGATAGAAACAGAGTGACAAGAGAAACAGACTAAGACAATATTAGCTGTTCAAAGTCTCTGGTTTATTGGGGGGCTGAGAATTTAAGGTTTCAAGAAAGATCCTTCCCCCAAATTCCTGGGTGTGTTCCGGGTAACTGGTCTAACTGTTCACTAGGCATTGACTCTACTGCTGGGCAGCTGGGAGGGTCACCTGCTTAATTCAGGAATTTGTAGACCCGGAGGAACAATGAAATTCATATTTACTCCAGCCTAGGTGGAGTAGGATTATGGCTAGCACAGGAATTCCAGCACACAGGCTGGGAGAAGAACTTCACCTTGGTCAATGTAAAGTTCCTGCCAGGTGACATAACACCCCAATATGGCTCTCTACACTCCTGACTAAAAACATCCAGGAAATTCAGGACAAAATGAGAAGACCAAACCTAAGGATTATAGGTATAAAAGAGAGTGAAGATTTCCAAATTAAAGGGCCAGTAAATGTCTTCAATAAAAGTATAGAAGAAAACTTCCCTAACCTAAAGAAAGAGATGCTCATGAACATACAAGAAGCCTAAAGAACAAGAAATATATTTGACCAAAAAAGAAATTCCCTCCATCAGATAATAATTAAAACACCAAATGTACTAAACAAAGAAAGAATATTAAAAGCAGTAAGGGAAAAAGGTCAAGTAACATACAAAGGTAGACCTATCAGAATTACACAAGACTTCTCACCAGAGGCTATGAAAGCCAGAAGAGCCTGGAAAGATGTCATAAAGACTCTAAGAGAACACAAATGCTAACCCAGACTGCTATATCCAGAAAATCTCTCAATTACCATAGAAGGAGAAACCAAGGTATTCCATGACAAAACAAAATTTACACAGTATTTTTCACAAATCCAGCCCTTCAAAGGAAAATGAATGGAAAACACCAACAAAAGGAGGAAAACTACACACTAGAAAAAGCAAGAAATTAATCTTCTTTCAACAAACTCAAAAGAAGATAACCACACAAACATAAAAATTACATCAAAAACAGCAGGAAGCAGCAATCAGTATTCTTTAATATCTGTTAACATCAATGGACTCAATTCCCCGATAAAAAGACATAGAATAATAGACTGGATACATAAACAGTACCCAACATTTTGTTGCATACAGGAAATGACTCTCAGTGTCAAAGACAAACACTACCTCAGAGTAAAAGGCTGGAAAACAGTTTTTCAAGCAAATGGTCCCAGGAAACAAGCTGGAGTAGCCATTCTAACATCCAATAAAATAGGCTTTCAACGAAAACTCATCAAAAAAGACAGGGAAGGACACTTTATACCTATCAAAGGAAAAATCTACCAAGAACTCTCAATTCTGAACATCTGTGATCCAAATACAAGGGCACCCTATTTCATAAAAGAAATTTTACTAAAGCTTAAAGTACACACAATAATTAACCTAACACAATAATTGTGGGTGGCTTCAACACCACGCTCTCCTCAATGGACAGTTCAGGGAAACACAAACTAAACAGAGACACAGTAAAACTAAAAGAAGTTTTGGTCCAAATGGATTTAATAGATATCTATAGAACATTTCAACCTAATTCAAAAGAATATACCTTCTTCTCAGCACCTCATGGTACCTTCTCCAAAACTGACCATATAATTGGTCACAAAACAGACCTCAACAGACATAAGAAGATCGAACTAATCCCGTGCCACCTATCAGATCACTATGGAGTAATGGTGGTCTTCAATAGCAACAAAAACAACAGAAATCTCACATAAACATGGAAGCTGAACAATGCTCTACTCAATGATACCTTGGTCAAGGAAGAAATAAGGAATGAAATCAATGACTTTTTAGAATTTAATGAAAATGAAGGCACAAAAAAACCCAAATTTATGCGACACAATGTAAGCAGTACTATGAGGAAAACTCATAGCTCTGAGTGCCTCCAAAAAGAAGTTGGAGAAAGAATACACTAGCAGCTTACGAGCATACCAAAAAACTTTATAACAGAAAGAAGCAAATACACCAAAGAGGAGTAGAAGGCAGGATAATCATCAAACTCAGGAATGAAATAAACCAAGTAGCATCAAAAGAACTATACAAAGAATCAACAAAACAAGGAGCTGTTTCTTTGAGAAAATCAATAAGATAGATAAACCTTTACTCAGACTAACGAGAGGGCACAGAGACAGTATCCAAATTAACAAAATCAGAAATGAAGTGGGAGATATAACAACAGAAACTGAGGAAATTCAAAAAATCATCAGATCCTACTACAAAAGCCTATACTCATTATAACTGGAATTTCTGGACAATTTCCTAGATAGATACCAACCACCAAAATTAAATCATGATCAGATAGGCCATCTAAACAGTCCCATAACCCCTAAAGAAATAGAAGTGGTCATTGACAGTCTCCCAACCAAAAAAGCACAGAACAAGATGGTTTTAGTGCAGAATTCTATCAGACCTTCAAGGAAGACCTAATACCTTTACTCTTTAAACATTTCCACAAAATAGAAACAGAAGGAACACTAACCAACTCATTCTATGAAGCCACAATTTAGTTGATACAAAAACCACACAAAGATCCAACAAAGAAAGAGAAATTCAGACCCATTTCCCTTATGAATATAGATGCAAAAATACCCAATAAAATTCTTGCCACCCGAATCTAAGAACACATCAAAACGATCATTCACCATGATCAAGTAGGCTTCATCCCAGGGATGCAGAGATGTTTCTATATATGGAAATCCATCAATGTAATCCACTACATAAAAAAAACTCAAAGGAAAAAAAAACACATGGTCATTTCATTAGATGCTGAAAAAGCATTTGACAAAATTTAGCATCCTTTCATGCTAAAGGTCTTGGAAAGATCAGGAATTCAAGGCCCATACCTAAACATAGTAAAAGCAATATAGATCAAACCAGTAGCCAACATCAAACTTAATGGAGAGAAACTTGAAGCAATCCCACTAAAATCAGGAACTAGACAAGGCTGCCCTCTCTCTCCATATGCATTCAACATAGTACTTGAGGTTCTAGAAAGAGCAATTAGACAACAAAAGGAGGTCAATGGGATACAAATTGGAAAAGAAGAAGTCAAACTATCACTATTTGCAGATGATGTTCATAGCAGCCCTATTTATATTAGCCAGAAGCTGGAAAAAACCCAGATGTCCCTCAAAGGAAGAATGGATACAGAAAATGTGGTATATTTACACTATGGAATACCACTCAGCTATTAAAAACAATGAATTCATGAAATTCTTATTCAAATGGCTGGAACTAGAAAATATCATCCTAAGTGAGGTAACCCAATCACAAAAGAACATACATGATATGCACTCACTGATAAGTGGATATTAACCCAGATGCCCGGAATACCCAAGACACAATTCACATATCAAATGATGTCCAAGAAGAAGGAAGGAGAAGGCCCTAATCCTGGAAAGGCTCAATGCAGCAGTGTAAGGGAATACCAGGACAGGGAAGCAGGAGGGGGTTGATTGGGGAACAGGGGGAGGGAAGAGGGCTTATGAGACTTTCTGGGAGGGGGGAACCAGGAAATTGGAAATCATTTGAAATGTAAATAAAGAATATATCTAAAAGAAAAAAATTACATCCAAAACAATCAAGTGGGTATGTGGAAAAATAGGTACCTGATAGCTTAAATAGTTATTTTGAATTACCTTTTATTGCTTGCACTTATTGCTTTGCCTAATTACTCCTGATTTTTACCTTAACTATATGAATTTTATATGTGTTAATTTATTTCATTTTTTTGTTCTTAATCTGCCATTTGCCTTTTGAATTGATTACTTTGATATTTGAGTGGTCAAATATCTGCAGTATTTTACTTAATTCATTATGCCATGATTTCCAAGTTTTTTAAAATATCCATCCAGTCTGAATTGGCATATTCATTTTCTTCAGTTGTTTTCTCCTTGAATTTCTTTTAATGCAGCAGATGGCAAAGGTAATAGTCTCAGTGTATTAGTGCATAATCTCCTTGTTTTTGTATAGAACATTGTGTTGTCAAAAATTGCTACTGGTAAATAATCACTACAGTGAAATTTAGTTATCTTTATAGAAGTGGTATGTGTTAGACACTGTGGTAATTTGACTCCCTTAGGACAATAGGGCACCAATAGGAGGTGCGGCCTTGTTAAAGTAGGTATGATCTTTTTGGAGGAAGTGTGTCACTGGGGTTGGGCTTTGTGGTTTCAGATGTTTAAGCTAGGTGAATGTCTTACTGTCTCTTTCTGCTGCCCGATTAAGAACTATCAGCTACCTCTCCAGCACAATGTCTGCTTCCACCATGAGAAAATGGAATAAAACTTTAAACTGTATGTGAGCCCCAATTAAATGTTTTCCTTTATAAGAGTTGCCATGTTCATGCTGTCTCATCACTGTAGAGGAATTTTTAAATTCAGCAACATGGCTATTCTGGCAAGAGATCATATCCAAAGACCTTCTTCTAGGTAGGTTCAGCTGGAATCACACACCTTTAATCCCTCTATCTGGAATTCAGATACATACTTAGTGTGTACCTTTAATCCCTAATAATGATGATAAAGTTAGTTTATAGAAGGATGTATCCATGTTTGACAGAATGAGTCAGAGATAGGATAGGTCTAACTCACGGGAGAATAGCACAGGGAAGAAAGACTACTTAAGAGCAGTGAGTGAGAGCAGTGGGCTATATGGCAGTTTTACCTAGACAGTTTTTCACAGACAGTTTAAAGAGAAAACCAGCTAGACCAGGGAAAGACAGAATGAGTCAGAGAATGAGAAGGAGCAAGACGATCAGAACATATTGCCAAAGTTAGTATGAGTCTAAGCAGAGCAATTCTGGCAAAAACTGAGAAAAGCTGGATGGTCAGTCATTTTGAAAGATCACATTATATGGAGGGTAGAAGCTTCCAGGCCTAGGCCTATGAATAGTTAGAACAGAGAAAGAAATGATCTAAGCTCAGCCCAAGCTATGTATTTACACACCTTGTATATAGCTCTCATCTCATCCTTTTTTCAGAGAAAATAAAAGGCATTTACACTTCACAGCAATGGAAACCATAACTAAGACATTAGCTGGTAGCATAGACCTGGGTATTTCTGTGATAGGCCTGTCCACAATTTTATTAGGAGGAATGTGCACCTTGAGACTTTGGGATAGGAAAGTTGTTAAATGTTATAAGTGTGACTTAATGAACCATACTAGTAGGAGCATGGAAGACAATGGTGCTGAGGATAATTTGAACTTTGTGGGCCCAGTTCAAAAGGTTCCCAAGAAGAATATTAGTATGTGGCTTAGAGACTATTCTTGTGATATTTCCATGAAGAATGCGGCTGCTTTGTACCCTTGCTCAAAAAAATCTGCCTGAAGTTAAATGGAAGTGTTTTGGATTAGTTGTATTTACAAATGAGATTTCAAAAACAGCCTTGTATAGACTATATCTTGTGGTTATTACTGGCTACACTTATGCTTATGGAGATCTATAATGAAAAGGAATAACCTGAGCAAGGAAAGTTACAAAATGTACAGTTTGAGGAAAAAAGGTTCACCTGGAAGTAGAATGAGATAAGTTATATGCTTAAGTAGATCCAGAATAAAGAAAACTCTGATGTTAAATAGAACAATGAGAGGATTTACCTAAGGGCAAGATCCTACTCAGCTAAGTTTCCATGTGTAAAAAGGAATCATAGAAATGCTTAGTAGTAGGTGAAATTGTCCACACCTTTTTTTCTCAGCTTTCTCGAGGCAAAGGCAGGTAGATCTCTGAGTTCGACACCAGCCTGATCTACAAATCCAGTTTCTGAACAGCCAAGCCTAGGCAGTAAAAGGAACCACTGAAAACAGAAAGCTGGTGAAGTTGTATTTGAACAAGAGGGTCACATTCTGCCTCTAGTAAACAGCAGAACTTGGCAGCTTCAGCCACATGGTTTTAGAGTCAAAGATAGAAGAAAGGGGTTATGGAATCTCCCTTTGTGACCAAGAAAAGCTACCAAGGACAGGCATATGTCAGGTGTGTACCTGTATGAAGTCCTAGAGAGATCATTGTGAGAAACTGTGAAGACCAAGCCTGGATTGCCTTAAAGACTCCAAGATATTAAGAGATGCCAGAGCTGTCATATACCTGCAGGCATAAGCTACTAACATTGAGTGGAACCATCCTAAAAGAAAGAAGTTGTAGTCAACAAGACTGAAAGGAGATGGAGTTCTGAATAGTGTTTTGACATTAGACATGAAGATGCAGAGTTTGGAGTTTGCCCACATGGTTTTTAATCTTGTTTTGTTCCAGTATTTCCTCACTGTGCTCTCTTTTGAAACTGTAATGTATATCCTGTGCCATTGTATATTGGAGGTAAATGATCTTATCTTTGATTTTGATTTTACAGAGGGTTACAGTTAAGAGATTGCATTAATCTCAGAAGAGAAGTTGAACTTTGGACCATAGTCCATAGGGAGTGGCATCAGTAGGAGGTGTGGCTTTGTTGGAGTAAGAGTGGTCTAGTTAGAAGTAATGTGTCATTGGGGTCAGCCTTTGGTTTTATATATTCAAGCCAGGCTAATGTCTTGCTGTATCTTCCTGCTCTTGTGGAGCCAGATGTAGAACTCTCAGCTATCTCTCCAGTACCATGTCTACCCATGTGCTACCATTTTTCCTGCCATGGCACTAATGCACTAAACCTCTAAACTGTATGGCAGCCCCAATTAAATGTTTTCCTTTATTTGTGATGTGATCTCATGATTCTTTCATTTTCAAAAGAACTGTTGAAAAGAATGTGAGCTTCAGTCCTACAATGTGTTTAAATTTATCTGTTTTTTTTTTTGTCTCTGAAATACTGTAAAGAGGTTAAGTTTAATTTTGTAGAGTAATTATTTTAAAACTTTAGAGGCAAGTATATGCATTCAGTAAAGAACTTATACTTGGATTAAAAATATATAATTTTAGATAACTCATATTTTATGCTGTTCTTCATGCCTACATTCAATTTTAGTATATGTGCTGTCAAAGCAAGCACCATCCCTACATTCAAATTCAGTGACTAAGTATCTAGTAGCAGATATTATCTTTTTCTTACAGTACATATAATATATAGATTAATAAAATATATAGAATCCATATCCAGATTCAAAGAAGTAAAATCTTAGTGTCATGAATTCTTCAGTCAGTTCTGAATCAATCAAAATAATATAGATGTTTGAGTAAAGTTATTTTGTGATATGATGCATATAATGATCACATAGCTAATTCTGTGTAGAGAATATGTACTTGTAAACACCTCATGGGAGTCCCAGTTTTCATTTATTATACTCACAAACCTTGAGAAAATTTAAGATCTTCCTGCTATCTAATAACATCTAAAATCTTCCATGATACTAAACTATTAATCTGGATCCTCTGGCCCTGACTTCCAAAACTTAAGCTTGCAGATATCTTGAGTTATATAGGTACAGTGAAAAATTGAAAGCAGCTTCTTGAAAATCTATCAGTACTGGAGTCATCGTGAAATGAATAACTATAGCTCAGCAGAGAGGTCCAATGTCAACCTTCACCTCTTTAATCTTGGCATGAAATAATACACTCAAAGTCATGA
Source organism: Tokudaia tokunoshimensis (assembly GCA_036184795.1). Lineage (NCBI taxonomy): Eukaryota > Metazoa > Chordata > Mammalia > Rodentia > Muridae > Tokudaia > Tokudaia tokunoshimensis. The sequence goes on from BTHU01000023.1 coordinate 81,554,481, forward strand.
ACCCCAAAATACAATTCTCTTCCTCTCTTTAAAAGAAATATTTTCACTGAAACCATCATAAAACAAACATTAAAAGGTAACATTTCTAATGTCTATATGGTTATCAAATAGCTTGTCAGTGGAGCAAAAACATGTGTCATTCTTATGGATAACTAACTAATCATGTTCACCCTCACTTGACAGACAATATAAATGAATCTAGCCGGCAAATAAGAGCAGAACCTTACATAGGCATAAAACAAATTGGACTATAATTTTTCTGTGTAAATATCTTTCAATTTTATTTTTCCAGGAAACAATGATCCCAGTAAAACACACACACACACACACACACACACACACACACACACACACACACACACGATAACCCCATAGCTACTACAAAATCAAAGTTCATTTTGCACATATGTATTTTCTTCAATAATTTTATCTTACATTTTTTTTCTTGATCAGGTAGATCTAAGCATTCCATTATGGCAGCATGCTATATTCTTAATATTTATCTTTACTAATGGAACATACCAACTAAAACTGTTTAGTGTATAAGATGAAAGTTGTACTTTTCTCTCCTGGAATATCAAAAGCAACATTAAAATAAAAGAAGTGTAAAATCATTTATTTTATTACATTAATTATAGATGAGTAATATTCCTTATAATGATGACAGCGTTGAAAATAATTTATAAGTCAATGTGTGAATGTATTTTCATAACCTACATGTACAACTATTTTTTGCATTTTTTATATTTTTAAATTTAATTTTTCCAAGTCTTGATGAAATATCAATATCATTTCACCTATTTATTTGACATTATGTATTATAAACAATATCCTCAACAATTTCTCTTTTTTGTGGGTCTGTTTCCATATTCATTGCACATTCAAGGACATGCTATACAGCTGTTTGCCTCCCACATGTAATTACCACACTCCATGAGGCTATGCTGACAGAGCCAAGAAAAGCAGAGGGCTATGCACTTATTTAGTTAAATTAATGACATCACACTGTCAATCAAAACAGTTCGGGCAAGGGCAAAATATTGAGTTTTCTAAAGCCAATGAATAAATATGTAGCATATTTGCTCTATGAGCAAGAGCAGACAGAGTTCAAAAGTTGAATGACATTGGTAGTGGTTACTGTTATCACAGGGCACTGGCCATAGAAATAAACCATGACATTTCTTACATCCAGTGTTTCTGACTACCAGCTGATAAAGGGCTCTTCTTGCTACAGTTGCTGAAGCTCAGAATCCATCAGATGGGTGACCTAAAAGCAAAGCCGCTGACTTCAATTCTGCTGATTTCTTTGAATCATATACTACCAATGCTTCCAGACTGGTGACAGACTTAGGCAGTTAATCCTACTACTCCTCTTACATTGTCTTATATGTTCTTTAGAATTGATCATTGAAAGAATGCTAATATGAAAGATATGAAACTTTGGTTCACTGACCAGAATTCGATAATTGTTTAAAGTTCTAGCAGTTTCTTACAATTTTATACCAATACCTATACAAAAGTGTCAATTTATTATTTTTTTGTTTCCAGAACCACAAAACCGAATAAGACATACTATCTTATTCGCCATTTAGCATTCACACAGAAACAAAAATGTACATTACTGTCATCACAGAAATATAATGGCTCACAGAAAGAATGTTTATTGTGGTTAAAATCACTTTGAACTGAATTCCAGGTCTTTTCATTAGTAATTTTGGCCAAACCATTTAAAATCTCCGAACATAAGTTTCCACATCTTTAAAATAGATATGATAGCATTCACTTCATATGTAGCTGATAGAAATTAAATGAAATAATACAGTATCTTATCTAATTTGTACAAAACATTTAAAAGATGGTGGTTAGTCATGGTGACAGGGATGTTATAGTAGTAACTGAGTTGTCTAACAGACTCTTGTACTGCTTTCAGTAAAACATAGAAATCAATCTTCCTTCTCTTTCACTTTGGTAAGGCTTAACTATTTGGTATTTTTGAATAGAATGCAGAGGCAACAAGGCTCTGTGACTTCTGAAAATATAAAAATCAAATGTAGATTTTTTTTTGATTCTCTCATGTTGTTGTCTCCTTTTCCTCTTTTCTCTCCACAGTTGCCAGAAATGTGAATAAAATTTCAGATGATCCTATCCTTCAATCTGTTTGAGGCTGACACCTAGTTGAGCAAAGTGGAGCTGTTCTTACCAAGCCCCATCTAATACAAGTTTACGGACAAAATAAAGGTTTCAGATGTAGCTGCAAACCATTACATTTCAGCGATTTTAATATATAGCCATAGATAAGCAGAAAACTATCTAAACAATGTGGAGGTAAGTAACCAAATTCTGAGTGAGATACTTTTTTTTGCTTGCTGCATCCTAAGGTATATATCATTATTACCACCACAAAAAAATATTCTAGAAATGCATAGTTTACAGTTTGTCAAACATGATCTCATTTGACATCCACAACATCACTAAAAGTAGATAGGTTTACCAGCCATCTTATAGAATCAAATGTTCCTTGGTTAGCTAATTTATACAAAAACAACCCAAGAAAAACAACACACACACACAAAACCAAATTTGTGCTCTAAGTAGTGATCTTTATTCTTTCTATTTCAGATTCCTGGAGACTTTTCTTCTTTCCCCAAGACAAACTGGCTTTTTTTTGTGGTCGTTTCTGTTACTCCTAAAAGAATTATTGATACTTCAGAGAATGTGAGATACATAAATGATATTTTCTAATCAAGCAGCTAATAAATAAGAAGAGAAGTAGTTGGAAATATGTGATAGTATGTAATAGCTGCACAAGGAAAAATGGACACAGCAGCATAAACATCAACAGCAAATGTTGCCAATGAAGAATCACTCAAAAAACAGCAATAATAGCACAGTTACATGGTTGAGATATCTGTCAGGCAAGCGTAGATTTGCTTGAAGCAGAATAAGGGTCAAAGGATAAAATGCTAGAATGGCCTTTCAGTATTTCCATTCCTGGGCATTAAAAAGCAGTATAGTACCAGCTTTTCTGAATGACACAATGGCAAATTGATTTTTGGGCTGTTTGTTTGTTTTTTGGTTTTTGGTTTTTGGTTTTTTTTTGGGGTGTGGGGCTACTTTGTGTAGCCTTGGCTGTCCTGGAACCTCTCTCTGTTGATGTTGGACTCTAATTCACATTTGTCAGCATCTGCCTTCCTAGTGCTGGGATTGAAGGTGTGTTCCACCACCACATGACAAAAAACTGAATTTTAACATGGTAGGTATTAAAAATAATAATAATTTAAACTGTGAGGAAAACACAGATAGAAAACATCAGATGATGTTTTTTAACTCTACTAAATACACATGTGATGGTATATTTTTAAAATATGAATTATTGCTTGTCTTCCTTAACAGCCCTTCCTCTTATCAGGTTTTAGACCTTTGGAAGGTTTGATCCAAAGTAATATCAAGTTTCAAAAACATAGGGCCCAAAACAGGTATGAGACTGTGTTGCCACGATCAAACTACTTTTGGTCCTTGGCAAAGGTATTATTAGAACCTAAGCAGTCTGTTTTTAAAGAGAATCTGTACAGCCTCTATCTTCTACTGGATCAAGTAAAGTACTTAGCCATATGTTTAATACCACTTAAAGACCATATAAAACTAATTCCTCAATTTTCCTTTTGTCATGTCAATTATTTCAAATAATTCTAGACATATTTTGAATCTTTTTTAAAGTATGAGTATAGATTATGTGCATGTCATTTTCTCTGTACTTTGTTGAACATGACAACACATTTACCTGATGTTTGAAAGTACAATGTTATAATGATAAATGAATTTTAACTGTATTAATTATGGTTTTCCTTAATTAGATCATTTTCTTTGTTCAGTTATCAGTTTCTTTGTCCATAAATAGTTATATCTCTATTGTCATGATACATAAATGTGTGGTTGGTAAGTGAGGAACTAAATTAAGTCATAGTACATCAATCCTAGAAATATAAGACCATATTCTCTTTGGGAAATGGTACATTTTACCCATTGAAAGCTCAATGACTTTGTGCTGTCAGCACAGTAAAAAGAGTTATTCTCAATTTGTCTTTTCTCTCCATATGTTATCTTGGATAGAAGTGTTTATAAGGCAGAGATTTACAGAGTTCATAGTCAGCTGAATTTTAGCTTATATGTCACCCAAACTCATTTATATCACTCTAATGTCTATGTAGTTGATAACCGTAGTCAGATAACAATTGAAAAGTAATAGTTCTGGGAGACGAATGACCAACCCAGGCAAGTTATATCTATCTAACAAGGAGGAATTGTCCTTGTGAAGTAGTTAAAACATTATACTTAAAAGAAGGAGTTTTGTTAATTAGGAAACTAATGAATCAAACAACTGGCATCACAGTACATTGACTACATACACTCATGAACAGGGGCCCAGGAAAGAAGATTCTCAAAGCTTCCACTTACATAGAACCCCCTCCTACCCCTCTTCTAGTTATAGGCTACCTGAGGTAAAGAGGAATGGTTGGTTCCTTATATACTTAAGTCTGACATCCCCATTTGGTTCTACCCTATCACAGTTACCATGAACAGATGAGGCAGTACTGTGCGATCCTTGTCCTTTGGGCTTGAGAACAAAGCTTTTTGGCTGCAGGAGCAAAGCAAGACAAGCGTAGGAGACTTTTGATTTTTTATTTTCTCTAGTCTCTTGCCTGGAATGAAGCATTTTAGTTTTGTTGCTAAGGAATAAGTAATACAAGTCACTCTGAAAAGAATTTATAAAAGCCCCACCTCTAGTTATCCAGCAATCCGATTTGTCAATAACCACTCCCCACTCTCAGAGGAGTCCTCTGCTTGTTCTTAGTGCTTGCAATAGATTCCCTCTCCCTGTAGAATGTGTGCAAGACACAGCTCTGCTTCATGTCTACATGATCATTAAGAAGTATAGGCCTTTCTCTGGGCAAAGACAGATTATAGCTCAGCTAGCAAATGTCTGCCTAATCTTTGCCAAATGTGGTAGTAGTCACAGCAAAGAGAAAGCTTCTTGCAGCATTATGGAGGGGATGGAGAAGGTTTAGTTTAGGAACAGGAGCAAAAACAAATTGAGCACCACCTTAAAATACAACCAAATGATTTACATGCTTTTTACCCATCTTACTAGTGCATTATAGACTTCATTTGTTCTCTGGATTCCTTAAAAGGAATTATATGTTAATACCCAAAGCTTCATTCCCACCCCCACCTCTGCCACTGAGTCTTCTCTTGATGAAAATCATAAAGGCTGTAGCATATGGATAGTTTCCTCTCATCTGTATTTTTAAATCCTCTTTATACTCATGCCACAGTCTTTATAGAAAAAAAATACTTGTTTTTCTTTTAATAAAACAAACTTGGAGCTACATTTTCCTTGTAGTTATAACGAAGAATTAGTCTTTTACATCCCCAAACATTATCTATATCATTTTGGAGGTTACATTCTATTAATTAGATTTTTTTTTCATTTTACATTTCTGTCCTACTATATCAGTTCAAGTTATTAGTGATGGGAGATTTAAGCAATGCAGGCAGCAGTGACATCATGGTTACCATAGAAATAGCAAGAATAATGCTAGGTTTCTTTCTATCAAACATGTTACAATGCTAATGTTCAAACCGTCCATCCATGGGTAAAGGCTCAGAAGCTCCTTGTCATTCTATAACCTATATATTTCCAAACATTTGCAGAATTTAAAATGGAGAATGGAGAAAAGATGGATTATTTATATCCAATTTGTCAACTTATATAATTAGTCACAAACACTTCAAGACTCTAAATGAAAAATAGGATAAACAAATCACATACTTGAAACTTAAGGATAAACAAAACCCCCATTTTATAGTGCTCGTGGCACATCATAAAGCATACAACAAATGACAGGTGCCGTAGGGATAAAACCTCCCTTCTTCTTGTAGGTTAGATCTGGGTTTATATCATTTTAACCAATGTCTGAATAGCAGGGCACACTTTTAGAATATTTTCTTTTTGAAAGTAACTAAACTAAAGCTTACTTCAGACTATTTTCACCTGCTGCATGAATGTTTACGGCAAGCCATCTGCTATGACACTGAATACTGAGGTGTTTTCTCTCAGTTAAGTTTTCAAGACAATAAAAAAAAAACAAAAAAAACAAACAAAAAGAAACACTTATTCAATCAGACTGTGGTCTGCTCATAGGTTAGCACTGACCTTGATTTTGCTGTATACAGACTCTTTAGTATGTTTCACAAACCATAGTGAGGAATCACGTTGCAATTTTAAAATTCTAATTTATATCCTCTCTCTCTTTCTCTCTCTCTCTCTCTCTCCCTCCCTCCCTTCCATTGCCTGTATACCCACCCTCCTCCCACTTAATGAAACATGTGGCTAGGTTTGACAGTGATGTTGAAACAAGTTTTAAAGTTGCCAAAAATCTCCTACCAGCTTCCATAAATTAATGACTCTTTTAGTAATCAATAACTAGACATGATTTCCCACTGAATTCCAACAGTATAGATCAATCTTCAATTGCCACTATCTCCACAGCTTAGTGTTCCAAAGATTTATGACAGTGGCAAAAGTGCTTTGTTTAAATACAACATGAACCTAATTGAGTACAATCCTGTGCAAATTGCAAAGGTATGTAATGCTATAATTAATGTAATTAGAGGAGAAAATTGATTGCTGTTACAAATGCAATCAGAGATGTTTATATCATTACATTTTCCGCAGTAAGAGGCTTATTGTTGTTTATCAAATATGTGCCCATTTTAACAAGAAAATTGCTCCGATATCACAATGAAACAAAACAACAGTAAATGGAAAGATTTTTGAATGGTTATAAAAAACTTCAGGTAATGATAAACTCATATCATAGCAACATCAGGGCATTAATTTAAGACAGTTTTCTGATTAATTCTCATCACCACTGCTTGATCTTCAAGTGGTGATCATCATTGATCACAGAGGCAATATAAAATGAATTGTTATTTCCATAGACCATTTATTTTGTGCATATTGACAGAACAATACTGCTGTTGATCCTCTGGATAAGCAAGGCTAGAAAACAAATGACTTTACCATTCTAATTATCACTTTATTTTGTCAAATACAGTTCAGTTGCCATATAAGTATAACCATAATCAAATACCTCAGACACTTTCTATCAAATAGCATACCTAGCTGAAAAGAAAATTTTACTGATGTTTTATTTTGACATTATTCAAACCAAATTAAAAGTTTTTAAATTCAGGCAAAACCAGGGGTTACTTTAAAAGTTGTCTGTCTTTAAAAGCCAGGGACTATGCATATATCCTCAAATGGAATGTGAGAAAATACCACTCATAGATAGATGGACACTAACTAGTAATGGGTCTGTAGAAGTAGCAAATCTGATTGGTTCCAGGACATGCGTGTTGCAAATGAATGAATCATCAAACATTATTCAACTTTCTCCTTGAAATGAAAATAGCTGAAGACCAAAAATAGATTGAAGTATGCTATGAGTAATGGCACTCAGGAGGCTGAAACAAGTGGCCCTCTGTGCACCAGAAGACAGACTTTTCTATATAGTGAGATCCAGGAGAACCAGAGCTACGTAATGAGGCTGTGTCTTGAAACAACAACAGAAAAAAAAAGAGAGAGAGAAAGAGAAAAAGAAGGTGGTAGTGTTGCAAGTCTTTAATCCTAGCAGTCTGGAGGAAGAAGCAGATGGATTTCTGTAAATTTGAGGCCAACCAAGTCTTAAGTCCCAGGATACCCAGGGCTACACAGAGAAAGCCTGTTTTGGGAACAAACAAACAAAACAAAATAAAAAGAGAAAGAAAGAAAGAAAGAAAGAAAGAAAGAAAGAAAGAAAGAAAGAAAGAAAGAAAGAAAGAAAGAAAGAAAGAAAGAAAGAAAGAGAGTGAGAAAGAGTGAGAAAGAAAAATGACTACTCTTAAATCATAATGACTACTTAGTTTCTCAAAAGAAGAGATGTCACTTCTACTAAGTAGTAACATCCATGATTTCTTTTGTTTTTTTTCCTCAAAAAAAAAGACTTCAGTGCTATAGAAAAAGACAAAATTTCATGTGTGCCTGTACAAGCATATTGAGCATCCATGTGTTAATCTGAAGTAGTTGGGATGCATTTTCCATGCCACTACTTTAATGTCCAAAGTGACTTTTTTCCAAGGCCAGGAAAAATATAGTTTTTTTTTCATATTTCATGTTTCTGCTGAAGTAATGCTGCATGACATGTAAGGAAGGCAATTTTATTTTGTACCTCAACAGTATTCACTTACACATTTTACATCTTGTATAATTCTTTGATTTCTTCCATTTATTTTTTCCTGATTTAATAAAAATATGTATTCTCTTATCATTTTTGTCCTCTATAAATAGTCATGGACTCAACACCAGCTATTTAGCTATAATTTTATACCTGAGCAGTGTTAAATGCTGGCAGATGGAAAACTTGATATTATCTAGAAACATACAGTACAGGTGGCTCTCAGCCAGTTTACCTAAACTTGCACAAAGGAAATTTAGCAATTGCAAAGATTGGAATGACTCTGTGGTTACCCTTGCTGGCAAGAAGTGTAATGGATTGCACTGTGGTATGATGCAGCCAAGGATATCACAATATAGGAATGAGACCAGATTTGGTGCCATGATTCTAAATCACTGATGTCTGCATCCAATTGGCAAACAGATAAGGAGAAAGTCCATTAAGTGTAAGAGAAGCAATATCATTCACACTGCACACAGAGCAAGCTATGATCATAAGCAATGCTTTTCCTCTATACAGAACAGATGTGTTTCAAAAATGTGGCTGTAAAACTAATTTATGTAAAACAAATCTCCATTTTCTGTTTGTTTCCTAATAAAATTTGAGATGAGTCCCCAGAAAGAGATAGTCCACTAAACTGAACTGAAGTCTGGTGACTATCTAAGCTGGTGCAATCTTCAAAGGCCAAGAAATTTGTTACCAGATCAGTACAATTTGGTAAAAGGAAAAAGATTTGTATGATCTGAAGAGCAACTGGAGTAGCAGAGCACTATAATTTGGAAAAGATGAGAAAAACAAACAAGCAACAACAAAAAAAATACCAAAACCTCCCCTTTCAAGCAACTTATTTCATTGTCTTCTAATGATCATATTGGGAGAGAAAGACAGTAGGATTGCAAGAGGTATTGAGGTAAAGAACTTAATTTATAAGAATTATTTCAGAAATTAAAAGGAAAATTCTTCATTTGACTTATCGTTTACTGAACATCTAAAACACATGCTGGTTTATAGTTTTCTGGATTCTAGTCTCATAATATTAATAGTTGGTACAAACATCAGTTTGTGTATCAGAATAACCATGAGCTAGTTATTCAATATTTCTGTGCCTAGATTTCTTCATCTGCTATATGAAAAAAATATTGCCTATTAGCCACAATGAAATTTTAGTGGGAATATGAATAAAACTAAACAATGAGAATATTGCATAAAATAAATGTCATGTAAATACCTTTCCTTTTTATTTTTTACTCATCATATTGGTATTGTCTTCACCACCCTCATGTCAGTTCAAATGGAAGGATATTGTGGCTTTTAAAGGAGCTAAGATCATTTGCATAGTAATAGAGCTGCAAGAGCTTGAGATACAACTAGGTCATTTTAATTTGACTAAAATTTTTCATTTACAGAAATAAAATATACATACAGATATGTAAAAGAAACTGTACACAATGATATCTTTTATACAAATCAGTCAAGAAATATAGTATTATCTATTGCTCCAAGCCCATCTGCATATTCTGTTTGGCCCCTTTCTCTTGTAAATGTACACCCTCATATTTTAGTCTATCTTGTTCTCCAATAACAGCATACTAGGAACAATGTTCACAACAAATAGGAGTTATTTGGGTTAAAAATCTTTGCTGCATCACCTCATAGTAAAAAGCCAAATGATATGACAGTATGTAAGTGAGAGAGGGCAGGTTTTTGCTTTAATCAACAAACCCATCCTTTGGGTGCTATTTCATTTCATGACTGAAGGATATTTGTATAGTTTAGTTCACAGCATTGGTCACAATATCGAAAAGGTGAAAATAACTCAAATGTCCCTTGTCAGAAAATTGAAAATTTTTTCTGTGATATAATCATCTAATGGAATTTATTTATTTATTTACTTATTTATTTTTAGTTTAGTTTTGGCATTCTTAGGCAGTCTTGCTCTATGAACCCAGATGTCAAAATCAGACTGTCTTCAAACTTGTGATGACCTTTCTATTTTTGTATCCCACATGCTTGCATTTTTGAAATGAGCCAGCACACTTGGCTGGAATATCATTCTTAAGTATACAAAGAAATATAGTTCTGTAACAAAAGAAATGAAGCCAGGTGTGTTGGCCTATGCCTGTAAGCTCAGCATTATAGGGACTGAAGTTCATGGATGATTGTGAGTTTGAGGTCTGCCTTGGCTGTTTGACAAATTGTTGTACGCCAGCCTGGACTATGCAAAGATTTTGTTTCAAAACACAAACAATCCTAAAAATAAAAAGTGAGGGAAAAGTGAGGAAATTAGTAGAGCAACTATAACATGGTTGAACTCCAGAGACATTATACACTGGTGTATTTTGAATTGGCCTGGAAATTGCTGTGTAAACCAGGCTGGTCTCAAACTGAATGGAATCTACCTAGCTCCTTTCTTGAGTGCTACAATTAGGTGATTTAAATGAAGCTTTTTTTGAAATATGCTAATATTTCAGAGATTCATTGCACTTCTCCATTTTTGGAACATATTTTCAAACAAGAAAATAATGACAAGTACATAATGAAATTAATAAAAACAAGCATGCTTCATAAAATATTTAATGCTAGTTTTCATGACATTCTGCTCACAGAAATCTTTTTGAGAATGAGAAATTGAAACAATAAACTTTGGAATGGGATGGAAAAGGACTTCTTTCTAATGAAATGAATAATATACATGCCTTTCTGCTTGATTGTCTTGCCTTCAGTTTTCAAAGTTATGTGTTACGTTTATTTCTAATGGGGAAAAGGAAGATAGTAAGATATCCCTACACTGATCGTCAGATGTAGAGCCAGTTGAAAGTGACATCATCTAAAGTATCCTGCTTTCTCTTACAAGAATCTGGGCTCTGATCCTAATGTGTCTATTATGCACGGTTGATAGGAAGTCCTAGCAATCATATTTGCCTGAATGCATATCAGCTTCACAGGAATATTGTCACATTACTGGTAACAAGTGTTCTTTCTTGCCTCCTACCTTAATCCCAAAAGATAAATTTGAATACATTCCTTGTCTAAAGATTATCACTTCTGAAGAAAATGAAATCAAACACACAGCTACTGCATGCAGGATCTTAGACATTTGGGGGCCTTGCCTTTGGGAGGGTCAATTTGCTAAAGAATGATACACAGACGCTTTAAATCTCAATTATGCCACTAGCAATCTTTCTGGTTGTAAGCAAAGCACATGCCTGTATGTGCTTATGTACTCTCATCTTCAGGATCAGAATGATGATGGCTCCCCTGTCCTAAAGTTCCAGTGAGAATTGAATGAGTTGTAATGGTTTAATGACCATACCAGGTGAAATATTAGACTGGGTATAGATGACTAACTGTTTTGTATGAATGTCATTACTGTAATATTTAAAAGCAAGGCCATCAAAGGGAAAAAATGTCCAGTGATGACTGGCATTGGACTGTTCCAGTTCAGATGGAATGGAGCCCATATAAGGCAGAGTAAAAGTTAAAAGCATTTAAAATTATCGACTCTTTCCAGATGAGAAACAGGTTGACCAATTGCAGTATTGTATGGGTAGTTGTTACCTTTTTCTTTTAAAGCAGGTTAAAAATATTCCTTTGTAAGTTGTATTTAATAAATACTTTGCCATTACTAGATAGCCCTAAACTATTTTATATGATGAAACTGAAGAATTGAACTAAATATTACTTTACCTTGGACAAATTCACATGGCCACCAATTTATCTTGCAGCAGCATATGGGTTGAACCTTGAGGCCTTATCACAAAGAAAACATCAATTCAAAATATAAATTCTGTCTCTGACCAAGCCAGAAATAAGGCAGAGCAGTGGCTCTTTTGCTTTCTTTCTTTTCTACTATGCAATTACAGAAGATAAATTTCTTAATCAGAATGTAAGCTTGCATGTGGATTGTTCTTCTGCCTGTAGATTTCATTCAAACTAGTACTCTTTAAAGCAGCTTTTAACAGCACATACAACAAATATTTAAACACTACTTTTAATGAAATCAAATGCATTCCATGGAAAGAACAATGGCAAATTTCTATTATTGGATATATTTAAGGCAAAAGCAAAACTAAAACAGAAGCTCAGCTCTGACTCCATTCAAAATACTTTCCCTAATACACAAAAACTACCACAAGAAAGTAATGCAGTGCTTGGAAAATCTGAAGACAAAAAATATTTGTTGGTAATATCTGCAGGCTACTCAGTTTTTCCAACAAGAAAAGATTCCTCAAGTCTTCAGAAAACTAAAATTCATTTACTCCAATTTTCTTTCTGTAGATTCAAGATAAGTGGCCCAGGAAAATAAAGGTCCTAAGGCAAATTAGACCACAAATAAGAAATAAGGTATCGACATTGATGACCAAATTAGCAAGATTTTTTTTAACTGATTGTCAACACTTTCAACTTGTACACTGGGACTATGTCTTATGAACTAAACACTATTATATCATCTCTCAGAGATTCCCTTCAAAGTCTTTGTAGTTGGATTTACTTTCAGGGAATAGCACAATAAATACTACTGCAAGTTGGATTAAAGGAAATAGATTTATTGGCAAGTCTCAAAACTTGATGTTCAAAAAGCAGGGTATGAAAGGATTGGTTTCATTCTGAGCCTTGCAAAATGCCTCCTTCCCACTGTGTCTCACAAGGTCTATTCTCTATATTCCCTGTTCCCCATTTGGCTTTTCATATTATAATACCACTCAGAATGGATTCTGGTGTACCTCTGATGGCCTCATTTTACCTTAATTACTCCTATAAAATTCTGTTTCCAAACACAGACATGCTGTGAGGGCAAACAAGTCATCCTGTGACACTGGTTTTCATAAGCTTACTAAGTCATAAGACACTATTAGGATTTCATTGTTCTTCCACTTCAGTAACTACCTAACCAGTTCTTCCAGCCAGACAGGCTCCAAACAAAACATCACCTTTCCTTCAGAATTTTCCTTTTGTTAAAGTAAAGGACTGACCTTTTCCCACCCATTTTCCTTTCAGTCTCCTCATTTGTAATGAGTACAACAAATTATCACTTAGAGTACAGGCTCTTCTGTTTTTCATAGAATCTCACACTTTCTTTATACGAAGATTAGGTAAGATTAATATAAATACAGTCGTGGAATAAATAAAAACAGATTGGGAAACTAAGCTTTAGGGATATCGAGTCACATTTCCTAAGTTACAACACAAGTATATGTTCTGTCATAAAACTGAGATCTGTCTCCAAAGTCTGTACTTCTATCCCATATACCCAACTACCACAGTGTAACTTTTTTTCATATGTGTGTGTGCATATGAATGTGATTGCACATGTGTGGTATATTTGTGCCTGTGTGTGTATAAATACCTGTGCCTGTGGAGGACACGCTCTCTATCATTCTCTCCCCTTGAGGCAATGTCTATCATTGAACCTAAAGGTAGGCTGATTACTCACAAGCACTCAAAATCCTCCCATGGTTACCATGGACCCCACATGCTAGCAGGGGGTTCCTAGTGCATGTACCCATGTCCAGCCTTTCAAATAGATTCTGGCAATTAAAATCCAGTTACTTAAACTTAAAGATGAGTTATTCCCACAAGGACACTTGTTCAACTATGTTCATAGCAGCTTTATCCAGAACAGTCAAAACTAGAAACAACCTTGATGTCCCTCAACCAAAGAATGGATACAGAAAATGTGAGTGAGTCATTTATACAGTGGAATACTATTCAGCTATTAAAAACAATGACATTATGAATTTTGCAGGCAAATGGATGGAACTAGAAAATATCATCCTGAGTGATATAAGCCAGACCCAAAAGAACGTGCATGGAATGTACTGACTTTTAAATCAATATTAATCATAATCTACAGGATACCTATGCTACTATCCACAAACCCAAAGAAGACAAATAACAAGGAGGAGCCCAGAGGAGGACGCTTGAATCTTCCACAGTAGGAGAAATAAAATAAATATCTGAGGTAGATGGAAGGAGGGAACTGGGAGGAAGAGGAAGATGTGGAGGGCGTAGAATGACAGAGATAGGGATAAGGTATAGGGAGATCAAGGGAAAGAAAATAGAAATTGATGATAAGTGGGTAAGGAATCTCTAGGATGTGCCAGAGACCTGGGATGGCTTGAGAAGGAAGAGTCTCCAGGGTATCTGTGGTGGTGACTCTATCTGAGACTCCTAGCAATGAGCGATATGGATCCTGAAATGGCCATGTCTTGTAGCCAGGTAGGACTCCCAGTGGAGGGATAAGGACAGCAACCCACCCACAAAAGCTTCTACCCAAAATGTGGGCTGTCTTTAAGGCATTCAAGAGACAAAGATAGAGCAGAGATGCAGATATGGGGGTAATGACCTATCAATGACAGGCCATGGGCAAAAACAATTCTGACAATGATACTCTGTTATGCTTGCAGACAGGAGTCTAGCATAACTGTCTTCTGAGAGGCTCCACTGAGCAAGCAATGGAAACAGATGCAGAGACCCACAGCCAAACTTTAGATGGAACTCAGGGGGTCTCTTGGAGGAGATGAGGGAAGGATTAAGGGACCAAAAAAGGACAGGGGTTCCACAGGAAGAACAAAGGAGTCAACTAACCTGGACCCTTGGGGGCTTCTAGAGACAGAACCACTAACTAGGGAACAAGCATGGGCTGGACCTATCCCTCCCCCTGCATGTGTGTGGCAGATGTGCAGGGTCATCCCAATTATTGGAGCACATGGTGTCCCTGAATCTGTTGCCTGCCTATTGATCTCATTCCCTCACTGGGAGTTTTGATTGGCCTCAGTCAATGAGGATGTGACTAGTCCTGTAGTGAATTGATGTCCTGGAGGTGATGGTTGGGGGTGGGAGTAGTGGTTGTGATATTGAGGGGGAGGCTCCCCCATCTCTGAGGAGAAGGGGACAGAGGAGTATGGGGAGGATCTGTGTGAGAGGAGAACTGGGAGAAGAGGGAGTGCTGATATCCTGATGTAAAATGAATAATGAAAAAAAAAAAGATGATCTTAACTGGTGATCTAACTTTTCAGCTCTAGTATGTTGCTTTCTGCCTACTAATGCCTTAGGCTAGTAAGGAATTTAAATATGTAGCCAAGTACTGCATAGTCTTTGGAAAAGAACATGTGTTTTATATGTAGGGTTTTCATGTTTTTGTTGTTTGTTTGTTTGTTTGTGCCCTTCTATTTCCTGTTGGTTGGAATTTAGTTAATAGACTGACAATTTAAATACTACTAGAGAACGGGGATTGGGCCAAATGGAAATAAAGTGTATTGATGTTTGTATACCCAATGTCAGTCAGAGAGGTTCTAAAAGCAATATAGATATGTGGAAAGATTACCATAGGCTAGACATACAGGACATTGTCGGGAAAGAAACAACTCAGAAATGAATAGTGAATAGGCATTACTTTAAAAAAAAATGCTGCTTTGATATTTTCATGACCAATTCATATAGAACTCATTTTATCATTTCAAAAGAAATGAGAGAAAGATGTGAGTGGCATTGCCATGTTAATGTAGCTCCTTGTGTCATGTCAATGGGAGGTATATATTTGTTGTCTCCAGTAAGCATTGCTTAGTGAATCATTCAGAAGAGCAGAAATAGAGAATAAGCAGCCACCACAATGTAAACATTCCAACCATCGTGGAAACCTCAAAACAAAACAGATGAATGTAAACAGCTGGCTAGAATCCAACAAAGTGCCTAGCAAACAAAAGCAGCCAATTTTAGAAGTAGCATTAAGGCCCCTATAATTTCAGAGAATATTCCTAGAAATATGGCAAGGCATGAAAATTCTGACTCATCCCCACCTCCCCTCTTCTATTAATTTCTACTATACTTTCTCTGTTATCTATCCTCACAGAGATAAGAGTAAATAGAAATCAACATTAAGCAAGAGTTTAAAAAAATTGAGGATGAAGAGATGGCTCAGTGGTTAAGAGTACTGTCTGAAATTCCTAGCACTCACATTACAGCTTACAAACTGTAATTCCAGTTCCAGAGTATCTAGCATCCTTACACAGACATACAAGTAGAACACTAATGCACATCAAAATAATTTTTTTTAAAAATTCAGATTTAAGCATCAAGAGAAAGACTAAAAAAACCACTACATTTGCTGTTGTTTGTAAACAAAAGATTAAAACATATGCTTAAAGAGGTATCACTCTTCATTAATTGAGTCATTTCTTACTGTAATAAAAGTGTAAAAAAAACTATATAAAGCACTGATGCACTTATGAGAGATTTTCCCCTGTGCTGTAAATTGTAAAGAATTCTCATGTAATACAGAATACAAGCAAAGCAAGCAAAGACCAAACTTACATAATAATGATGTCAATAACTATTGTTTGTTAACTATGTGTAAGTCTCTGTTCTATGTTCATTACAAGCATTTTCTTATTTTCTCATGTTTAACAGATGAAGAATGGAGGCACTGATAAATCAAATTACTCTACCAAGGGCACAGAAAGTAACTGTACATATACAAGCATTCTGAGAACTAATATTCAATAATTATATGCTTATTTGATATTTCAAGTAAGCAGTTATATGCATTATATAATTTATTCTTGTTAAAAACAGTTTATGACTGGCATTATTGTTTCTATTTTTAAGTTGTGAAAATGGATATTCAGGTATTAAGAGGACTGAAACAGGCTGACTTCAAGACAGGATTCAAACTGGCAGTTCAGGAGACTAGACCTAAATTTCTTTTTCCCAGAACCCGGCAAGTCTGGGCAAGTCAATTACAGGAAAAACATCAGGCCACAGGCAGCCAATCAGAAGCTGGCCCACCATCTGAAGCTGCCTGATAGATAACTGGCCTGAGGCAAGAGCAGTGAGTCAGCATCAGTTTCCAGGCTTCCCAACAACAGTTCCCACCCCACTCCCACTCCTGCAGCAAAGGTTCTGGAATATCCCCAGAGCTCTAGCAAATTCCAAAGACACTCCTATCCCTAGACACCTAGCCAAGCAATCAAGATAAAGGTCACCTAGTCCTCCCTGGAATAGGGCCTGTTTTCTTACCTGGGCATCTCCATCATGGTAAATGGTAGACCCTCACATTCTGGACTTCAGCAGAAGTCTTTGCTTTTGTCTACTATTTGAGTCTGGGGTATCATTCTATGGTGAATCATAGACCTTTACATTTGGGTGCTCCTCAAGGATTCTCAGGAGAACCCATACCTAAATAGCATAGTGTTTTTTCCATCGGTAAATCCAGGTGCCTACCCAGTTGTTTCTTGTCTTGTCTGTCTCTTTTTCTAGTTTAATCCTGAGACTGAGATACAAAATGCAGATGTGTATTATGTCATCAAGCCAGGGGTTACAGGAGGAGCTCCCAACTCCCTACCAGAAGCAGAAGAACTTGCTAGTTTTCATTTGATGTCTGAATTGGCTGCAGGGCTTTAGGCCTCCTGTGCACAAGGAGGAAGAACATCTGAGACAGTATTTTCATTTTCCTCTTTTTTTTAACCAGGAATGTCATCCTGTGTCTGTCTGTGTGTATTCAGTCTGAACTTTTCGTCCTCTTGTACATATTTTTATTTGATTTCTAAGATGGGACAGGCACAGAGTACCACACTGTGCATTGTCCTGAACTATTTTAAGGACTTTCACGGAGACACAGAAGAATTGGGTCTGGTAATTATTCAC
This sequence comes from Tokudaia tokunoshimensis, assembly GCA_036184795.1. Classification (NCBI taxonomy): domain Eukaryota; kingdom Metazoa; phylum Chordata; class Mammalia; order Rodentia; family Muridae; genus Tokudaia; species Tokudaia tokunoshimensis. Next base: position 81,572,402 of record BTHU01000023.1, read on the forward strand.
AGCAAACTAACCATCTTTTGCAGGAGTAAATGGCTAAACTATAAAGTAGGATAGCCCAAGGAAGGGACTTTTCATCTACTCACAACTTATAGGGTGAAGGTTGTAGTCTGAGGTGAGGGGCCACTTGGACCAAGTGCCATATATCACTACTTGACAATACATGGTCAAGAAGCCCCCTATTTGTAAGAGACCTTTTGTCACTGCCCACACCACTCCCCACCCTCCTTCCTCTAAAAGAGGATCGGCCTCAGACCACTCCCTTGCTCCCCACTTCTGCTCCTGAGGAGCATCTCTATCCTCCTCCTTATGTTCCTGTTCCTGCTGCCATTGCCCCTGTGCAGCCAGTGCAAGAAGAGGGAGAAACTGCCCATAACCCCCTAACTCTCCTGACTCCACTTGTAGACCTCACTTGGGTCTGTACTTCCCAGAAGGCCAACTCTACTATGACCTTACCCTCTTGACTATTGGACCCCCAGATACTAGGGGAAATAGTTCATGACATATGTGTCATTTGTTAGTAAGGATCTTTACAGTTGGAACTTGCAACCCCTCCTCCCCATTTTCAGAAAGATTATCAGCTCTCACAATCAATCAATCAAGCTGACTCATCAGCCTACCCAACACAACTGTCAGCAACTGCTCTAGGTCCTCTTCATGACAGAAAAGAAAATTAGTTCTGGCAGTGAATGGGCTTCTCACTCAAGTCCAGGCTGATATCAATGCAGCCTTTCTGGTGACTCGACACAACTGGGATTTTAATACTGCTAAAGGCAGGGAAAAGCTCCCGGTCTACTACAAAATTCTGATAGGGGGCCTCTAAGAGGCCACCAAACAGCCTACAAATTTATCGAACGTGAGTGAAATGATGTAGGGAACGAATGAGAGACCTAGAGAATATCTCGAAAGGCTTTCTGAAGTTTACAGGACCTTTGAGCCAGAAGCCAGAAAACACTAGTAAGCTTCTGTAGTGGCTATTCCTGGTCGTCAACTTGACTATATCTAGAATGAACTAATCAAGAATTGGAAGGCTCACCTATGATCCTAATCTGGAGGCTCAGAGATACAAGTTTCTGACTTGGATCTTGGCATGGAGATCTTGAAGCATAATGGCTATGAATTCCAGAAGATTAAGACAAGGAGATCTCTGAGTTCAAGGTCATCTGGGATTAAAGGCGTGGTGGCATGCACCTTTAATCTGGGTCACACCCACTGCTGGAGACCTACAGCCTTTAATCTGGGTCACACCCTCTGCTGGAGACTTATATAAGAACATTGGAAGAAGACTCTCTGACTCTTCCATCCTCAGCTGCCTCATGTGACTGAGCAACTGCTAGATCCTTGGACTTCCATCCACAGCTACTGCTGACCATAGTTGGGAAGTTGTACTACAATCTGTAAGTCATTGACAAATTCCCTAACTATATACAGACTACTCATGTGTTCTGTGACTATAGAGTACAATGACTAATACAGCTTTCAATATGGCATGTTAACCAAGCTGCACCTGACATCTGTCAGAAGCTGCAGTGCCTGGACTGCTCTTTGAATAAACAACTGATCGAGTTAGTAGCCTTAGATGAAAAAGTTTTCAACAATTTTAAGACCTCCAAGGATTGACAGACGAGAGGATTGGTGAAAGTTCTACTTGCCATCACAAGACGTGGCTGTACCAATGAGAAAGAGTTAAAAATACCTAGCTTTTGGAAGGGACAATGGTAAGACAGCCCCCACTGAAAGGAAATCCTGTCCTCCATTAGAGTGTGGCAAATATGCCTCTTCTAAGGGAAAAGGCCATTAGAAGCATGAGTGCCCTAAGTAAACTCAAAAAGAATTCCCAAAGGTTCCAGATGACTAGAAGAACTAGATGACTGTAGGTGCCAGGACTCAAATTCACTCCATGAGCCCTGGGAAACCTTAAAGTTGGAGGGGAATCCCACAGACTTTCTAGTGGACACAAAGGCATAACATTCTGTTTAGAAACAATTGCTGGAGCCATTGTTAGTTTGAAAAACATGGTTGGAAGAGGCAATGGGTACCAAGCCCTGTCATCCATGGACTACGTGAAGTAAAGTAGACTTGAATTAGGATGGGTAACTCACTCAATTATAGTTACCCCTGGATGTCCATACTCTGTGCTGGGAAGATATATCCTCACCAAAATGGGAGCCCAAGTTAATTTTGGTCCAGAGGGAGTGGAAGTGCTGGATAAGAATGTACCCACCCATGTTCTAAACTTGGCCTAGAAGTATACAAATTGTTCCTTGACCAACCCCATCTCCATGCCTGTTACTACAGAATTTCTGGCAGAGGTCCTTGAGGCAGAAAATATCCAATGGAACTCATCTGTCATCAGGCCCTAGTTCTAGACCAATTAAAGCCTGGGGACACCCCAACCTGAATCAGGCAATATCCAATGTCCAGAGAAGCCAGAACAGAGATCACCCATAAATTAAATGGCTCTGGGAATCAGGGATTCTGATTCTTTCCCAATCAGTATGGAACACCCCCCCCCCTTTCTGGTCAAGTAACCCCATTCCAATTTATATCTGCTTGTAGAGGATTAAGGGAGGTAAATATGCAAGTTGAAGCCATCCACCCCACAGATCCAAACCTGTATAACTTCCTGATCAGCCTTACTCCAGAGCACACTAAATACACTGTGCTCCACCAGAAGTATACCTTCTTCAGCCTGCTTCTGTGACTGAAAAGCCAGCATCTATTTGCCTTTGAATGGCAAGATTTGGAAAAGGCTTCTACCGACAAGTGACTTGGACATGCCTACCTGAAGTATTCAAAAACTCACCCACCATCTTTGACAAAGAACTCCATGAGGATTTGGGTGAGTACCAATGGAGCCACCCACACATAACCATGTTCCAGTATGTAGATGACATCCTAATTGCAGACTGACAAGGAAACATGCCAGGAGGTCACATGAGACTTGCTACAGAAGGTGAGTCAACTTGGCTACAGTGTCTACCAAGGCAGCCCAGCTTGGTTAATTTGAGGTCCCCTATTTGAGGTACATATTCAAGGAGGACCAATACATGCTGTTGGATGCCTAGAAGCAAACCATTCCTAGCATCCCAGTTCCATCAACCTGAAGGCAAGTACAGGAATTTCTGGGATCTGCTGGGTTTGTTAGACTCTAGGTTCCAGGATTCAATGAGATAGCTAAACCATTATCTAAGGCCCCCTAGGGTCCAAGAAGATAAAATAAAATGGACCCCTGAGATGGACATAGCTTTTAAGACTTTAAGAAAAGCCTTATTGGAGGATCTGGCCCTGGCCCTCCCAGATATTCACAAACCTTTATACCTGTGTTGTGGATGAGAGAAATGATATAGCAAAGGGGCTGCTCACCCAAACTTTGGGACCATGGAAAAGACCTGTGGCTTATTTATTTAGGAAGCTGGATTCAGTGGCCCAAGAATGGTCAGCCTTCCTCTGCATCATAGCTGCCAATGCCCTGCTAGTCAAGGACACTGAAAAAACTATAGAGCAGGAGCTTATTATCACTACCCCCTCTTCCCCCATGCTATTGAGGGGACCCTCAAGAATCTACCAAGCCTATGCTTGTCCAATGCCAGACTGTTGCACTTTCAGACTCTACTTTTGAATTCCTCTTGCATAAGATATACCCCATCATCTGCTCTAAACCCAGCCACCCTGCTACCTGACCCATCCTCATACATGCAGCATGATTGCTCTATATTTCTGGGGCACATCTAGAATATCAGACCAGACTTGACTGATATATCCTGGCCAAACATGGAACTTAATCTACTTCATGGACTGGAGCAGCTTCATCCAGAATGGAACCAGGCTATAACATCCTACTTAAGAAGTTTGCTAAGCAACACACTCATCAGATTCATTAAGATTCACACCTGGACCACCAAAAACTGAAGGAATTGCTGTGATGGCAAGCTATAAAATATTTGACTTTGGACACTTGGTTGATCAGGTAATCTCTAGCACACTTTCTGGGGACCAATTAGAAATCACATTGTGCACACAGACCCCAGAGTTCAGGGCTAGTAGAGAGGATGAATCTGACCCTGAAGGAAGTCTTGACCAACTTAACACTTGTAACTGGTAGTGGCTAGGTGTCCCTCCTACCTTTTGCCTTATATAGGGCTAGGAACAACCTGTATACTTTGGGTCTCACCCCCTTTGAGATGTTATATAGGAGGCTCTATCCCATGCTGGCTAACCTCCAGTCTGAGGTCTAAGAGTAGCTAAATATGACTAACATATGTTTTTAAAATCCTTAGAAGCCCTTTACAGGGTACAGAAACAACTCTGCCCTGCCATCTGCCAGGTTTATGAGTCCACTCCTCCCCCTAAACTCCATTGCTTTGAACCAAATGACAAAGTCTGGATTAAGAGACATAATCCAAGACTCTGGAACTCACTGGAAAGGACCTCACACTGTGATCCTGACTACACAGATGACTGCTAAGGCAGTGATGGGAGAAACAATCTAGCAGTTGAGATCCTGTGAGGAGACTTCTAGATGAACTGCCACAAGAGCAATGGAAGATTACCTCTCACACAGCAAGGTCAGCCCTCACCCCGCTGATCCACTGAAATTGTGACTCCAGTCTTTTTGATTTTACTTGCTTGCTGCTTATGCTTTGTTGCACCAGTCACTAGCCCTGACTATCTTCTGAATCTAACTTGGCAGATAGATAATGCTGGAACAGGTAAGATTGACACCTCTACCTCCCACTCAGCTCCCCTGGGCACCAGGTTCCCTGACCTTAATGTAGATCTTTGTGACCTAGTGGATGAGGGATGGAACCCCTCAGATCAATAGTTCTTTCCTAAATATAGCTGCAACTCACCTGGGGCCAAGGGAATCACAGTCACAGGCCTTTTATGTCTGCCCATGGCGCTCTCAGGATCAGAGCCAGAGAACCAATTGCAGAGATCCAGAGTCGTTCTTCTGTGTGACATGGGGATGTGAATATACTGCTTGGATAAACTGGAAGCGCCCATCAAAAATGACCTCATCACTGTGACCCGGTTTTCAGATACAATAGATGGAGACAGATTCTGCATAAGGACACCTAGCCTCCTAGGAGAGAGACTTATGAACCTTGTTTTTGAACCTGCTTACTAACTGGGAACTCCAGGGGTATGATGCAACAAAGTCCTTAAGTCCACAGTGGTTGGCAATAAGGCCACTTGGACAGCCTATAAGACACAGGGACTAAGCCTTTATGCCTCTGGCTATGATCCAGAACTCCTATTTACTGCCCAACTGCTCCAAAGTAGTCTAGTCAGACTTATGGTCCTTTTAGTCCCCAATAAGGTATAAGCAAGGTCGAATTAAACCCTTCCAAACTCTGCTTCTGCCCACACTGTTCTCTCATCAGGACCTACCCCCATTTTGCCCAAGCAAGTTCCCATTTCATCAAACCAACCATTTCACAAAACTGTACCACCACCTACATTACCAACACCATTGCCCAGGTCAGTACCTCTGCAATTATTAGAAGCCAATTTCCAGGTTCTTAACTCCTCCTGCCTGGATTTAACAATGAACTGTTGGTTATGCTTAAATGCTAAGCCACCTACTGTGAAAAATAGCTATCACAGGAGTCTACTCACAGACTACAGATGGTATTCAATGTATATGGCAGTAACCAGATAGACCTGACCTGACAATCAATAATGGGGCAGGGACTCTGACTTTGAAATAAGGTACCCTTAGATTATTTCCACCTCTGAAATGATACTGTAACTCTTTCCATTGCAGGATACATGCTGCCCCCAAAGAACACTTAGTGACCTTGTACCTCGGGGCTTACTCCTTGCATTTATGGCCTGGTTGTAAATATGACTGAGGAATTTTGTGTTCTAGTACAGCTTGTACCTAGACTGACTTATTATACTAGTGAAGATGTGTTCAACCACCCAATACCTCTAAACAATCAGGTGAAAAGAGTATCCATTCCCATTGTGTTACTATGTTCCTTTCTTGGCATAGGGCTGGCAGGAGCTGTTGGGGTAGGGACCCCAGCCATAATACTCCAAGATAAAAGCTATTAGGCCCTATGGATGGCTATAGATGCAGATATACAGGAGATGGAAACATCCATCACAACCCTGTAGGATTTCTTATCCTCCTTTATCCTTCAATTCTATCTTACAGAACAGAAGAGACCTAGACTTGCTGTTCCTCCAGGAGGGGAGACTCTGTGCAGCCTTAGGTGAGAAATATTGTTTCTATCTTGACCACTCAGAGGTGGTCTAAGAGTTCATGACCTTACTCAGAAAGAGACTACATGAAAGAAGAACAGAAAGCGAACAGTCCCAATGTTGGTATGAGTCCCTCTTCAACTGGTCTCTTTGGCTGATCACCCTTGTCTCAACCCTGACTGATTCTCTTATCCTACTGATGCTGGACTTAGCTTGTGATCCCTGCATAATCAATGTTTTAGTTAGGTTTCTTAAGGAATAAATTTCCATCATTCAATTGATGATTTTCAAACAGCAATACCAACTCATAGAAACATGTCAAGAATTTGAGATGGCCCATCACTGAAGGGGGGGAATGAGAAGCCTGACACAGACTGACTATAAGACAGGCTTCAAATTGGCAGTTCAGGAAGCTAGACCTAAATTTCTGTTACCCAGAACTGGGCAAGTCAGTTACTAAAAAAAAATCACACAGGTGACAGGCAGCCAATCAGAAGCTGGCCAGCCATCAGAAGATGCCCTGCCCTCAGCCTAAGGGAAGAACAGTGAGTTGGTAACAGTTTTTAGGCTTCTCTCTCTCTCTCTCTCTCTCTCTCTCTCTCTCTCTCTCTCTCTCTGTTTGTGTGTGTGTGTGTGTGTTTGTGTACCAAGACTTCATTAAGAAACAGAATCTGTTCAGACATTCCAACCCTCCTTCCAACCCTCCAACAAAGGTTCTGGAATTTTCCAGAGCCCTAGCCAATCCCAAAGACACCCAGACACCTAGATACTGACTGAGCCAACTAATCAAGATAAAGGACACCCTCCCCACTTTGGAATTCCACTAATCTGCTTCAAATTGGGCCTTCTGCTACCTCATTTGAGAGTCTCCATCTTGGTAAATAGCAGACCACCACATGCTGGACTTCTTCAGAATAAAACCCTCTTTACTTTTGCAAACTATTTGAATCTGGGATACCATTCTTCAATGAATCATGGACCCTTACAGTATTAAATATAATAATTAGGTATAAAATCCATTGTACCTGTATAGTACATGCTAGTAGCCAATGGAGTTGATTAACAATACAACTATGTATTTTTATATTGTTCTTCATGTATAATATGAGTCATATACTAATGAAATGATGTACATTAGTTATCAGAGATAAGCAAACTGATGAATTCATGAATAATGTATATAGTAGCACATAGCTAGCATTGAATCATGTGCATAAAAGCACACAGGTTAGGTTAATTTTATTAAAAGAGGAAACATGAATCCAGAGTGGTGTGTTGTGTGTTTTACATATTTTGACTATGGTTTCACACACACACACACACACACACACACAGAGAGAGAGAGAGAGAGAGAGAGAGAGAGAGAGAGAGAGAGAGAAGCATGCTGCTTAAAATTCAGTTTTTGCTTATGGCTAATCATTGGGTCACAGAGTAAAGAATCATCAAGCAAAACAAATGTGGCTGGTACATACTAATGAGGAACTGGAGAGACTTTGGATGAAGATTCATAAAGGTCTGACACTGAAAGATGAGAGTGGTAGTTCCCAAAATTTTGTCTCAGAGTTCAGCTTCTTTAATATCTATTCTATATCAATGATTTATATGGATAGAAGTGATGAGAAGTCACCCACTCACTTTATTCATTATTCTAGTATATATTTTTAAATACCTATTATGTATAAGGCATTCTTTGGAGTTCTGTGAGTAGAAAGTAGCCATACACTTTCTCCTTTAAGGTACAGTGGGAAAATTATAGATCAAGTGGATAAATAGGTACATGATACATAGATGATAGATGAATATAATAGGAAATAATAGAATTGAATAACATAGAAAAAAAGAATGGAATAGAATAGAATAGAATGACAGAAGAACAGAGGTATGAAAATTGACATTGTCATGGTAAGCATGTTTGTTATAAGGTAAGTGGATGTCAAAGAATCATACTGTGAAAAAAATAAACAAATAAAGGTAAAGATTTTATTTATTACCATGAACAAAGACAAGTGGCCAACCTCAAAAAAAAAACCATTCTACTCATAATAATAAGAAATAATAAGAAGAGTGTTTTATCCATAATAGTAAGAAATCAATAACTGAGATTATCACAGCAGTAAATTAGAGCTAAATTTTATGAGCATTGTTTGTAAGATGAATTAGATGAATCAGGGACTACACATAGAAAAATTAGTAGGTTGTGATAACCATTGATAATAGGAGCAGGACTGAATACTATGAAAAATACAAAGTATCTTTGAAGATACTACGACAAAACAAAGGTCAGTTTGGCACAAAATACTGCTCTTAGAAACTTAGAGACATGTAGTAGCTTGCTTGTAAGATGATCATCAGTAATTCACTCCCCCTCCTCTTCCTCTCCTTCCTCCCTCCTTCCCTCCCCCTCCCTCCCCCTCCCTCCCCCTCCCTCTCTCTCTCTCTCTCTCTCTCTCTCTCTCTCTCTGTCTTTATCTCTCTCTCCCTGTGTGTGTGTGTGTGTGTGTGTGTGTGTGTGTGTGTGTGTGTGTACCATGACTTCATTAAGAAACAGAATTTGTTCAGACATGTTGAAGAATGAAATCTGGCTTAATGCTTCCTTCTGTTAGTTTGGAGAAGTGATGTTTAGGAGTTCTAAGACTTGTTAATAAAAATATCTTGCAGTCTTGTCTATGTGGGTCTGTGAGTACCCTTTACTATCTGTAAATTCGTGTAAGAAATTTGATTACTTTCATTCTATGAGAAGTTTAAGTCTCTTGGGAAAATTCATGGAAAACAAAACCCTGCTTTTTTTTTTTATTTTCTAAGTTTTGTTTTTTTATTTACATTCCAAATCATTTCCCCTTTCCCGTTTCCTCCCTCCCCGAAAGTCCCAACAGAGAAAGCCATGTAAGTTTGACACACCTTGGATTCTAGCACATGGGAGACAGAGGCAGGCAGATCTCTGTGAGTTCGAGTCTAGTCTCATGTGGTTAGTGAGTTTCAGGCCAATCAGAACTACATAGTAAAACCTGTTCCATTAACAAACAAACAAAAACCAAAATCTATAAGAGAAAAACAAAGAGAAAGAAGCCAAGGAGTCCAAGAACTTAATTCATCTGTATGAAAAATAAAACTGCACTGTTGGTGTGCCCTGTAATATTGGTCATGCCAACTTATTCTAAAAATATTTGAATTGAGCTACCAAGCTGAGCCATTTTGCTTCCATTACAATGAAAACCTGAGATAATTAAATTTGTATGCTATGTGGGTTAACAATTTGGGAGGTTTCAATTCATGATCAGTTGGATTAGTCGCTTTTGGTTCCCTGTGTCTAACCAGCATATTACAGTGAGGTATGTCCAGTGGAACAGAGCTCATAAGGTTGAGCAAAGAAAAGAAAAAGCAAGATAACAGAACCTCACAATTATTTTCATGAAATACTCTCAGTAACATTATGTTATCACCCAGTAGGCTCAAGCTCTTTGAAACAGTTCCCATATCATCTACCTTAGGACTAGACCTTCAGCAAATGGCCCCTGTGAGAGACATTCTAGATCTACACTGTATCAACAGTGAAGCTCTTGGCCAAGTTACTAACCCACAAATTTATAAAATATAAATCCTACTAGTACTTGCAGTAATGACTGCATTACCAACATTTTAAGCCACCATACATAACAGTTTAAACAATTTCTTAAGGAACATTTAGTAAATGGAACAGAATATAATAACAAACTACATGTCACAATGTATTTATAAAGGCAGACATGAAAAAATTCACAATGCTGTATGATAAATTTGATATCTTTGTCAAGGACAGAACACATTAAATAGTTATCACAAATGAGACTTTTTTAAAGGTTAAAGGAATAAACCATTCTATAAATCTGTTGAATAAATATTAAAGGGATATACTTCACTGACTTAATTTGTTTACATAAAAGGTTTTCACTTAGTTTCATTTTTGTAATAAATGCAAGCAATATTCCAAGAGAAATTATAAACTATCATGAGCAGTAAAAGAGTAGAGTTGATTATGGCAATTTGAGGGTGTGAATGACATTTCTGAGTTACATTTCCAGTCAGTAACAATATACTTGGATGATGTACACAATTTGTGGCAATTTGAAGAAAAACAAGGTCTAAATAACTTCAATTAAGTATGTATAGATCATGGAAGTGGTCGTTATTGTTTTAAAAATGTGCATATGATAGGTCAATTCTGTATAGAACATGGTATGATTATGAAAATAATTGCCTAGCAAACAATACACAAAGTATGGTCAATAAATAGCAAATCAATTCCTTTATACATAAAGAAACAGAAACATCTTAGCTTCTATGTCCTTTGTATGTTGACATTTGAGACTAATGGTACAATAAATCAAGTATTACTTTATTACCTTTTACAAGCCCATTAGTGGTTCATCAGCAAAGGAACAATGAAGTATAGTATTTATGAATATTTAAAATGCTAATCTTTACCCTAAAGCTTACCATCAATGATTTGCTTTACTAAAACAGCACAATTTTTCAGGCTTCTTTTAATAAATAGTAAAGACATAGGTATTTTATAAATCTATCAACAACTCCTCACCCTATTTTGACTAATTCCTTTGCTAATATTTTAACCTTCTTGTAGTGGATAAAACAAAGGCACAATTGAATTCTTTCGTTTCCTCAGCTATTTATTATGCTTAGTTATTTATTGCATGTTAATGTGTGAGTATTATCATACATATGTGGCACTGTGTGTGTGTGTGTGTGTGTCTGCAGTTCAGAAGACAACACACAGGATTTGGTTTTCCTTCTACCATGTGGGTTCTAAGGGTCAAACTCAGGTTGTCAGATTTGGTGTCAACAGTCTTCACCTGCTGAGACATCCAACTTATCCAATATAACTTTTTTAAGAAAGACAATCCATTATCTGAAAATGTCCATCAAAGAGTTGGTAAGCTGCTGTTTTCTGGAGACAAAGGACTCAGGTAAAAAGTCTCCTAAAGAATTATTTAAGCCTATAGCCTCTTCTGTTTATGTGTGTGTGTGTGTGTGTGTGTGTGTGTGTGTGTGTATCTGTCTGTCTGTCTGTCTGTCTCTCTGTCTGTCTGTCTGTGTGGTTTGTACAGTTACCTGTGTGTGTACAAAGGTAGGGCAGAGGTCATATTTATGTTTCTTCTTCAACTTCTCCTGGCCTTATTTTTTGAGATAGTGTCCCTCACTGATCAACTAAAGAGCTATCCAACAAGTGTCAGGGATGTTTTCATCTCTCTCCCTGGCCAAAAGATTGGAAGTTATTAGTACATATTACCATGCTAGATTTTTTTCCCTTTTATCTGAGTTCTAAGGATCTGACCTCAAGTTCTCATGCTTTCTTAGCAAGCACTCCTCCTCGATATCTCTCACACCCTCTATTTCCATTTAGTGATTGGGTCAATCAACCTTTAATTTAAGTTACTTTATAACACAAGTCCAACCTATCTGAAGTTATTTGATAATGACATTAAGAACTTTTTCTTTAGACAATCAAAGAGAGACATCACACCTGAAACTTTTCTAAGCTCTATTTTCTTCTCTATCAATTGGTTCAGGGATCTACTGTAACTGAGTAGTAGGTCACTTCTGTGCCTCTGTCAATTTTTCCTTAAGTATTTCAATCACTTGTATCAGTCAATTCCCATTCTCTCCTTTAAATCCAGATACCTGGGGTTTCCCTGTCAGAAACATGAATTGAAAAAATTTAAGTCATATCAATAAATCATGCTGCATTTAGTTGAAGAAAAAATTAAGGGCACCTGCTTCAAAGAAAGACTGAGTTACCAAACTATGAAACTATTTCTACTTCAGATGAATGCCTGGCTGGCTTCACTGTTGATCTGTAATAAGCCTATCTATCTTAACCATCCTGTGAATTCAAAACCCTTAATCACCATAGCACCTAGGATCTTCAATAAGGAAATGTCAAAGGAAGGAAGCAAAGGGAATCAAACAGGATTGACTGGAGGAAATACATAAACACTGACATATATGAAAGGCCAGAGAAAGTAAATTGAAAAAGGGGAAATAAAAAGTGTTTTAAGGATAGGTTTAACCAAGTCAGATTTAAAAAAAAGAGTAGTCTTAAATCTTTGTTTGTAATGCTATAGAACCTCCAAAGTCATCTTCTAATCTGCCGATTTTTATATCAATCATTCATATTCATAAACTATTTGTTTCTATTCATTTAAGAAACGTTCATTTGGGAATGATGTTCTCTAAGCCTTATTTTGAAAGTTTAAGTACTATAATCACAAAATGACACACTAATTTAAGCACAACAAGCATTTTTTTTGAAAATGAAGGCAATAATTTTATTATTTAGCAAAAAAATTATATAGCCATAATCTTACATTGATTGAGAGCTTTACAATTGATACAGATTTAAAGTCTTCATTGGTAAATTTCTATATTGGTACAAAATGTGATATTAAAATTGTTACTCTTAGATAGACATTGTGCCTGTGCACCTCATTTAAAAATACAACACAACAAGCATTATTAATGGAGTGCTTCAAAATCAGAAAACAAAAGATTTTGAGCCTCCCCCTTTTTATAGTTCTTGATCATTTTCAAATAGGGACATTATGCTCTATAAATAACTTAGGCTCTTTGTTCCACAGAGTTAAAAACAAAGGAACAAACAAAAACTAATTTCAACTAATATTTCTTACCTGTGGATTGAGTATCTCAACTTAAACTGGATTAGTAAAATTAAACAAAGTAAATGGTGCCCCATGGACAAGACACTCTGAGTAAAAGGGCTTGTAATAAGAATGCTATATAAAATGAATGACACATTTTCCCTCAGTAGTCCAGTAAATAAGTTATCTTTTAAGTCAAATTTTCAGGACATGTTTATTGTATTTAGTAAATGCAAGTGAGAAAAGAGGAGAGAAATCGATGCATTTTCTATGTCTACTGATAAAGTAGTTCAAGCTTGTGGATCAGGAAATAATTTATAGTAAAGTAGCTTTTCTGCACCTCATACTACCTTCCTTCAATGGAATCACCATAAAGGTTCTTTCTAGTTACAGTGAACCAACTCACAAATTCTACAAATGGGTTTAAGCATTAGTGCATGAGTAACTCTAAATCATCCCACCCATTTATGCTTAATTATGTTCCATGGATTTACTTGAGGAATAAGAATTCTGGATTTTCATAAGTCAAATATAATGAGTTAATAAGCAGAGCTACAGGTGCTCAGTTTCACTTTTTAAGATTTTTTTCATATCAATCAAAAATTTGCTTATGGTGGGGAAGCAAATTTCTCAGAAATTTTTCTAAAATTAGCAGACTATTCAAATGTAAACATGAGCAGGAGATCAGAGCAAACAACAGCCTTATGCTTTAACTCCCCTCCTCCATTACATATGGATTGCTTCCCATTTTACAACAGCACTGATTACTAGATCCAATTTGACTACACATAGTACTCAAACATCCTTATTATCTGGTAGAAATTATTCTGTGGGTAACATCACAGATGCATATCCAGAGCTGGTGTTTGCAATTTTTGAAGGAGAAACACAAAGGCAACAATACTGTTTTCATTAAATGAGATGGAACACATAGAACACATTTTGAATGTTTACTGATTGCCTTTTGTAATTAGTGGTCATACCCAGCAATAAAAGTGCCCTCGCAAATAGCCATATCTAGATAACATAAATTCTCTCCAGCTGGTAAAATATACTGGAGATAATTGGTGGCTCTTTTCTGTAATGAAAAAATCCTCTCATGACCATTTCAGTATGTTTTCAAAATATTCCCTCACCCCCTGCCTTTCACCTTTTTCAACCATTTATTTATTTATTTAATCTTTTCTATCTGTATATGCTGAAATGTCATAGATCAGTTCAGGTATTTTTGGTGGTTTTGCTTTCTTTCTGTCAAACCTGTCCCAAGAAAAACAGTCAGTTTCTTTTCTTTCCCATAAACAGTGGGAAAATCCAAAGCAACATAGATCTCTTCCTTTTTCCCTGTTATGTCTGTGAAATAATCCTGCTTTACTCCTCCTTCCTTAGCTCTTTTTTGCTATTAGGAGATAAGAATATACTTTCAGACTGTGTTGGAGAGATCACTTGACACCTTGGAGCGTCCATAAGAGAACTTCTAAATTGGAGATACAACATCAATCAAAAAAGGAGGTGTTCCCTTTCCTGTCCATCCCAAGGATTGCAGATGACATTATCCAACTAATAGCAGGTTGACTTGAGGAATGCATAGCATATTCAGTTAATAAGAGTTTTACTTAGCAAGGTAGTCTTCAGATGTATAATGCAAAGAACCTGGGTGTACTCTCTGTTGTATTACTTAGGTTCAGTGACGCAATGTCAGTACTATAAATGTAAGATTGGAAACAAATGGCATGATCTAATGAAAATATTATATGGAAATTCAGCAATGCCACCCTGTGCATGATCTTCTTGTTACCTGGGTATAGCCTCCTTTTCTTCCAAGTAAGTAATAGGTTCGATGATTCTACATGGATAGTAAAACATGTTTCTCTAGGGCCTGCTTTATGAAAGACCAGAAAAGATTAGAGTAATTTTTGTGTTTTTGGACTTCATTTGAATAAGAACAGATTCTAATTCCAAAGGCTTGTTTTGGGAATAGAAAATTAGATAGGAGGGCAGAGAAGGGCACAAAGAAATTTTGCTTCTTGGGCTACTTCTGTGGACATCACTTGTGGATAACCTGTTCTCCAGGCCTCAAGAGAAAAAAAAAAGAATTAGCAAAAGTAACAATGCTAAGGCTTAGTTCACTGGCATATTGTTATGACTAGTGACAAAGTCTCTTTGCCTGGTCAAAATTTAGCCAGGATTCTGCACTATTCCCAGGTCCATCATTGTTCTTCTTTATGAAATTAAAATTTAGTTAAAAAAATTCAACTGATTCAGGGACACATGATACTTGATATCTGGATATCTGATAGGGTTCTTCATCCTCCATTTTCTCTCTGGACTGTCTTCAGCAAGAATCCTGCTATGTCAGTTTAGCAGAGATTTCTCTAATGCTCTTTCTTCAATAATGCTCATCTACTGATCTCAATTCCACCTTGCACTTTGACTACAGAATCCCACTTGTTCATGTTTCATTCAGAACTTAGCTTTGTCTCTTTCCTACCCTTGAAGGGCTCTCCATTCGCAGTCTAGTTTCCTTTGTATTGCTGTGATAATGACCATGATGAGACCATCCTAGAGAGGAAAGGGTTTCTTTCACCTTACAGCTAGTACTCAACCATGAACAGAAGTCATAGCAGGGACTTGGAGATAGGAACTGAAGAAGAGGTTATGGAGGAGTACTATTTACCAGCTTGTTGTCCATCACTTACTCAGCCTGCTTTCTTCTACAACCCAGGACCACTTGCTAAGAAGTGGCACCACACACAGTGCCTGGATGTTCCCACATTAATCACTGATGGAGAAAATGCCCCACAGGCATAGGGACAGGCCAGTGTGATAGAGGCACCAGAATTGAAATTCCTTCTTTTCAGGTGAATCTAGCTTGTGTCAACTTGACAGAAAACAAACCAGTACAATACTTATCTCAGTTGTTCTGAATAATGTCTTCGATAACATGCTTTTAGCATGTACCAATGCATATTTTCTTTCATTAATTTGGTTTAAATATTATTTTATGTGTATGAGTGTTTTGCCTTCTTGTGTATCTATGCACCACACATGCTGCTGATTGGGAGGAAATGGTGAGCTTCCATGTAGGTTCTGGAAACTGAACCTGGGACCTTTGAAACAACAAGTGATCTTAACCACTGAGACAACTCTCTATTCTGCATATTGTTTGCTTTATCAAACTTCCTGCTGCAGAATATGAACTAAAAACTTATCCATTCTTTTTTTTTATTGAAAAAGGAAGTAAAAACATTTTATGATAAAATTGAAGATTTACATGGGAAATGTTTCTGACAAAATTGAAGAAGCATAGAGAAAAACACATTAAGACTGACAATTTTCATGGAAAATTAAAGAGTAAAATGGTAGACATAAAAAACATTGCTAAATTAATTGAAAAAGGAAGTAGAAACATTTTATGATAGAATTTAAGATTTACATGGGAAATATTTCTAATAAAATTTTAGAAAATATAAAATAACGTTAAAATTGAAGATTATCATGGAAAATTGCAGATAAAATGGTAGGCAAAAAAATATTTCTAAGTTGATTGAAAGTGGAATTATAAACATTTTCTGATACAATTGAAGTTATACAAGGAAAATATTTTTGATAAAATTCAAGAAATATATGGAAAAACATGTTAAGATTGACTATTTCATGGAAAATTATGCAGCTAAAATGGTAGGAATAAAAATATTCCTAAGTTGATTGAAAGTATAATTATAAACATTGTCTGATAAAATTGAAGACTTACATGAAAAGTATTTCTGATAAAATTGAAAAATATATAGAAAAACATTAAAATTGAAGATTATCATGGAAAATTATACAGATAAAATGGTAGGCATAAAAATATTTCTAAATTGATTGAAATTGGAAATGTAAACGTTTTCTGATAAAAATGAAGATTTACATGGAAAATATCTCTGATAAAATTGAAGAAATATATAGAAAAACACGTTAAGATTGACTATTTCATGGAAAAATTATACAAATAAAATGGTAGGCATAAAAATATTCCTAAATTGAATGAAAGTGTAATTATAAACATTTTCTGATAAAATTGAAGCTCTACAAGGAAAATATCTTTGATAAAATTGAAGAAAACCATGTTAAGATTGACTATTTCATGGAGAATTATACAGATAAAATGGTAGGTATAAAAACATTCCTAAGTTGATTGAAAATAAAATTATAGACATTGTCTGATAAAATTGAATATTTATATGGAAAATATTTCTGATAAAATTGAAGAAATAAATAGAAAATATGTTAAAAATTAACATAAAAGTATACAGATAAAATGGTAGGCATAAAAATATTTCTAAGTTGATTGAAAGTGGAATTATAAACATTTTCTGACAAAATTGAATATTTACATGGAAAATATTTCTGATAAAATTGAAGAAATATATAGAAAAATGTTAAAATTAACAATTATCATGGAAAATAATACAGTTAAAATGGTAGATATAAATTGATTGAAAAAGGAATCATAAACATTTTCTGATAAAATTGATGATTTACATGAAAAATATTTCTGTTAGACTGTTTTTTGTTGGGGAATTGAGTCCATTGATGTTATAAGATATTAAGGAATAGTGATTGTTGCTTCCTGTTATTTTTGATGTTCTTTTTATGTTTGTGTGGTTACTTTCTTTTGCATTTGTTGGAAAAAGATTACTTTCTTGCTTATTTTAGGGTGTAGTTTCCCTCCTCGTGTTGGCGTTTTCTATCTATTATCCTTTGTAGGGCTGGATTTGTGAAAAGATATTGTGTAAATTTGGTTTTATCAAGGAATATCTTGGTTTCTCCACCTATGGTAATTGAGAGTTTTGCTGGGTATATAGGAGTTTGGGCTGGCATTTGTGTTCGCTTAGGGTCTGTATGAGATCTGCCCAGGATCTTCTAGCTTTCATCGTCTTAGGCGAGAAGTCTGGTGGCTTCTGATAGGCCTGCTTTTATAGGTTACTTGGCCTTTTTCCCTTACTGCTTTTAATATTCTTTCTTTGTTTAGTGCATTTGGTGTTTTGATTCTTATGTGCCAGGAGGACTTTCTGGTCTGATCCAGTCTCTTTGGAGTTCTCTAGGCTTCTTGTATGTTCATGGACATCTCTTACTTAGGTTAGGGAAGTTTTCTATAATTTTGTTGAAGATATTTACTGGCCCTTTAAGTCAGAAATCTTCCCTCTCTTCTATACCTATAATCCTTAGGTTTGGTCTTCTCATTTTGTCCTGGATTTCCTGGATGTTTTGGCTCAGTAGGTTTTTGCATTTTGCATTTTCTTTGACTGTTGAGTCAATGTTTTCTATGGTATCTTCAGCCCCTGAGATTCTTTCTTCTATCTCTTGTATTCTGTTGTTGATGTTTGCATCTATGACTCCTGAATTCTTTCCAATATTATTATTATTTTTTTTTTTTTTGGTTTTTCGAGACAGGATTTCTCTGTGTGTAGCCCTGGCTGTCCTGGAACTCACTTTGTAGACCAGGCTGGCCTCGAACTCAGAAATCCTCCTGCCTCTGCCTCCCAAGTGCTGGGATTAAAGGCGTGCGCCACCACCGCCCGGCTCCAATATTTTCTATCTCCAGAGATGTCTCACTTTGTGATTTCTTTATTGTTTCTACTTCAATTTTTAGATCCTAGATCCTGGATGGTTTTATTCAGTTCCTTCACTTGTTTGTTTGTGTTTTCCCGTAATTCTTTAAGGGATTTTTGTGTTTCCTCTTTAATGGCCTCTCCCTGTTCATCCATGCTCTCCTGTATTTCTTTCAGGGATTTTTGTGTTTTCTCTTTAAGGGCTTTTACCTTTTGACCCATGGTCTCCTGTATTTCTTTAAGGGAGTTATTTATATCCTTCTTGATGTCCTCTAACAGCATCATGAGAAGAGACTTTAAATCCAACTCTTGCTTTTCTGGTGTGTTGGGGTATCCGGGACTTGCTGTGGTGTTGCAAATGGGCTCTAATGTTTCCAAGTAGACTTGGTTTCTGTTGGTAGGGTTCTTGTGCTTGCCTTTCGCCATCTGGTTCTCTCTGGTGTTAGTTGGTCTTGTTGTCTCTGGCTGTAACTTGTCCCTCCTATGGGCCTGTAAGCCTGTGTCTGTACTCCTGGGAGACCAAGTCTCTTCTGGCAAGGTCTATGCACAGAAGTCTTTGGACCTGCCTCGTTTCCTGCTGCAGATGGGGGCCAGAAGGGAAGACTCCTGTCCCAGAAGCAACACTGATCGTATGCCCTGTGTGCTCCTAGCTGCCTTATCCATTCTTAATAGTGAGTATGCAGTGTTTTCCAAATTTCTTATTTGCCCACTAAAAAAATAAATTTTTATGAACAAATTATTCATTTTACTCTTAAATATTTACCCCTATCAGGCTTGTACTTAGATCTAATACTAATTATTTTTCTTAATAAAGCTACATGTATGATTATCCATTTGCTAAGATATTAAATGTTATAATAATTGTTAAAATATCCTTGAAGACATGCTACATCTTAACATGTATTTTTCAAGTAGATTTCATCTTCCCAGCCTACCCAATAAAAATTTCAATAAATAGTTGTTTTCTCTTTCATTTTCATTTGAAATATAACACAATTTTCTAGACAAATGCCTTCAAGCACAACTATCTGGAAGAGACAATCTACTCAATGGAGATAAATGGAAAGGACTTGATTCCTATATAAAAATGAGAGAAACAGTTCTCTTATTCCTTCCAATTCTTTTTGAGACTAGTAATACATATGTATGACAGATGGCTTGCACAGTAACAGCCTTAAATATTTGTATTCTCAAACTCATTTTACAGTTTTTACAATTTTCACAAGCTCTCCCCTCTCCCCATACATATTTTAATACCATAGAATTCCTCTGGGAGGAGCATCACCTTAAATCTGCACAGATGTAGCTGATATAATATGAGACCAACATCTGCAGTGAAAATTTCATATGGAGTCTTATCAATGTTATTAGAGAAATATATATGATATACCATTTTATCATAAATTCGTTCTTGCTCATGATGAATTATTTAGTGTTTCGTGATGACTATCAAAAAGTTAAATCACAAAAAACCCAAATTGTATATGTAATTTAATAATTTTTTCCATTAAGATGAAATATTTGAACTATGACCACTGAACCAAGATTTTTAAATGAAATTCTATTGTTATAGCTAAATGGATACTTGTCAAATGATTATTAAGATCTTAAGTATAGGAAGGAAAATGATGAATCCCTTATGAAATATTTGATATTTTTCTTGTTTTAACCAACTCACATTCATCATTTCCCCGATTCTACAACACCTGTTTCCTAGTTAATGTGCCTTTGAGTTTGAATTCTTTGCTTAGAAATCCTATCACATAAGATGAATTAAATCAATACTTGTATAGAAACAATGCGTTCACTTATATTTACGTTTATTTTCTTCCTTTCTTTCTCTTGGAACTCTAATTTGTTAACATATTGCGAACCTTTCAAATGATTCTACAATTCTCTCTGCTTCACAATGAATCAACAGAATTTTAGCCACTCTTTCTTTCATATAGTTGAAATCCTTTATTAATGGCAAGGATGCAGGACAAAGAGAAAAACCAATACATAGCATTTTGAAGAGAAAAGGCAGGGGCAATATTACATGACTATTGATAACAAATTAGTACAGATAGACTAGCATTTTAACAAATGATTCCATGTAAGAAATGTGATTGAACTTTTAGAGGTGATACCATCATTTCTCAAATAAATTCTCATTGTGGTAATTTATTTTCCTGACAATACAATTGGCTTCTGTGGCTTCAAATTGATGTATCTTTGTAAAGTTATTTCCATCGACATTTTCTTTTCAAATTAATATATAAATGGCTTTGCATGTTTGCTTAGTTTAACTTGTGCTCTTAATAAAAAACAAGTTAGCCTCAATTTAAAAGCATTTACTATATATCTAAAACTTAAAAATTACTTTGATACTTAATGAAAAAATAGCACAATTGCTTCTTTAATTGAATTTGGTATTTCTATGATAATAATTGAGCATAATTAAAA
The DNA here is from genome assembly GCA_036184795.1 of Tokudaia tokunoshimensis. Lineage (NCBI taxonomy): Eukaryota > Metazoa > Chordata > Mammalia > Rodentia > Muridae > Tokudaia > Tokudaia tokunoshimensis. Next base: position 81,593,304 of record BTHU01000023.1, read on the forward strand.
ACCTTTTATAGGGAAGAAGATAAATATGCATTATTAACTCACATTCAACTATTAAGGGCAAATGGACATAAATAGTGATTTTATATGCTTTAATAACTTTTTACACATCAAATTTAAAATCCAAATTACTCTTTAACTTTAAAATTGATTAAAGTATTTTAATCAATGTCCTTCAAAAGAATTATTAGGATATCATAGAAACAGTCCTGAAATTCTCCTTAGAAAGCAAATTTTACTCCTCAGCTTACTTAATTATTGGGTAGAATGACATAAAAATTGATCAGTGGTGATTCTAACAGGGATAAATATCTTTTAGAATATGAATATTGATAATATCACATATTAAATGACAGTTTTCCAGACCCAACAAGGTACTCACTGGTAGAGCATAAGATATATTATCCTTCCTGTCTGAACCCATGTCATGTTTATGATAGCATTTTGGTGGGAGCGCATTCAGCCTCAAATGTTCTTTCATCATCTAGTTATATTTTTCTAATTAAACGGTAACGAGGATACTCATGAAAACAAGAAATAGATTCTTGTGCCTTAACCCATATGGTTTCTCTCATGTCTTGTTAACAATGTATAGAGCATGTGTCTTGTCCTAAATTTCCCCATTTCCATGTTATCAAGGAAAGAACACAGCAGAAATAATAAAATGGCTCCAGGACATCTCCAGTGACTAGCTGGCTACTGATCCATATAATCCATAATGCTTTTCTAAAATTAAAATAGAGCCACAAGCTTTTCTTCATTTTTGTCCCTCCAGTTCTTTCAGACAGGAACAATTATGGGTCATAGTTTTGACTATAGGATGGCAACCCCATCCCTCACTTGATGTCCTAGAAAAGGAGGTCCAGTGACAGGTGCATAGTGTGATCCAGCTCAAGAGGAGACACCAAGGCCTGACACTATTACTGAGGCTATGGAGTACTCACAAAAAGGGATCTAGCATGACTGCCCTCTGAAAGACCTAATAAGCAGCTAAAAGAGTCAGATACAGATATATACACCCAACCAATAGAGAGAAGCTGCTGACTCCTGTAGTTGAATTAGGGAAAGGCTGGAAGATGTTGAGGAGGTTGGGGGGGGGAGACCCTGTAGTAGGAGGACCAGCAGTCTCAATTAACCTGGACCCCTGAGATCTCTCAAACACTGGACCACCAAGCTGGCAGCATACACCAGCTGATATGAGGTCCCCAACACATATACAGCAGAGGACTGCCAGGTGTGGGTTCAGTCAGGGAAAATGCACGTAACCCTCAAGAGACTGGAGGTCACAGGGAGTTTAGAGGTCTGGTGGGGTGGGGAGTGGGGGTTTGGGGACATTCTCATGGAAACAGGGGGTGAGGAGGAGGTATGGGATGGGGAACAGTCAGAGAGTAGACCGGGAAGGGGATAAAATTTGGAGTGTAAAAAAAAAATAAATAAATAAAAGACTAAATAAAATTTTAAAAAGGAGCTACAAAATACAATTGACCCTACGATATTATTTAATTTTGAGGTATATGTATACCCTTAATTACAAAAATGAATAAATATAACAGAAAAACAAAACTACGGAAAGTGATGTGGAGATTTCTACCATTTATTTACTCAATCACAATATATATGTAAGTAAAACTGTACAGATTGAGTCGATTGTATTTATGTATTTAGGAATAAACACACACCCACAGTGAAGAAAAAGAAGCATGAGTTTTAAAGAGAGCAAGAGGGTTGCACATGACTAAAGGCACAGGAAAAATGATCTAATTATTTTATAATTTCAAAATATTAAAATAATATTAAAATCATTTTTCTTTGAGAGTTTATCCTCAGATCTTCTCTCTCTCTCTCTCTCTTTCTCTCTCTCTCTCTCTCTCTCTCTCTCTCTCTCTCTCTGTGTGTGTGAGTGTGTGCGTGTGTGTGTTTGTGTATACCAAGTCTTGAGTAGATTGCAGAAGAGAACACTGTATATTCTGGAACTGGAAGTACAGGTGGCTATTGGAGCAAGGAAGCAATCTCAGGTCCTCTAGAAGAGTAGCAAGTGCTCTTAATGGTTTTAAGTGTTGATTCATCTCTTCTGACACTATAGTGATACAGGTAGTTGATCTTATAAATGATCTAAGAAATATAAACTACAAATTACCAGGAAAGTATTTTTTTTCAGTACGTGACATTTGTTTTACACTATTTTCTAGACATAGGTATTTTTTCTTCTTGCTTTCTTATACATACAGCTCAGGACAACATGCCCAGAAGCGGTACAGAGCCCCAGTAGCCTGAGGCCTCTTATATCAATCATTAATCAAGAAAATACCTCCACAGACTTGCCTATAGACCAAACTGATGGAGGCATTTCTTCCAATTGTGATTTTCTTTTCCCAAATGGCCTGAGTTTATATCAAGTTGACAAAAATCTAACCAGCACAGTTATCTATGAACATATCTAGAAGAATAGCTAGAGATTGTTGTTGTGAAACATACATGGACTTCTCATTAACTGAAATAGTACTTCTTACAAACAATTCTAGCTCAGCTGTGGGGAGAGAAAGAAAGGAATGGAGGAATGGAGGGACAGAGGGAGGATGGGAGGGAGGTACTGAGGGAAGAGAGAGAGAGAGGGGGGGAGGGGAGGGGAGGGGAAGGGAAGGGAAGGGAAGGGAAGGGAAGGGAAGGGAAGGGAAGGGAAGGGAAGGGAAGGGAAGGGAAGGGAAGGGAAGGGAAGGGAAGGGAAGAGGGAGATCACAAACACTTGGGACACTCACTTGTGTATGTGTCCTGGGCAAGAGGGACCAGAAGTTAAGTTCTCATGCTAGGGCAGTTAGTATCCTTACCCAATGAACCAATCTCTCCAGCCTTATTAACTTGTCTTTTTTATCCTTTTTTTTTTTACTGTTGCATTAAATAGAAACACATGATGTAACTAAAGCAGAGATGTTTGTCTATTTTACAAATAAAAACATTCATATCAGTGAGGGATGTTTTGTCTAAGGACAGAAAGGCATCTGTTGCAGAGAATAAACTAGCCACATGACACTATTAGTCTACACAGCTCTCCTTTTCTTTGTCAACCTGAAACATCTGTACAAATCTGAATGCATTACAAATAAATATAATGTTTATAAATTGTTTATCTGATCATAAAATAATGACTTTCCTTCACCTTAATATTTGCACGTAAAGATGACTATCTGGTGCTACAATTCAATACTTTGAGCATTATCTATTAATTAACTACCAATTATATTTCTGTATATTTTTATGTACTGTACTTTATTACATCATTAGACTTTATTTTTACATTCATAATTGCTGATAAGTGCTAAAATTTTTAATGTGAAAGGAGAATATAGTCATTAAAAATGGATAAAATCTTGAAGGCAGAATGTTAAGTAATTATTTCACTTGCAGTTTTTAGATAGATAGCAAGAATGCAATTAAAATGTACATTACTTTCTGTAACTTGGAAATGGATCCTGTGTTAAAGAATACCTACTTAGGGTGTTAGTAACATACTGGGAGTCATGCTTGTGAGGAGTAATGCACGAGAAAAGAACAGAATCTCTAGTTTTCATTTTTTATAGATCTTGAAGAAAATTCTTTAAAAAGATTAATGTAATGAGAGATCCATTAAAAAAGGCTACCCATTAGGTTAGTTAAACTATTAACATCTTCTAAGGGAAAATGTATAAATTCTTTTGTATATCAATAACATCCATATTCAATCATGTTTTGAAGCATTGTTCCTAGAAGAATCTGTTTTGTCTTCTATTAAAACATAAAGTAATAATTGATTATTAGCAAAATTTCTTCCAGCACCATGGCATTTAAAGAGGTCCAAAGCTTTGTATACTGAACATAGGCTGGTGGTCTGATGATTAACTTTTATTATCAACTTAAATGGATTGAGAATTGTTGAGAAGAATAGTAAGGCATACTTCTGGGTATGTCTATGAGAGCATTTTCAGAGATGAATAACTGATTCACTGATGGAGCCCAAATTTGAATAAAGTATTGAGACTTAGTGGACCTAAAAAGTGGCCTATGATTGTAATAAGTAAGTCACAGGAGATTTATCCTTATAGACTTTATCTTTCTCTGCAACATTTACTGTTATTTTTCTCATCTGCTTCCTGGTCACCATGAGGTGAAGAAACTCCTCCACAACATAATTCTTCCACTAAAAAGTTCTGCTTCAGCCTATACATAAAAGGCCCAGAATCAGCAGAGCCATAAAACCAAGGACTGAAGCACAGGAAAGTATGGGCCTAAATGATTTTTCCTTTAAATGGTTGCATCTTTTAGTGCAAATATTAAGGAGAAAGAAAGTCATTATTTTATAAGCTGATAAGCAATTTCGAAACACACTTATTTGTAATGCATTCAGATTTATAAGGATATTTATGAGGGTGTAAAAAAAGAAGAGGTATGTAGAATAATAGGCATAATTTGACTAGTTTACTCTTTGCAAGAGATGTCTTTCTGTCCTTAGCCAAGTATTTTGGGCATGGTAGCAGTGAAAGTCACTAATTCACATAACATCCTAGTTATTCCTCTGGCTGAGGAAACAATGGTTTCAAACTACCTCTCTTCTGTAGTCAACTATAAAATAATGCAAAGAATGAGGTAATGTAAGAAAAATAAAAGCAGTATTGAAGTCTGATCAGGAAGAGGCTTTATTACACATCAGGAGGTAATGCTACAATGAGGCTTGAAGAATAGGTAGAATTTCAGTAAAGACAAGGAAACAGAACAAGTAGATATATTAAAGCAGAAAAACAAGAGCATGACAAAAATCCAGTTTAGCAAAGGTACATGGCTATTCTTGAAACTCAAGAATAATAGAAAAAGTAGTCAAGGATAAGCAGAAAGGGCTGTTTATTGACAGGAAAAATTTTAAGGCCTCTTGGGTAAAATTGGATACAAGTGTTTGAAAATAAACAAAAAGAAAATCCCTAACATTTGTTAGAAATGTAAAGTAATTTTAAAAGTGGTATTATATGAAAAGTCAAAGGCAAATCAGTAGTAAATAATACTCATTAAGAAATCCAGCAATCCCATTGTTTGGCTACAATTCACAGGAAATTTAAAAAAGTGTATTTTCCCTTCCATGTTCATTACATCACTACTCATAATAACCCAGAATTGAAAACAATCTATATGTTGATCAATTAATGAGCAAATCAAGAAAATCAGTAATATACATTCAAGGGGATACAGTTCACTCAAATAAAAAATGAAATATCATTTGCAACAATATAAGACAAAACTGGAAGTTATTATACTGCAAACTAAACCAGACAGAGAAGGACACGTAATTTATGCCCTCACTCATAAGTATGATGTGAAGAAATGGATATAATAGAAAATGAGAAGTGATTGGTAGTTACTAGGGACTGGGAGAAAAGGAACAAAGAAAAAATGGTTGATCACTGATCATTAAGTTATAGTTTGATAGAAGTCTTGATGCAGTAGGATGATTATAATTACAATATTGTGCTGTATATTTCAAAATGCCAGAAGAATGTGTTTTTGAAAATTATGTACTGTAAAGAGATGATAAAAATTTCAAAATATAAATGTGATTACAGTGATATAAATTATATATATGTATATATGTATGTGTATGCTTATAAAAGATAAAGAGAGGAGGAAAATGATTTATGGATGTGTGGTGAAGTATGGGGGAAGGGGGTGCCTTGGTGGGCCCATGCTGAGGCATCCCTTCCCCCTGAGGGGCCAGCCACATGATGGTATAGTATACAATAGAGTTTATTCAGGGCATGGGATGGGAAGGGGAGTCAAGAAGGTGGTAGAGGCAGAGAAAGGCAGAGAGAGAGAGAGAGAGAGAGAGAGAGCAGGAGCAAGATGGCAAGAGCTGATAGTGAGTCAGGCATACCTGTCTGTTGCCAAGTAACTGTCGGATGGAGCTTAGACAAAATGCTAACATACATATATATACATATACATATATACATATACATATATATACATATATACATATATATGTATGTATATATACATATATACATATACATATATATATACATATACATATATACATATACATATATATACATATACATATATACATATATACATATATATGTATATATATGTCATATTTATGATATATATCATAAATAGTGGAAAAATATCCATTAATATCTACATTTGTATATATTAGTAAAAACATTAATTTAACGTGATATGGTATTGCATGTCTAGAATCCTAGTACTTGGGAGGTTGAGACAAGTGGGTCGCCAAGTTCAAAGTCAGCTTAATCTATATAATGCTGTCAAAGCCAAGACTGTCTCCTCAACAACATCCTATTTATAAAACCAGTAGGTAAGAACATGTCTATTGTTGTTCTATTTCAACTCATGCTTAAGTAGTCAGTCATGTTGTTAAGACTTTATGGGTATAGTGTCTGATATTCCCAAGAGACACAGTTTCATAGCAAATGTCAGACAGCTTTAACAATACACAAAAAACTAGGTACAACTAATGAATGCTGATTAATGCAGGAGAAATTATTTTCCCCAGGGAAGTGTTTGGTGTGTGTGTGGGGGGGTTCAATTTACATATATATGTAACAATAATAATTACAGAAGAAGTGGTCATGAATTTATGAAGGAGTAGGAGGGAGTGTGGAAACAATGTAAATATAGTACCCATGTATGAAAATCTTATAATAAAAAAATTAGAGTTAATTGCTAAAACATAAATATTTCACCAGAAATCTGAAGGTAGCATTTGAGTAGATATAGAAAGATGTATCTTCTGTTTACTAAGCAAAACAAAAATTGTAAAACTTAAAATTGGGGAACAGGGGGAGGGAAGAGGGCTTATGGGACTTTCGGGGAGGAGGGAACCGGGAAAGGGGAAATCATTTGGAATGTAAATAAAGAATATAGAAAATAAAAAAATTAAAAAAAATAAATAAAAAATAAAAATAAAATTGAAAAATGTAAATTAACAAATGCTTAATTGTCCTTATAAGCAAATTTGAAGACAAAAAAGCCAATTAGTCATATATTTACAACATTTCAAGTAAAACGGAAATGTGTGTTGTCATTATGTTCTTCTTACCTTCATCTATGTGGACCTGACTCATATTTGAGTGTGAATCAAGTTCCTCTTTGTCCCTGCCACCTTTCGTATGTGTCACAGTCTGCAGTCCTATTTTCAAACACATTCTGTTACTTAGTTATCCATTATATTTTAACACCTCTAATACAATATGTGTATATTGTGTTTTCCAAGGCATATCAAAAACTCTTTAAAGTAAGACAAATCTTTGTGCTTCTTTGAAACTAAGGTCTGTGCTAAGCACATTAAAAATTCATTTTCCTATTCATTGAGTTGTTATATAGTTCTACTTAAATAAAGATCAAAAATATTCTTAATTGCCTGTAGGGTTGAGGTATTGTGAGCTTTCCACTTTAAACTATCCATGTTAGCATGTCCACTCCTGTTGTCCTTTCCTTTTTTTTTTTATTTTCTAAGGTTTTTTTTTTATTTGAATTCAAAATCATTTCCCCTTTCCCATTTCCTCCCTCCCTGAAAGTCCCATAAGCCCCCTTCCCTCCCTCTTTTCCCCATTCAACCCCCTCTCGCTTCTCTGTCTTGGCATTCCCCTACATCCAGTCTTTCCAGGACCAGGGGTCTCTCCTTCCATCTTCTTGGAAATCTATTGATATGCGAATTGTGTCTAGGGTATCCCGAGATTCTGGGTTAATATCCCCTTATCAGTGACTGCATACCATGTTTGTTCTTTTGTGATTGGGTTACCTCACTAAGGATGATATTTTCAAGTTCTGACCATTTGCCTAGGAATTTCGTGAATTCATTGTTTTTAATTGCAGAGTAGTATTCCGTTGTGCAAATATACCACACCTTCTGAATCCATTATGTTGTCCTTTCCTTAACTTGTGATTAACACATCAATTGTACATAATAATGGGGTTCAGTGTGCCATTTTCCTACTTGCACACAGTACTTATTACATTCAATTTCAACCGATGCACTTAAATTTATTCCCTTTCCGACTTCACTTAAAGAATAGTCCATATTCATGTCAACTTCTTCTCTTTTCTTTTTTTTATTTTTTTAATCATTCCATTCATTTACATCTCAAATGATATTCCACTTCCTCGTTACCCCTTCAAAAGTCACTCATACCACAACCTCCCTCTCATCTCTCCTCTTTGCCTCTATGAGGATACTCTCCCACTCATCCACCCTCTCCCACCCCACTCCTCCAGCATGCCCCTATGCTGGGATACCAAACCTCCACAGGACCAAAGACCTCCCATACAATTAATGTCAGACAAGGCCATCCTCTGCTACCTATGTATCTGGAGCCATGTATCCTCCCTGTACACTCCTTGGTTGGTCGTCTAGTCCCTGGGACAACTGAACTTATTTTATTTTCAATGAGAACTAGCATATGTTATTAATTGTTTAGTATCAACTGGTCTTTGTAGAGTATGACTTAACATTTGAGAAACTACAGAAAATAATATGTGACTAGGAAACTGGATATGAAATAGGCAATATATTTCAGGTTGGGCATGGAGGTTAATATTCATGATTGTAGTGTTCTAGAAACTGAGGTAGGAGGATTTCACATACCAAGGCTACATTGTGAAGTCTTACCTCAAAAGAAAAAATCCAAACAAGCCTTTCAATTTAGCGTTTTAGAATAAATGGATTCAATACACACTGCACTTCTACCACGATTATTCATAACTACCATTTGTCTTTCCTATCCTGCTTCCTTGCTTCTGTGAAACCCTTACCCATAATTTCTTTCTAGAAAACCTTAGATTTTAACAGATATTTTAGATGAAAGAACACTATTAACTATTCATTGTTCCTCAAATGTCTTTTATTTCAATACTTTGTCCACAGAATCACTTGTATCCCTTTATGGGGTACAGTTTCCAACAAAAGGCCTACTCCTCAATTCTTGCTGTCACTCAGCTGTTGTCCTCCCTTCAAGGTTAATGTTGAGACAGACTTGTAGCTGTTGTTCATATCTGAGTGACTCACATGTACCCATTAGTATCTCTTAAGTTGAACCATCTGGAGTGTATTATTTCCTACTGAGATCATGACTGATCAAACTGCAAAGGCCAGGGGATTGGTTCTAATTTGTTTGAGTTTATTCTGAAATCCAAGAACATCAGAAGCTCATAAGAAATAGTGAATCACTGAAACAGGAAGAGGAGCAGAACAGAAAGCAAAACTTGGCAAAGTCCTTACAAGATTTGTGTAGTTGATAAAGGCCCTTAAATCATAGAACATTTAATAAGTACAATTATCGCTAATGTGGAAATAGTGACAGTGTATTGCTGCCAAGACTCAGAATTTTATCACTACCTGTAAGAACAACTGTATTGTGATTACCTTAACTTTTGCAATCTACCTAATACCAGCTGTTTTAATTTCATTCTAACCAAATAATTTTCTGACTAGCTTTGGTTCGATATAAGAGCCTACAAAGAGCAATTATACTGCAATACAAACTTGAAGTATTTTAACAATTGTGGTTTTCAGTCACAAAACTGCTTGACATACTGATGATAGTGTTTTTCTGTACCCATGAACAGATTACGTCTAAATCACGAGACCATTTTAAGCTATTGTACTGTTCATGACAAAACCCATCAAGTTTTGTTTCTCCTCTGGTCCTGAGTATTGGGTATTTACCCTAGTAATTGTGCTATCTAACATGTCTCCACTAGTTTCGTACGTTTAAAATTACTTTGTCTCTTAGAAGTTTTTCTGCAAATTCCATGGCATATGTTATTTAAAATTTCTTTCAGACGGGTGTGCGGAGTTTCTCACTCTCAGACATCTGTGTCTGTTGGAACAATTTCTTACAGATGGGAAGGCTTACTCTACAATGTCCGCAGTGTCACCTCCTCTTCCTGCTTTTCCCAGAAGCAAATACACCAAAGAGGAGTAGAAGGCAGGAAATCATCAAACTCAGGGCTGAAATCAATCAAGTAAAAACAAATAAAACCATACAAAGAATCAACAAAACGAGGAGTTGGTTCTTTGAGAAAATCAACAAGATAGGTAAGCCCTTAGCCAGACTAACCAGAGAGCACAGAGATAGTATCCAAATTAATAAAATCAGAAACGAAAAGGGAGAGATAACAACAGAAACTGAGGAAATTCAAAAAATCATCAGATCCTACTACAAAAACCTGTATTCAACACAACTAGAAAATCTTGAGGAAATGGACAATTTCCTTGACAGATACCAAGTACCAAAATTAAATCAGGATCAAATAGACCATCTAAACTGTCCTATAACCCCTGAAGAAATAGAAGTTGTCATTGGAAGTCTTCCAACCAAAAAAAGCACAGGTCCAGATGGTTTTAGTGCAGAATTCTATCAGACCTTCAAAGAAGACCTAACACCAATACTCTTCAAACTGTTCCACAAAATAGAAACAGAAGGAACACTACCCAACTCGTTCTATGAAGCCACAATTACACTAATACCAAAAGCACACAAAGATCCGACAAAGAAAGAGAATCTCAGGCCAATCTCTCTTATGAATATCGATGCAAAAATACTCCATAAAATTCTTGCCAACCGAATCCAAGAACACATCAAAACGATCATCCACCACGATCAAGTAGGCTTCATCCCAGGGATGGTTCAATATAAGGAAATCCATCAATGTAATCCACTACATAAACAACCTCAAAGAAAAAAACCACATGGTCATCTCATTAGATGCTGAGAAAGCATTTGACAAAATTCAGCATCCTTTCATGCTAAAGGTCTTGGAAAGATCAGGAATTCAAGGCCCATATCTAAACATAGTAAAAGCAATTTACAGCAAACCGGTAGCCAGCATCAATCTAAATGGAGAGAAACTTGAAGCAATCCCACTAAAATCAGAGACTAGACAAGGCTGCCCTCTCTCTCCATATCTTTTCAATATAGTACTTGAAGTTCTAGCTAGAGCAATTAGACAACAAAAAGAGGTCAAAGGGATACAAATTGGAAAGGAAGAAGTCAAACTATCACTATTTGCAGACGATATGATAGTATACTTAAGCGACCCAAAGAACTCCACCAGAGAACTCCTACAGCTGATAAACAACTTCAGCAAAGTGACTGGATATAAAATCAACTCAAGCAAGTCAGAAGCCTTCCTATACTCAAAGGATAAGCAGGCTGAGAAAGAAGTAAGAGAAATAATACCCTTCACGATAGCCACAAACCATATTAAGTATCTTGGCGTGACTCTAACCAAACAAGTGAAAGATCTGTATGACAAGAACTTCAAGTCTCTGCTTTTCCCTAAAAATCCTTGGATGTCGTTTTAAAGTAAATCTTTGATGTTAAATATATTTACTGAAGAAATTGAATAACTTACTTTTTCATAGGGTAGAACTTCTGGTTATAATAAGAATAATAAGCTTTTAATATCTGAAGGTATCTTCAAAATTACTTATGATGACTTAGGAATGGGAAAATCATCACCTTTTGAGGAAAATTCTTTGAAGCATGTGGGTATGATTTACAAGCAAACAATAATGCTTGCAGAATTATCCTTTAGCTTTAATTCAATAACACTTATTTTTCAAAAAAGCTTACTAATGAGCTATCTTGGAAACTTTAACTTCTTTGAAATTATAGGGAAAAATCTGGACTAAAGTGTAGCATTAGTAGGAATGCTTACAGACACAAGGAACAAGTGTCTTAGCCACAGCAGCTGACTCATCACTTGCTTGGTAAATGTCATGGCCAAATCACTGAAATACCCATAAAAATTACTTTTGAAATCATTCATTAATAGTTTTCCCATGCTGCATTATTCCTTAATCCATTCAAGCATAGAGCCCCACCCCTCAAAGATTGTTGCTAAGAGATAAGTCTTAACCACATGTACTTATGAATAACACTAAATGAACTCAATTACTATGTTAACAACAGTAATTATGGAAGAAAAATTCTTGAATTTGAGAAAAAATAGGGATAGGTGAATATAATGAGATCAGTGGTAGAAATTAGTCAGAGTAAAAAGACCCCTGCCAGAAAGTAACCAGTTTCTTTTATAGCTAAAACTGAAATGTCATCTATGGGCCTCCTTGACAGAGGCCAGAGAAGCTATAAGTGTTTGAAGCTCTGATCTTCTAGTTGCTAAATGATTTGGGATTACTTCAGAGGCTGAATGTTGAAGAAAAAAATCCTGGTCAAGAGAATTGAATCTCTTTTCTGGGTATAGACCTAATACCCTAATTGGGCTAGTTTGATCACTTGGAAGGGACTTCCCATAGGAAGGTGAGTTTACTGTATGCCATGCTAAATTTAATAAACTGAATAATTAGTTCTTTAACTAGATACTGTATTTTTCTCTCCAAAAATCCATTCCCCTATTGGGAAGCTTATGAGCCATAAAATCTAAAGTTTGTAAATAAGTCTGTCCTCTTTCAGAAAGACATTTTTTCTTTTATCTTTCTGTTTTTCAAGTGTGTTTTCTTAACACTTTGGCTTTCCCCCAAAATCTTGATCTTCTTCACTGGCTCTCCAGCCTTTCTCCTGCCATGTCTGCTTGTCCACTGTATGTTTGATCTTTGTGCCAGTTTAAATAATGGCATGGCTTCCCCTTCTTTCCCTTTTCTCCTCCTTCAGGCAGGTCCTGCCCCTGACCTCATGGTTTTTCTGTTAGCATCTAATGAAATTATCCTTGTGCTTTGGACTCCACTCTTAAAATATTTTATTAATGTGACAAAGAACTCCAAAATGACACCTTTATGTCCCTTCTAATTTGGGGAAGTTGGGAGGGTTGAAGAGTATTAATGATATGAATGAATAAATAATGCATGACATTCCAAAAAACAAAAACAATTAAAAAGCAATTTACTAGCAATTGAGCAACAAAAATTTATTTCCTACATTTCTAGAAACTGGAAAGTCTTAAGATCAAACTACTGTCAGGTTTGCCATCAAATCATAGCCTGTTTGTGAGACACTGTGACAAGCTAGATGTTGAGAGACATGTTGAGTATTTTGGAGTCACATTGCCAAAGAGCAAGTCTCTTGTAAGCAGATCGAAAACCTAGTATATTATATTTTTTTATTTACCAGGAATATTTGATTGTTTGTTCTCCTGCAATGTCTTGCAAAAAAGTCAAAAACTCTCAGAACTATGTCAATAATAGTATTCTTTCATTTTTCCCTGTTAGTAAAAATCATATCATATATGCTGCTGTGTCTTATCCACTATTTTTTCTTTTTTTTTTTATTTATTTTATTTTTTTAATTTACATTCCAAATCACTTCCCCTTTCCCGTTTCCTCCCTCCCCGAAAGTCCCATAAGCCCCCTTCCCTCCCTCTTTTCTCCATTCAACCCCTTCTCGTTACTCTGTCCTGGCGTTCCCCTACATCCAGTCTTTCCAGGACCAGGGATCTCTCCTTCCATCTTTTTAGAAATCTATTGATATGCAGATTGTGTCTAGGGTATTCCGAGATTCTGGGTCAATATCCCCTTATCAGTGACTGCATACCATGTGTGTTCTTTTGTGATTGGGTTACCTCACTAAGGATGATATTTTCAAGATCTGACCATTTGCCTAGGAATTTCGTGAATTCATTGTTTTTAATTGCAGAGTAGTATTCCATTGTGTAGATATACCACATCTTCTGAATCCATTCCTCCATTGAGGGACATCTGGGTTCTTTCCAGCTTCTGGCTATTATAAATAAGGCTGCTATGAACATAGTAGAGCATGTGTCCTTATTGCATGCAGGTAAAGTCTCTGGGTATATGCCATTTTTTCTTTAAGCCGAACTTACATAAAGAACTATTGTAAATAGTTTCACATACTCTGGGGAGCAGGTCTCTATCTTACCGCTTAAACCCCTCTAATATTTTGTGTCATCCACCCAGAAACTTTGATATGGTGCTGCAGAACCACAACAGAGGTAGAAACTCTCAGTACATGAAAAGTAATGCAGTTAGGTGTTGAAATCTTACAATCCCAAATGGAGTGCCTTTATTCAATAGAAAAATATACCTGAAATTCTTATGAGTGTTACAATTCACTTATCATTAAAAGGGATATAGTTTTGTCCTAGAAAATCAGCCCAGAAAATATGCATATATATGTCTATGTATGTGTATATAATTATGATACAATTAATTGAGATGAATCAGATTAATCAGCATGTTGATTTATAGATAAAATTGTATTGATTTAAATCTTCCCTAATACTCAAATCTTGAAAACTTAAACCAAGAACTAAAAATAATTTTTCTCTAATTATTTGGCACCTCTTATTAAAGTGATTACTAAGCTCTGGATGTAAAGACAAACAATGTACTTTAATGACATGTAACTACTTATATCATTCTCCTGAATATATTTTCCAGAACTCCAGTAGGTATTTAATTACAATATTTCCATATTATGATTCAAAGTATGTTACACAAATCAAACTGCTACTGCCTTCAGAGCTAAAGATTGTCATGAAGGATGGTAGTGACATATGTCTCTTTGAGTTAACTTTCTTGGGATTTTGATATTTGCATTGGAATATTACCCCCCAATGTCTGTGATCTGTATAAAGCTAATTATATGCTACTATTAAAGCAGATTGCGAGAGACATTGACAGTTGGAAAGGCCTAATGACCAGCTGGATGGGAAAATTTCACGTTGTCAAAACGGTAAGATTGCCAGGATTTTTACATGCCATTTATTTGCTACAAACATGAATACCTAAGCTTTATTTTAAAATAAACTTAGCCTGTTAAATAATCACATTTGGAGTTTGAGAAAAGCCCAAAGGTTAAGAGATATATTTCATATTTTGAGATGGTAAGCATTCACAACCTAAATTCACACTGAATTTATAAGATAAATATTTTCACCTCAAACTTATTAAAGTGTAATGTGTACAAATAAGAAAAGACATCTTCGAACATAAGCAGTATTAAGAACCATTAGACAAATAAGCCTATGATTCAGAGAACAAATCAAACCTGCTACATGCTATCTATCATTCCTCAACCCCAGTTGTAGGAAGAAATATTTTAATTTTACTTGTTGAGTTGACAAAAATTACAGAATTTTGTTTTTAATTTTTTGATTGCACTTGTATGGTCAGCTGTTCTGAAACGCACTATATAAACCCAGGCTGGCCTTAAATTCTGAAAAACAGACCTGTCTATGTTTTCTTTGTGCTGGATTTAAAGACATGTACCATAGTCTACAATGCCCAGCTCTTACAGTCCTTTTTTTTTTTTTTTGAGTGTGGGTAAAACTCTTTTTTTCTTTATTTTTTTTCATAAAGCACTTTTTAACAATTTCCTGGATATTTCCTCATTTGTTCTTTATAACGGCTTAGTTATGTAGGGTTTTCAGAACTAGATAATTTATACTGAAAAAAAAAGTTTTTACAAAACAATTAAATGTCTCCTTCTCTTCCCTCCATTTTATTTTACTTTTCTTTACAAACCTCTGTGCTCATCTCCTCATCCTTCTTCAACATATGGATTGAGTCAACTAACAACTGCTTTACCATCCCATCAGCAGTCTTACCAATACCTCTACGTCTGTAACCACATAATTTCACCAGTAACAGCAGCACAACTCATGCTTTTTATCCACTCCTATGTGTCAATAACTACTATATATACTTCACCTACTATAACAGATTCATTATTCTCAGGTATGCTACAAGCTGTGACCTCTATTTTTTTTTTATTTTTATCTTAAAAGGGAAATGAAGGCATTTTTTCTAGGGCCACAAAAACATCAATAGCAAAAAATTAAATGGTTAACATGAGGTCTGAATCCAAGAAATCTGTCTCCATACAGTGATTCTGAACACCATACTTTACTGCCTCGCTATTATAAACTTTCCCTGGAGCTGGAGAGAGGTCTCAGAAGTTAAGAACATTTGTTGTTCTTACAAAGAATTGGGTTTATTTCTCAGCCCCAGATGATGACTGTCATAGGCATCAGGCATACAAGTGTTTTACATATACTTGCTTGCAAAACATTCATGCACATTTTTAAAAAATTAAATGTTTCTTTCCAATGCATTGGCCCATACCTTGAATTTTGACACTTTTCACCTTCAACCCTTTTTACCTTTGCCCCTGGAATTATCCCTTTTCCTTCTTAGGTACTACTTTCTTTCTTTGAACTGATCTAATGATCATTTTAATATACCTCATTACCATATAGAATGATTTTCTCAACTAGGCATAGTGCCTTACACCTTTAATTCCTGCACTCAGAAAACAGGCAAGCAGATCTCTGGGTTCAAGGCCAGACTGGTCTACAAATCGAGTTCCAGGACAGCCAGGAGTACATAGTGAGACTAAATTCCTCAGTTTCTCTATTTTCTTTCATGTTAGCAATTCTCAATATCTGTTTAGGATCCCTTATTCAATTTATACTATTTACTTGTAAAGCTATTGCATGGAAAGAATAAAACTTATTTGATGATCTTTAGAACAGAAACTACAACATGTGATTTTCCTTTCTTCACCTTCCTAACTCTTGCTCCTTCACTGTCGCATCCTCCTCACCTCTCTTTCTTTTTGTTTCCTTTATTTTTTATTTGCAGTGCAGACTTCTCTGTATTTCCCAAGATACACATGATAATGATTCTGTTTCATTTTTAATGATTCATGTAGTTATTCCTCATATTAATTACAGCTTTGAAATTTTTGTCAATGTATAGGTACCAGAGTGGAGCCTTCTAATGACTATGTAACATATGCCTAGAAGAGTGCAGATATATTTTAGGTTGTAACAATCTAAAGTTTAAGGAATTCATTTAGGAATGACAGAAAACAAAATGGAAACAAGTGATGTCTGTTCTGGTGGTAAATAAAAACTAGCTTATCCCAATGAAAGAGTAAGTATTAAACCAGTTAAATTAGAGTGGTTGAAGATAGCTCCTTTGAGAAAGTGTTATCTGAATTATAAACACTTGGAAGAAAATTCATTCAAACTGAAACCTGTCTGAATAGAACATAATAAAATAGAGAGTAGAGGGAACTAAACACAGAGAAATAGGAAGCCATAGCACACAAAACCGTGCAAGTCTTGGAAGGGAAATTGGCTTGGAAGTTCCTTGGAAAGATACTGTGTAGCTTTCAGTTAAGCATCACCATTGTAAAAATGTTTAGAAGATCACACTACTTAATGAGAAGAGGATGACTGATGGAAGAAAAGGCTCCCCAACAGGAATATTAAGGGAAAATTACAGTTGTAGTCTATGTGACAGATACCAATAAGTAAAAGTAGAGTTTTTAAAGGTATTTTGCCAGCACAAATAAATCTTTGATAATGATGTTCTAAGACTTACTGATGTTGATACTAGTAATTTGAAGGAAAGAATAAAATCAAAGCTGACTCCAAAAATCATATTGTTATTACAATTCATTCTCTCTGGAAGTTCTGAGGTAGAATCTGTCCCATGACTCTTCTCTAGTTTCTTTCTTTTTTTTTCCTAAGTTTTTTTATTTACATTCCAAATGATTTCCCCTTTCCCGTTTCCTTTCTCCTCGAAAGTCCCATAAGCCCCCTTCCCTCCCTCTGTTCCCCATTCAATCCCTTCTCACTTCTTTGTCTTGGCATTCCCCTACATCCAGTCTTTCCAGAACCAGGGGTCTCTCCTTCCATCTTCTTGGAAATCTATTGATTTGCGAATTGTGTCTAGGGTATTCCGAGATTCTGGGTTAATATTCCCTTATCAGTGACTGCATACCATGTGTGTTCTTTTGTGATTGGGTTACCTCACTAAGGATGATATTTTCAAGTTCTGACCATTTGCCTAGGACTTTCCTGAATTCATTGTTTTTGACTGCAGAGGAGTATTCCATTGTGTAGATATACCACATCTTCTGAATCCATTCCTCCATTGAGGGATATCTGGGTTTCCAGATATCCAGCTTCTGGCTATTATAAATAAGGCTGCTATGAACATAGTGGAGCATGTATCCTTACTGCATGCAGGTAAAGCCTCTGGGTATATGCCCAGGAGTGGTATAGCAGGATCTTCCGGCAGTGTCATGCCAAGTTTTCTGAGGAACCGCCAGAATGCTTTCCAGAGTGGCTGTACCAGCTTGCAATCCCTCTAGCAGTGGAGGAGTGTTCCTCTTTCTCCACATCTTCGCCAACAACTGCTGTCTCCTGTGTTTTTGATCATAGCCATTCTGACTGGTGTGAGATGGAATCTCAGGGTTGTTTTGATTTGCATTTCCCTAATGACTAAGGATGATGAACATCTCTTTAGGTGCTTCTCAGTCATTAGATATTCTTCAGGTGAGAACTCTTTGTTTAGCTCTGTACCCCATTTTTTAATAGGGTTACTTGCCTCACTGGAGTTTAACTTCTTGAGTTCTTTGTATATATTGGATATTAGCCCTCTGTCGGATGTAGGGTTGGTAAAGATCATTTCCCAGTTAGTTGGTTGTCGCTTTGTCTTTTTGACAGTGTCTTTTGCCTTGCAAAAACTTTGTAATTTAATGAGGTCCCATTTGTCTATTCTTGATCTTAGAGCATAAGCTTTTGGAGTTCTATTCAGGAAATTCTCCCCTGTGCCCATATGTTCAAGGTTCTTCCCTAGTTTCCTTTCTATTAATTCCAGTGTGTCTTCTCTAGTTTTTAATGATAATCCCAGGAATTTCATGTACTATTGTACCACCTCAGTCTCCTCTTCTCTCACCATTGTGTTGTAGTTCATCTCCAAACTATTTACAAGGATACCAGCTATTGGACTTGGCTTCCTATAAGCCATAATGACTTCATTTTTAGTGTATCATATCTGTAAGTACTCATCTTTCATATGACTGCAAAGTACAGTTACAGTTAAGACTTCGGTATTTGTGTTGGAAGGCTCTCAATCTTACTTTGAAACAGACTTTAAGAGAAGGTTTGACCCATATTGATATTATGCAGATTCCTCAGGTTTAATAAGGAATGATTCTGCATTTGATAAATTTGGACACATAAATGTCTTCTTTAAAAAGTATACACTAAGTCCTCACATTTCTACTTCTAATAAGCATGTGTTATTTGGTGGGGTTTGTTGTTGTTTGTTGTTGCTGCTGTTTTTGCTTTAATTGGCTGTTTGCCTTGTCTTTCAAAGAGAGATGACCATCTGTCAAACATGGTTAAAAAGTATCTTGGCAAATAAAGAATATTACTGCCACAGAATATGAGATTTAAAGGGAAATTCATGTTAATTAAATTACTGACTCCAAAGATTGACAGAAGTATCTGCTGCTGATTGGAGTTATTTTGAATGCTGCCAAGTACTGGAACAACCATCTGAGGATTCTTTTCTACTAATGACATGAACTTAGCATTATCATACAAAAGAGTATGGAAGAAATACATTGAGTTGTCACTCTACTACTATCATTAATAGCAAGCCAATATCTTAGTTTAAGGAAATTATTGAGTCATTTTATGTGACTAAAGGTGCAATTCATTATTCCCTCCTATCTTTCTCATTTAATGTTCTATAGTGGATTAATGAATTGAGATCTTTGTAATGAGATTTTAATAGATACAAATAGATAACAGTGATAACATTAGACCACTCTATGTAATGTCTTGCAATCCTATAAAGAAAGGTGACTTTATAGAATAGCTTATTATGTGGGCCATGAGTTGAAAATATATGGTTACAATCCACTTAATGAACTTCTCCTAAAAACCAAAAGTCTGTAAAACCTGCAACATAAAAATTCCTTTCTGCTAAATCAAATGCTTTTCTGAAATTCCAGTATAAGTACCATTTCACTTTAAAGCTATGAAAAGCAAATCCATTTATTCTATTCATAACACTTATGAGCAAGTATAGTTTTAATGAGAACACAAGTCATTTATGCATATAATAGGCAGATATAACCTCTTTTGCACTCTAAGACTGGATTTGTTTGCATTTATGAATGGTCGCAATCAGGTTGATACACCTATAATTGGCTTTTTATCAATCCTAATCAGAAAAAAAGTGTTCATTCATTATGCTGAGGTCTAAGTTCTAAGATCTGAATCATAATGGGCTGCAAATTAAAAATTTTAATGATCCTTTCAAATTTCAGATTCAAAGGCATATATAACAAAATTTCATGATTAGTAAGACTTAATTTTTTTTTAAAATCAAAGTATTTCAGAGCTAGAAAAGACCTTTAGCAGCACTTACACAGTAACAGAGATAGGATGAAGCATTGGGTTTCTTGACTGCTGTCTTAGTGCTTCATGTGTGGCTCATACCACCTATGTATATGCTCACTGGTTTATTTGTAGCACCATAGTCTCAAATAATTCTAATTTGATTCAATTGGGTGCAAGAGATATTTTAAATCTCTGATTAAACAAAAAGACCTAGATGACATGATTTCTTAAATAATCACTCACTCCAAATCCCTTATCAGTCTATTGAGCTGACACTTTAAGAAACTTTCTGACTATTCCTTTGATAAGTCTTTCTTCCTAAATAATCAGCATCTCCCTGGGATACTTCTCATAAAGGAAGGATGAGGGTTTCCAAACATGTTAATTGAATAGAAAGACATTTCTCTCTTTTGATATGTGGGTATCATTGTGGTATGGTTACATTAAGCAGTTTTTAACATTGATTAAAGCCCTTAGCTTCAATTACATTATTAATTAATCACAGCAGCAATTTATTGCTTTGTGTACCACAGAAAATCATGCATCCTTTAATTATTGATTCATTTGATAGTAATATACCAGCTGCAATACCTTTGTGTGTCAACATTTCTATTGAATGTATTTTCAACTTGCTCTGCTTTCCTTGTCAAAAGAAATGGTAATTTTAAGCCATCTGTTGAATTGCCAACCTCAGTTTTCTCCAACTGATCATTCAAGGCAAAATTATCTGCCAGAAAGTCACTCAGCTCTTAAGAGTTTAGAAGATATCTTTGAGAATGGCCCTGAGCTTTTTGTTAAATTTAGTTGATTTTTTTTTGATGCAAAAATAGTAGGTCACAACTAGTTTAATCAGTGTATAGTTTTAATTACTTGCATTATTTTCATGTTACATGAGAAAAATATTCTTATGAATATAATGATATGTCAACATATCAAAAATTTCCTATGAATTTTAAGATGTTTAAGCTATAAGAATAAAAATTGTTATATAATTCTCATTATAAATGGAGAAGACTGCTATGACGGGATACTCTTATCATCATTAGCCATGATTACAAATAAGATTTCACATTGATCAGCTAGGCTACTTATTGACAAGTCCACAATTAACCACTAAGAATTTTTCCTACTCTTTTAATAGAAATAATGCTTGTATTCGGCCACATGCTGGTTTGGCTGCTGTAACTCTGAGATTCAAAACAATAGCTGTTTTCAACTAAAGAGAAGTTTTACTTGCATATCAAAATTTGGGCAGGCAACTTCAAAATCAGCAGGGAGCCTGCTTCTTTCTAACATATTGCTGCCCTATCTATCACCAATACAGGCTACCATCTCCCTGTCCAAGACAACTGAGTATCTCCTGCCATCATGTTTATGTTCCAATATTCCTTTCAAATTAAAGGGCCAAAGATTGGGTAAATCACTTCTGTTCAAAATTAGTCACAAGGCTGTACATTTCTCCCTGCTAGAAATCATGAGAAATGTAATATTTGACAAAGTACCTGAAAACCTAACAAAACTTCTACTCACATACATGAAGGGAAGAATGAATATTGAGGGAATACCAGCAGCCCTCATCCCATAGAATCAGGGAAGAGAAGAAAATCACAAATGATCTCAAGTAGCAGATAATGTAAGATTTTATTTTGAATGCACTGTTTATTTAGTGCACCGTCAAGATGAGCAATTTTGAATTTTAACTAAACTCCACATATGCTAGTAGATTTCACACTTACACATACACTTTTTTTTCACCTGCAGTGGCTTTACTGTTCTTTTTTTGGTGACCAAACACCCACTCAATTATCAAGATTCATCTTAATGTGATATTTCTTCCATATCTTCTAAGGGGAAAATTAAAACTTCACTCACTAACCAAGGTAGAAAGAACTATGTCACCTGTTTTCTTTTGCTTTGCCATGAAAAAACCATACTTTATTTTTTATTGGTTGGAATGTCTGTTTTACCCAGTGGGAAAAATTAAATGTGGAGGTTAAGGTCAAAACTAATTTGTCTGTTTCTTTTTCTCCTGACAGAAAGTCTTTATGTTACTGATATTCAATGATATCTGCTAAAGCTTATTAAATTCTTTAAATGAGTTATAATATTAAAACTATCATTGGAATATATCTGAATACCATGGATTAGAAACTACTGTCTCACACCTAGACGACTAATTGGACATAAGATGTCAAGCTAGTGCCTTCCTGGATCCTTCACTTCTACTTTCTTTGGTACACAAAAGTTCTCTGCTATCAAAAGAGAAACTAAAACAGCAAAACAGACACAAACCTTTGATCTATAATGGAATACTACCTGCAAGATATGCCAGTACAATGGTGGCACAGAACATGTGGGAGTAAACAACAAATGACTGATTTGTCTGAAGGCCCACTCCCAAGATGAAACCCATACCTGACACTGCTTGGTTCACCAAAAACCTGAGACTAGATAACCCAGGGACCTAGGGTAAACCTAGTGAGAATGGTTAAAAAGAAAACAAGGGGAAAAAAGAAGCTGCACCCTCTCTCCCATATTTAAAACATTTCATATACTGCAAGTAACTTGAGTAAATGCAAGTGTAAGCTGTATCCAAATTATTTAAATTGTAAATAGACATAATTCTCAAGTGAGAACTTGTCCACAATATCTCAGTAGAAGCAGCTTCAGTTGTAGGAACAAAATGAAGAAATCAGAATTATGTTAGAGTTAAAATAATAATATGTGCTTGTTACCACCATTAAAAATAGGCCGGGCGGTGGTGGCGCACGCCTTTAATCCCAGCACTTGGGAGGCAGAGGCAGGAGGATTTCTGAGTTCGAGGCCAGCCTGGTCTACAAAGTGAGTTCCAGGACAGCCAGGGCTACACAGAGAAACCCTGTCTCGAAAAACCAAAAAAAAAAAAAAAAAAAAAAAAAATAGATATCTGTATTGATAGTCTAACTGACTCAACACATTGAACAGAAATATGAGTGATAAGTATAAAAGGACATCATTATCATTAATTATAAATCATTATATACCTAAAATATAAGAGAATAACTTCATAAAGCATTAAAATACATGAGAGTAAAATAAAATTATAAGGAAAAATTCAAATATGTGATAATGATTATATTTCCTAAATATTAGAAATAATTCAGATACAAAAATATGATATTTCTAAGGCAAACAAAATTATAAGCTGTCTCAGAACAACTCTAAAATAAAACATATAATAGTTTATGATTAAAAGTAGCAGTGGATATTGGAAATCAATCTGGCGATTCCTCAGAAAATTGGAAAAAACTCTATCTGAAGACCAAGATATGCCATTGATTGAGCATATACCCAATACATGCTCCAACATATAACGAGGATGCTTGATCTACTACGTTCATAGCAGCCTTATTTATAATAGCCAGAAGCTGGAAAGAACCTAGATGGTCCTCAGCTGAAGAATGGATACAGAAAATGTGGTACATTTACACAATGAAATACTATTCAGCTATTAAAAATGATGACTTCATGAACTTTGTAGGCAAAGGGATGGAACTAGAAAATATCATCTTGAGTGACCCAGACCCAAAAGGACATACATGATATATACTCACTGATAAGTAGATATTAACCCAAAAGCTGAGAACATGATACAACTCACAGATCCTATGAAGCTTAACAAGAAGGAAGGCCCAAATAATCACAGGAGGCAGAGGAAGGAAGGGACCTGGGTGTGAGAGAGGAGGGGGAGGGCAAAAGGTAGGAGCAGGACCAGATAAGTGAAGAGACAGGAGAGAAATTCAGAGGGTCAGGAAAAGTAATTGAAGTAAGTAACAATGGGGGGTGGGGACTTGGGGAACCACTAGAAAGTCCCAGGTCCCAGGGATGCAAGGATCCCAGGACCCAGTGGGGATAACATTAGCTGAAATACCCAACAGCAGGTAGATAGAACCTGGAGAAACTACCTCCAATAGATAAACATGGCTCCCAGTGGAGGGATGGGACCACACACCCATTTAAAGAAATTTAACCCAGAATTGTCCCTGTCTATAGGAAATGCAGGGACAAAATGCAGCAGAGACTAAAGGAAAGGCCATCCAGAGATTGCTCCACCTACCCTGCAATCCATTTCATCTGCAGACACCAAACCCTGACACTATTACGATGCCAAGATGTGCTTGCAGACAGGAGCCTGGTATGACTGTCTTATGAGAGGCTCTGCCAACACCTGACTAAGACAGATACAGATACTCACTACCAACCATTGGACTGAGCCTGGAGACCCCAAAGGAAGAGTTAGTGGAAGGACTGAAGGAGCTGATGGGGATTGCAACCCCATAGGAAGAACAACAGTATCAATTAACCAGACACCTCAGAGTTCCCAGGGATTAAACCACCAACCAAATAGTATACATGGGCCAGTCCATGGATTCTACCACATATGTAGCAGAGGTCTGTCTCTTCAATGGGGTGAGAGACCCTTTCTTGGAGGTTTGATGTCCCAGAGAAGAGGAATGCTAGAGAGTTGAGGAGGGAGCTGATGGGTGGGTGGGGGAGCACCCTCTTAGAGGCAAAAGAGAAGCAGGAAGTTCATAGAGAGAAGACCAGGAAGGTTGATAATATTTGAAATGTAAACAAATAAAATGATTAATAAATAAAAAAGAGCAGTAGATATTTATAAGGAGACTGAAAAGGATTATCCTAAAGATATCTGAATGAAAAAGTGAGATGAAGAAGTCAAACTATCACTATTTGCAGACGATATGATAGTATACTTAAGCGACCCAAAGAACTCCACCAGAGAACTCCTACAGCTGATAAACGACTTCAGCAAAGTGGCCGGATATAAAATCAACTCAAGCAAGTCAGAAGCCTTCCTATACTCAAAGGATAAGCAGGCTGAGAAAGAAGTAAGAGAAATGATACCCTTCACGATAGCCACAAACCATATAAAGTATCTTGGCGTGACTCTAACCAAACAAGTGAAAGATCTGTATGACAAGAACTTCAAGTCTCTGAAGAAAGAAATTGAAGAAGACCTCAGAAGATGGAAAAATCTGCCATGCTCATGGATTGGCAGGATTAATATAGTAAAAATGAGCATCTTACCAAAAGTAATACACAGATTCAATGCAATCCCCATCAAAATCCCAGCTCAATTCTTCATAGAGTTAGAAAGAGCAATTCAAAAATTCATCTGGAATAACAGAAAACCCAGAATAGCTAAAACTATTCTCAAGAGTAAAAGAAGCTCTGGGGGAATCAGTATCCCAGACCTCAAGCTGTACTACAGAGCAATAGTGTTAAAAACCGCATGGTATTGGTACAGTGACAGGCATGTAGATCAATGGAACAGAATTGAAGACCCAGAAATGAATCCACACTCCTATGGTCACTTGATCTTTGACCAAGGAGCTAAAACCATCCAGTGGAAAAAAGATAGCCTTTTCAACAAATGGTGCTGGCTCAGCTGGAGGTCAACATGCAGAAGAATGCAAATTGACCCATCCTTATCTCCTTGCACTAAGCTCACTTCTAAGTGGATCAAAGATCTCCACATAAAACCAGACACACTGAAACTAATAGAAGGGAAACTAGGGAAGAACCTTGAACATATGGGCACAGGGGAGAATTTCCTGAACAGAACTCCAATATCTTATGCTCTAAGATCAAGAATAGACAAATGGGACCTCATTAAATTACAAAGTTTTTGCAAGGCAAAAGACACTGTCAAAAAGACAAAACGGCAACCAACTAACTGGGAAATGATCTTTACCAACCTTACATCTGACAGAGGGCTAATATCCAATATATACAAGGAACTCAAGAAGTTAAACTCCAGAGAGGCAAGTAACCCTATTAAAAAATGGGGTACAGAGCTAAACAAAGAGTTCTCACCTGAAGAATATCTAATGGCTGAGAAGCACCTAAAGAGATGTTCCTCATCCTTAGTCATTAGGGAAATGCCAATCAAAACAACCCTGAGATTCCATCTCACACCAGTCAGGATGGCTAAGATCAAAAACACAGGAGACAGCAGTTGTTGGTGAGGATGTGGAGAAAGAGGAACACTCCTCCACTGTTGGTGGAATTGCAAGCTGGTACAACCACTCTGGAAAGCAGTCTGGCGGTTCCTCAGAAAACTGGGCATGACACTCCCGGAGTATCCTGCTATACCACTCCTGGGCATATACCCAGAGGCTTTACCTGCATGCAATAAGGACACATGCTCCACTATGTTTATAGCAGCCTTATTTATAATAGCCAGAAGCTGGAAAGAACCCAGATGTCCCTCAACGGAGGAATGGATTCAGGAGATGTGGTATATCTACACAATGGAATACTACTCTGCAATTAAAAACAATGAATTCACGAAATTGCTAGGCAAATGGTCAGATCTTGAAAATATCATCCTTAGTGAGGTAACCCAATCACAAAAGAACACACATGGTATGCAGTCACTGACAAGGGGATATTAACCCAGAATCTCGGAATACCCTAGACACAATTCGCATATCAATAGATTTCTAAGAAGATGGAAGGAGAGACTCCCTGTCCTGGAAAGACTAGATGTAGGGGAACGCCAGGAGAGAGAAAGGAGAGGGGGTTGAATGGAGAAAAGAGGGAGGGAAGGGGGCTTATGGGACTTGCAGGGAGGGAGGAAAAGGGAAAGGGGAAATGATTTGGAATATAAATTAAAAAAAATAAAATAAAATAAAAAGAAAAAGTGAGATGAATTATACCTAATCATAAATATATAAAGTCTAACTAAATATGTTATCAAATAAAAAATCTGAGCAGTTAAGGCAGAATGGCCTATGAATGAACCGTCAATGTATACTGGATGGATTCATGGATGATATAAAAATGAGACATTTACAATAAACTGTATGAAAATAATGGGATCCAAGAGGAAACAGTCAAAGTAAAATTTTCTCCCCTACTTTTTGTATGTTCAAACCTTCATATATTGAATAAATTGTGACTTCAGACTTACAGAATTTTGGCCTATGCAACCATGAGAAAATAATTTGTCTTTAGATTCAAACCATCACTGGGCATTTGGTATGGTAGCCTTATAAAACAATGCAATCAATGGTCAAATAGCATAACCAAATAGATATTAATAAAGACCTTGGAGAAGTAACTCAGCAAAATTCTTACCAGCATTCCTAAAGGTCTGGGTTTGATTCCTACCACTGCATAAAGCCTAAAACTGAGCATGGTGGTATATGCATGTAATCTCTGTCCTTTGAACATGAAGGCAATTCAAGGCCAGTGGCATGTACACAGTAAGTTCAATGTTATCCTGGGCTATACAAGATTGTCTTAAAAACGAACAAATCAGTAAATTAATAATAAATTGAATGAAAGAAAAGGAAAGAGTTGAAGATACATAATCTTATCAGTCATCAGAAAATGCAAATTATATTAGTTATGAAATGAATATACAAATGTGTAAAAGATAGTTATATTCATGTTGCTCATAATATTTAGAAACAGTGAAAGTAGTTTAAGTAATAAATTAATAGGAAATCATTTTAGTAAGTTACGAACTCCAGACCTATACATATACAAATATCTCCTCTAAATTTCCAATTGGTTCTCAGTGGTATCTCAAAACTAAAATATCTAAAGCAAAAGTATAAAAAACCAAATAACAGTACATGGTGGGATGAAAAAAAATAGGCTCTTCCCTCCAAGAACAATTTTGACATAAGATCTATCCTATAAACACATTTTATGGATACTATAATGTTACTCACTATAGGTATATCAAATTTCCCAAATTAAACTTTTAGTTTCTGCTTTCAGAATTAAAACCTAATCCTACCACAGTTTAATTATCTCACTTATTCTTCCATATGCTCAGGACCAAAAATTCTTTTTTGGTTCTCCCAATCTATGCATCAAATCTGGCAGCAAACCTCATTAGGATAACCTTCAAAATATACTCAGAATTCAACCACTTCTCATCAAATATACTTTTAATTCAAACCACAAGCCTATTTTGGACTATTTCAAAAGCTTCCTAACTTGTTTCATGACTCTGTACATATCAACCTCAGTATAGCATGAGACTGAGCCTTTAAAAAGTTAAACTGGGAAACAGTCTTCTAGCAGTCTTCAGATCAAGATGTAAAATTCTCAGTTCCTCCTGCACCATGCCTGCCTGGATGCTGCCATGCTCCTGCCTTGATGATAATGGACTGAACCTCTGAACCCGTAAGCCAGCCGCAATTAAATGTGGTCCTTATAAAATTCAAGAAATAAATAGAAAAACACATTAAAATTGACTACTTCATGGAAAATTATACAGATAAAATGGTAGACATAAGATAACTTTCTAAATTAATTGAAGGTAGTATTAATCTATATAGTTTTCCATGAAATAGTCAGTTTTAATGTGTTATCTATATAGTTCTTGAATTTTATCAGAAATATTTTCCGTGTAAACCTTCAATTTTACCTGAAAATGTTTATAACTCCACTTTAAATCAACTTAGAATTATTTTTATAACTACCATTTTATCTGTTTAATTTTCCATGATAATCTTCAATTTTAGCATGTTTTTCTATATATTTCTTAAATTTTATTAGAAATATTTTCATGTAAATTTTCAACTTTATCAGAAAACGTTTAAAATTCCACTTTCAATCAACTTAGGAATACTTTTATGCCTATCACTATTATATCTATATAAAATTTTCCATGATAATCTTCAATTTTAAAATGTTTTTCTACATTTTTCTACAATTTTATCAGAAATATTTCCACACAAATCTTCAATTCTATCATAAAATGTTTCTACTTCCTTGTTCAATTAATTTAGCAATGTTTCTTATGTTTACCACTTTACTCTTTAATTTTCCACGAAAATTGTCAATTTTAACGTGGTTTTCTATATATCTTCTCTTTTATCAGAAATATTTTCCATGTAAAGCTTCAATTTTATCATAAAATGATTTTACTTCCTTTTTCAATAAAAGAACATGCTTTAAAAAATGTTGTCCTTATAAGAGTTGCCTTGGTTATGGTGTCTGTTCACAGCAGTAAAACCATAACTAAGATAGAAGTTGGTACCAGGGATTTGGGTATTGCTGTGATAGAACTGGTCATGGTTTTTTGTTTGTTTGTTTGTTTGTTTGTTTGTTTGTTTTGATGAATGTGGATTTGGGGACCTTATATTTGGGAAGCAGTGGGATGCTTTAAGTGTGTATTTGACCACCCTAGTAGGAATGTAGAAGACATTGGTGCTGAGGATGATTTGAACTGCACAGACCCAGTCCAAAACATTTAGAGACTGTTTTTGTGATATTTTGGTGAAGAATATGGCCACTTTTTGCCATTGTCCAAAGAGTATGCATGAGGCTAAAGATAAGAGATTTAGATTAGCTGCTTTGATAAAGGAAGTCTCAAAACAGCTTGGTATAAATTCCACTACGTGGTTACTAAAGTCCACTTGTATGAAGAATATTTTGATGAAAAGGAGCACGCTTTGAAAGGTAAAGTATGAAATAAATGGTTTATAGAATAAAGGGGCACCAGGAAATGAAATGGAGCTAAATCCTAGATTCAAGGAGATAAACAGTTTAAGGGAGCGGTGACCTCAAAGCAAGATCCTACCCTGCTAAGGTTTATGCTTTTGCAGTTGAACAGGGGACTTGGCTACTGTTTTCATTTGGACTTTTAGTCTGAAATGAACTACAATCCAGAAATGGAGATCACAACTCTGATCCAGATCTTGAGGCTGAAAGACACAGGCTTTGGATCTGGATCTTGAGGAATAGTGGCCATGAAAAGCTTAGGCCTAGACATGGTGATATACACCTTTGATCCCAGGAGACAGAGACAAGCCAATCCCTGAGTTTAAGGCCCACCTAGAACAGAGTCAGTTCCAAGTAGAGAAAAGCTTAGGTCCAGACATGGTAATACAAGACTTTAATCCCAGCACTCAGGAGACAGAGCCATGCAGATCTCAAGTAGAGTTCAAGGTCAAGCTACAAAGCAAGTTCCAGGACAGTCAAGCTTAGGCAGTGAAGGAGTTGAAAAACAGAAAGCTAGTGAAAATGTAATAGAATGAGGGGGGCCATGTTCCAGCTCCAATAAGCAGCAGAACTTGGCAGCTTCAGCTCTGGCTTTAGAATAAAGAATAGGAGACTAGTCTACTGGGATAATTGATAATGCTGTTTATCTGGCTAAGATATTATCTGTGATTAGAAAGAGCCTAGCATCACTGAGGTAAAATCTTCTGGGAAGTGTTTTCTGAGAGTACAAAGAAGCTGTGTTCCAGAGATAGCCAAGGTTGTAACTCCTGCTACAGTTAGACTTGTGATGTGTAAGAATAATATGGTACTGTTTTTTTTTAATTTTATTTATTTTTTTAATTTACATTTCAAATCATTTCCCCTTTCCCGTTTCCTCCCTCCCCAAAAGTCCAATAAACCCCCTTCCCTCCCTCTTTTCTCCATTCAACCCACTCTCGATTCTCTGTCCTGGCGTTCCCCTACATCCAGTCTTTCCAGGACCAGGGGTCTCTCCTTCCATCTTCTTAGAAATCTATTGATATGCGAATTGTGTCTAGGGTATTCCGAGATTCTGGGTTAATATCCCCTTATCAGTGACTGCATACCATGTGTGTTCTTTTGTGATTGGGTTACCTCACTAAGGATGATATTTTCAAGATCTGACCATTTGCCTAGCAATTTCGTGAATTCATTGTTTTTAATTGCAGAGTAGTATTCCATTGTGTAGATATACCACATCTTCTGAATCCATTCCTCTGTTGAGGGACATCTGGGTTCTTTCCAGCTTCTGGCTATTATAAATAAGGCTGCTATGAACATAGTGGAGCATGTGTCCTTACTGCATGCAGGTAAAGCCTCTGGGTATATGCCCAGGAGTGGTATAGAAGGATCCTCCGGGAGTGTCATGCCCAGTTTTCTGAGGAACCGCCAGACTGCTTTCCAGAGTGGTTGTACCAGCTTGCAATTCCACCAGCAGTGGAGGAGTGTTCCTCTTTCTCCACATCCTCGCCAACAGCTGCTGTCTCCTGTGTTTTTGATCTTAGCCATCCTGACTGGTATGAGATGGAATCTCAGGGTTGTTTTGATTTGCATTTCCCTAATGACTAAGGATTATGAACATCTCTTTAGGTGCTTCTCAGCCATTAGATATTCTTCAGGTGAGAACACTTTGTTTAGCTCTGTACCCCATTTTTTAATAGGGTTACTTGCCTCTCTGGAGTTTAACTTCTTGTGTTCTTTGTATATATTGGATATTAACCCTCTGTCGGATGTAAGGTTGGTAAAGATCATTTCCCAGTTAGTTGGTTGCCGCTTTGTCTTTTTGACAGTGTCTTTTGCCTTGCAAAAACTTTGTAATTTAATGAGGTTCCATTTGTCTATTCTTGATCTTAGAGCATAAACTATTGGAGTTCTGTTCAGGAAATTCTCCCCTGTAAGGAAGAAGTCAAACTATCACTATTTGCAGACGATATGATAGTATACTTAAGCGACCCAAAGAACTCCACCAGAGAACTCCTACAGCTGATAAACGACTTCAGCAAAGTGGCCGGATATAAAATCAACTCAAGCAAGTCAGAAGCCTTCCTATACTCAAAGGATAAGCAGGCTGAGAAAGAAGTAAGAGAAATGATACCCTTCACGATAGCCACAAACCATATAAAGTATCTTGGCGTGACTCTAACCAAACAAGTGAAAGATCTGTATGACAAGAACTTCAAGTCTCTGAAGAAAGAAATTGAAGAAGACCTCAGAAGATGGAAAAATCTGCCATGGTCATGGATTGGCAGGATTAATATAGTAAAAAAGAGCATCTTACCAAAAGTAATACACAGATTCAATGCAATCCCCATCAAAATCCCAACTCAATTCTTCATAGAGTTAGGAAGAGCAATTCAAAAATTCATCTGGAATAACAGAAAACCCAGAATAGCTAAAACTATTCTCAAGAGTAAAAGAACCTCTGGGGGAATCAGTATCCCGGACCTCAAGCTGTACTACAGAGCAATAGTGTTAAAAACCGCATGGTATTGGTACAGTGACAGGCATGTAGATCAATGGAAGAGAATTGAAGACCCAGAAATGAATCCACACTCCTATGGTCACTTGATCTTTGACAAAGGAGCTAAAACCATCCAGTGGAAAAAAGATAGCCTTTTCAACAAATGGTGCTGGCTCAGCTGGAGGTCAACATGCAGAAGAATGCAAATTGACCCATCCTTATCTCCTTGCACTAAGCTCACTTCTAAGTGGATCAAAGATCTCCACATAAAACCAGACACACTGAAACTAATAGAAGGGAAACTAGGGAAGAACCTTGAACATATGGTACTGGTTTTGAAGGCATGAAGGGGTCATGGAGAGCAGCTGAAACTTAGCACTGTGAGAGGCCAGGGAAGGCCATTGGTAAAAGTGCAGTTGGTGCCCCAGGACTAAAGGAATCATACAAACAAGTTGAGGCTTATCACCATAAAGGGAACCTATGAAAGACTATTGGTGAAAAATAGTTACAAGAAACTCCAGCATTTTAGTACCATGGTATAACCACCAGGAAGAGCAGCAGCAGTAGAGTGGAGTCAACCAGACTCTGGAGTGCTACAGAGGGGAGAGCTGGAGATGTGACTCAAGACCTTTGGTGGAGCCAAACATTGGATCCCAGACATTGGAACAAGAGATATAACCTTGAAGTTGCCTTGGATACCCTAAGATGTTAGAAATGTCAGAACAGTGATATTCCTGCTGAGAAAAGCTACTAACATGAAGTATAACCAGCCCAAGAGCAACAAGTATGTTGCAGTCAAGAAAGCAGAAAGGAGTTGGAGATCTGAAGAGCACTTTGACAACAGACATGGAGTTTGGAGTTTCCCCAGCCAGTTTTTGGCCTTTCTTTTCCTCACTATGTCATTTTGGAATGGTAATGTGTGGGCCTGTGTACCGAAGCTTTTCACAGAGATCTCTGGCCCGGCCAGGTGAAAGGGGAGCAAGTGCGAGCAGGGAAGGGAAGTCGCTTCCACTCTTCTGCAGTTGGCTCCACCTCATGTCTCCTGGGTTACTCCATGTAGCCCTAAGTTGAGTCGGGTCAGGCTGGGCCAACAAGAGGTTGACTAGCCAGTGAGGAGTGCAGTGGAACTTCAGGTGGAGTTTCAGGATTACAGACATCTTCCCAAGTGTTACAGCTCTTATGATAGAAGCTCTCAGACAACAGAGTAGATCTCGCACACTTTTAATCTGGATAGGAGTCTTATACACAGTTTTGGGTTGGTTCAGGATCTGACAGCAGGTACTTCATTGGCTTTTAGTATGAGAGCTTGGGGAAACCTTTTTTGCATGTGGGAGGGCTTGGTGCTGCTCCTATGTTACTGATGGCCACACTCCTCTCTGCCAGGGGACTGTGGAAGGCTGTAGCTGTGACAGGAGCCAGGGTTCAAAGGGGCATAGCTGATCACTTGCCATACCTTTGCAGGTGACAGGCACCTGCCAGGTCTCCAGGGTTCAAAGCCTGAGCTCCACTGGGTACCAGGCTGTCTATGTGCAGCTCACCTCACCACAGTAATGTATATCCTGTAATATTGCATGTATATGATCTACTTCTTTACTTTGATTTTATGGAGGATTAGAGTAAAACAATTGGATGAGACTTTGAACTTTAAAACATTGCTAAAACTATGATAGTCTGTGGGGGCTTTTGACTAAATGTATTTTGGATTATGCAATGGCTAGGTATGGCACCCATAGACTCATGTATTTGAATTAGCCTGTAGGGGCCAGGAAGTGGAATGTGTTGATTTAAATATTCTTGACCCAATGGCACCATTAGGAGGTGTGGCTTGTTGGAGTAGGTGTGGCCTTGTTGGAGAAAGTGTGTCACATGAAGGCTCTCCTCCTAGCTGTCTGAGGAGTCAGTCTTCTCCTGTTCGCCTCTGGAACAAGATGTAGAACCCTCAGCTCCTCCTGCACCATGCCTGTCTAGATGCTGCCATACACTTGCCATGATGATAATAAACTGAACCTCTGAACCTGTAAGGCATCCCCAACTAAATGTTGTTCTTTATAAGAGTTGCCTTTGTCATAGTGTCTCTTCACAGCAATGAAACCCTAAGTAAGATACTACCATTTGCCTGTTTACAACTTACATTTTAAAAAGATTTTATTTTTAATTATGTATGTAGTTTGTGCATCTGTGCATATGTGTATGCAAATGTCCATGGTGTACAGAAGAGGGCATCAGATCCCCTGGAGCTGGTAGGTGGTCTTGAACTGCTGGAAGTGGAGGTGGAACTCAAACTTTGGTTTTCTGCAAGGTGTTTTGTTTTTGTTTTTGTTTTTTGTTTGCTTGTTAAATAGAATCTCACCGAGTTATAGAGACCAGGCTGGCCTTGAACTAAGAGAGATACACCTGCTTCTGCTAGGATTAAAGTTGTGTGCCACCATGTCCAACTATATCTAACAATTTTTAAACTGTAGAGGAATGCCTTTACTTCAGATTTGGTTTTAATTTTCCATGAGAGAAGTTATGTCAGCAGATACTGAGAGCAGAAGGCATGGAGATAGACATTCAGTAACCAAGGAAAATGCAGCTGCACCTCCTGATAAGCAGATGCCCCTGTGGCTAATCATCCTTGAAGCTGCAGGTGGATTCTTCCCAGTAAGTCAGCAAAGGCCTGGCAAAGGGCCCCAATGTCCATACATGAACAGTAATAAAGGCCTCCACCCTCTAAGTACCAGACTTCATTACAATACTAAAAAAAAAAAAAAAAAAAACAAACGTTAAATCAGTGTAATTTCTTTACTTAGAACCCTTGAGAGTCTTCCTATTTCACTCAGAAAACAAAACAAAACAAAATAAATTTGGCTTTACTGGTTGCTCATAGTCTGACATTGTTGTCTCTGTGACATAATCTACTCATTTACCATTTGACTCACAACAATACAATAGCACAGTGTGGTAGCTTAAAAGAAACTGTCCCCTTTTGTCTGGGCATTTGAATGCTTGGTCCCTATTTTGTGGCACTGTCTTGTGAGGGTGAGGAGGTAAGGAGGTACATTGCTACAGAAAATATGTCACCAGAGACAGGCTTTGAGAATATAAAGATGTGTGTGTGTGTGTGTGTGTGTGTGTGTGTGTGTGTGTGTGTGTGTGTGTATGTGCAAGCACGTACGCACACATGCACACTCACACATGAGCATTTTTATCTGTCTGTCTGTGTCTGTATTTGAATGTGATTGTGCATCATTAAACTAGAAAGAGGATTAAAAAGGAATACAGGAGGTTCCAAAAGAAGGAGCGAGTATAATCGAGTACATGCTACATGAAAGCAAAAGGGAGAGTTACAAGGTGGTGGGGTGGCAAGGGGATAGGGGAGAAGAGGTAAAGTATCAACGAAACAAATTATGTTTGAAATTACTGTAATGTAGTATTATACTAATTAGAAACAAGTAAAAAAGTTTTCAAAGTAATAAAACCCCATCTTTGTTTTGGAACTTCTGCTCTCTTTAGTACTCTTAAGAGTTTTTCTTGATTCATCCAAAGGGGCTCCCTCAGTAAAGTTGTTTCTCAAAAATCCTATCACAGGCTTATATTTATGAAATAAAATATTACAGATCATGCTGTGTGGGATCTAAGAAAGAGTCTTACTGTTTGAATGGCCAGTGACACTCATTGATACTAGCAAATGGAGGCTTGATATTACTGAATATAGGGATGTACTAGCTTTTGCTGTCTCTGGTGGTTGTAAAACTGAAACACTGGGATTATGATGGATATACATGGAAAATGGACTTGGATCAGACATTGATAAGCACAATGGTATTTAGTAAAAGAAATGACAGGCTCATGTTGCCCATTATATGAAGTAGTGTTTGAAGTACAGGCATGAAGAGAGAGAGAGTAACTATGTAAAATTGAAGATTATTTCTTATCAGGATCTAAATAAAGGAGTGGGGCTTTGAAACTTTGAAGGACACTGGCTGGGTAGATTTACTATGCAGGATGAACTTCAAGACTCCTTTTATCCTCCTGGAACTAAAAAATATCCTCAATCATCCTTGTTAGAAGAGAGCAGGCTTGCTGTTTAAAGACTACACACAGGCCTCAAAGGAGGTGGGTATCTTACAATATTTTCTCTTCCCAGGATCTCAGGAAGTAGTAGGTCTACTCAGGGAGTAGAGGATGATAAAAGGAATCTAAGAAGTCTGCATGATGTCTTTTTAATTATTAATCATTTTATATTTTTATATGTTACCATCTTTCCCAGTCTCCCCTCCAGAAAGCTCCAACTCCCTCCCTTTTGCCACTAAGAGGGTGCTCCCTCACCCACCCACCCACTCTCACCTCATCCCTCTAGCATTCCCCTTCTCTGTGGCATCAAGCCTCCACAGGACCAAGGGCCTCCCCTCCCACTGACGCCAGATAAGACAGTCTTCTGCTACATATGTAGCAGAAGCCATGGACTTGCCAATATGTACTCTTTAGTTGGTGCTTTAGTCCCTAGATGCTTTGAGGGGTCTGGTTAATTGATAGTGTTGTTGATGAGAAGTGAGAAAATGTTCTAATAATAGATACTAAAGATCCTGAACATGCTATTCAAAGGTAGGAGAAAATAAAGGTAATTAAAGGAAATTTTGTTAATATTTTGACTTTTCCTCTTTGTAAATGGTTCTGTTTACTGGTTGAAATACATTGCTTGTATAATACTACTTGGAAGCTTAGTAAGGGAAGCAACATACTTGAGTGGATCTATTGTAAGAGAACAAATAACTGAGCAACTAACCATGATTCTTGGAATGGATAGCAAATTATGGTGCTTACTCAAGTCCATCCCCTGTAGACAAACTATGCTTAGACTTCAGTTGAAACTACATCTTTGCCTAGCTTATGTCCTTGCTTTATCCTGTTACTTCTTTTTTAAACAAAATAACTTATTTTTAATTTCAAGAATATTGGTGTTTTTCCTGCTTGTATGTTTTTATGGTGGTTTTGGATCTCTTGGAACTGTATTAAACAGACCCTTTCCATTAGCAATGTAAGGATTAATACATATATGAAGTAAAAATGTGAGAAATTTACATTAGTACAGATTAAAACATTCTCTTAACTTCAAACTCTTAGTTAAGATATTAAGGTTTTTCTTTGTCCTTCCTGAACCAATGTTGAACCTAAGATCTCAGACAAGCTAACCAAGTGCTCTGTCACTGAGCTATGACCCCAGTCTTAAGTCAAAGTTTAAAATGACCAAATAATAAGTTCTACCAATACTTAGATGCATTTGACAAGTTCATATTTGATGTGATACTCACTTTTAATTCTATCACTTTTTAAGCAGATTATAGATTAATGAGATATTTTAAAAGTAAAATTCCAACATTTTTATGTGACAAGAATCTTGGACTCAAGATTAAATTTCTCCATGTAAAAATTGTATCTTACTTTATTCTGAGAGTAATTTTTGGTCTAGAGAATGTTTTAAAATTATAAATCTACATGCCATTGCTATGATATCATAAAGACTGACTAGACATTCTGACAGTTCAGAAAGACAACAATGCTAGAATCTACTGTGAGCAAGACAGCATTAATTGCAAAAAAAAAAGATTAGTGTTCTTGGGTAATTTTTTAATGTGCAACAAATCTATTTTTAAAAACAAACAACTCTCAGCATCTTAAATTGGAAGATAGAGAAGGTGAAAACAGTAGGAGAAGAGAAGAAAAGAGAGAGAAAAAGGGAAAGGTGAGAACAACTGATAATGATTTTATTTAAAATGGTTTAAATTCAGGCTACAGAGATGGCTCAGCAGCTAGGAGCACTTTTTCTTACAGAGGACACACACACACAGTGGCTCACAGCCATCTGTACCTCTAATTCCAAGGGATCTGATGATCTCTAAAAATCACTGAGAGCATCAAACCGACATATTGTACATAAACATACATGCCAGATAAATATTTATGCACATGATATAATATAATCTAAAACAATTAAGATGACCCAACTAAAGTATATTGACTAGGTTTGTGTGTATGTGTGTGTCTGTATAGGTATGTTCAGATCATAAAATTGGAAATGTAATCATGAATTCAAATGAGAGTAATGGATAGTAACTGGAAGAAGAAAGGGAGACAACTGTACAAGGAGTTGAGAAAAAGGGGAATGTAGTAAGTTAGGAGAATTATTGAGACCAAAACCTCACATTCATGAAGATGACAATCAAATTTAAAAGTTTAATTCAAGTAAGTATAACCAAGATATTAATTCAGTTTGCTAATATTTTATACATCTTTTTTTCCTTTTTTTTAATTGAATATATTCTTCATTTACATTTCAAATGCTATATGCCTTCCCGGTTTCCCCCCTCCCCGTAAACACCCAACCCATCCTCCTACCCCCTGCCTCCAGGAATATACTCCTTCACCCAACCCACTCACATGACCCCCCTCTCAATTTCCCCACGTTAGGGCATCTATTGAGACTTCACAGGACCAAGGAGCTCTCCTCCCACTGATGCCTGAGAAGGCATTCCTTTGCCACTCTTTTGACTAGAACCATGTGTACACCTTGGCTGATGGCTTAGTCCCTGGGACCCTTGGGGCATCTGGCTGGCCGATATCATCATTCTTCCCATGAGGCTGCAGACACCCCCACCACCACCCAGTTCCTCCAGTCTGCCCTCCAACATCTCCATTGGGAACCCCACGCTCAGTTCAATGGTTGGCTGCTAGTATCCACCTCTGTATCTGTAAGGCTCTGGCAGGGCCCCTCCAAAAGACAACCATAATAGGCGCCTTTTGGTATGCATTTCTTGTCATCCATAGTAGTTTCAGGGTTTGGTGACTGTTTATAGGAAGAATCCCCGGATAGGACAGTCTCTGGGTGACCTTTCTTTCAATCTCTGCTCCATACTTTGTCTCCATAGTTGTTCCTGTGGGTATTTTGTTACCTTTCTCAGGAGGAACCAAAGCACCCCCACTTTGGTCTTCCCTCTTATTGTGCTTCCTGTGGTCTGTGAATTGTAGCTTGTTTATTTTGAGCTTTTGGGCTAATATCCACATATCAGTGAGTGCATACCATTTGTGTTCTTTTGTGAGTGGGTTACCTCACTAAGGATGATACTTTCTAGTTCCATCCATTTGCCTAAGAAATTCATGACTTCATTGTTTTTAATAGATGAATAGTACTCCATTGTGTATATATACACCACAATTTCTTTTTTTTTAAATTTTATTTTCTAAGTTTTTTTTATTTACATTCAAAATCATTTCCCCTTTCCCGTTTCCTCCCTCCCCGAAAGTCCCATAAGCCCCCTTCCCTCCCTCTTTTCCCCATTCAACCCCCTCTCGCTTTACACCACAATTTCTGTATCCATTCCTCTGTTGAAGGACATCTGGTTGCTTTCCAGCTTCTGGCTATTATAAATAGAGCTGCTATGAACATAGTGGAGCATGTGTCCTTATTGCATGCAGGAGAAGCCTCTAGGTATATGCCCAGGATTGGTATAACAGGATCCTCTGGGAGTATCATGCCCAGTTTTCTGAGGAACCATCAGACTGCTTTCCAGAGTGGTTGTACCAGCTTGCAATCCCACCAGCAGTGGAGGAGTGTTCCTCTTTCTCCACATCCTCTCCAGCATCTGCTGACCCTTGAGTTTTTCATCTTAGCCATTCTGACCGACGTAAGGTGGAATCTCAGGGTTGTTTTGATTTACATTTCCCTGATAACTAAGGATTATGAACATTTTTTAGGTGCTTCAGAGCCATTCGAGTTTCCTCAGTTGAAAACTCCCTGTTTACCTATGTACCCCATTTTTAATAGGGTTATTTGACACTCTGTAGTCTAACTTCTTGAGTTCTTTGTATACATTGGATATTAGCCCTCTATTGAATGTAAGATTGGTAAAGATCTTTTCCCAATCTGTTGGTTGCCGTTTTGTCCTATTGACAGTTACCTTTGCCTTACAGAAGTTTTATGAGGTCCCATTTGTCGACTCTTGTTCTTAGAACATAAGCCATTGGTGTTCTATACAGGAAATTTTCCCTTGTGCCCACGTGTTCAAGGTTCTTCCCCACTTTGTCCTCTATAAGCTTCAGTGTATCTGGTTTTATGTGGAGGTCCTTGATCTATTTGGACTTGAGCTTTGTACAAGGATATAAGAATGGGTTGATTTGCATTTTTCTGCATGATGACCTCCAGTTGATCCAGCACCATTTGTTAAAGATGTTGTCTTTTTCCACTGGATGTTTTTAGGTCCTTTGTCAAATATCAAGTTACTGTAGGTGTGTGGGTTCATATCTGGGTCTTCAATTCTATTCCATTGATCTTTCTGCCCATCTGCATACCAATACCAGACACTTTTTTCCACTATTACTCTGTAGTAGAGCTTGAAGTTAGGGATGGTGATTTCTCCAGGAGATCTTTTGTTGTGGAGAATAGTTTTTGCTATCCTGGATTTTTTGTTATTCCAGATAAATTTGAGATTTGCTCTTTCTAGATCTATGAAGAATTGATTTGGAATTTTGATGGAGATTGCAGTGAATCTGTAGCTTGCTTTTGGCAAGATAGCCATTTTTGCTATATTAATCTTGCCAATCCATGAGCATGGAAGATCTTTCCATCTTCTGATGTCTTCTTTGATTTCTTTCTTCAGAGGCTTGAAGTTCTTGTCATACAGGTCTTTCACTTGCTTGGTTTTTTTACACTAAGGTATGTCATATAATATTGACTATTATGAAGGGTGTCATTTCTTTCTCAGTTTGTTTATCCTTTGAGTATAGGAAGGCTACTGATTTGTTTGAGTGAATTTTATATCCAGCCACTTTGCTGAACTTGTTTATCAGCTTTAGGAGTTTTCTGGTTGAATTTTTTGGGTCTCTTAATTATATGATATCATCTGCAAATAATGATACTTTGACTTCTTTCTTTCCAATTTGTATAACTTTGACATCCTTTTGTTGTCTAATTGCTCTAGCTAGGACTTAGAGTACTATATTGAATAGATAGGGGGAGAGTGGGCAGCCTTGTCTGGTCTCTGATTTTAGTGGGATTGCTTCAAATTTCTCTCCATTTAGTTTGATGTTAGCTACTGGTTTACAGCATATTGCTTTCACTATGTTTAGGTATGGGCCATGAATTCCTGATCTCTCCAAGACTTTTATCATGAAGGGATGCTGAATTTTGTCAAAAGTTTTTTCAGCATCTAATGAAATGATCATGTGCTTTTTTTTCCTTTGAGTTTGTTAATGTAGTAGATTACATTGATGGATTTCCATATATTGAAACTTCCCTGCATCCCTGGGATGAAGCCTACTTGATTGTGGTGAATTATTGTTTTCATACATTCTTGGATTCAGTTGGCCAGAATTTTGTTGAGAATTTTTCCATCAATGTTCATAGGGAAATTGTTCTGAAGTTCTCTATCCTTGTTTGGTCTTTGTTTGGTTTAGGTATAAGCATTATTGTGACTTCATAGAATGCCTTATCTTTTTTGACAGCTTTTGCTTGAAAGTCAATTTTATCCGATATAAGTATGGCCACTCCAGCTTGTTTCTTGGGAACATTTGCTTGGAAAATTGTTCTCCAATCTTTGACTCTGAGGTAGTGTCTTTGTCACTGAGGTGGGTTTTTTGTAGGCAGCAAAATGTTGGGTCCTGTTTACATATCCAGTCTGTTAGTCTTTGTCTTTTTATTGGGGAATTGAGACCATTGATGTTAAGAGGTATTAAGGAACAGTGATTGTTGCTTCCTGTTATTCTCATTGTTAAAGGTGGAATTCTGTTTGAGTGGCTATATTCTTTTGGGATTGTTGAAAGAAGATTAAGATTACTTTTTTTTTTGTTTTGGGTATAGTGTCCCACCTTGTGTTGGTATTTCCCTCCCATTATCCTTTGAAGCACTAGGTTTGTGGAAAGTTATTGTGTAAATTTGGTTTTGTTGTGGAATATCTTGTTTTCTCTGTCCATGGTAATTGAGAGTTTTGTACTGACATTTATGTTCTCTTAGGGTCTGTATGTCATCTGCCCAGGATCTTCTAGCCTTCATAGTTTCCAATGAGAAGTCTGGTATAATTCTGAAAGGTCTGCCTTTATATATTACTTGACCTTTTTCCAGGATTAGCTGTTGTGGGAGAACTGGGTACTGATGGTGCTGTGTAGCCTTGGTTTCTATTGGCAATGATCTTGAGTTTGCCTTTTGCCATCTCGTTTTCTCTCGTGTTAGCTGGTCTTGCTGTCTCTGAGTTTGGTTTATCTGTCCTGTAATCCTGTGTATATGTACTCCTGGAATTCTCATTCTCTCTGTGCACCCAGGTATGTAGATTCTTCTGGGAGAATAGCTCTCCTGTGCTCCCAGGCCTCTCTGTACTCCAAATGACCTGAGTATGGCTGGTTCTCAAATGCCTGAGTGTGCCTGGTTCTCTAAGATGTATCAGGAGATGGTGTCTTCACTGTGGCAATCCTGGCAAGATTCTGCCACAGGAGAAATGGCAAATGCCCCGAGTAACTCGTTCTCTAATGCCATGAGTGGCTGGTTCTCAAATGCCCTGAGTGGCTGGTTCTCTAGGAAGTATCAGGAGATGGTGTCTTCACTGTTGCAGACCTGGCAAGGTTCTGCCACAGCAGAAAGGGCTGGCAGAGGCAGAAGCGGGTAAGGATAGGAAAGGGACTCTATTTAGAAGGGCAGGGCTTTTGGTGTTTGCTGGGTAGTGAGTCCTGTTGGCTCCCTGGTAGCAGCTCTGAGCCTCCAGTGGTGGCGGGGGGTGGGGGGAGAATAAATTTCCTAAACCTGGAAGAACTTGAGAATTCCTTTTCTGCTAAATTTTGCTGGAGAGCTTGTAAATGATACAATCTAGTCACTGAAAAAGAATCATTTGAACCTTATTTTCAAGGCCTATACTATCTGATAATGCCATGTAACTATCTTTATTACACTTTAATAAGTTTATATATGTCAGGTGGGGTCACATACTATCCACATTTTCATAATCTCACTTAAGATCTTGAAACATAACTTTTATTGGTTTTTACTTAGAGTTGAATCAGCCAATTTCTGCTGACTTTATAGGAACAAAATAGCACAACACTAAGTCATATATAAAGAAAATATTTTCAAGCTGCCAAAAATAATCACAAAACCAAGTTTCTTTTATAAGGAAAATAATGATATTAGTGTTTTGTTGTAATAATTAGCTGTCATTTAATTCTCTTTTAATGAGAAGACAAAGATCTTTACTGACATGTTGAATAATGCTATGTTATCTATTCTGTCATTTGGCTCTTCAATAATTATAAAAGGTAAACTGTACAATGACTACTACCTCTATATCAGACATAAAGAATATGTTTAAAGATGATAGGTAATTTTTCCTGGGTCATTTGTCTAAAGTGACAGAGATGATAGGAGTGTTCAGATTTTCTAATTTGAGGTGAAAACTCTTTAACACAACATGTAATCCCAAGTAAAATCACCTATGTCTCATAGTTAAGTTCTATCAGCAAACTTTAAACTTCCAGGTGCAATGAGTACTACTTTGTGCTGTAATGCACAAGAAATCAAATTCAAAAACTGTATGTAGCTCATTTTTCAATCATTTTGTGTCAAAATAATTCACAATATTGTCAAAGGTGATGTCATCTTCATAAGCCAAACCATTTTCATACTTCAAGGCACAACATAGATGCTATTATGAAATTACCATGTATTATATCTAGGTTAGTTCTGTTTTTGTTTAATATTTATTTTTAATTTTATCACTTATACATAAACGTGAATGTCTTGTGAGCATATGACCTGAGTGCGGGTGGAGGTAGACAGCAGGGAAGTGATGATGTAGATCAGAAGAAAGATTGAGATTCTACCTCCCCAGATAGAGTTATGACCAGTTGTGAGCCTCATGATATGGGTGCTGAGACTCAGGTCCTCTGGAAGGGAAACCTGTACTGAGCAATCTCTCCAAGTGTTCTCGGCTGGTTTTATAAGTAGTTCAAGGGAAACACAACTAAGTAGTACTCTAAAATCATAAATACTAACTATGGTTGGGGATGTAGCTCCATGGTGGTGCACTTGTTGGTAATGTGTAGAAGCCTAAGTTCCATCTCCAACACATAATAAATTTCTAACTATAACTGTTATTCAAAGGCTTGCTTGATTTAGCAAACAAATATATAGAATGTCCAGTTAAAGTTAATTTCTCACAGAGGGAACAATTTCTTACAAGTATGCCCTAAATACCAAATAAGCAGTACTAGTATTTACAAGTTACTCATTTCATGTGGAATTCAAATTCGGCTGGGTGTCTTTTTTTACTTTATCTGGCAGCCTTATTTAGTCAGTCATCACTACTTCACATAGACTATATGTGGTCAGTTTATCTTCGGTATGTTAAATTGATCTCATCAGAAACACAGACTTCTCTGGAAGCCATAGTTGAAATTTTAATAAAATCATAGTTTGTACTAGAAATGGGCTAGCCTCTAATTACAGGGGATGC
Organism: Tokudaia tokunoshimensis; assembly: GCA_036184795.1. Classification (NCBI taxonomy): domain Eukaryota; kingdom Metazoa; phylum Chordata; class Mammalia; order Rodentia; family Muridae; genus Tokudaia; species Tokudaia tokunoshimensis. Next base: position 81,637,953 of record BTHU01000023.1, read on the forward strand.
AAAAAAAGAGTACATAATGGATGAAACAACAGATTAAATTAAATGAATGTTGATATTTTCTGAGTTTTTCTGATTCTTTGCTATGTAATTCTATAGAAGATATTTAGTTTCTCTGAGACCAAGTTTCTTCTGTAAAATAAAAATATGAACAGCTATCATGGAACAAATGCAATAGTATGACAACATATAAGAAGACTATGACCACCAACTGCTTCATACTGCATCCCATAACTAGATAATCAAAATATTAACTAAAGAGCCAAAACCAGGTTCATGTGTTCAGATATTCAGTATTTCTATGCTTGTGTTTATAAGTAATGACATTATAAATAGGGATGTGTTTTACAATATTTGTAAGTCAGTAGAGTTTCAACAGAAAGGAATAGGTTCTTTATTCTCAAAACTTGATAAATTAGAAATTACTCATTTCATATCACAGAAGCTTATAGCAGTCATTGAGTATATCTTATCTGGTTAAGGGGTTACATTAAAAGAATCTTAAAGAGTGAAAAGTCCAGTCAAGTCCCAGGCAGATTACTGTAATTTATGCACTTGGGAAATTAAGGCAGTGGGATCACGAGTTTGAGGCCAGCCTGGGGTACATAGAAAGCTTGTCTCATAATACTAAAAAGAAAAGAAAATTCTAAAGTGAACTAATTTATGTCAAATACATAGGTTGTTAGAACAGAATCGTAGCACTAGTATTTTTTCCTGTCAGCTATTTGTGGACAAGTCTAGCTCATATTAATATATTTTGGCAATTCCTTTGTTAAATTTGTAGACATTGGAAATGAGACTAAAGACTCAGATCTCACCTATTCTCAAAGTGAAAGTACATAAAGTGAAGAAAACTTCTCTGAGGTCTAGAAGTCTTGTCAACCAAAGGAATGTAAGGGAAAAACCAGATGACTTGATATGTTGCTGCTGCCAACTTCAGCATGTAAACAATTGAAACAGAGTTGCCAATGAATCTGTGAGGTAGAACTTGGCATGACTTCAGGAATTTACTTGTTTGAAAAAAGCCATTTTAGGGGGAGAATGAATGCTAAAGACTCAAGCTGGTATGTCTATTGATTATCATCGGCAGGGCCCTGTGAACTGAGCTGAAAAGACTCACAGAGTTAACAGGTTCTGTAGTTTTGCAATCTAGGACTCTATTCAGGCAGACAGAATTAGCATGAGAAACAAGCACTTTCCCCCTGCAAACTTCTAATGAGGATCATTCCTGCCACACCAGCATTGTCCTTATTTGGGATGATTACACAAAGGTGAGGAAAAGATCTGCACAAAATAGCATTCTTCTGTATCTGTTTATCAGTAAAGTAAATCTTAAAGACAGGCCAGCATAAAAGAAGGTTCAGAAGCCCAGGTAGAGTCATGCAGTTCTAGCTCCTATTGTTTTGTCTCAAAGGCTATTTTTAAACAACCTGGCACTTTTCTCTTGTGTAAAACCTGTCATGCTATCATTAGAGCATCCTGCTGGGGAGATGGCGGGTGGTGGAAGGCTCTGAGAGGGGGTGACTGGGAGGGGGCAGTGAGTGGGATGTAAAATGAAAAAATGATTAAAAACATTTTTATTTGTTCTCACATATTTCTCCATCTGTGCTGTGGACTGTGTAGAAAAACATTCTGATTCAGCTAGAAGAGAGTATGAAACAACATGGGTTTCAGTTCCTGTGTCTTTTCAAAGAGTTTCCAAACATCACTTGAAAGGTAGTACTGCCTGTTTGAGCAATGATTGCTGGTAGTTCTCCCCTCTAATTCACTTAAGGTAATCACTACATACCTAAATAAGTTTTATACAGAGGTCTTCACCAAGAGAACCACCTGTTGGAGGTTCCAGAAGGATCTTCTGCAAGGAGCTTTCCTGAAGAAGCGTGGTTGCTACTGATTAACTACAAATGCTCATACTTTGCTCTCTGAATCCCATTTTCTATTCACAATTTCCTGATGACAAAGAGTAAAAGAGGAATAAATTAAAAGAAGACAAAATATAAAAATATTGAGCAATACATCTCTACAAGACCAATATCCTTGTAAATAAATAGGGAGACAATGTTTTAAATTATGGAAAAATTAGAAAGAATGGAAATTTGCTAATAGATGGGACTAGGTTTTAAGCACCTAAAAGTGTTTACAGTGATTGCACAGTAGGCAGACGTTTTCAGAAAAAAAAAATTCTGTATGTTCATCTCCTACATCATGTCACAATTAAAGTCACTTGAAAAGAAAATAAGAATCTGCTAGCTGACAAAAGAAATGTACCAAAAGAAATATGACCCCTACTAAACCACAGAAAACCAGAAAATCAGGCAGCCTGCCCTCAGACCTTCTCTCCTCTTTCTTAGACTCAATCCCTTAGTCTCAACCCGAGCAGCACTGCAACAGAACACCAGATGCATCTTCTCATACTTTCTTATGACTACATTTTCCTATTCACATGTATATGTAGTCTTGTGCTTTGCTTTCCTCCCATTTCTACGAGTGTCTCATGATACTATTGGGCAAGTCATAGGCCTCCTTCAGACATATGATCCTATCTACCATTTACAAGCATTATTAATCATCTCTCCTTTTTAGTCAACAAATTTTCCTTCTTCACAGAGTAAATCCTTGATTATATAAACTATTTCTTTTCACATTACACTATAATTTCTTGATATATTTTCCCTCCCAGCTACCTCTTTTCCTTTATAGAAAAACAACAGAACAAAACCCTGAAAACTTATTTATATTCTGATTTGTCTTATCACATTCCCTCTTGAACTCAATTGAATTTTCAAACCCAGCTGTCCAGATAAATCGATCCTTTCATAGCTGCTATTTATTTCAAATGCATTGGAGTCTTTTTCCTAGTTGATGTATCAGCATGATTGCCAGAACTCATCTCTCTCTGTTCCTTAAATTTCTTGATCATGTCCCTTCCAGATTACTTTATTTGTCTGGTTTTGTCGTAATTTTCTTACAGTTATTTCTTAATTTACACTCTTACTACACTGTCATGTACACGCGTGTCTCTGAGTTAATGAGTTTGTTCTTAGCAAGTACATCACAATATTTAATCTAACTTCTCAAATTCTCATTGCATGCTATGTTTTTTATCCCTTACCATTAACGAATGTAGCATGTTTTTAAAATATGCAAATATATTTCTTTTCAAAAGGCTGTAACCTTCATATATAGAGATTTTTTTTTCAAAAAGATATTGTATGAGTCAGAGGATCAAGAAGTTTGTTATGAGATTGTTTCCTACGAACATCAGAATTTACACTCATAAAGTCTAACCGACATGACTTCCCAAATATGAGCTGAACAAGGGCGACACTTATGAACATGAAAAACAGGATGTAGAAAAGCCCACAGGTCCTTAACCCTACATAAAGTCTACAGGCAGCTGAGGAAAGGAGAGAACCAGAGCTGTGGTCTTCCTGTGGAAGAACACACCAACTGGTTGTCCAGTGCCTAACAGGTTTTTGAAATTAAATACAAATGAACTGCTGTCTCACACAAAATAGATGTTACTCCACTTCTACATAACTAGAAAGCTAACTCATTTCAAACAAATAAATGTTTTCTCTTTTAACGGGGAATACTATCATTTTTCTTATATTTTTATTTCTTCAAATGAGATACATTCCAGGAAAACTGTCACTTCAACATCCTAGTTCACTCAGTACATAGAGTCATTCTTGCTTTCAATTTGGACAACTATTTTTTAAGTTCATAATCATATTTTTAATAACATAAACCTTAAATTTGGATTGTGATTTTTATCCTATTCTAGAAACATCAAAACATTACAGAACATTTGTTTAATAGTGTCTACTCCTGACTATAGACTGATACATATAAAATATATTGGTATCATTTAAATAATGGTATAAAGAAATCATATTTTAACAGTGATGCACCAGTTCTAAGCAAAACTATGGCACTTGAGTTAAGTCACTGAAATAACACCTTTGCATAAAGAAATTCAACAGTCGTTTTAGCTGACTTCAAGTTCAAAGAAAAATTATTTCAGGCAGAAGGAATTTTAGTTAATGTTATTTTCTCTAAAAGGGGGAAGACAGAAATTTGTATCTTTAAAAACTTTGGACCTCAGTGTTGTCATGGGGTGTAGATAAAAAGTGAGATTGAAAATGAAAAGAGTTGAGGTCAGTCAATGGTTTTTGCCTCTCAGACAAAGACTTCTAATCTTAAAATTACCAGGTTCCAGAGGGGAAAAAAAGGTTCGGTTATACAAGCTGCAAGAGAAATCAAAAGCATCAAATCCATGACAGTATAGGTCAAGGAAAGATAAAGATTTGCAACTTTAAACAAAATTTCAAACCCAGCCAGAACAAATTTGGGTTCAAAATCTAGAACAAATCTAACAATTGACATCAATGGGAAAGAAGAAACATTTTTTGGTGGTAGATATTTTATAAAATTATTTAAAAATGAGCTCACTGACTTATAAATACACTCAAGTATATCTTAGTTCCCCAAACTTTATCTGTGGCATTTGGACATACTGCAGTAGATAAAATTTTTTACATATGTATATATAATACATATACATGTAATATATAATACAGACATATATCATTTAAATGTGTTATATACAAATATACATATATATGTACAAGATATATGAATATATACATATATAGTTAGTTAGTATTCTCATTTCCTTAAGAGAATAATCGTTGCTTATTTTACCACTGATAAATCATAAGAAATTTCTAGTAAATATTTGCAGAAATTGGGTTGCATTTAATATTAACTTACAGGAGATTGAAATTGACCATGTAAATTCAACACTTAGCCTACAGTGTATACAGCTGATACTCTGTATAATTACATTTAGAAAATAAAAAGGATTTTATTGTTCTGCAAAGTTTAATATTAAATAAATGCATTCATAATAACTTAGAAAAAGAAGGAAAATCATAATAAAATCATGCTATAAGAGAAGTTCAACATGTAGCCATTAGAGAGCAATCATTTAGTTTGAAATTGAGGTACTTTAATAAACAAAAACACTGGTTCGGTAGCTATGTTTAGGAATGTGTAGTTCTGAGATATTGGTAACTTCTTCTCTAGATTTATAAATACTTATTTTGCCCTAGATTCTTCTGTTATTGATTCATGCATTTCATTTACTTATCATTTAATTACTATTATACAAGAAAGTTGTCTTATTTAAAACCACAATGTCTTACTCATCTAGATGCGGTATGAAATTCACACAGATGTCATATGTTTTTAAAGCCTTTAGGCAATTTTCATTTGACAACAAATCTCATCATATCTATTTTAAAAGCTATTTTATTTTATTTCATTTGTATGGTTGTTTTCTCTGAATGTAGGTCTCTATACCATGTGTATGTTTAGTGTTCCTAGAGATCAGAAGAGGGCGTTGAATCCCCTGTAACTGGAGTCACAGAGGTTGTGAGCTAACATGGAGGTGCTGAAAATATTTGCTAAATATTCCTCGAAATTAGTTGTATAGTGATTTATAAAATATCAAGGTTTGCATTCTATTTTTAATTTAAATGTACATATTTATAGATATAATGTTTTAGTATACACATAGATAATTCAGTAGTTACTACAATGAAGCAAATAGACATACCTATCATTTATATAATTATCCTTTCTGTGGCATGACACATACATAATCTATACTTTTAGTAAAAGTCTGGAGTATGATACAAAATTAATCGCACATATGATATGTTAGACCTCTAGTTTCATTCATGTATGCTACCTATTACTTTGAATATTTTCTACTACATTTCCCATTTTATTAACCATTTTATACACTGACTTATTCTGTCATTATGTTTTCATTATATATTTATTTTCTACATACGAGTGAACCATAAAGCACTTTCAATTCTAAATTTGTCTTAATTTACTAGTATAGAGTTCTCCAGACTCATACATGGCATGGAAAATTTCAGGATCTTCTTCATGTAAAAACTCTAATAATATTTTAGTGTGTATGTATGTGCCTCAGTTTATCCCTTCCTCTGCCAATGCATGCTTTGTTTACTTCAATGTCTTGTTTATTGTGAATAATCATGAAATACATATGGAAGTACAGATATTTTTATTAGATGCAGATTTACTTTCCATTGGGTATAGATTAAAAAGGATTGCTGGGGTACTTTTTTATTTCTTTAATAATTTCCATATTGTTTGCCACAATCATTGCACGATTTTGCCAGTGTGATTAATGTATATCATAGCTCCTTTTGCCTGATTCCTTTGAATTTACATGCTAGCCCAGGTCTTTAGACAATGGTCATCATAACAAGGTTTATGTGACATCTTTTGTGGGTTTGATCTGTATTTCCCTAATGAATAATGAGGTAGAGCACTTTTAATATAGTATTTGTTTATTTTTATGTAGTCTTCATTTTAAAAATAATGTCTGTTTGTGTATTTTTTTAATCCTTAATCGAGCTTGTATGAAACTATGTATGTAGTTTCAAAGTGTTTCTGTATTTGACAATTGGTTTATAACAAGCCTTAGAATACACCTCTTTGATTTAAACCTGAAAGAAGATATTTGGCTTTGTGGATCTGGTTTTCTACCTTTATCAAAACTTGGAGAGTTGTCAATGATTATATGATCATGCAGGGTTACAGTTTCTTTTTTGTTTTGGAATGTGTTTGTTTGTTTACCTTACCTATTGGAATGTCCAAAATGTATTTTGTTGACTACTTCCTCAAAGCCTCTTAGACTTTCCTTACTTTTTTTTTCATTTATTCTCCTGTTTTCTTCTAAGTGTGTAGTTTCAAAGGGACTATGTCTATAATCACATATTGTTTAGTTTGATTAAGTCTAGTCTTGAAAATTTACTGACATTTACAAATTTCATTCATTTTATTCTTCAGCACAAATAGTTTTTGGATTTTTTCATTATTTTTTTTTTTGTTATCCTTCTGATGTAGCTCATAAAATTGTTTCCCTGATTTTATTGAATCATATACCTTTGTTCTCTTGTTTCATTCAAGCCTTTCTTTTGATTTCTTTCCAGATAATTTGTGACTGTTTCTTTGGAATTGGCTCCTGGAAATTTATTTTGCTTCTTGGTGCTACAATGCTTGCTTTCTTTTTTGTTTTTGGATGCTTATTTCTTTTCTTTTTTTCTTTTCTTTTCTTTTCTTTACTTTACTTTACTTCTTTTCTTTTGAGTGTGTATTTGGCGTACATCTTTTATTTTCTTATATTCTTTTCTGCTCTGTTCTTTGAGACACAAGAAACTAGATGAAATTATACTGCTCTATAAGTGACAATGGCTCCTTATCTCTGGGATCAAGTGGTAGATCAGATCTCAGGGACAAGATGTAGCAATGGCTGTGGTAAGGAATGGGACATTTCCACAGAAGCATATTCTTTTATTTTTCCTAGATATATTATTAATTTACATTTCAAACGATTAAACCTTTCCTGGTTTCCCCTCCCCAAAAGTCCTATAAGCCCTCTCCCCTCCTCCTATTCCCCAATCAATCCTGTCCCACTTCTCTGTCCTGGTATTCCCCTACATTGCTGCATCTAGCCTTTCCAGGACCAGAGACCTCTCTTTCCTTCTTCTTGGGCATCATTTGATATGTGAATTGTGTTTGGGTATTCCAAGCTTCTGGGCTAATATCCCCTTATCAGTGAGTGCATACATGTGTGTTCTTTTGTGATTGGGTTAACTCACTTAGGAAGATATTTTCCAGTTCCACCCATTTGCCTAAGAATTTCATGAATTCATTAATTTTAATAGCTAAGTAGTATTCCATTGTATAAATATACCACATTTTCTGTATCCATTCCGCTGTTGAGGGACATCAGGGTTCTTTCCAGCTTCTGGATATTATAAATAGGGCTGCTATGAACATAGTGGAGCATGTGTCCTTATTACATGCTGGAGAATCCTCTGGGTATATGCCCAGGAGTGGTATAACAGGGTCCTCCTGTAGTATCATGCCCAGTTTTCTGAGGAACCACCAGACAGATTTCCAGAGTGTTTTTACCAGCTTGCAATCCCACCAGCAGTGGAGGAGTGTTCCTCTTCTCCACAACTTTTCCAGCACCTATTGTCTCCTGAATTTTTGATCTTAGCCATTCTGACTGGTGTGTGGTGAAATCTGAGGTTTGTTTTGATTTGCATTTCCCTGATAACTAAGGATGTTGAACATTTCTTTAGGTGCTTCTCAGTCACTCAATATTCCTCAGGTGAAAATCCTTTGTTTAGCTTTGTACCCCATTTTTAATAGGATTATTTGGCTCTCTAAAGTCTAAATTCTTGAGTTCTTTTTATTTATTCAATATTAGCCCTCTGTAAGATGTAGGGTTGGTAAAGATCTTTTCTCAATTGGTTGGTTGCAGTTTTGTCCTATTGACAGTATCCTTTGCCTTACAGAAACTGTAATTTTATAAGGTCCCATTTGCCAATTCTTGATCTTAGAGCATAAGCTATTGAAGTTCTGTTCAGGAAATTTCCCCCTGTGTCCATGTACTCAAGACTCTTCCCCAGTTTCTTTTCTATTAGTTTCAGTGTGTCTGGTTTTATGTGGTGGTCCTTGATCCACTTGTACTTGAGCTTAGTACGAGGAGATAAGAATGGATCAATTTGAATTCTTCTGCATGCTGACTTCCAGTTGATCCTGCACCTTTTGTTGAAAAGGCTATCTTTTTTTCCACTGGATGGTTTTAGCTCCTTTGTCAAAGATCAAGTGACCATAGGTGTGTGGGTTCACTTCTGGGTCTTCAATTCTATTCCAATGATCTACATGTCTGTCACAGTACCAATATGACACAGTGTATTAACACAATTTATAACAGTACTGCTATGTGGTACTGCTTGAGATCCGGGATACTGATTCTCCCAGAAGTTCTTTTACTGTTGAGAATAGTTTCAGTTATACTAGGTTTGTTTTTATTCCAGATGAATTTGAGAATTACTCTTTCTAACTCTATGAAAAATTGAGTTGGGATTTTGAAGGGCATTGCATTGAATCGGTATACTGCTTTTGGTAGGATGACCATTTTTACTATATTAATCCTGTCATACCAAAAGCATGGGAGATCTTTCTATCTTCTGAGGTCTTCTTCGATTTCTTTCTTCAGAGACTTGAAGTTCTTGTCATACAGATCTTTCACTTGTTTGGTTTGAGTCACACCAAGATACTTTGTATTGTTTATGGCTATTATGAAGGGTGTTATTTCCCTAATTTCTTTCTCATCCTGTTTTTCCTTTGAGTATAGGAAGGCTACCGAATTTCTTGAGTAAATTCTACATCTGGCCACTTTGCTGAAGTTGTTTATCAGCTATAGGAGTTCTCTGGTGGAGATTTTTGGATCACTTAAATATACTATCATATCATCTGCAAATAGTGATAATTTGATTCTTCCTTTCCAATTCGTATCCCTTTGAGCTCCTTTTGTTGTCTAATTGCTCTTTCTAGAACTTGAAGAACTATGTTGAATGCATATGGAGAGAGAGAGAGGGCAACCTTGTCTAGTCCCTGATTTTAGTGGGATTGTTTCAAGTTTCTCTCCATTTAGTTTGATGCTGGCTACCTGTTTGCTGTATATTGCTTTTACTATGTTTAGGTATGGGCCTTGAATTCCTGTTCTTTCGAAGACCTTTGACATGAAAGGATGCTGAACTTTGTCAAATGATTTTTCAGCATCTAATGAAATGATCATGTGGTTTTTTTCTTTGAGTTTGTTTATATAGTGGATTACATTGCTGGGTTTCTATATATTGAACCATCCCTGCATCCAAGGAATGAAGTCTACTTGATCATGGTGAGTGATCAAGTAGATGTGTTCCTGTATTTGGTTGGCAAGAATTATATTGAGTATCTTTTCATTGATATTCACAAGTGAAATTGGTCTGAAGTTCTCTTTCTTTCCTGGATAGTTGTGTGGTTTTGGTATCAGTGAAATTGTGGCTTCATAGAATGAGTTGGGTAGTGTTCCTTCTGTTTCTTTTTTGTGGAATAGTTTGACAAGTTAGGTCTTCTTTGAAGGTCTGATAGAATTCTGCACTAATCCATCTTGTCCTGTGTTTTTTTTTTGTTTGTTTGTTTGTTTTGTTTGTTTTTGTTGTTGTTGTTGTTGGAAGCCTTTCAATGACCATGTCTATTTCTTTAGGGGTTTGGGTTTTACTGCTGTGAACAGACACCCATGACCAATGCAAGTTTTATAAAAGACATTTACTTGGGGCTGGCTTACAGGTTCAGAGGTTTAGTCCATTGATCAAGGCAGAAGCATGGCAACATCCAGGCAGGCATGGTGCAGGAGGAGCTGAGGGTTCTACACCTTTATCCAAAGGAAACCATGAACAGACTAGGCATCTTCAGGCATCTAAGAAGAAGATCTCTAAGCCCAACCCTACAGTGACACACTTCCTCCAACAAGGCCACACCTTCTAATAGTGCCACTCCCTGGGACAAGCATATACAAACCATCACAAGGGGTATTGGGACCATTTAGATGGTTTATCTGATCCTGATTTAACTTTGGTATTTGCTATCTGTCTAGGAAATTGTCCATTTCCTCTAGATTTTTCAGTTGTGCTGAGTATAGGCTTTTGTAGTAGGATCTGATGATTTTTTGAATTTCCTCATTTTCTGTTGTTATATCTCACTTTTTTTTTTTTTTTTTTTTTGGTTTTTCGAGATGGGGTTTCTCTGTGTAGCCCTGGCTGTCCTGGAACTCACTTGGTAGACCAGGCTGGCCTCGAACTCATAAATCCTCCTGCCTCTGCCTCCGAAGTGCTGGGATTAAAGGAGTGCGCCACCACTGCCCGGTCATATCTCACTTTTCATTTCTGATTTTTTTTTTAATTTGGATACTGTCTCTTTGTCCTCTGCTAAGTCTGGCTAAAGGTTTATCTATCTTGTTGATTTTCTCAAAGAACCAGCTCCTGCTTTTGTTGATTCTTTATATGGTTCTTTTTATTTCTACTTGGTTGATTTCAACCCTGAGTTTGATGATTTCCTGCCTTCTATTCCTTTTGGGTGTATTAGCTTCTTTCTGTTCTAAAGCTTTCAGTTGTGCTGTTAAGCTTCTAGTGTATGCTCTCTCCAGCTTCAGAGCTGTGAATTTTCCTTTTAGCATTGCTTTCATTGTGTCCCACACGTTTGTGTATATTGTGCCTTCATTTTCACTAAATTCTAAAAAGTCGTTGATTTCTTTCTTTATTTCTTCCTTGACCAAAGTATCATTGAGTAGAGCATAGTTCAGCTTCCATTTGTATGTGGGCATACTGTTGTTTTTGTTGCTACTGAAGATCACCCTTATTCCATAGTGATGTGATCGGAGGCATGGGATTAGTTCGATCTTCTTATATCTGTTGAGGTCTGCTGTGTGACCAATTATATGGTCAATTTTGGAGAAGGTACCATGAGGTGCTGAGAAGAAGGTATATTCTTTTGATTTAGGTTGAAATGTTTTATAGATATCAGTTAAATCCATTTGGTCCAAAACTTCAGTTAGTTTCACTGTGCCTCTCTTTAGTTTGTGTTTCCCTGATCTGTCCTTTGAGGAGATTGGTGTGTTGAAATCACTCACAATTATTGTGTGAGGTGCAATGTGTGCTTTAAGCTTTAGTAAAGTTTCTTTCACAAATGAGGGTGCGCTTGTATTTGGAGCATAGATGTTCAGAATTGAGAGTTCTTGGTAGATTTTTCCTTTGATGAGTATAAAGTTGTTTTCCTTCCGTGTCTTTTTTGATGACTTTTGGATAAAAGTCTATTTTATTGGATATTCGAATGACTACTCCAGTTTGTTTCCTGGGACCATTTGCTTGGAAAAATGTTTTCCAGCCTTTTACTCTGGGGTAGTGTTTGTCTTTGACACTAAGATGCGTTTCCTGTAGGCAGCAAAATGTTGGGTTATGTTTATGTGTCTAGTCTGTTTATATGTTATTGGGGAATTGAGTCCATTTATGTTAAGAGATATTAAGGAAGAGTGATTGTTGCTTCCTGCTACTTTTGATGTAATTTTTATGTTTATGTGGTTATCTTTTTCTGGGTTTGTTGAAAGGAGATAAATTTCTTGGTTTTTCTAGTGTATAGTTTCCCTCCTTTTGTTGGTGTTTTCCATTCATTATCCTTTGAAGTGCTGAATTTGTGGAAAGATACTGTGTAAATTCGTTTTTGTCATGGAATACCTTGGTTTCTCCATCTATGATGATTGAGAGTTTTGCTGGATATAGCAATCTGGGTTGACATTTGTGTTCCCTTAGGGTCTGTATGATATTTTCCCAGGCTCTTCTGGTTTTCATAGTTTCTGGTGGGAAGTCTGGTGTAATTCTGATAGGTCTGCATTTATATGTTACTCAACCTTTTCCCTTACTGTTTTTAATGTTCTTTCTTTGTTTAGTGCATTTGGCGTTTTGATTATTATGTGATGGGAGGAATTTCTTTTCTGGCCCAGTCTATTTGGAGTTCTGCAGGCTTCCCGTTGGGTCATGGGCATCTCTTTCTTTAGGTTAGGGAAGTTTTCTTCTACAATTTTGTTGAAGATATTTACTGGCCCTTTAAGCTTGGAATCTTCATTCTTTTCTGTACCTATTATCCTTAGGTTTGGTCTTCTCAATGTGTCCTGGATTTCCTGGATGTTTTGGGTCAGGAGCTTTTTGCATTTTGCATTTTCTTTGACTGTTATGCCAATGCTTTCTATGGTATCTTCTGCATCTGGGATTCTCTCTTCTATCTCTTATATTCTGTTGTTGATGCTTGGATCCAAGACTCCTGACTTCTTTCCTAGGTTTTCTATGTCCAGAGTTGTTTCCCTTTGTGATTGCTTTATTGTTTTTACCTACATTTTTAGATCCTTCACCTGTTTTGTTGTTTTCCTATAGTTCTGTAAGGGCTTCTCTCTATTTACTTGTGTTCTCCTGTATTTCTTTAAGGGAGTTATTTATGTCCTTCTTGAAGCCTTCTATCAGCATCATGAGATATGATTTTAAATACAAATCTTGCTTTTCTTGTGTGTTGGAGTATCCAGGATTTGTTGTTGTGGGAGAATTGAATTCGGATGGTGCCATACTGCCTTGATTACTGTTAGTAATGTTCCTATATTTGCCTTTTGCCATCTGGTTATCTCTGGTGTTTGTTGGTCCTGCTGTCACTGGCTGGTGCTTGTCCCTCCTATATGCCTGAAAGCTTATCTCACCACCCCTCAGTGACCGGCTTTCTCCTAGCACAGAGTGCTATGGGGCTGCCCAGTTCTTGGGTGCAAATTGGGTCCTCACAGACCGTGTCCAAAGTGGTCTTACACTCAGGTGTTCCCTGTGTACTTGTTTTCAACTTTCTGCTCAGTCACAGTGCAAAGATGGCGGCCTCACCTCTAAATGCAGCATTCCCTCTCTCTGTGGGACTCTCTGCATGGCAGATGTACCCTGGCAGAGTAGGTGCACAGAAGGCTGTGTCGCTGCCCAACTCTTGGGTGCAGGTGGGGCCCTGACAGGCCATGTCCCAAATGATCTTACACTTGGGTATTCCCTGTTTACCTGGCTGCAACTGTCTGCTCAGTCACAGGAGCAAAGATGGTGACTGCAAGGTATTTCTGATGAGCAGAGAAGAGTAGCTCATCATGGATGCAATACATTACCAGGAAGCCATTCAAAGATAGCATGTCTTCATGGGTAAAAAGGCACAATATCTACCTGGCTCCTAAAGCAGAAGAAATACTCATCGTGTCTTCAGTTCCAAGATGGCTAGTTCCAACTGACACATGACGTCACAAGTTGGATCATTAAATGTAAGTTATTTCTTGGAGGTAGGGGGTGTAGAGCCATGTAGACTCCAAGCAACTTCTTCAATTTAACTCATTGACTATCAGGTGCCTAGGACTGTAGATGTCAAGGACTGTTTGAGATCCCCTATCAACCTACTTTTTCTCAGAAAGGAGTATTGTTTTTGGTTTTAAGCTGATCAGATGATGTATGGTGGTTTTTTTTTCTTTATTAGATAGCAACTGTGAGTTCTGTCAACTCGAGAATTCTGCAATTCCTTTCCCTTTTTCTCCAGAATGTAATTATGGTCCTGATAATTTTGTGAAATAATCAAAAAGAACAACTTTTAGAAACTTCTAGTTGAACATCCAACTCCTAATTTACTTGTCTTGGTAAACTATGATTACTAAGTAGAAGTTAGATTCTACTTTCATTTGTATTTCATTTTCTTTTCATGGCATTAACCCAAACTATAATTTTCTATAATAAATCATGATAACTGTTTTTGGCTTACAGAGAACATTACAAATGTAGATTGAAAAAAGTTTCTGGGAAATAACCCATTCATCAATACCCATATCTACATACCAAAAGGAATGCTAACCAACTCGGTTTACACATTTTATATAATAATGGAGCTTCCATTCTATAAGGCTGGCCACCAGTTCTGTGAGAAATGACTACAGAAAATTGTTTTTTGAACCTTGGATTTATTCTTTTTGTTAAAAAAGTGTAGGTGAACAGATGACAACCAGATAGTTATTTAATATTATAGGAATTGGAGTGGGGGATTTTCATCTCATTTCCTCTAAACACAAACCTTGAAAACAGCTGTGAACTAATACAGTCAATATCTTTCCTCTGAAATGCTTCAAATAACTCCTGTATTTTATGTCAGTGTCTCTGTAGAATGGAATGCTTGACTTTCTTATAGTATTGTGAATCCTTGCCATGTGTTTTATCCCATTATCCTTGAATTTTCTTTTCATATATTTTCATACTGGTTACTATGGCTTTACACTATTATTGGTATAGGATAAAACAGGAGAGAACAAAAAGATATGGTAGTTATTTTAGGCATTTCTGGATAGAAAAGTCTGTATGTGATCAAGAGAGTACTATGAACAAGAGGTTGCTAAGGAAAAACAATTGACAACACACAGATATAAAGAAGAGTTGAGAATAAGTTAATGTATTCCAAATCTCTATAACTGTGCTAGCCCCATGAGTGTGTATTTTTTAAAAAAAAACCTATACAACTAAATACCTATGCTCACAAAAATTTTAGCATGCAAATTACATCTAGGTAAAGTGAATTTATTAAGAAAAAGTAACTGAATTGAATTACTACAAAGAAATGATTGATTATTTTTAAATGTAGATAGATGGGGTTGGAGAGATGGCTGAGAGTTTTAAGAGAACTTGCTATTCTACCTAAAGACCAGAGTTCAGTTTCTAGTGCCATGATGGATGGCTAACAAGCACCTGTAACTTCAGATGTAGGGAATCTGATGGAGTTTTCTTACCTCCATATGACCTTCACATGTTGGCATAGATAGACACAGAAATACATGTGTACTCCTAAATAAAAAGAAGCATACATATTTTAAGAAATGAAGATAGAAGTTGCTTGGAGAAGGAAGAAGATAGTGGAGTGGGACACATAATGTGAATTAAGGTGTCAGTAATAATGTTTTACATTTTGACCAGAGTGATAATGATAAGAACCCATGACTGTTTATCCTTATCCTTTATTAAACCACCCATCTTTTAGAGTTTTTATATGTTTGTGCCTTATCATCCCAAAGTGAAAAATTGAATGGGAGTCAATTATCATTATTTCTTAAAGGCAACACAGTGCAATGAAACACTGAATCATAAAGTTAAAGAATGCTAGACATGGAAAGAACTTCGATTATTAATTTGTCCAGCATTTTCAGTTCATATATGAGTACCTGAGAGCCAGAAGCCAGACTTCTTTAAATCACACTGTGTTGGTAGCTGCGGTGTCTGGTAGATTCACTATGTTGAGTTCTTAAGGCATCCCAGTTAATAGAACTATACTTGCTTTTCACTAAAGATCCTTTAGTTTTTTGACATTTCACAGTAGCCTAGTCAATGGGTTAGTTAAGTTGGTAACACAATATAAATTTAGTTGCTTGGGGTAAGAAATGTGTTTAAGGATTTAAATAATAATAAATAACAATGATAAAGCTTGTAAAACTAATGTCACTGACAATGTCTGTTTTGCTAAGTACAAATGACTGAATTTCCATCATTTCTTCTGAGCTTCTGTGACTTCAAAGACTGTTTTGTTCCATAGGGGAGCTCCATAAGGAATTGAAGATAGGCTGAATTGGAGAAATACTGTTTTGAACTTGAACTAATTATTAATATTGCAAAATCTCCTGCTGATTACACATAGTTGAAAAAATTTAACATGGACTACATAGAAATTCACAACTGATTGCAAATACTTATTAATACCCTTAAAGGCCACCAATATATTTCCATGACGTATGTGACATGATTATATTGATGTTAGTTAAGCTTATGAAAAATGCATTTAATTTTTATGTATGCAATTATGTTTTTGTCACTTGATGACTTTACCTTATGTTTTCAGTTCCTTTGAGAATTTTTCTTCCAATTTGATTTGTTTTTCTCTCCCAAGTATTTAAAAACAGTCTCACCAAGTAGGGATATAGGCCTCAGGTGAAGTTTGTTTAAAAAAAAGAAAATTAACAGATATTTAAGTTTCTATAGTGGTTTTCTTTATAATTTGATTTTCTTTATAATTTTAATTTCTTTTTAAAATTATTAATATTTATTTTATGTATGTGAGTACATTGTAGCTGTCTTCAGACAAACCTGAAGAGGGCATCGGATCCCATTACAGATGGTTGTGAGCCACCGTTTGGTTGCTGGGAATTGAACTCAGGACCTCAGGAAGAGCAGTCAGTGTTCTTAATCACTGAACCATCTCTCCGGCCCTTAAATTTCTTCATAATTTAAATTTCTTTATGATTTATACATAAACTTCATTTTATATGCATAGTTATTTTTCCTTCATATTTTTCCTGTGTACCATTTTTATGCCTAATGCCAGTAGAGGGTGTCATATACCCTGGAAGCAGATCATAAGCTTCTATGTAGGTGGTGGAAATTGAACCTAGATCCTCTGTAAGAGTTTCTGTTTATATTTAAAGAATAATTTCTTATTTCTCCTGTGTTAAGTGTTTAAAAGTTAAGGTTTCTATTTGTAAAAGTAAGACCTTGCTTCTCAGTTTTGATATAAACTGCAAAATTCTTTTCAACCTACACAAACTTGTGACTCCATTCACATGATGTATATCCTTATCCTTTTTCTTTCCCTTTCATTGTAAGATAACAGATAGCAAGTCAGTCCTGAGTGTATCCCAAAATACAGCCTGCTTTAATTAGACAATGGATTTAGTCTTTTTCCTCATTATTCTCAGGCTTAACGATCCTACCTGGAAAATCCCGGCTACCTCTGGTATACTAACATAAACAAGTCACCAATATATCTGCCCTTCCTTTTGAGTTTTATTTATACTGCTAGTTTCATATTTTAGCTCTGTGTGTTTTATGAATTATGACTATTCCATAAGATATTAAATTCAATATTCTTCATTTTAATGAATAAGGCCTCACTTAAAATAAAGTCCTTACAGATGATCAAGTTAAGATAAATTCTTTTGGCACTAATGCAATGTGGTTAACATTATAAGGAAGAGAACTTTGAGGTTCAAATGCTGCCATGCTCAGGGGTATGAAGCTGTAATAAGATAGAGACAAAGGGAAGTTGTTATATGAAGATGGAAATGGGGAAAAGGCAGGAAACATGTTTGCCTTAACAGTTGTCAGGAAACAAACCAACAAAGGGACAAACAAACAAAAATAACAATAAAAGCCCACAATTCTTGACATCTTGATTTTTAAAAAATTTAACCCTCAGAAGTTTCTATTGTTTGAAGGCTGTTTGGGGTACTTTATTATGGCATCCCTAGGAAATTAATACATCATTTGGAGGGCAGAAGATAATAAATGAATGTTATACTATAATTCTATCTTGAAAAAATGTTTTTGTAAGTCAATCAAAAAGATTTGAATATTAAATGAAATTCTATTAGGAGAAGAAAATTAATTTACTTTCAGCCAACTGTTTAGAAATATAGAACACATGTTTTACAGCCAGAAAGGTGTATCACATCTCAATAACTGAAGCTAAAGGTGGTTGTAAACCATCAAATATGGCTACTAGAAATAGAGCCTGGGTTAACTGTAGAGCCATCTCTCTGGCCCCATAATCTACAATGTTAAAACATTCATCTGTCTTAGTTACTTTTCTATTGCTGTGATAAGACACCATGACCAAAGCAACTTATAGGTAGAAATTATAATTTCAGAGGTTTAGAATTAGTGACCATCATGGTAGGGAACACAGCAGTAGGCAGGCAGGCATGATGCTTTGTGAATAACTGAGAGCTTACCTCTTGTTCCCCAAGAAAAAAGAAGAGAACATTTACTGGTAATAACATGGGGTTTTGAAACCTCAAAGCCCATCTCCAGTGACATACCTCCTCAAACAAGGGTACACCTCCCAATCATTCCTAAATAGTTCCACCAACACCAGACCAAACATTCAAGTGTATGAGGTTGTGGAAACCATCTAACTCAAACCACCACAGCATCAATAAGAACTATTACAAGTACTTTATGATAAAACTGTGTTCTTTAAGTAAACCATAACTGGACCTTGAAAAAACTTGGTATGCAACAGGATAAATACCAACCAAAGCGTGTTCAGATTTCATTTTATTTTTCAGCTCAGTTGTGATATGTATTTCTAGTCACCAGGATAGCAAAGTTATTAACATTAATAGTATTAGTTTTCGGCTAAACGACTGGGTACTTACTTAAATATGAAACTGTTTTTATGTTTCCTTCCAACTTGAAGGTATGAACATAAAATTTTCAGTCCTCTACTTGGTTTGACTCTTAGTGATCTATTCCAAATACCCCTTCCTCCTGAAAAAAAAGATGAGAATAATGTTTCTTGTTCTAGTTTGCAAGATTAAATTATTTTTTTTTTAAAAAAAAGACGTGGGATCTTTGTGTGCTTTTGGTATTAGCGTAATTGTGGCTTCATAGAACGAGTTGGGTAGTTTTCCTTCTGTTTCTATTTTGTGGAACAGTTTGAAGAGTATTGGTGTTAGGTCTTCTTTGAAGGTCTGATAGAATTCTGCACTAAAACCATCTGGACCTCTGCTTTTTTTGGTTGGAAGACTTCCAATGACGACTTCTATTTCTTCAGGGGTTATAGGACGGTTTAGATGGTCTATTTGATCCTGATTTAATTTTGGTATTTGGTATCTGTCAAGGAAATTGTCCATTTCCTCGAGATTTTCTAGTTGTGTTGAATACAGGCTTTTGTAGTAGGATCTCATGATTTTTTGAATTTCCTCAGTTTCTTTTGTTATCTCTCCCTTTTCGTTTCTGATTTTATTAATTTGGATACTGTCTCTGTGCCCTCTGGTTAGTCTGGCTAAGGGCTTATCTATCTTGTTGATTTTCTCAAAGAACCAACTCCTTGTTTTGTTGATTCTTTGTATAGTTTTATTTGTTTCTACTTGATTGATTTCAGCCCTGAGTTTGATGATTTCCTGCCTTCTACTCCTCTTTAGTGTATTTGCTTCTTTTTGTTCCAGGGCTTTCAGGTGTGCCATTAAGCTGCTAGTGTATGCTGTCTCCAAAGGAGCTAAAACCATCCAGTGGAAAAAAGATAGCCTTTTCAACAAATGGTGCTGGCTCAACTGGAGGTCAACATGCAGAAGAATGCAAATTGACCCATTCTTATCTCCTTGCACTAAGCTCAATTCCAAGTGGATCAAGGACCTCCACATAAAACCAGACACACTGAAACTAATAGAAAGGAAACTAAGGAAGAACCTTGAACATATGGGCACAGGGGAGAATTTCCTGAATAGAACTCCAATAGCTTATGCTATAAGATCAAGAATTGACAAATGGGACCTCATTAAATTACAAAGTTTTGCAAGGCAAAAGACACTGTCAAAAAGACAAAGCGGCAACCAACTAACTGGGAAATGATCTTTACCAACCCTACATCCGACAGAGGGCTAATATCCAATATATACAAAGAACTCAAGAAGTTAAACTCCAGAGAGGCAAGTAACCCTATTAAAAAATGGGGTACAGATCTAAACAAAGAGTTCTCACCTGAAGAATATCTAATGGCTGAGAAGCACCTAAAGAGATGTTCATCATCCTTAGTCATTAGGGAAATGCAAATCAAAACAACCCTGAGATTCTATCTCACACCAGTCAGAATGGCTAAGATCAAAACCACAGGAGACAGCAGTTGTTGGCGAGGATGTGGAGAAAGAGGAACACTCCTCCACTTCTGGTGGGATTGCAAGCTGGTACAACCACTCTGGAAAGCAGTCTGGCGGTTCCTCAGAAAACTGGGCATGACACTCCCGGAGGATCCGGCTATACCACTCCTGGGCATATACCCAGAGACTTTACCTGCATGCAATAAGGACACATGCTCCACTATGTTCATAGCAGCCTTATTTATAATAGCCAGAAGCTGGAAAGAACCCAGATGTCCCTCAACAGAGGAATGGATTCAGAAGATGTGGTATATTTACACAATGGAATACTACCCTGCAATTAAAAACAATGAATTCACGAAATTCCTAGGCAAATGGTCAGAACTTGAAAATATCATCCTTAGTGAGGTAACCCAATCACAAAAGAACACACATGGTATGCAGTTACTGATAAGGGGATATTAACCCAGAATCTTGGAATACCCTAGACACAATTCGCATATCAATAGATTTCCAAGAAGATGGAAGGAGAGACCCCTGGTCCTGGAAAGACTGGATGTAGGGGAATGCCAAGACAGAGAAGCGAGAGGGGGTTGAATGGGAAAAAGAGGGAGGGAAGGGGGCTTATGGGACTTTCGGGGAGGGAGGAAACGGGAAAGGGGAAATTATTTTGAATGTAAATAAAAAAAAACTTAGAAAAAAAAAAGACGAAACATGGTTCTTCATGTAAAAACACACATTATTTTAGAGTGTACAAATTCTCTCACTTTCTACTAATATCCAAACTTCGCATGCTAATTAAGGTCTTCAACAAGTTTAAAATCTGAAAACCGCATCTGATGATAGCAGTTTTGAGGATTCCTGCTGATTTCAGTAGGAGTGGCACTCATGGAATGATGGTCAGGAATCTGTCCTAATTAGTAAACCTCAGTTTATACTACTGTTAAATTCTCCCCAGTAAATTGGAGTACCATCTGATCTTGGAAGAAATTGATGTTACATTTGGGTTCTGTTGAATGTCAACTGGTAATATTTAATAAGCAAAGAGACTTTAAAATCTTTTTGTGGTTAAAAACTAAATGGATTTCCTACGATGTAGTCCATTCTTTCCCCCTTTCCTTTCACAAGAAACAAAGCAAAAAAGATTAGTGGTGTTTGCTTTAAAATTATTTCCAGCAATCACTTTGTAACTTTAATGAAATATTTCTTAGAATATTCATTATTTATGAAAATCATGAAACACTTGGATAAGGTAACTAAATGTCAGCAAAATGGTAGTTCTTCAAATGATTATGCATCCTCCTGTTTGAAACATCTCTCTCTCAGACCTGCTTGTGTTTTATTCTCATGATGTCCCTGTCATGATAGCCAGTGAATCCCAGATCAAAGAAACTAAGAGAATGCACTCCCTCCTTTGGCTCTTTCTTACAAAGGTATTGTGAGAATTAATCTTTTCTTTCTGCATTTGCTTTTGATTTGATTAAATTACCTTAATTAATTAAATAAGTATAACAATAAAATGAAAATCTCCAAGTATATATCACATAATCACATTGAAAGTAATAATATCTTTCTTGCCTCAGGGGATTTAATTATAGTTGTCATACTTTTATCCTACAATAAACAATGCAAAGAATTTGTGAAACTCAGTTTGTCTCCCCTACCTCTTTGCTTTGCTTGTAGCAAATCAACTACTTCAAGGAGCCTTAAGCAAAGAAATTATACTGATTAGCATATTAAGGAAAATGCCATTTAAATGTAACATTCAGTATTTCATTAACATATTTGTGTCTAATCACAAAATCAGTATTGTTTAATTAATAGATTTATTATTTCAAAGCAGAATGAATGCAATTAGAACAATATAAGACAGGTAAGTTTTAAAGAATACCACTCCAAAAGGACAAAGTGTTCAGGAAAGAACTCACATTTGCATTTTTACACTTTGGACTTCTAGCTTGCAACACATAGTGTTAGTGTTACAAATGGTTTCAGATAAGGAACACATTGAAAAAATAGTGTGTATGCAAAATTTTATCTCAGGGAGAGTGAGAAACCCGTAACAATATCTTGAAGAAATGTATCTCACCACCAGAGCAGAAAAGCATCTATGTATTGCATATCGACCTCGACAAAAACAATGAAAGGCTTTTCAGATCCCTGAAAGAGCACTGAATAATTCAAACTCATAGGTTATACTGGTGGTCCATATCAGGAATGGAACTCTGTGTGTGTGTGTGTGTGTGTGTGTGTGTCTGAATCTGAATAGTGACATACAGCTAATTATTTGAATGTTTTGGAAAAAACAGTCAGATAAAGTACCTATTTACATTTTACCTTTTGTATAAAATGTTCCTCTTCTTCAAACAATGGGAGAAGAGCACAGTGTTAGTCTTCTCATTTATTTTACATTAAAATAGTATTTCAAATGTAAAATAAAAATTAAAAATAAAGGAATAAGATAAAAATATTGGAAACTATTATATAAGCAGGACAGGGAACTAGATATTTTCAAACACTAACATTCGCTCAACTTAAAATTTTCATTTTCCTTTCAATAGTAAGAAACTAAAAGATTAAAAAAAATGTTGCTCATTTCTACTGCATCTGGACACTATCCTTATATCAAGGTCACAATAAGATTCAGTGATTAATTTCACTATAGTCTTACAATAAAAACATGTTTAATCTCCTTAGTGAAAATATCTGTACTCACACTTCTAGTCCTATTGTAAGGACAACAGAAGCATGATCAAATATAGAAATAGAAAATATTGTATACTTAAGGCAACTTTTAAGGACTTTAAAATTAAAATGGAAACCAGCAACTGGATTAGAGATTAGCAAACTTTCAATATATTTTTAATACATGACTTTATATATTTTCTAATTATGAACTTTTATTCACAGAGAGATTACTATTTTTCTGAAATATAAGTAAAATGGATAACAGGTTAAACTGGGTTTTTTCCTCATTGAAATCTTGGGCCTCTGGGTTTGCAATCCAAATATGCTTCTGAAGAAGGATTTTACTCTCTTTTACATACACATCCCATTTGAAGTCTAAAGTCTCAGTATCACAGAGGTATACTTTAAAGTGACATTAAACCAATATTCTCCACCTATACTTTGTTCTCTATGAATTTAGCATTTCCTTGTTCCCAGCAGAGGTCTTTTTGGTGGTCATAAATGTCTATTCTCCATTCTATGAAGTGAGATTTTATTATGATTCTGTTTATCATTCCATAGACTTCTGTCCTGTAAAACATGGGATTAAGCTTTATATAAACATGGTTAGTAACCCTACAGCAAATGTTTTCTGGGTGCAAGTAGAGTGTATTAGTTTTGGTATGTGAGTGCATTTGTACAGGTTTTGGAAGCTTTGTGTAGCATGCTGTGAGCATTAAAAATGAACAATGGCATTTACACAGAAGATTCCCATAACTACTATCTTTTGTATCCCCTTTTAGTATATAATGACTAATGAAATGTTTAGCTATCTACCTAAGTACCCAATGGACAAGACTACAAGGCAGTTCTTTTAGATAATATTTCTAAGCAAAGTTGATGTAAAAAGGTCTTACACTTTAAATGACAAGACTACAAGGCAGTTCTTTTAGATAATATTTCTAAGCAAAGTTGATGTAAAAATGTCTTACACTTTAAATGAGGTCATCGGCTTATTGCTCTGATATCAAAACAAGTATGGATTTGTCTTTGGAAAACTGGGTGTGCTAGTTCTGTAGGTAAGAATCAAATTCAAGAGTGATTATTATTCAATTCCATCGTGACTTAGAACTGCTTCAGTTCCAGAAAACCTTTCAAGCCAACAAGTTTAGAAATGCAAATGTTGTGGTATTAGGACTAAATTCTGTTGTATATTGTTTTAAGGTTTGTGAGATGAAAATCATGCATCTTGTGTGTAGCAATATTTAACCAGAATACAAAATTAGCCAACAGACTCAGGTTCTTCTCAAATTATTACCAGCTATACTTTTGTATCTTTAAAATATTGCTAAATAACATTTTCTACAATCCTCAATATATTCAACTAAACAAATTTTAGAATATTTCTCCCTTTTCTTTCAAATCAGAAAAAATTTTAATTATCAAGGGACTTTCCTAGGGAGAGCACAATTAATACATAAGGTCTAAACAAAGAATCCATCGTGATACAAAGTATGTTTGTATAACAAATAGAATTAAGATTTCTTTCATTTTCCTTTTTTCCCTCAATTTATTAGATACTATATTAAATTTTAGAGAGAAACAAAATGAGCACAGAGTAACCAATACCTTCAAAGAGCATACAATCTTATAAGTAAAGTATTGTCTACCTGGTACACAAATATAAGTTTTTAAGTACTTGCCTAATATTTTCTATATTTTGGGTGTTATACTGAGCCTTGAGTGTATAGTGTAGAAGTTTTGAAAAATGAAAAATTTAAACATAACAATAGATAAACTGTTTTGGTTGGGTACTAAATACTAAATACTGGAAAGGGAAAGGAAGGAAGGAAGGAAGGAAGGAAGGAAGGAAGGAGGGAAGGAAAGAAGGGAGGGAGGGAGGGAGCAAGGAAGGAAGGAAAGAAGGGAGGGAGGGAGGGAGGAAGGAAGGAAGGAAGGAAAGAAGGGAGGGAGGGAGGAAGGAAGGGAGGGAGGGAGGAAGGAAGGGAGGGAGGAAGGGAGGAAGGAAAGAAGGAAGGGAAGGAGGAAGAGAGGAATGGAGGGAAGGAAGTAGGAAAGAAGGAAGAGGACTTGCCTTATGAAATCACAGTTAGATGAGGATGTCAGAGTATAATTATTTATAAAATGCTAATAGTAAAGTGTATTTAAAAGGACAACTGCAATGTTATAAATGTGAAAGTAGAGTCCCAGCATGAACAGAGGCTACTTCAGCTGGGTCACAGAGTATTTTGGAGTTAGCAGGTTAGAGAAGTATATCAGTAAAGATGGGAATCAGCACTTGTCAAGGACAAAATAAGGTCCTTATTTGGGATAGTTTCTCCTTTAACCACTTTAAAAATTAAGTTTGTGCTGTTGGAATTATCCACCTGTTTTTCAGTAAGTTAGGCAAATGCAAAGAATGAAGAAGTGGTTACATCTTTTGCAACTAATGTAACTTCAAGAGCAAAGTGGGCAAAGAAACTGTTAGTTACAGAGCAGAAAAGAAACTATATGGAAAACTAAAACTAAGCAACCAGAAAAAAATAGCTATGTGTGCATTTACTTTGTAGGAGGCCAAGGTGTGAGAACTGTTGAGAGAGAAATTCGCATGTATAAAAACAGATCTACCCTAAATACCTAGAAGCACTAGGAGGAAGAAAATAGTGTCTGATCAAAACATAGGTTAGGATTTGATCTACAAATTTTTTTTTTATTTTATTTTTTTAATTTACATTCCAAATCACTTCCCCTTTCCGGTTTCCTCCCTCCCCGAAAGTCCCATAAGCCCCCTTCCCTCCCTCTTTTCTCCATTCAACCCCCTCTCGTTACTCTGTCCTGGCGTCCCCTACATCCAGTCTTTCCAGGACCAGGGGGTCTCTCCTTCCATCTTTTTAGAAATCTATTGATATGCGGATTGTGTCTAGGGTATTCCAAGATTCTGGGTCAATATCCCCTTATCAGTGACTGCATACCATGTGTGTTCTTTTGTGATTGGGTTACCTCACTAAGGATGATATTTTCAAGTTCTGACCATTTGCCTAGGAATTTCGTGAATTCATTGTTTTTAATTGCAGAGTAGTATTCCATTGTGTAAATATACCACATCTTCTGAATCCATTCCTCCGTTGAGGGACATCTGGGTTCTTTCCAACTTCTGGCTATTATAAATAAGGCTGCTATGAATATAGTGGAGCATGTGTCCTTATTGCATGCAGGTAAAGTCTCTGGGTATATGCCCAGGAGTGGTATAGCCGGATCCTCCAGGAGTGTCATGCCCAGTTTTCTGAGGAACCGCCAGACTGTTTTCCAGAGTGGTTGTACCAGCCTGCAATTCCACCAGCAGTGGAGGAGTGTTCCTCTTTCTCCACATCCTCGCCAACAACTGCTGTCTCCTGTGGTTTTGATCTTAGCCATTCTGACTGGTGTGAGATGGAATCTCAGGGTTGTTTTGATTTGCATTTCCCTAATGACTAAGGATGATGAACATCTCTTTAGGTGCTTCTCAGCCATTAGATATTCTTCAGGTGAGAACTCTTGGTGTAGCTCTGTACCCCATTTTTTAATAGGGTTACTTGCCTCTCTGGAGTTTAACTTCTTGAGTTCTTTGTATATCTTGGATATTAGCCCTCTGTCGGATGTAGGGTTGGTAAAGATCATTTCCCAGTTAGTTGGTTGCCGCTTTGTCTTTTTGACAGTGTCTTTTGCCTTGCAAAAACTTTGTAATTTAATGAGGTCCCATTTGTCTATTCTTGATCTTAGAGCATAAGCTATTGGAGTTCTGTTCAGGAAATTCTCCCCTGTGCCCATATGTTCAAGGTTCTTCCCTAGTTTCCCTTCTATTAGTTTCAGTGTGTCTGGTTTTATGTGGAGATCTTTGATCCACTTAGAATTGAGCTTAGTGCAAGGAGATAAGGATGGGTCAATTTGCATTCTTCTGCATGTTGACCTCCAGCTGAGCCAGCACCATTTGTTGAAAAGGCTATCTTTTTTCCACTGGATGGTTTTAGCTCCTTTGTCAAAGATCAAGTGACCATAGGAGTGTGGATTCATTTCTGGGTCTTCAATTCTGTTCCATTGATCTACATGTCTGTTACTGTACCAATACCATGCAGTTTTTAACACTATTGCTCTGTAGTACAGCTTGAGGTCCGGGATACTGATTCCCCCAGAGGTTCTTTTACTCTTGAGAATAGTTTTAGCTATTCTGGGTATTCTGTTATTCCAGATGAATTTTTGAATTGCTCTTTCTAACTCTATGAAGAATTGAGTTGGGATTTTGATGGGGATTGCATTGAATCTGTGTATTACTTTTGGTAAGATGCTCATTTTTACTATATTAATCCTGCCAATCCATGAGCATGGCAGATTTTTCCATCTTCTGAGGTCTTCTTCAATTTCTCTCTTCAGAGACTTGAAGTTCTTGTCATACAGATCTTTCACTTGTTTGGTTAGAGTCACGCCAAGATACTTAATATGGTTTGTGGCTATACCCTTCACGATAGCTACAAATTTTGAAAGTAATGTTAACTATCCAGGAATTGAATCATTATTCTTGTAGATTTCTCAGCCCTTGGTCACAATCTCTGCCCTCAAGAAATCTCCAATTCAGTTAGAAAGACAGTCAGCACTGTAGAAGTCAAGGAAGGTAGGAGTGTAGTCACATAACACAATGCTTAGTTGACACCACCACATTTGACTCATATGTTGCTTCTTTATAAGAGAATAGAAAAGAGAAGGCAAGGCCATGTCAGAGAGATCAGAAAGGCTTTATTTGGTTTGCTAGTTACTGAGAAGCCACCCATTTTTAAAGGAAGTAAGTGAAGTAATGGGGCCACATTTCACTGGGGAAAGATTAATCTAGAATGACATTGTCTGTCTTTTTGTCCTCTTGGTTTGCTAATCAAGATCAGACTGTAGTCACTTGGACCTTAGATTCACTGTGTGGTAGTAGAAATGTTGTGGGGTCAGGGTAGGGCACATAGATTTATAAAACTATATCTTCAGAAAAGCTGGGATGTAGATTGACAAAGTACAATGAATTTATTTAATGTTGATCACACCAGCGAAAGACAACTAATTTCTCTCTGCCTCTTCTTTAGCAGAATTACAATTTTACAGAAAAGACTAGAGAAACATGAAATACACATATGTTAAGTCATCAGAACTGTGTAATGTTTCCTCTCTGGAGGCATGTTCTACTTCTGTCTGCCTCTAGGCATTCAGTGTTTCCTTTTCTTCAATACTGGATTGCTGGAAAAATATTAGCTCTTTGAGGGCCACTGTTTCAATAGTATGATAGTTAAAGAGAGGGGTACAGTGTAACTCTTCAGCATATCCCCTCTATTGCCAGGGCAGTTACAGAAGCTTTTATTGTTTAATTAACGAAGATAACAGCTACTGGGATAGAATAATTTGGTAGAACTGATTGGTTTCAGTGTATCCTTTTTGACTTTCCTTCAAGAATGAGTGCCAGCCCCATTGTTCAAAGGTACACTGGGAAGGCCTTTTGTGAAACTATCCACAGAGAGACTAGATGGAGAGAAGTTATTTACAATATATGGTGGGCATAACTAAGTATAGGCAGAAGGGAGTCCGAGGACAGGAAATATCACTCTTTTTTAAAATACCCTGTGCTCACTGGGGGAAAAGACAGAACTGCACCAGAGATATATATATAGAGAGAACACATGAGAAGCTATCCCCAGCCACACACTGTGCCAAAGCTTGCAAGGTCTAGCTAATAGGCATATTAGTACAGACATTTGAACCTGTGGACTATGTAAACCCCTCAGGCCTCCCCACTGCCCTAGTGAGAAGTGAAGGTAGACCCTATGGTGGCTTGTACAAAATCTTCCCCATAATCCTTGTAAAAGTTCAGCTTTTATTTGGCTTAAAAAATACTGTGATATAAATTGTGTCCAGAACTTATGACAAGGTAAAATTAATATGTGTTTCACAAACAAAAATACATTTCTAGCTTTGATCTAGAAAATGTGAGTTTTAATGATGTCATCAAGTGACTTAAGAAGCATTATTATCTAGCTATCCTACACTGGTGCTTGCATGCTTTGCTGAATGAAGTGTACCTTCTATTTATCACAATAAGTTTTGATAGTTTGATTCTCACAATGGCAGATATCTATAACAAAATATGTAGCTTTCTGACAAAAGATGTTGACACAGGATTCTACTTAGATGATAGCTTGGTTTTTTTTCTCCCTGATTATGTCAGAAAACATGAAACAAAGAAATGAACTAAGAAAAGAACTAAACAGTACCAAAGTATACCTGACTCATCCTGCAGGATAGGATGAAACTTCCTACCAAGTCTACAGCCTTTTCCACTCCTGCCACATCTGAATTCAGGGACCACTGCTAAAGGAAATGGGAAAGCATATACACATGAACAGTTGTATATGTACATATGTGCACACATAACAAAGTGTCCTTATCTCTCATGGGAGGGGAACAGTGATGTCTTCTCATTTCAGCATTGGCTAGAAACTGATCATTTGCTCAGCCTACTGCTTCCTACAGTTCCTTGGTTAATGAAAATTAAAAGTAAGTATATATCCACAGACAAGATTTAAAAAGCCCCGAGTCAACAGTTTTAGTAGTTTGAAACTACTTTTCGGTGCCAAATGACCAAATTAGCCTAAAAATCATTAACTGGTCTTCATTATTGTCTGATATATAGAAAATATCTTACACTGTCTCTTGACACTCTTTTTCTCAGTCCTCACTGTGCCATCGTTTGAAATTTCCTCTTTTTATCTGTCTAGCCCTCCAAAGTCCCAAGTCCCAGATGCAAACGCCTGTCCCACATTATATATTCATCATAGTCAGTGCTCTCCATAGCATAATACAATAAAATCAATGCAACAATGTCACTTGTCAGTCTCTTTGTGCATAAGATAAAATGATGCCATCTGTGAGACAAAGTACTGTGGGGTAATGAGTCATCTTCAACTCCTGTAAAATAGCCTTGTCAGTCTGGGCCTGGGGAGAAAATGATGAAGACAAGGCAATCAGAGAATCAGGGCACTAGTGATTCATTTCTTAATTTATAGAAATGTGAAGTTCTTTTAAGCTGATCTGAGCAAATCAACTGACAAACCTGCTATGCACATCTGCACTTTTATTATACTTTTATTATACCTGCTAAGCACACCTGCATTTTTATGGTAGTTTGCCTGAGGCCATAGTAGCAGCAGGGCCAGGAACACATTAGTAAAATTAGGAGAAATAGCATGAAGCAAGTTCTGTCTGCATGTAAACAATTAACAGCTCATTAAGGAGAACTTCACTTTTGTGGGAACCCATCCTTTCCTTTTCCAGAATTAAGATGGCTAATAAATTGAAGCCTTCCTGCTCTAGGCACAGGAGTTTCTCCAAGACTGCATTGCTGGGTTGCTCAGAGTTATCTTTTAGTGTACTTATTGCACTATAATCATCTACAGAATTATTCATATTTATTATTGCAGTCCAACCAGAAAAAAAAATTACCTTCCTAAATTCTTTTCATACTCCTGCTTCTGCAATATCCCCATCTCATTCAGGGCTGTAAGTTAAATATGCTGAGTATATGCAAACATATTTTAGCCTCTGGTAGAGGTTTAAGCAGACTGGTGAATGTAAAACTGAGAAGTAAAAGAACCAAAGAAGCAGTGAATGCTTATTAAGAGCATATTTAAAACATTGAACCCTCCCCACCAACAAAATGAAAGAGAGCAGTTTTGAACAATTTCCAAGTCCCTCATCATGGTGTCAACCAAGTTTAAAGTTAGCAACATCATAATCTGCTTCAGTTTTCATGGAGCACACCTCAGTATTAATTTGACATTTTAATACTTTGCTCCCTAACCAATAATTTATTTGATTTGACTGACAAATACTAAATGTACTTTCTAAGTTATACCTTCTTTAAAAAATTCTTATGTATATGCACATGACTTTTCTAATTATTTCTACTTCAAAGGCCATAGTACTAGAATGACCAAGGACCACAACTAAGGACAGCAATCAAGGACAATGAATGCTTGCACACATGCATACACACACACACACACACACACACACACCACATACATGCATATACACACCACATAGATGCATACACACACACCCACCACATACAGGCATATACACACACACCACATACATGCATATACACATACACCACATACATGCATATACACACACCACATACATGCATACACACACACACCACATACTTGCATACACACACCATATACAGGCATACACACACACGCCACATACATGCATACACACACACCATATACAGGCATACACACACACAACATACATGCATACACACACATACATACATACACACACCACATACATGAATACACACACCAGATACATGCATACACACACATGCATGCATACACACACATGCACACCACAAAATATGCATACACACACCACATACATGCATAAACACACACACACACACACACACACACACACACACACACACACGAACTGTAGAGGATTCTTACCTCTCATGAAGAGTGCTTACTATTTTAATATTAACAATGATCTAGAAAATATCCATCTATGTGTATATAGGTAATGTTTATCTACATATAGAAACAGATGCAGACAAATATCTGAATGTGTCTCTTTAAACCACTTTGAAAGAAGTTATATAACTTGAATTTTTTCCTACTATCGAAAACTATATCATATAACTATATTATGCAGCTTTCTAATGTGTACATGGTATTGATGTATAAAAGTATGCTTTTAAATAAATAGAAAAGAATATATATGTATGTACATGCAGATAATAGTCATGCATATTCACATTTAAGTTTAAATTAAATTTCATGAACATGAGCAGATGTTTTAAAAAACTATAGCAGATATGAAATTTTAGTCTAAGGTAAAATATTACCATTTGATGTGCAGGAATGCTAAAACAGAATTGTCAAGAGGTCTTGTGGTCAATCCTACACTGTTGCTGAAAAATGTTGACTCAAGATATCATTTAAACTTAGATTGCAGTAGGGTTTATTTAGAAATTTATTTAGCATTTATTGAGCCACCTCTGTGTGTGGTGAGCACTGGACTGATGGTTCTACTCTCCAGAAGCACACATGCTACTTGGGAGACAGATGTATAAATGGCTAATCACACTTACATTCATTAAGTGTCATAAATTATGTATGATTTGAGCATTCTGAGGCCTCAGAGGAAGCAGGAGTTTCTTAAAGGTGATATCACCAAGGACTTTAGATGTGACTGTCTGGTGACTTTGGGTATAGTAGATAATACACAAAACACATAAAATGACAAGATATACTATCCCATTCTCACATAGCATCCTGTTCTCTATCTTTGTAACAGTTATGTCAACAATTATGCATGTGGTTATTTAAATAATGTCAGGTTCTGTGTCTAAACTATGAAGACCTCAAAGAGAGATACTTGTCTATTTTCATTCACTTCCGTGCTCTATTATCATACTGGCATAAAATAGAAATCAGTTATTATTTGATGAATAATGAATAAAGGAATGAATGTTTTCCAGCGAGGGGGATATATTTATTATAGGAGGCTTCCTTCCAGTCTCACAATCTACCATGTTATCCTTCTGAGAATCTCTCCTTGGGGTTTTCATTCAGCTTGTACATCTGAAGACAGTCAGCTTTTCTCTGATCTAAGCAGATAAATCAATACAAACACAAACACAGACACAGACAGACAGACAGGCACACACACACACACACACACACACACACACACACACACACACACACACCTCCAAAACACAAGCATTGCAATGTGTACCATATCTATATATTATGACTGACTATCACATATAATACAGCTTATCTTTTTAATAGAATCTACTCAACTAAAATCCATGTTCCTTACCCACAGATGTATCTACCTACATCTGACATGTATGTGAATATGTCCTTATTCATGTAGTCCCCTGACCTACATTGGGTCATCACTACCCTCTTTGCCTCCTATTTTGGGTGGTGGGATAAAGAAGGTGACAGTAAGAGTTTAAAAGAATACGTTGTGAGTATTTAATTCACT
The DNA here is from genome assembly GCA_036184795.1 of Tokudaia tokunoshimensis. Classification (NCBI taxonomy): domain Eukaryota; kingdom Metazoa; phylum Chordata; class Mammalia; order Rodentia; family Muridae; genus Tokudaia; species Tokudaia tokunoshimensis. The sequence continues at coordinate 81,670,816 of BTHU01000023.1, forward strand.
AGGCTACATTAAAATTTAAATGGGTGTAGTTTTTATAATTTTCTCTTGATCTAGAAGCATTTCACGGTAGGAGAGGTCTCTCCTTAGCAAAACATATGACAATTAAATGAACCCATTCCAAATAATACAGCTAAAACCTTCATGAGCTGTTTTTGAAACTGAAACACACACTGCAAATTATACCATACATGTATCCCAACTACTTTCCATGGAAACATAAAATAATCTCATAATTTCTTCAGGGGAACCTAGAACAAAGTAATAAAAAATGGGTTACTGGCTTACATTATTCTTAATTTTTATAGTGACATAGATGAAACCTAGAGCTTTTTTGCATCCTACATCTGTCTTCAAATTTATCTCAATAGAATAATTAAATGTCTGTACTTGATATGTAGTTGGGAAAAACTGAATGTATGATTCCTGCAGTAGCAACACACAATGAAACTCTTGGGTCCTTTATTTTGTATTTACCTAAGAATCAGTACAAGTATGATTCATTCATTGTACCCTGCCAATCACTTAGACAATCCTTAGTAGTTTTTTTTTTCTGGCCTTTTACTAAAGATATTGCTTGTATTACTTAATGTGTTAAATGTTGTATTGTTATTTAAGATTTTATGCATGCTAAAATGTCAGAATTGAGACTAGAGAGATGGCTATTCAGCTAAGAGCACCCGCTGATTTTGCAGAGGCACTTTCAATTGATAGTTCCCATGTTGAGTAACTCACAACATGTAACTCCAGCACCAAGGAATCTGACATGACCCCACAACACCTTCAAAACTCTGCAATCATCTGTGTTCGTACACACTCATATATACACACAGAAACATAGACACATTCACAAAATCAAAACAAAATGAATTTTTAGAAGGCCAGTATCCATGAGACTGAAATCTCATGGATATAATTAAATCATAATCTTGCCCAAGATGAATTCCTTGTAGACATTTAAGGATCTTTGACTGCTCCAAGTACCTCTATATGAAGAACAAGTAAAACTAAATTATGCTCTAGAAAAATAGAATCAGTACCACTAACTGTTGGAGATTACTGTGGGTATATTATTCCATCACAGCTCAGAGCTTCTAATATTCATAATTTAATATAAACTGAGAAACTTCCTTGGAAGACTCTAAAATGCTCAATAAGAGACAATGTGGTTATTTTATGCCATTTTTAGTGTCAGTGTTACAGGCACATACATAACCTCACTTAGCTTTTTGTATGGACTCTGGGGATTTGAAAACAGATCTTTATATTGACTTTTGCTGATGAATCTGTCTACCCATCCCCAATTTGAGACACTTTTAGAAAAATATAATTACATTAGCTATATGACTAAAATATACTCACTCTGAATATTTCATAAATTAAAGTATTGCACTATTATTAATAATACTAGTATACTAACAGTGATTTAAGATCATCAGTGAAGCAATATCAGAAGTATTACTGCTGGTAATATTAATGATATTTACAGTGATTCATTCTTATTAATATTTAGTAGATATATAACAAAGATCATGCACTGAATTACTTCCTTCCAATAAATCAGGAATATGATAAACCTAGAAGAGTTATAGATGCAAGTGACTGTGGAAAAAATCAAAGTAAAAATTGCAATTCATTGTCAGTAAATAAAATTAGTGTAAGAAAAGTTTTACCAGAGCAGGAATTGGTTAAACAAAAGAACAAAACAAGTTCTGCTAATTCAGTCTGGAAATAATGATTACCCAACTGGTGAGATTTCAGCAAGTCCTACTGAGAGTAAACGGTCATAACATCAGTGTAAAATTTATACATTCAATTTTACCTAATAAAATAGTACTCTGTCAACTCAGAAAACATCAATATTAGAAGGGTATTTGTGAACTTAGCTAACGTTATAAATTTTTTATCTAGAGGAATGGGACTTCTGGGAAAAAAACTTCCTACACTCATGAGAGGCTGAGATTCTCTTTCCAACCCTTTCTATGTATTGACTGGTCCATTCTAGTATAATAACACAAGCAGAGCATGAATAAAGACATTAACTTCTGTACATGCAAAGAACATTGTGGGGAAATTTTGGTGTAAAATTAAGGACTGAAATATTTGATTAAGGGAACTATCAAATGTATCTCAAAATTTGTATTGGATATTGTCTGGGTTTCTAGCTCAGGACTGGAATCATTATTGGAAGAAGAGTATTATAGCAAATGGAAGATATATTTTTACAATGGAACTGGTCGGGGAGGGCAGTTGTGAATCTTAGGATTTTTTAACAGATATGAGTTTCAAAGCAGCAAAACAAGGCTGTGAAATCCAAAAGAATGCTTAGAGGATAAAAGAAATATTAAAAGCTGAGAGTAGTATAACCCAGAGAAGTAGGTCTGGATTTGAATGGGGGAAGATGAAATGGTATTAATGGTATTAATATTCAATTTTTCCTTATTAATGACTCGGGACTTCTGTAGTCAAATGACTTGAAGCAGGCCCATACCTAAACAAACGTGCCATTTCATATTATGACATATGATATCCATTTTATTTAATATTTTGCTTCTACATATTTTATATGCCAGGTCCTCAACTTAATAGAAACAATACATATATTGAATTGCTCTAGGCACCAGCTGCTTTACAAATGTTTTGTTGTTTGAAACTTCACACTTTACAGCTTCACATTACAGAAGACAAAATCTAAGAACTGAACTAATCACAAAATGCGAGTAACTTACTCAAGATAAACTAACTTCAATACATTTTTTGTGACTAACAAAATTCTACTCTGAATTTAAGTAAATATTCAGAATTTGCATTTTGACAAGATTCCCAGGTGGTTCACAGTGCTCACTAAATTGGAGAAACTACATATTACACTAGTTTCCTTCTGTTTCTCTTACCTGTGTCTGAGTCTGAATCAGTCCCCACACCTGGTGTGTGTGTGTGTCTGTGTGTGTGTGTGTGTGTGTGTGTGTGTGTCTTTGTTTGTGTGTGTGTGAACGAGAGAGAGAGAGAGAGAGAGAGAGAGAGAGAGAGAGAGAGAGAGAGAGAGGGAGGGAGGGAGGGAGGGAGAGAGAGGGAGAGAGCTTGTAAACATAGATCTTGGACACAAAGTAAGTGGGACTAGGAGTTCAAGGTTATAGCCTCAATCACATAGAAAGTTGCAAAGAGAAACAACAACAACAACGTAAAAAGTAGACATATAGATACAATTTATTCTCTAGCAACTTATGCAAATTTTGAATTCTTCTGTTAATTGGACTCTTTAAAATGGCATATATATTATTAGCATTCTAAGTGATTAACTGAAATATTACATTTTATAATAGTTTATAGAAAAATATAAAAAAGAAATAATAGAGATGAGTAATGTAAAAAGACACAGAAGTCTGGGCTTGCTGTGGTTCATAGGCTGATAAGTGCACTAACAATTACAAAAGATTTTTGAGTGACTATAGCTTGAGAAATCCACAAACTATAATAATTACAATTGAATCTTTTGCAGAACTCTTTTTCCCTACAAGTGCAGAAAGGTGGTGCCATGAGAATTCCTGCCATTTCCATACATTCACCTTCATTTTTGTTTGCAAGCAAACTTTATTTCCAGGTGCTACAGTTCTGCAATCCAAAGTGGTGTTAATGAGAATGAAAGCTGAATGAGAAACACACCACATTTAGTCTCATTGTTCCTCAATAAAATTTATCTTGCAGAGATTTCTTCACTTTACCTATGTATCACAATGTGTATGTAAAATTTAAATTAAATAGATTGGCCCTAGTTAAAGATTCTGTTTTCCATTCCATTTGAAACTTTGTGTTAAAATCTGTTGAATGTAATACCTGATATAGAAATTTACCATATTTAGAATGATGATTCCTTTTCCTGAGACTAAGACTCTGAACTATTCTGCAAAAAATGTTATGCACAGACACCACATACAGCTCTAGTAAAACAGAAGATACTAACTCAGTAGATCTGGGAACAGTTCAAACATTCCGACTGATTTGATTCTGGTGATCCAGCACCAAGCTGTATTAGCAAAAGGACTGCACCCAATTAATCACTGAATATCTACAATTTCAATTTGCTTTCAAATCAAATTAACTAAGTCATCTTTAGGACTGTAAAAGTTAAATTACAGCCATAAGATTTTTTTTCATTTCAAATGTTATCCCCTTTCCTGACTCCATCCCCCCGCCCCCCTCCCCCGAAAACGCCCTAGCCCATCTCCCTTCCCCTGCTTACCAACCCATCCACTCCTGCTTCCCTGTCTTGGAATTCTCCTATACTGGGCTATCGCACATTCTCAGGATCCAAGGCATCTCCGCCCTTTGATGTCCAACAAGGCCATTCTCTGCTACATATGCAGCTGGAGCCAAGGGTCCCTTCATGTGTACTCTTTGGTTGATGGTTTAGTCTCTGGGAGCTCTCGGGGTACTGGTTGGTTCATATTGTTGTTCTTCCTTTGGGGCAGCAAACCCCTTCAGCTCCTTGGGTCCTTTCTCTAGCTCCTCCATTGTGCTCAGTTCAATGGTTGGCTAAGAGCGTCTCCCTCTGTATTTGTCAGGCACTGGCAGAGCCTCTCAGGAGACAGCTATGTCAGGCTCCTGTCAGCAAGCACTTGCTGACATCCACAACAGTATCTGGGTTTGGTAACTATATAAGGGATGGATTCCCAGATGGGGCAGTATCTGGATGGTCTTTCCTTCAATCTCTGATCCACACTTTGTCTCTGTATCTCCTCCTATAGGTATTTTATTCCCCCTTCTAAGAAGGACAAGAGTATCCATACTTTGGTCTTCCTTCTTCTTGAGCTTTGTTTGGTCTGTGAATTGTATCTGAGATATTCTGACATCAAAATTAACAGGAAGCAACAATCACTATTCCTTAATATCTTATAACATCAATGGACTGAATTCCCCAACAAAAAAGTCTAACAGAAATATTTTTCATGTAAATCTTCAATTTTCTCAGAAAATGTTTGTAATTCCTCTTTCAATCAATTTAGTAATTTTTTTATGTCTACCATTTTAACTGTATTATTTTCCATGATAATCTTTAATTTTAAAATTTCTTCTACATATTTCTTCAATTTTATCAAAAATACTTTCCATGTAAATCTTCAATTTTGTCTGAAGATGTTTATAATTCCACTTTCAATCAACTTAGGAATACTTTTATGCCTAGCATTTTATCTATATAATTTTTCCATGAAATAGTCAATCTTAACGTGTTTTTCTATATATTTCTTTAATTTTACCAGCGACATTTTCCATGTAAATCTTCAATTTTATCAGACAATGTCTATAATTTTGCTTTCAAACAATTTAAGAATATTTTTATGCCTATAATTTTATCTGTATATTTTTTTCATGAAATAGTCGATCTTAGCGTGTTTTTCTATATATTTATTGAATTTTATCAGAAATATTTTCCTTGTAGATCTTCAATTTTATCAGAAAATATTTATAATTCCACTTTCAATCAACTTAAAAATATTTTATGCCTAACATTTTATCTGTAATCTTCCATGATAATCTTCAATTTTAATGTTATTTTATATCTTTCTACAATTTTATTAGTAACATTTCCCATGTAAATCTTCAACTCTATCATAAAATGTTTCTACTTCCTTTTTCAATTAATTTAGCAATGTTTTTTATGTCTACCAATTCACTCTTTAATTGTCAGTATTAATATGCTTCTCCATATGATTCTTCAATTTTGTCAGAAACATTTTCCATGTAAATCTTTAACTTTATCATAAAATATTTTTACTTCCTTTTTCAATAAAAAATAAAATAAAATAAAATAAAAAGATATTCTGAACTTCTGGGCTAATATCACTTATCAGTGAGTGCATACCATGTCTGTTCTTTTGTAATTGGGTTAGCTCACTCAGGGTGATATTTTCTAGACCAATCCATTTGCTTAAGAATTTCATGTATTCATTGTTTGTAATAGCTGAGTAGTATTCCACTGTGTAAATGTACCACATTTTCTGTATCCATTCCTCTGTTGAGGGACATCTTTTGAGGGTTCTTTCCAGCTTCTGCCTATTATAAATAAGGCTGCCATGAACATAGTGTGTCCTTATTACATGTTGGAGAATGTTCTGGGTATATGCCTAGGAGTGGTATAGCTCAGTCCTCTGGTAGTACTATGTCCAATTTTCTGAGGAACTGCCAAACTGATTTTCAGAGTGTTTGTTCTAGCTTGCAATTCCACCAGCAGTGAAGGAGTGTTCCTCTTTCTCCACATCCTCATCAGCATCTACTGTCACCTGAGTTTTTGATCTTGGCCATTCTGACTAGTGTGAGGGAGAATCTCAGGGTTGTTTTGATTTGCATTTTCATGACTAAGGATGTTGAACATTTTTTTAGGTGCTTCTCAGCCTTTCCATATTCCTGAGTTTAGAATTCTCTGTTTAGCAATGTACCCCATTTTTAATAGGGTTATTTGGTTCTTTGGAGTCTAAGTTCTTGAGTTCTTTGTATATATTGGATATTAGCCCTCTATAGGATGTAGGCTTGATAAATATCTTTTCCCAATTTGTTGGTTGCTGTTTTGTCCTATTGACAGTGTCCTTTGCCTTACAGAAGATTTGTAATTTTATGAGGTTCCATTTGTCAGTTCTTGACCTTAAAACATTGATTTTCTATTCAGGAAATTTCCCCCTGTACTAGTATGCTCAAGACTCTTTCCCACTTTCTTTTCTATTCGTTTCAATGTGTCTAGTTTTATCTGGAGGTCCTTGATCCATTTGGACTTGAGTTTTGTATAAGGAGATAAGAATGGATCAATCTTCATTTTTCTGCAAGCTAACTGCCAGTTAACTTTCAACTATTTGTTGAAAAGGCTACCTTTTTTCCCACTGGATGGTTTTAGCTCCTTTGTCAAAGAACAAGTGACTGTACGTGTGTGGGTTCATTTCTGTGACTTCAATTCTATTCTGTTGATCTATCTATCTGCCTGTCACAGTACCAATACTATGCATTATTTTTTATCACAATTGCTCTGTAGTACAACTTGAGGTCCAGGATACTGATTCCCCCAGAAGTTCTTTTATCATTGAGAATAGTTTTCACTATCCTGTATTTTGTTATTCCAGATGAATTTAAGAATTGTTCTTTCTAACTCTGTGAAGAATTGAGTTGGAAATTTGATGGGGATTTGATGAATCTGTAGATTGCTTTTGGTAAGATGACCATTTTTACTATATTAATCTTGCCAATCCATGAGCATGGAAGATCTTTCCATCTTCTGAGATCTTCTTCAACTCTTTCTTCAGAGACTTGAAGTTCTTGTCATACAGATCTTTCACTTGTTTAGTTAGAGTCACACCAAGGTATGTAGTACTACTTGTAACTATTGTGAAGGGAGTTGTTTCTCTAATTTCTTTCTTAACCTGTTTATCCTTTGAGTACAGGAAGGCCACTGATTTGTTTGAGTTAATTTTATATCCAGCCACTTTGCTGAATTTGTTTATCAGCTTTAGGAGCTCTCTGGTGTAGTTTTTTGGGTCGCTTAAGTATACTATCATATCATCTGCAAATAGTGATAATTTGACGTTTTCCTTTCCAATTTGTATCCTTTGACCTCCTTTTGTCGTCTAATTGCTCTAGCAAGAACTTTGAGTACTATATTGAATAGATATGGAGAGAGTGTTCAGCCTTGTTTAGTCCCTGATTTTAGTGGGATTACATCATGTTTTTCTCCATTTTAGTTTGATGTTGTCTACTGGTTTGCTGTATACTGCTTTTACTATGTTTAGGTATGGGCCTTGAATTCCTGATCTTTCTAAGACTTTTATCATAAAGGGGTGTTAATTTTTCTCAAATGATTTCTCAGCATCTAATGAAATGATCATGTTTTTTTTTTCTTGAGTTTGTTTATATAGTTGAATACATTTATGGATTTTCTTATGCTAAACCATCCCTGGATCCCTAGGATAAAGCCTACTTGATCATGATGGATGATCAGTTTGATGTGTTCTTGGATTCAGTTTGTGAGAATTTTATTGAATATTTTTGCATCGATGTTCATAAGGGAAATTGGTCTGAAGTTCTCTTTCTTTGTAGAATCTTTGTGTGGTTTAGGTATCAGAGTAATTGTGGCTTCATCAAATGCATTGGGTAGTGTTCCTTCTGTTTCTATTTTGTGAAATAGTTTGCAGAATATTATTATTAGGTCTTCTTTGAAGGTCTGATAGAACTCAGCACTAAACCCATTGGGTCCTGGCCTTTTCTTGATTCGGAGACTATTGATGACTGCTTCTATTTCATTGGGGGTTATGGAACTGTTTAAATTGTTTATCTGATCTCAATTTAACTTTGGTACCTGGTATCCATCTAGGAAATTGTCCATTTCATCCAGATTTTCCAGGTGTGTTGAGTATAGGCTTTTGTAGTAGGATCTGATGATTTTTTGATTTTCCTCAGATTCTGTTGTTATATCTCCCTTTTCATTTTTGATTTTGTTAATTTGGATACTGTCTCTGTGCCTCTCAGTTAGTTTGGAAAAGGGGTTTAGCTATCTTTTTTTTCTCCTCAAAGAAACAGCTCCTGGTTTTGTTTATTCTTTGTATAGTTCTTTTTGTTTCTACTTGGTTGATTTCAGCCCTGAGTTTGATTATTTCCTGCTGTCTACTCCTCTTCGGTGTATATGCTTCTTTTTGTTGTAGAGCTTTCAGATGTGATGTCAAGCTGCTAGTGTATACGCTCTCTAGTTTCTTTTTGGAGGCACTCAGAGCTATGAGTTTTCCTCTTAGGACTGCTTTCATTGTGTCCCATAAGTTTGGGTATGTTGTGGCTTCATTTTCATTAAATTCTATAAAGTCTTTAATTTTTTTCTTTATTTCTTCCTTGATGAAGTTATCATTGAGTAAGGTGCTGTTCAGCTTTCATGTATATGTGGACTTTGTGTTGTTTTTGTTGTTATTGAAGACCAGCCTTAATCCGTAGTGATCTGATAGGAGGCATTGGATTATTTCAATCTTCTCATATGTGTTGAGATCTGTTTTGTGACCAATTATATGATCAATTTTAGAGAAGGTACCATGAGGTGCTGAGAAGAAGGTATATTTTTTTTATTTAGGATGAAATGTTCTATACATATTTTTTTAAATCCATTTGGTCCATAACTTCTGTTAGTTTCACTGTGTCTCTATTTAGTTTTTGTTTCCATGATCTTTCCATTGCTGGGGCCTCTATTGAGCCTTCAATGGACCAAGGATTACTCCTCCCACTGATGCCTGACAAGGCATTCCTCTGCCACATTTTTGGATGGAACCCTGTGTACCCCTTGGTTGATGGTTTAGTCCCTGGGAGTCCTGGGTCATCTGGGTGGCCAACTTCATTTTTCTTCCCATGGGGCTGTAAACCCCATTCAGCTCTTCCAGACCACCCTCCAACTCCACCATTGGGGACCCCACTCCCAGTCCAATGGTTGGCTGCTAGCATCTGCCTCTGTATGTGTAAGGCTCTGACAGTGCCCCTCCAGAGACAACCATAACATGCTTCTTTTGGTATGCGCTTCATGTCTTCTTGGGTTTTAATGGTACAATGTTGCTTTTGTTTCTAGTGGTAGTGATCTTTGTGTTTGCCTTTTGCCATCTAGTTATCTCTGGTATTAGCTGGTCTTGCTGTCTCTGACTGTGGCCTCTCTGTCCTGTAGGCCTATATATCTGTATTCTAGGGATTTCTTTCCTCTCAGTAGACTACCTCACACAACTGACCACTGAGCACTATCAAAATTTTAAATGATGCATATCTTCACAAACATATCTCTAACTCAGAATTTTTACTTCAGTATAACTGTCAGACATATAATTAAACAAAACAAACTTGCAGCTGTTTATGTGTGCACTAATAAAGAATATAATTTCCTAAAACCTAAAAAGTGGGACAGCACTTGGTTACATGAAGTCACAGCTAAACAATAAAAGGAACATGATATTAAGAACCACTTATCAAAAAATAGATTTCATTTCTTTAGAATGTTATGTTTCTTTCTAAACCTGATCTCCAAAGAAATCTGTTGGGCCCTTTTACAGCCAATTCTCTCACATTCACTAGGGTCAGTGTTCTTAGAGAAACATAAGTTTTGTTCTGTTTTTACTTTTTCTCTCGGCAAAGCTTGTTTGCCCTTCTTGACCCTTTCTTGGCAGGCTGTAGACCACAGCTGTTTCAACTGACAGGGCAAGAGTCTGAATCTCTGTTCATCCCAGGTGTTCTTTTTCATTAACACTATGTCAATTTAGGATGTCAGAAAGCCTGTTATGACTGTGACAAATGAACAGTTGGTAGACAACAGGTATGGGGCAGGTGGGCTACCAGTCACTTGCATATGATTTGAAAGGACTGGAATTGCCATTCTTATGTAATGAGAAAATAGCATAATAGAAATGTGTTATGTAAAATATCCTGTGCTATTTATTATTAGCACATGAATTGGAAAAATGACAATATGTACTTTAAAATATAAATAAAATTGTGCATATGGGAAATACACATATTTTCTAATAAAAGTAAAGGCTGAATGTAAAAAATAGTTTGATATCTTTTTGCTAAAGTAATTAACAAAATTTGGAAAAATTACATAAAATCCCTAATATAAGCACCAAACCATCTGGTAAGTTAATATTTTTATGTTAGCCATTTTAGGCATAGCACTTAAATATGAATTGCCCCAGCTAGTCTCCTGCCTTAGTAAATATCAGAATAACCAAAAGAACAAAAATACAGATCACCAATCTCTATCCTAGACTTTCTGATTCAGTGAGTCTAGCAGAGCATCAAAGATGTGCATTTCTAAGTTCTCAAGTACTTCAGTTACCTTTCTGAAGCTGTGGCAAAATGCCACATTTTCACATGTTTCAGTCCATAGTCCTTTGGTTTCATTTTTTTTTTAATGTCTATAGTGGAAGAGACGAATCTTGGTGTGGAACAAACAATGAAGAAATAGGGCTTATTTCATTACGGTAAAACAGCAGAAACAGAAACATTTCTGCCACTATGAGCTCATGAGTACAATGGCCATGCCTCAACCAAAAGGCATTTCATAACATGACTCATCACCTGCCTACACCTTTCTATACATTCTTTCTATTCCATCTTCAGTGGCCTTGTCTAGGACTTGGAAGTGAAAGATATGGAGAGATTAACATTCACATATTCTCAGCCTTTTCAGTTATGAGTCTCTGAAATAAATGCTGTCCATCATAAAAAGAAGATTCTATAACTTTGGCCAGGAACAGCACTAATCTATGGAGATAAACCCAAATATATACAAGACAGTTTTACAACATGTTGATGTTGTCATCACATAAACAACATTGCAACATTCCCTGCTTGGAACCTTTGGCATGCACCACAATGCACTTTTGAAAGTAGGACTGTAGTCCAGACATAAATTCCATCCTATGAATGGGACCCCAAATCCAATTGAAGAAAAGTTTGTTATTTCCATAAGAGTCATGCTGCTATTGCACCAAAGGGCATTTCTTAACCTGTAGTTCTATATCGCAGCATGTAAATACACAGATGGGTAAGAAAATACAAGAGATAGAAGAGAGAATCTCAGGTGCAGAAGATAACATAGAAGAAACTGATATATCAGTCAAAGAAAATGTCAAGTAGAAAGTTCCTAACCCAAAACAACCAGGAAATTTGGGACACTATGAAAAATTCAAACCTAAGAATAATAGAAATAAAAGAGGGTGAAGATTCCCTGATCAAAGGGCCAGAAAACATGTTCAATAAGATGATAGAAGAAAAGGTCCCTAACCTAAAGAAAGATATTACTAAATCTACAAGAAACATACAGAACTCAAAAGAGATTGGACCATAAAATAACATCCTCCTGCCACTTAGTAATCAAAACACTAAATGTATGCAACAAAGAAAGAATATTAAAAGTTGCAAGGATAAAAGGCCAAGTAGCATATACATGCAAATCTATCAGAATTACACATCTCAACAGAGACTCTAAAAGCTAGAAGATTGTGGGAAAATATCTTAGAGACAGCAAGCAAACACAGATGCCAGTCCAGACTATTATAAGCATCAAAACTCTCAATAACCATAGATGGAGAAACCAAGATATTCCATGACAAAACAAAATTTAGACAATGTCTTTCTACTAATTCAGCCCTACTGAAGATACTAGAATGAAAACTCTGATACAAGGATGGTATCAAGAAAGCACAATATATTAATAGTCTCACAGGAAAACTAAGAGAAGATAATCAAACAATACCATCTTCCACATCAAAATAGCATGAACTAACCATCATTGATCATTAATACCTCTCAACATCAAGGAACTCCATTCCCCCAATAAAAAGACACAGGCTAGCACACTGAATACTTAAACAGCATTCATCATTCTGTAGCATAGAAGAAACACACCTAAGCAACAAAATAGATACAACTTCAGAGTAAAGGGCTGAAGAAAGGTTTTCCAAGCAACGAGACCCAAGAAACAAGCTGGAGTAGCCATTTGAGTATCTAATAAAACAACTTTCAATCAAAGTAATAAAAAGACATGGGGAAGGACACTTCATGCTCATCAAAGAAAAAAAAATCAAGATGATGGAGTATGATGAGCATATATACCCCAAATGCAAGGGTACCCACTTTGGTAAAAAAAACTTAACTAAAGGTGAAATTATGCAATGAACCTCACACAATAATAGTGGGGGAATTCAATACCCCACTCTCAACAATGAACAGCTCATCAAAAAAAAAAAAAAAACTAAAAAGAGAAACAATGAAACTAACAAATGTTATGAACCAAATGGACCTTATAAACAACTACAGAAACTTTCATCCCAAAGCAAAAGAACACAGCAAAAACAACATTCACCACAGTCAAGTAGGCTTCATTACAGAGATGCAGAAATGGTTCAATAATCCATGGACATAATCCACTATATAAAAAAATTTAAAGGAAAATAGCACATATCATCACATTAGGTGCTGAAAAAGCCTTTGACCAAATCCAACATCCCTTTGTTAATAGTCTTGGAGAGTTCAGCAATTTAAGGCACATACCTAAACATGATATAAGCATTATATAGCAAGCAAATACCCAATATTAAACTAGATGGAGAGAAACTTGATCCCACAACATCCAACTCAATCCAGGGACAAGACAAAGCTGTCCAGTTTCAGGGCTCAGAAAGAAATTAGTAAAACAAAACCCTTCACAATACCCACAAATAATACAAAATATCTTGGTGTAACCCTAACCAAGCAAGTGAAAGATCATATAATAACAAATTCAAGTTCCTGAAGAAAGAAATTGAAGAAGGCCTCAGAAGATGGAAAGATGCCTCATGCTCATGGAGCAGTAGGGCTAATAGAGTGAAAATAGTCATCTTGCTGAAAGCAATCTACAGATTCATTGCAATCCTCATCAAATTCTAACACAATTCTTTGCCAAACCTGAAAGAGCAATTCTTAACTTTATATGAAAAAACAAAAAGGATTGCCAAAACAATACTGAACAATAAAAGAACTTTTGGAGAAATCACTCTCCTGACCTCAAGTTGTACTACAGAGCAATAGTGATTAAAACTACACAGTATTGGTACAGTAACAGATATTGGAATCAATGGAACTGAATAAAAGATCTAGAAATAAACCAACACAACTATGAACATCTGCTTTTTTACAAAGAAGCCAAAACCATACAGTGGAAAAAAAGAAAGCATCTTCAACAAATGGTCCTGATCTAACTGATAGTTTGCATGCTGAATAATGCAAATTAATCCATATTCATCACCTTGCACAAAGCTCAAATCCAAGTGAATTAAGGACCAAAACATAAAACCAGATACACTGAATCTAATAGAAGGAAAAGTGGGAAATAGCACTGAATGCACTCGCACAGGGGAAAATTTCCTAAACAGAACACCAATGGCTATAGCTCTAAGACCAAAAATTGATAAATGGGACTTTATGAAACTGAAAAGCTTTTTTAAGGCAAAGGACACTGTCCTTTGGACAAAACAGAATCCAAAAGATTGTGGAAAAGGTCTTTATTAACCATACATCTGACAGAGGGCTACTATCCAAAGTTTGTAAAAAAAAAAAATCCTCAAGAACATAGACTCCAACAAATCAAATAACCCAAATAAGTAGGGTACAGAGCTAAACAGAATTCTCATCAGAGGAATCTTGAATGGTCATGAAGCACTTAGAAAATGTTCAACATTCTGAATCATCAGGAAAATGCAAACCAAAACAACCCTGTCATTCTACATTATACCCAGAATGAATAAGTTCAAAAATTCAAAGGACAGCACATCCTGGCAAGGATGTGGAAAAAGAGGAACATTCATCCATTGCTGGAGGAATTGCAAATTTGTACAACCACTCTGAAAAATCAATCAGGTGGTTTCTTAGAATATTGGAAATAGTTCTATCTGAAGATCTAACTATACAGCTCCTGGGCATTTACCCAAAAGATGGTGCATCATACCCCAAGGACATGTGTTCCACTATGTTCATAGCAGATTTACTCAGAAGAGCCAGGAAAAGGAAACAATCCTTATGTCCCTAAATCAAAGAATGGATACAGAAAATCTGGTTTACTTACACAATGTTATACTCTTCAGCTATTAAAAACAAAAACATCATGAACTTTACAGTAAATGGATTGAGCTAGAAAATATCATCCTGAGTGAGGTAACCCAGATCCAAAGGACATGCATCGGATGCACTCATTGATAAGGGAATATTAGCCATAAACTACAAAATACCCATGATACATCCTACAGACACAAAGAAATTAAACAAGAAAAAGTTATGAGCAAGTTAGGGTACATGTATCTCACTTAGAAGGAGGGAACAAAATAGTCATAGGAGGCAGAGGGAGGGAGGTACTTGAGAGGGAGACGGGAGGGGAGGAATAGATTCAGGTATCTGGAGAGAGAGGAAAGAGGCCCAATGGCCTTGAGATTAAGTGGGAATCTGCAGTTGCTGGGGGTTGAGTTGGGGGATATCTAGGAAGTCCTAAGGACCATGGATGGTGGAGGCTCTCGGAAATCAATGCAAAGGACCTTAGCTGAAATTCCTAAAGGTGAGTACAAGGATCCTGAATAGATCACTTCTAGTCAGAATGGACCCTCAGTGGTGAGATAAGGACATAAACCCACCCACAAAACTTTCTACCTAAAATTTGTCCTGTCTAAAAGAAATGCAGGGACAAAGATGGAACAACCATAACTAGCCCAACTTGAGACCCATCCCATGAGCAAGCACCAATCCCTAACACTATTAATGATAATCTGTTATGCTTGGAGACAAGAACTTTACATAACTGTTCTCTGAGAGGCTCTACCCAGCAGCTGACTGAAATAAATGCAGATACCCACATTGCAGCCAAACATTGGAAGGAGGTCAGGGACTTTTATGGAAAAGTTGGGGGAAGAATTGATAACCCTGAAGGGGATAGGGTCTCTCCACAGGAAGACCAACAGAGTCAACTAATCTCGACCTCTGGGAGCTCTCAAAGACCGACCTACTAACCATAGAACGTACACGGGCTGGAACAAGGCCTCAGACATATATGTAGCAGATGTGCAGCCCAGTCTCCTTGTGGGTCCTCCAACAACTGGAGCAGAGATGCTCCCCCTAAAGCTGTAGCTTGACTGTGGTATTTCTTCTTCAACAGGGCTTTCTTGTCTGTACTCAGTGGGAGAGGCTACAAAGGCGTGCAAAGGAACATTTTATAACTTGAAGGAACCCATAGGTAGACTGACCAAACGGCAACTTCCATTTCATTCATGAACGGATGAACAAAATAGACACACACACACACACACACACACACACACACACACATATATATACCTACAATGTGACATTATTCATTATTTAAAAATAGCTTCTACAGGGTACAAAATTCATATGTCTTTATGAAGTCCCAGCACTTGAAAGAAAATTCTATCATATATGACACAGAAAAAACTTGAAGATATTATAGTAGTTAAAATGAGTCACAAACATACATACAATCCCAATATTTTATTATTCAACATGTTACTTATATGAGCTGTTTAAATAACCAATTTCATAGAAAACAGAATGGTGACTAGCACATAATGAGAAGAAGATATGCTAAGTACCATAATTACAGAAGCACTTAAAAATTTTCAGTGCATATAAAGCATATTGTTTACACATTCATAAATAATAAAAGTGAGACAATAGTTTCAAACTCAGGTCTGCCTAGTTCTAAATTCCTAAAGAAACTACTATTCTAAACTGGTGGTTGTAGAAAACTTAAATGATTGGGGCACCTAAGGAGATGGCTTGAGATAAGGACTAATGATTATTTCTATGATCTACATGGTTGATTATGAACTAAATGAATTACTTTTCAGATATTATCCATTTTCAAACTAATTTCTTCCTAGTTTTCCATTGCAACCAAAGTGTTACTTTTATCTTTGACCTGTGTCTATGATTATCTTTTATGGTGGTCAGCAAATAGCTGACCGTTTCTCTTATATTTTCTGTTATTTATGTCTAGACCCCTACTGTTGTGAAACACGATTTAAAATCCATACAGAATACCCAATTTGAGTAATCTGATGACATAGGGACATGCCCAAAAGGAGTCACTTACGTGAGAAACTAGTACTAGTATTAGTCCTAGCACACCCACTGGGAAGTACAGACTCTGCAGTAAACTTTGGTCCAAATGACCTTTACAGTGGTTTAGAAGTCTCTGTTCATAGAAATAATTTTTGTTATTTGCAATACTTGTAATAAATAAGAGAGTCAAGATAAGCAATGTATGAGCATATGTTCAAATAACTCAAATGCTAAGTTCTATGTCCTCAGGTTCATGTCAATATAGTTCATTATTAAAATACATACTATAGTTTCTTCCCTATCTGAAACTTGATGACCCTTTTACCTTGTTTGCTTCTAAATAAATGAAGAAAATTATCCAGTAATGTTAACATACCTTTTATATGATTTTTATAAGTACTTGAACTAAATATTGGGAGCTTCAGAAAGCCCTGGAAATCTAACCCTGAGGTTAGTTTCAGTTTCCACTGATTAACAGGCATGAAAGAATCCTGTACCCAGTCATAGCAAGTTCTAAGTTTTATTCCATGTTAAATTTCTCTGCAATAAAAAGGTATTTGACAGTGATGTAAAACAGGTTACTTCTCAGAGAGCATTAATTGCAGTTGGTGGTGTATTTTTAAGTGCTAACATTAAGGAGGGCACGGTTACTTGATTTGCTTGATTAATATTGGTTAATGACGTGATTGGACCTGGAATCAATTAGGACACACCCCTGGCTGACTCTGCAAGGATATTTTCCAGAAGGATTAACTAAGGAGCAGATCCTGGAACAGAATGGACAGCAAGCACCCTCTCCCAGCAATAGTGCAGAAATAAGAAATGGGAGTTAAAAATGCTACTTTTCACTTGTCTGCCCTCTCTCCCTGATGAGGAATTCATCTTCACTGTTGCTGCCACCCATGTTTCTTTGACCTTCCAATGTGATCTGAAAAACAGCAGCACCCAAGGAATCCTCAAAACTGTCAGTGCCAGATTGGGTTCCCGTGGACTGAGTTTTCAGCCTCTCCATCATTCACACAGACATGGTTTGACTACTCAGTCCAAATCATATACACCAATCTAATAAATTCTCCTTATACTATATATCAACTATATCAGTTCTTTTTCTCTTCAGGACCTATATAAGTGTATGTCTATGTATATGCATATGTGTGTATATGTATATGTGCATCTTATGCCGTGTACTACGGTTTTGTGTGTCTGTGGTTATTGTGGGGAGCAGTATAAGACCAGACGGCATGGTATAGCTGAGAGAAATAAATATGTGATTTTAGGAAATATAAAAGTACAAAAAAAAAAAAAAAAAAAAGAACCTTAATACTACAACCAACCCTGAAGCAATTTCAAATATCAGTGGCTGGCACCAATTGTATGATCCATCCTTATTGGAATTACTTGTTTCTTTTAAAACTGTATTTTTAATTTTTAAACACAATTCATAGTTGTACTACAGATTTAGCTAAAATATTTTACTGTCATTCGTGAAGTCTTTTCCCAAATAAAATACATTTAAGAGGACTAGTAAAAAAAAAAAAAATAAAAAAAAAAAAAAAAAAAAAAGTACAAGTTTCCTTTAAGCTTTATCAAACAACATTGGTGTTATTTACCAAATACTATATTCACTATCTTCTGTATATATTTTTGTATGAATTACTTGAAAATTAAAAATGTAGATAAAAAATAGATCAGCAAGAGGACAGGAGGACAGAAGGGAATTAAACATGGCAAAAAATTATCTGTATAGATGAATATTTAGATGAACCACCCAAGTTAAAAAAAAAAGCAAGTTTCCCTTGATTTATTAACCAGTTCAGGCAGAAGTAAGTTATTTAGAATTATATTATCTAATTAGGTTACCATTCATTCATATTCCCCACCCCTCCTTGATACAACACTCTCAAAGGATGATAGATCAGATAGAACAAACTCATTTCAGAAATCAGCTAGTAGCAGCAGCCTGCCGTGCTTTTCTTCAGAGCCCTCTAGCACTGTTCTTTGACCTTCAGATCAGGGGCAATCGACAATTCACAAAACTCAAATTACAACACTGATTTCAGGGAAAAGATATAATTATATTCTGTTTATGCCAACCTGGCCTTGGAAAACAGCTCAGGTGCTGGGAAAGAAGGCAGAGGTCAGAAGGAAACTGTTAAGAGAACAAAAGCATTTACTGAAAAGCTATTCACTAGGAAGAGAGGGATCACTACAGGCATGCATGTGTGTAACACTCAATAACATTTTTTTTTTTGTAACTGCACTCTTAAACCCTCAACCAATTATCCAAATCCTGGCATCTGTACAGTTTCCCACTGGCCTCTAGCAATGGGTATTTATTCTGACATGTTGCAGTCTGGAGAAAAATGTGTTCCCATGACAACAGTGTTGATTGCAGCTGTTTGATGATTGTTACCAGTTCATCTCAATGTTCTCTCAGAAATGTGTGTGATGCTGCCAGCTCTGTGGCTCTGCTGTTCAGTCTACCGGGTTGGTGTTTATATGCTGCTCCATCTGACAGTGCTGCTGATAAAATCTGTTTGAGACAGTGACTACTCTGCCAAGTATTTGTCAGATTTCTCTGAGAAACCTCCAGGAGATCCATCTAGCCTCAACTGACATCCAACACAGTTATGTTACCAGAACCTTCATCAAACTGAAGGGTCATAGATTTCTGACAGCACACTGATCCATAGCAGATTTCCTTTGACTACAGAATCAGCCCTTCAAAGAGAAATAATCAAGGTACTTTTGTTGAATTAGGGAAAATTAACAATAGCGGAAAAGAATCAAGGCCAAATATAAAAGGAGAACTTTGAAGACCATTCCTATATCTGAGACCTAGTTATCACCAAATTAATGACAGCCAGAGCTCTGAAATTAAATGGAACACAAGGAAAGAAAAGGATTTTTGTTTTAAAATTATCAAAATGAATATTGATTTCGATCTCACAAAACCTTATTCAGAAAAATATTGCCATTTGATAAATTATGCTTATGTGTAGTTTTTCTCTACTATAATTGTACTTTTGTGTACATTTTTTCCTCTGCCATATTTGTATGCTGAGTTTTTAGGTATAAGCCCTTTCAAATAGATGATTCTTCTTTGAAAGTACAAAAACTATAACTTTGGCAAAGCAGAATATTTTTAAATGCCATTACAAGAAGTAATAAAACATTTAGACAATGAACAAAAGCTACAGAAAAATTAAACCTTTTTATATTAAATGTTAATTCTGAATGATCAGAGTCCAGTCACCTAAATAAAAACCATGAGTCAAACCAGTGCTGTCTCTTGTCATTATTTCCTGACTTTAGAGAGTAAATCCTATATTTCTGAGCTCTTATTGTCCATCAACATTTTGTTTCTACATTTAATCTGCTTCTTGGCTGTATAATCAGCAAAACATTTGTTCCTTTTCTTCAGGATACAGCTGCAATCAATTGGGTGAACAAATGGTATAGAGGATTCTACAGGGAATTTCTACCCCGTTATGAAGTGAATTAGACACTTAGATGATGATAGTTTTTACAGAATGAAACCAAAAATTCAGAGCAAAAGAAGATACTCAAGCCAAATGCTCTCCCAAGTACGCAGTTGAAAAAATGTATATTTTCTCCCTAATTAACTCTTTCAACAGTTCCAGATATTCAAAAATTCTGTTTAAGATTTTGCCAGGGGTATAGTCACTGATTGATATACAGTAAACACTGGTTAAACGAGTAGGAAGGTACAAACATGCGGAGAGATTTTTAATATAATTAATCCATTAAAAACATTCACAGAATACATATAATTAGGAAGGTATCTCAGAATTAATGCTGAATCTTTTTTTAAAAAATATGGATGGATATGTATCTCTGACAGCTATCATCTTAACTGCTATTGACACTATTCAATTAATCTTTGCATTAGCATAAAATACTCTTGTTTAGGCCTTAAAATGTGTAAGTTTCTTTAATACCATTGCTTTTATTAAATTAAATAAATACCTCATGATCAGAAAATGAAAGAATTACTTATCCCAAACGTCTTTGGCCAGCAAAAAGAAAAATTGTGTGTAAATGACTAGTATTAATTCAAATAGTTCCCTTAACTTGGATGGGTAATCAAGAAAGTAGGAAATCTAATTTTTAGACTGAATATCATATAATGGAGAAATGGCCAAAAGTGGGAAGATAAGCCAGTAAACACAAGGATATCAGAAATAAAGCCTTGTTATAGATTTTTCCTGCTGCTGTAGTAAAAGCAAATTAAAGAATAAAAAATACTTCAAGGTTACAGCCCATCACTGAGGTGAAGTCATAGCAGTGTGGTCTTGAAGAAGAAATACATGTTTTATCTGCAATGGAGAAGCAGAGTACAACAAATGATTGAACTCAGCTCAATCTTTTTTATAGAGTCCAGGATTTTATGCTCCAAGGAATGATGCTACCTTTAGCTGGCAATTCTTCTCACCTCACTTAACCTAATTTTTGACATAATCTCACATTGGAATGCTCATACACCCAACCCTCAGGTGAATCTAGATTTGATCATTTTAATAATCGAGGTTTGCCCATCATAGTCCTGAAAAGGGATTACAAAGCTGGGAAGATGGCTCAGGGCATAAACTACTTTCTTCAAAAACACAACTAGACTTCTGATCTCCAGCATTCATTTAAGAAACAAGGCAGGTTTAGTGGCAAAGTTTTAATCCCTACACTTGGATGGCAAAGACATAAATTCCCTGGTAAAATCTGGCTAACTAGACTTTCTCGAATTGGTGAGCTCTGGGTTCAGTAACAGACACTGTCTCAATAGTTTCAAATGGGGAGCAATACAGCAAGACAATAGAAATCATCTTTGGCAACTCTCTCTCTCTCTCTCTCTCTCTCTCTCTCTCTCTCTCTCTCTCTCTCTCTCCAACACACACACACACACACACACACACACACATACACACACACACACACATACACACACACACACACAGGACCATGCACACACACATGGGCAACATACAAACATATAAGAAAGTATTTAATATGAGTATGTGGAAAAATTGAATAGCTATAAATATGAAAAAAGAGTAATCATAACTTGGAAATAAATATACACCTAAATGTAAAGAATAAATTAAGGAAGTTTCTAAAAAACAGAGTAAAAAGGAAGTATTTTTAGGAAGTATACAGTATTTACCATAAATAATGATGTAGGTAGATTATATTACAGTTTAAAACTCTTTCAATAAGGTATATCATTTAGAAAGTAAAACAGTAAATTAAAAGCATGAGATGATACCTATAAATGATTGACAGTAGACTCATAAACAGGGTGTACCAAAACACTGAAAATAAGATGAAGAAATTACATCACTTTAAAAGACATAAACACCTGCGCAAAAGGACTATTGAATGGCCAGTAAATGTTGGAAAATATATTTAATCTTATCCATCATCAGGGAAATGTCAGTTTAAAACACTAATTCAAGCCACAAGAAACACTCTTGATTGGCAAAACATAGGAGTCCAAATATTTCTGTACAATTTTCATCCACTGATGTTTGAAGTATAAATAGTTTAGATTAGATTAGCATTTTCTATTAATGTTAAGTGTATACATAAGCTATGAACCATCAATTAAGCCCACGTAGCCAGCAAATGTAAGATAAAGAGTAGCACTAACTGAAATAGATATGCATTGAAAACAATCCAAATATCCATTAACCATAAAATGAATAATCTATTGATTACTATATAGTTGAATGTTGTTTATCAAGGAAAATGAATTAAATAAAGCTATTTGCAATAGCATAGGTGAAGCTCATAAACATAATGTTAAACAAAAAATGGGAGGCACAAAATTTTATATACCGAGATAGCATTCAGAGAATGTTTAATACAGACAAATCCAAGCTATAAAATTTTAGGAACATATATACTAATGGCAAGTCTATAAATAATACAAAAGAAATTATTTTAAAAAAACATTTTTTCTTGGATAGGAAAAAGTTATAACCAGAATGAGATATATAATATTTTTCTAGAGGGGCTGGCATTTTATTTTCTGAAACTAGTGATAATCCCACTGAGTTAACTTTAAAATCATTCACCTGTAAATGTATGTCTCTGATGATTTAATAGGTCACTTAATATCATGCTTCAAAATAAATTGTTTAATGCAAATGGAAAATTTCCCAAGGCTCCACCAATAGGTGAAGAAGCACTGTCAAAAAAAATACAGCTCAGAAAGTAATAAATTTTCTCCAGAGACAAGTTTCTTGAAAGGTGATCCAATCCCAAGTGGTCATCTCTAAAGACATGTATATAAGCAATAAGCAAAACATGGACTCAGTTGGTGTATGTGTGTGTGTGTGTGTGTGTGTGTGTGTGTGTGTGAGATAATAATTACAGAAGACATAAGAAGAGGTCATGAATTTGAGACACAATGAAGGGATGCAGTAGAAGGTGAAGAGGGGAGAAGAAAAGATTAAAATGACTTGAATATAGTACTCAAATATGAAATTCTTAAAAACTTTAAATTAAATAAAAGCAATTCAGTAAGTGACAAAATATAGAGATAAACTTTATTTAATTTGGAATTTTTCTAATATTATTCAAATGGAATTTGCGGTTTAGAAAAACTGATATAAGTAAACTTAGATTCATAAGGAAGTATTTCAAACTACTATTACAAAAGAGTGCTGGAGAACTCATTAAATGACTCAGAATTCAATCATAATAATGGTAAAGAGACATAGCAAAAATAGTAAAAATTGCAATACGATTATTTCATAAAATACACAACAAAATCTGTCCTTGTCTCTGATGCAAATAGATTTAACTGAGAAGGGAATGTTCCCTGGATCTAGGTAGGAACAGTATATTGGTGAGGGTCCATGACTGAATAAAAAGAAGAAATTTATCTCTCTCTGTTCCATGACTTTAGATGCTGTGGCCCTATACCTACCCCATGGCTAAATTATGAACCAAAATAAACACTTCTTTCTTTCAGTTGTTTTTGTCAGGACTTTTATGCCAGCAACAAGAAAAGCAATTAATACAGTATCTAATATTAATATTATGTCACCAACTAGATTTTTTTCTGACGTTTTTCGTGTGTGTGTGTGTGTGTGTGTGTGTGTGTGTGTGTGTGTGTGTGTGTGTTTGTGCCCTGTGGAAGTAGTTTTCAATCCAAATACTGATCAAAAAGAAATCCTTTGGAAGTTTATTGTATTTAAACTATGGCTCCCCCAAAGTAATACTTTTCAATATGAGTATTTAGAGTAGGGCTTAAGCATCTGCATTTAAAAATACTTCACTGGTAATTTTAGCAAGTAACCCAACCTGAAAATTTCACCACGGTCCCTAATATGGCAGTAGAATGATCTATTGAAGAGCAGGCTCTAGATAAATGCTTATTACTCAAATAAAAATAAAATTTAAACTTTGGAAGTTTGAAGGTTACCAAATAGAGTTTCAGAAAAGGATCTTACATCTCATCTTATAAATAAGAAAACAAAGGTGTGTATGAAGGTGAGCTATTTTGTCCAGTACCATGTGTATGAGTAAGACAGTATCATGGAACTAGAAACATATTTCTTAACCATAATCAAATGTTCTTTCTGTTATATTAAAATTTCAAAGTCAACATCAGGATTCAGTAACAATCTTCACAATTTTGTTAATTCATGAGTAACATTTACATGTACTTTCACTTATCAGGTATATTAAACATTTCTGTACTTGTCTAGACTAGACTAGACTAGACTAGACTAGACTAGACTAGACTAGACAAGCCTACCTTACCTCAGCTATTAAACATTTTTGATACAATTTCATGAGACTTGTTTTTATATTAACCATCATAGAGTCCTCCTAAATTTGTTATAGAAGACCAAACACAATGTAAGTTATGATTATCCTGAATGCTTGAATATTTAATATATATTTGATAAGAATTTAAAGATGATTTTAAAAATATGCATTTTAACCTTTAAGCCTTTTGTTCATGCTAAATGCTACAAGAGAAAAATTTGAATAGGGAATTTTAATTTCTCAATTCATTATTTGTAATTGCTCTTAAACTCCTGCAATCATGTTCTATTTCTTTTTTCAAAACATTCATTAATGATATTAACTAGCAGTTTTCTCTAACCATCCCATAACTGAAGAAGATAACAACACAATAATATTTATTTAGCTCATTTCTCACTTTTATATTCATCACTCATGGTGTCATCATGTTCAATAAACATGTTTACCTTCTACTTTATAACTGACAAGCCATAATTGCTTATATACTGCCAAGAAAGTAATGCCAGAATATCAGGTATAGTTCATCCTTTCCAGTTTTTCTTGATTACTGCTGAAATACTTAACCATCTGAGCAATCCCAATTAAGAACAAATGATTTGTTTTTACTTAGGATAGACAAATTCACTCAAATATATCTTCATTTCATGAAAGAAAAACAATATAGAAATTAAGATTCTGATTTTGAAGCATTTAATTTTGTTAAACTTATCCATGTGCTGGGAAATTAAGAAAAAATGCATCATGTATTTCAGAAGACTAGATTAGAATATTTGAATAAGCGATTCTCTCCAGAATGAACTTAGCTTTCAATTCACTAAGCAGCACGTTTTATGAATTTAAAATTCAAGTGAATTGATTTCATGTTATAAGCAAGCAATAATAGAAAGTTGATTAATATATGCAAATAAATAATCAACCAAGGTGCAAAAGGTACTATACGCTAAGTACTATGAGATACACATAGCCACTTGCCTACATTAGGCTACATAATTAATGGAAGAGTAGAAAACTTATAATGAGACACTGATAAGGGACCTTTATATACATACAGCTCCCTTTATGTCTAGATCACTTGTTCTCAAACAGGATCAGTTTTGATTCTTTCTTTTTTTGAAACAAATAGAACAAACTTTAATACCTATTGCAATGTTTGAAAATAAAAACTGCAACCACAATTAGTGATCTCTACTACAACATTTGAGTGAATACGGGAAATAATTTACTTCCTTCAAGGTTATGATGAAGAAGAGATGAAACAGGATGTCCTTCCTGAAATCAAAAACATCTGTGATGTCTACTGTCTATAATGAGGCCATTAGCATGGATAGGGTTTTTCTCTTGTATAAATTTTTCTATTTGCTCACATCAAGATAATATAAAACACTTTAAAATACTTAGATGGCTAGAGACATAGCCAAGTAATTAATAAAAATTCAGTCCCAGGAACCAGGTCAGGTTTTGACTCTTTAGAAAAATTTGATGGTGTCTTCAAACCTTTTGCTTTCTACAATGTGGGTAAGGAGGATGAGAAGCAGTGCTACTTAAAGGTAGTGATCAGATAAATACAAGTGCTACTAAAAATGAATAATACACAGGAAATAAACTCTCTGATTCAACAAATGAATACGCTAAACAAAATGTCAGTAGTAGCAAGTCTAGATGGAAAATTATATAGGATCACATCATTTCTTATTATAAAATAAAAATTCACTTAAGCTACCTCCTTTAGTCCCATAAATATTAGGTTAGTAGTCATAACATTATGTAAAATATACCATGATGTTACATATGAAATTCCTTTAGTATCTAGTTATGACTAAAACAGCATACTTTGAGCTGTATAAGGAAACATGTAGAGAGAATTGAAAAAGATCTTTCTGCTGAGTTTGAGTTTGTGGCACACAGCAAGAGGAAGCAGATAACTAAACAAAGGCCATCACTGCAGGAGTAAATATTCAATGGGTTGTACAAGTGGATGATTTACGGACAGAAGCTAGTAAATTTTCCAGTTCTTTCTATATATCTAGCTTATGGAAGCAGATTTATTTCATTAGTCTGTTTTCTTTGTGAATTATATAGCCAGAAAAAAGAGGCCCCTAGAGGGATGTAGCTTTTTTATATATGAAGGCAGTGAGAAAGTATGTGTGAGTGATACTGTATTGGTACTCCAATCTAGTGGGGCAAATCATAGATTATTACAGGTGCTGTTTTCCAATCAGATACTTGGCTAGTGTATAAATTACTCCCTCTCCCCACTCTTACTGATCACTGTTTATCACTTCTTCTAGTCTTAGAAAAACTGCCTTTCGTTGACAGGAATAACCTCACTTCAAAGATTATAGACATTATCCCTATTACTCACACAATGACATAGAAGAATACAGGACAGCTCCCTTAGTGAGGTTTGTGCTCTGAAACTTTCATTTTTCATTCTATCAGATCCCAATACCCTCTATGGAAGATCAAGCTAAAGCTAGACTGTGTACCTAAGACTATATGCATGCTTTGTGTTTTTCTCTCTTTCCTATCCTGCTTTCTACTTTTTTCCTAGGTTTTTTTACCTTGAGATCTTTTATTGTAAAACCAATTATTATCTTGCCAAAAACCTATTTGGGACTGTGTTTAGGAATCATGTCTCGCAACACAGGTGAAATTAAAAAGAAAAGGATGCACAGAATTGTAATTTGCAGAGAAAAATTCATGTTCTATGATCCATATGGATGTAAGAGACAAGACTGTGAGTCTGTGCCAGAAACACACTTAAAAGTAATATACTTGGGGGGAACCTGGTTTTTTGCAAGATAATAATTGGTTTTACAATAAAAGAGAGGCAAGTAACCCTATTAAAAAATGGGGTACAGAGCTAAACAAAGAGTTCTCACCTGAAGAATATCTAATGGCTGAGAAGCACCTAAAGAGATGTTCATCATCCTTAGTCATTAGGGAGATGCAAATCAAAACAACCCTGAGATTCCATCTCACACCAGTCAGAATGGCTAAGATCAAAAACACAGGAGACAGCAGTTGTTTGCAAGGATGTGGAGAAAGAGGAACACTCCTCCACTGCTGGTGGGATTGCAAGCTGGTACAACCACTCTGGAAAGCAGTCTGGTGGTTCCTCAGAAAACTGGGCATGACACTCCCGGAGGATCCGGCTATACCACTCCTGGGCATATACCCAGAGGCTTTACCTGCATGCAATAAGGGCGCATGCTCCACTATGTTCATAGCAGCCTTATTTATAATAGCCAGAAGCTGGAAAGAACCCAGATGTCCCTCAATGGAGGAATGGATTCAGATGACGTGGTATATTTACACAATGGAATACTACTCTGCAATTAAAAACAATGAATTCACGAAATTCCTAGGCAAATGGTCAGAACTTGAAAATATCATCCTTAGTGAGGTAACCCAATCACAAAAGAACACACATGGTATGCAGTCACTGATAAGGGGATATTAACCCAGAATCTCGGAATACCCTAGACACAATTCGCATATCAATAGATTTCCAAGAAGATGGAAGGAGAGACCCCTGGTCCTGGAAAGACTGGATGTAGGTGAATGCCATGGCAGAGAAGCGAGAGGGGGTTGAATGGGGAAAAGAGGGAGGGAAGGGGGCTTATGGGACTTTCAGGGAGGGAGGAAACGGGAAAGGGGAAATGATTTTGAATGTAAATAAAAAAACAACTTAGAAAATAAAATAAAATTAAAAAAAGTAATATACTTGTACAATGCTGAAACTTTAAAGCAATGGCTCTCAGCCTACTGGTTGTGACCCCTTTAGGGGTCGAATGAGCCTTTCAAAGGTGATACCAAAAACTACCAGAAAACACAGATATTTACATTATGATTTATAACATCAGCAAAATTGTGCTTATAAAATAGCAATGAAAGTAATTTTATGGTTGGTGGTCATCACAACATGAGGAATTGAATTAAAGGATTTCAGCATTAGAAAGACTGAGAAGCATTGCTTAGTCATTTCTAGCCAGCTGATTTCAGATCAATACAATTACCTCACATGGTAGAATCAGGATATGTCCTCTAAATTTATATACTATAAGCATGAACCCCAATGTAGTGAAAATGTTGTCCTTCTACCAAGATATGATGTAGCACCAGAGCCTTCTGCACATATCCAAAGTCATGCTCTTGGATTTCCTACCTCTAGAATCATGGGTCAATAAGCTATTACGCTCACATCAAATTGTGTTAGTCTATTACAGTAAGAGAAATCTATGCTAGATCACAAAATGTGCATACAGTAATTAGAGATCCAGTGTGGATTTCAATGTGAAAAGCATACCTGTAAAGTGTATAGAAAATAGCAGGCTGCATGTCAAAAGAGCAAGCAAGAAATTGATAATAATAACTAAACACCTAAACATTTCTTCCATAGTATTAATATTCAATGATGATAGACAAAAATAATTTGTATTTTTTAATGTGATTTACTGATATTAATAATGTTTTAGGTAATCAATATAAAATATTAGGATGGAATATAATCTAACACAATGAATGGAGAGGAAGAAAGGGAGAGAGAGAGGAGAGAAAGAGAGAGATTTGGCTTGAACACACAGTTCAGATTCACAAAATAGGTTCATGTTGGTCTTTTGAAAGCAACTACAATAAGTCAAGAAAAAATTTTCGGTGAAAAATGCTTATTTTGATGAAATTCATTCAGTATACATTTATTCCCTCAAGGACCTTTCTTGTTATATTCTCAAGCCCCATAATATTCTTGGTCCTATAATCCATGCCCATCCTGAAATCATCAAATGTTTCATAAGTGTTAAGGAATAGAGGAAATATGTAGAATAAACTTCCAAAAAAGGAAGAATGAAAGAAAAAAAGAGCCAAAACCCAATTTATGTAACCAATGAAAGTGCAAAGTTCAGGACAGAGTGTTAATAATATTATAAGAATTATATCAAAAATTAGCAAGTTTTATACATTTAAAATGAAATGTTATTCCCTAAATATACCTTATTATTACATTAGGTGACAGTCATTTATCACTAACACAACACATGAGCTATGCTGATAATTATAAGCATTGATCATAATAAATGATAGGCATAACCAAAGTAACTGATATACATAATCTTTATGAGCAAAATAGTTCTAAATTTCCTCTAAATGTTCCTTCTTCTGTTTTAGTTAACATAAGCAATTATACAGTTTAATTATGCAATTATTATCACACATAAAGTATTTCATGGTGAGTCAGCTACCAGTTTTGAGAGTATGTTGTTGAAAAAAAGTGAAGAATTGAAGTTGTTTTGTAAGGAAATGAAAAATTATAAATACAGTCCAAGTTTTAAATGCATACTCTGATTTTGATTCTACTTGGTTTCCACATCTCAGTTAAATAGCACAAAGGCAAAGTGAGATAAAACTCTTGGTCCTTGTCACTTCACTTTTGTTTGAAGAAAAAAAAAATCACTGAAATAAAACCTTTCTTTTACAGACCCAGATTGAATGGACACCAGAAATCCAGTATTCATATTGAGTTTATCACTATGGTTCACAAAGTTGTAGGGACAAAATATCCAGGGTATCTGTTTCCAATACACACTTCTAGGCCCTATACAATTGATGCTGATTCGGAATAATGTCAGCAAGTCTTCTGAAGTACACACCTCCCTCAAGAATTACTCTGTTACAACTCATCTGTAGGTAGAATCAATCTTGGAAACCAATGTTAGAGTTTCCTACACAATGCTTATTTTGAATAGCTCAGTAATAGCTGAATATGTTCACATAGTCATATAAAGAAACAGATACAAAATAATATATGGTAGATGTCCTTGATTTTCTTGTATAAACTCAAAAGTAGCTTTGATGTAATTAATATATAAGTCAAAAATCAGATGCAAAAACCAATATAAAGGCTTATAATATTCTAATTATAATTGTTCAAGTGGATATCTAAGATATTCAGCCATTGAATCATTTAATTGCTAAATATGTATTTCAAATTACCAATTTGCCCATTTTCCAACTCACTGTGCATAATATTCCAATCTAGGCTCTTGCTAACTACTGTCTAGATTATTATACAAGCCTTTGTCTGTCACTTTCATGACCTGCATGGCATTGAGTTTTACCTGATTGGAAGTATAGGGAATGAAAAAAAAATCTACAGAGGTATATACAGAAAACCTTGGATCAGGTGGGCCTTACACATTGATGGAGGTGTGACAATAGTAGCGAGGGAAAACTGATGCTTATTATATTTAGCAGGAGAAAAAGAGGACACAGGTTATCTAATTCCAGTAGAAGGTCTCTGTAGCAAATCAGTCTGTGGTTACAGACATTTGGAATAACCTTCAGCTGATACTTTCTGCACATACTGTCAACATACTAAGGACTTGCCATTCCTCTGAGTCTGACATAAGAATGTTCTGGCTATTCCCATATGTCTGAAGCTTTGGGGATCCTTGACCTGATCTTACTCATGTCAATAATAAACACTCAAGCCTTCCTCCCTTCCTAAATGTCTCTTTTCCTCTGCTAATTCCTCTCCAATACATTCTGCAGGCTTGAGCCCTGGTTCAGATACATTACTTATTTTTGCAAGAGCTAGGTTTCCAAAATGCTTTGTTATTTACAACATTCCCTTGTTTTCCAAATATACTTAGCTTTTTCAGTTCCTGTAATGTTAGAGGACTGCTCATTAATGCCCTATTACTTTCCCATCGTAATTTATTTATCTGGCTTTATCAAAATTAATACTATATATTACATTTTCAAATATATATTTATATCAATAATTTGTGGGTCAGAAATGTTAAATGAAATACAAACACTGAATCATTTCAAGTGCATTAAATTTCCATAAATGAATAATGGAGAAAAAGAGAGCTTATTCAGGAAGTGATAGGCCAAAGCCATGTCACTCATGCCCCAAACTACTCAAAGGACTGGTCCCTTTAATCCAGAAATTATATAAAGAAGATTCTACTCTTAAAAACATTCTCATCTTTTGTACCATAACTTATAACAAAAACATGGGCTGTCAAGATGACTCAGCAAGTAAAAGAACTCGATACTTAACCTATCAACCTGGAATTGATACTTAAATCTCTCATGAGAAATTTTTTCTCATGGAGAAAACCAACACCTTCAAGTTGTGCTTTGACTGAAATAAATAAATAAATATATCTAATAACATTTGAAAAGCACATTTCAGAGGAAAATATATTTTCACAAAATATTTTACATTCACTTATCTGTAAGTATCCTTTGTGTTATATATAGTTTTACACCAAAAAGTAAATGGCTATACCTAGAGTGCATTTAAATAAAACTCTCAAGACGTTTTACTTTTGGCAGATCAAATAAGTATACTATATTAGCAAGTGATTTTCCCCCCTCATTGGCTCAGAGAAATTCTATCACAGTCTGTAATTTGAAGGAGTTAACTCTTCTACTCCATCTGTTCAAGTAGAAATTTTAACAAATTTATTTTTAAATAAAAACAGCCTACAAAATGATCTATACCTATATTAAAACAGAAAAATCTCAATATTAAATTTGAATGTGCTAGTATCACATAAACAATGGAAAGAATATGTAAGCACCATAGATATTATTGCTGAAAATTAGGAAAACTTGCTGGTTAGGTGAATGCCCTAGCCTGATTTTTGATTGTGTAATAAAACACATAGCAAACCCAACTTGGAGAAGGAAAAGGTAAGAAGGAAGAGTAAAAGAAAAGTTAATCTGTAAGCCCTACTTGTCCAAGAATAGGCAACTTTCTGGAATGCTGGAGGATATTGTTTGTGGGAGGTTTCAAAACACATGGTTTTGCTCCTCTAAACTATTTCATTTGACTCGATTGCATAAGATGTACTTGATCACAGTATGCAGGAGGTACATGGGCAGAAAATGCATCAGAATATATGATTCCCCCCCTGGTTAAATCTGGTGGGAAATATGGTGGAATTGTGGGTTTGCCTTTTAAAGCTTCAGTAAAATGCGGCTTGTTGCTATTTCTGAGAACCCTGGAATGGTCCTGGCCAGAGTCCATCATCCTGGCCAGGATCAACGTAAAGTTTGATTCAAATTTAATTCAAAATTAATGGAACTTGTCTTTAAAAATTTGGCTTATATTTCCATGCCACAGCCCATCTTTAAGGGAAGTTAGAACAGAAAGAAATTAGAGCAATAACTAAAGCAGAGGCCGAAAAGAACACTCTATGCTGTCTTTTTTCCTCATGGCTTGCTTAACTTGCTGTTTTACACAGTACAGGACCACCTGTCTAGGAGGTGGCAACACCAATATTAGGATGGCCCTTCCAATATCAATTATTAATTTAGAAAATACATCACAGTCTTACCTACAGACCAGTGAGATGAAGGAATTTTCATTTGAGGTTCCATCTAGTGTAGAATCACAAAAATCAAAGCAGCACAGCTGTTAACCCCCAAAACAGGAATGACCAGGAAACTGGAGGATATGAGAATATTTCCATGACTGAAGCTTAAAGTTAAGCTTAAAGTTAAAGAATATTACTAATAACCAATTAGCAGTTCTAAGAGCTAAATGTCTTCAGTAAGGAAGTATCTTTACTGTATCAACAAGTATCCATGAAAGTCGGTTGCTATGGTGCCAAAAGAACCTTGAAATCCAGAGTAAAGAAAGGAAGCTCTAAATTCCAACTAAGAATTAGAGAACTCTTTTCTTATCCTTAATTTCTTTTTATTACATGCATAGAGCACAAATAACACTTCTGGCCTACTTCCTTTACTATTATATGATTATTGTTTTACCTTTATTTTGAAACTTGGTTTCACCTTTGTCCTCACTGATTCAAGGAGAATAACCAGCTAGCAGCATGCTCCAGGGAGCCTACTGCTGTTACTTTCCTAACACTGAGATGACAGGTATTTTTGGAAGATTTAATTCAGGTCTTTACATTTGTGTGTCAGCCATTTCCCAGTTTTGTTGCTTATTTTTAATTTCTTTTTGAGGATTTTTTTCTTTTGAGGTAGTCTGTTCTATATTTCAAGATAGCCTGGAACTTGCTATAATATCTCAGGTTAGCCTCCAACTTGTGATACTTCTGCATAAGTCTCCTTACGCAGGGATTGATTACATTTTCAAAACATAATGCCAAAATGTTGCAATAAATATTTAATCTCAGTCTGGGTGTTCTAACTAGCCTTTGACCATTCAGTTCCCAGATCAAAGATACACAAAACCTTTATATTTGTAATAGGCCTTTATCAGCATTAGACCTGGGCAGTATCCATCCTCTATGCTGTTATGTATATTTGCCAGTCAATAATTCCATTATATAATTTGCCATGTTACATCTGGGTTGCTCTTATCTCTAATTAGCAAGTCCATATGGTGATTATTTTAGATTCTTACCCTATGGTGGCATTTCCTCTCTCCACTTTCCTCACTCTCCTAGTGCTCTCCTCACTCTCCTGGGAACCTCAAGCTCCACCAATCTTAATTCTGCCCAGCTGTAAGCTGTAGGTATCTTTAGTCATCAGTCAGAAATAACATGGGGGGGCGAGGTCACATAGCATCACTTGGTTCTCCTTGAGAACTCTCTCCTCTCTGAGACAATTAGGCCTTGTGGGCCTGCAGTTAGCATTACATCTCAACAGAGCAAACCTCAACACCAAAAACTAATTTTCACTTTAAGCTGCATAGTTTTGTTTTCTTAAACCATAAAAGAAGTTAGAGAAGACAAAATATTTTATAAATGAATGATGAAAAGAAATTTGAAGTGAAGTAAATGTGACATCTAAATAGATTATAGCCAGGGATTCGTCAATAAGGAACAGAAGTTAGTAAACAATATCTGACTCTGGTAATGTCACTAGCCAGATGAAAAATGAATGGTAAACTGCCAAGTATAGTTTAAGATATTATTTTGTGTGTAGAAATAAATCAACTAAATTTATGACATAGTGACCTCAAAATTAAAAATGTGAGTTCTTAAAAAGATCATTTTATTTATTATACATTTCTCACAGTCAGCCATATACACAATAAATGTTTAATATATGTGTACCCCCTAGCTTTAGATACGTATTAGTTAATATTATGATATTTTTACATAGTTCTCTTAGTTTCCAAGTTTTTAACTTGCAAAAGTTATGAAAAGTCACCAATAACCTCCTTCGATCCTGGACAAATAGCTGAGAAATATTAAAAACTTTAAAAAATTTCAAGTACAATACATTGATCATAAAACTTTTTAATTCTTATTCAAGATATTTTCAAATTATCAGGTGGGAAATGAAATGATATTGGTAGGCTGGGTATAGTAGTCTAGGCTGGCATTTGTGCTCTCTTAGGGTCTGCATGAGATCTGCCCAGGATCTTCAGTGAGAGACTAATTTTATTAATTTGTGTCTTCTCTTTTAGTTCATTTGGCTAAATATTTGTTAGCTATCTGGCTTTGGTGAGTACAGGATAACTATATTTGCCACAGGTACATTAAAAATTCCATAAAGGCAGCTTTTGTAAGAGGACTTTTTAAATATTCTGTACTATCTAATTTTAAAAATATGTTTTTTTAAAATTGAACAACATAATTTCTATGATCATAATGGTATTAATAATATAATATGCATCTAAACTATTCATTTTATTTATATTAGAATTCATTTGAAAACTAGACCAACATATTTTAAAGTATCTAAAATTGAATACAGTATAGAAAGCAAGATAATCCAGCATAAATTCAGCAATGGTTTAAGGTTATAAAATTACTAATTTGAATTGTACAAGCAGCTTTAAAGAATAACTAGTAGAGATGAAAATAAACAAGAAGGATGTGTAAACAAGAACATTATTATGCCGACATTTATGAACCATTAAGCATAATCATAGCTAGGAAAATAGCTTCTGTTTGGTAGAGATAACCACTCTCAACTCAGATGCATAATACTTTCAATGACAAATCCAAGAATATTTATATTTCAAGCAGAATGAGATGCAATATTTGGGTAGAATACTATATGGAAAGCCAAAGAATAACACTGTCCATTACTAATAGACTTCTGATCAAGGGAAGATAATTTAAAAATAATCTTACAAGAATGTTGACAGTAAACTATATCTTGATAACATACATTTCTTCAGGGAAAACTCTGCTAAGAAATCAATCATGTATATATTTTCAAAAGACAAATTGTATGTCCTAGTTGACTCAAACATAATTACTAAATGTTATAGACCATTATCATATCATACACCAAAATCCAACCAACTTTAATCACAATACACATAGTCAAAACCAAACCAATCCAGGAAGACTCTCATTCTGTTTTCTTCTTGGTGTCAAATTTAATGCCTGTCAATTCAATCATGTCATTATAAAACTCTTCATAGTATTTAAAATATGCTAATCTCAAAATGAATTTCTATCATCTCTTATCAATTCTGTATTATAATATGAAAATATTTTAAATATACATTATATGAAACTGAAAATGAATTTATTTTTCAGAGCTCTATGAACTTCCAGATTATTATCTCAGAACCACTTACTTAGAGAATTTTATTCCATTGCCAAATATAACAAACATAGACAACTCTCATTGTCTTTGCTCTTTAAAAAAATTGAGGTATTTCTAAATAGTTAACTAATTTCTGTAGTATTATTTAATTAAAGTACTCCCCCCAAAAGAATCTTGAAGAATATTACAGTTAATTTCTTTAAGAACTTAACTGATAAATAATAACCAAATCAGCACATTGCTTAGAAATAGAATCATTTAACTCAAGTTCACAAAAAGCACATACTGTCCATTTATATTCTTAGGCTTTTGGTATCTACACACATTAGAATTAATTAAAAATTAGTCATTTTATTGCATTCGTGTCAGAGAATTTTGTCATTTTTTTAATGTACAAATGATATTTACTTTGAGCAAAATGTTATTCATTATCTGAAATGAAAGTTTTGATGTATTCAATTGCTTACACTTTACGATGACAATTTACTGGAGATATATTCATTATGTATAATGAAACAAATATGGTCTATAATTCTTTGAAGACACTTTTAGGTTACTGTAGCTCTAACAATTTTATCATCTAAAGAGCTAAACCCTACCTAGAAGTAATACAGAATATTCTCAGAGATATTTATATCAACTAAATCAATTCCTTTAGTTGCTTTTTTGTTCTTTATTATACCCAAACAAGAGAAACTTACAGCTTTTGTTGCTGATTGTTGAACGTAGGTTATCTTAGATAAGCACTCCATAGTTGAGCATGTTCTTAGATCAAAGCTTTAATTTGTTTGACAATTTCACATGTACATACATTGTATTTACAGAATTCCCACCTCTTCCTCTCCCTCTCCCCTCTTTATCCCTGCCCATGCCTCCCCATGCATTCTTGAATATATAAAAATATATTAATTATATTTAGAGTTGCTCATACATACATGTCTTTAGGGTTGACAACTTGGGTGTGGGTAACATATCCAAGGGTCTAATATCTGGAGAAAACTGATTCTACATCCCCCAAAAGTCACTGATAGACTAGCTCTTCATCTCATGGTGAGACCTCCTAAAGTTATATCCACACTGGTGTGTCAACCAGTGTGGTCATTATGCTGATCTTATTTAGGCAACTACATTGATGAGATTTTGTATGTGCAGCTTCTCTGTACAGTCTAGGAAACAATCTCACACCAGATTCCCTAGGCTTCTGACTCTAAGAATCTTTCTCTTCTCATTTTGGTCACAATCCCTGAGTCTTAAGTAGGGGCTATGTAGTAAAAGTACTAAGGCTGGAAACTCCAAGTAATTTATTGTTTGCATTTTGATCAGTTATGAATTTCTGTAACAGCCTCTGTCTGATACAAAATAAACTTTGATGAAGTCTGAGAACTAGACATAGCTTTAGTTATGAAGATAAGTATTGAAAATACGAGAAAATATATTGATTTAGAAAAATGTCATGAGTAGGTTCTACTTTTTAATTTTTTTTTTAATTTAATTTAATTTTATTTTTTTAATTTACATTCCAAATCACTTCCCCTTTCCCGTTTCCTCCCTCCCCGAAAATCCCATAAGCCCCCTTCCCTCCCTCTTTTCTCCGTTCAACCCCCTCTCATTACTCTGTCCTGGCGTTCCCCTACATCCAGTCTTTCCAGGACCAGGGGTCTCTCCTTCCATCTTTTTAGAAATCTATTGATATGCTGATTGTGTCTAGGGTATTCTGAGATTCTGGATCAATATCCCCTTATCAGTGACTTCATACCATGTGTGATCTTTTGTGATTGGGTTACCTCACTAAGGATGATATTTTCAAGTTCTGACCATTTGCCTAGGAATTTCGTGAATTCATTGTTTTTAATTGCAGAGTAGTATTCCATTGTGTAAATATACCACATCTTCTGAATCCATTCCTCCGTTGAGGGACATCTGGGTTCTTTCCAGCTTCTGGCTATTATAAATAAGGCTGCTATGAATATAGTGGAGCATGTGTCCTTATTGCATGCAGGTAAAGTCTCTGGGTATATGCCCAGGAGTGGTATAGCCGGATCCTCCGGAAGTGTCATGCCCAGTTTTCTGAGGAGCCGCCAGACTGCTTTCCAGAGTGGTTGTACCAGCCTGCAATTCCACCAGCAGTGGAGGAGTGTTCCTCTTTCTCCACATCCTCGCCAACAACTGCTGTCTCCTGTGTTTTTGATCTTAGCCATCCTGACTGGTGTGAGATGGAATCTCAGGGTTGTTTTGATTTGCATTTCCCTAATGACTAAGGATGATGAACATCTCTTTAGGTGCTTCTCAGCCATTAGATATTCTTCAGGTGAGAACTCTTTGTGTAGCTCTGTACCCCATTTTTTAATAGGGTTACTTGCCTCTCTGGAGTTTAACTTCTTGAGTTCTTTGTATATCTTGGATATTAGCCCTCTGTCGGATGTAAGGTTGGTAAAGATCATTTCCCAGTTAGTTGGTTGCCGCTTTGTCTTTTTGACGGTGTCTTTTGCCTTGCAAAAACTTTGTAATTTAATGAGGTCCCATTTGTCTATTCTTGATCTTAGAGTATAAGCTATTGGAGTTCTGTTCAGGAAATTCTCCCCTGTGCCCATATGTTCAAGGTTCTTCCCTAGTTTCCCTTCTATTAGTTTCAGTGTGTCTGGTTTTATGTGGAGATCTTTGATCCACTTAGAATTGAGCTTAGTGCAAGGAGATAAGGATGGGTCAATTTGCATTCTTCTGCATGTTGACCTCCAGCTGAGCCAGCACCATTTGTTGAAAAGGCTATCTTTTTTCCACTGGATGGTTTTAGCTCCTTTGTCAAAGATCAAGTGACCATAGGAGTGTGGATTCATTTCTGGGTCTTCAATTCTGTTCCATTGATCTACATGTCTGTTACTGTACCAATACCATGCAGTTTTTAACACTATTGCTCTGTAGTACAGCTTGAGGTCCGGGATACTGATTCCCCCAGAGGTTCTTTTACTCTTGAGAATAGTTTTAGCTATTCTGGGTTTTCTGTTATTCCAGATGAATTTTTGAATTGCTCTTTCTAACTCTATGAAGAATTGAGTTGGGATTTTGATGGGGATTGCATTGAATCTGTGTATTACTTTTGGTAAGATGCTCATTTTTACTATATTAATCCTGCCAATCCATGAGCATGGCAGATTTTTCCATCTTCCGAGGTCTTCTTCAATTTCTTTCTTCAGAGACTTGAAGTTCTTGTCATACAGATCTTTCACTTGTTTGGTTAGCGTCACGCCAAGATACTTAATATGGTTTGTGGCTATCGTAAAGGGTATTATTTCTCTTACTTCTTTCTCAGCCTGCTTATCCTTTGAGTATAGGAAGGCTTCTGACTTGCTTGAGTTGATTTTA
Source organism: Tokudaia tokunoshimensis (assembly GCA_036184795.1). NCBI lineage: Eukaryota > Metazoa > Chordata > Mammalia > Rodentia > Muridae > Tokudaia > Tokudaia tokunoshimensis. The sequence continues at coordinate 81,710,068 of BTHU01000023.1, forward strand.
TATCCGGCCACTTTGCTGAAGTCGTTTATCAGCTGTAGGAGTTCTCTGGTGGAGTTCTTTGGGTCGCTTATGTATACTATCATATCGTCTGCAAATAGTGATAGTTTGACTTCTTCCTTTCCAATTTGTATCCCTTTGACCTCTTTTTCTTGTCTAATTGCTCTAGCTAGAACTTCAAGTACTATATTGAAAAGATATGGAGAGAGAGGGCAGCCTTGTCTAGTCCCTGATTTTAGTGGGATTGCTTCAAGTTTCTCTCCGTTTAGATTGATGCTGGCTACTGGTTTGCTGTAAATTGCTTTTACTATGTTTAGATATGGGCCTTGAATTCCTGATCTTTCCAAGACCTTTAGCATGAAAGGATGCTGAATTTTGTCAAATGCTTTCTCAGCATCTAATGAGATGACCATGTGGTTTTTTTCTTTGAGATTGTTTATGTAGTGGATTACATTGATGGATTTCCTTATATTGAACCATCCCTGCATCCCTGGGATGAAGCCTACTTGATCGTGGTGAATGATCGTTTTGATGTGTTCTTGGATTCGGTTGGCAAGAATTTTATTGAGTATTTTTGCATCGATATTCATAAGAGAGATTGGCCTGAGATTCTCTTTCTTTGTCGGATCTTTGTGTGCTTTTGGTATTAGTGTAATTGTGGCTTCATAGAATGAGTTGGGTAGTGTTCCTTCTGTTTCTATTTTGTGGAACAGTTTGAAGAGTATTGATGTTAGGTCTTCTTTGAAGGTCTGATAGAATTCTGCACTAAAACCATCTGGACCTGTGCTTTTTTTGGTTGGAAGACTTCCAATGACAACTTCTATTTCTTCAGGGGTTATAGGACGGTTTAGATCGTCTATTTGATCCTGATTTAATTTTGGTACTTGGTATCTGTCAAGGAAATTGTCCATTTCCTCAAGATTTTCTAGTTGTGTTGAATACAGGTTTTTGTAGTAGGATCTGATGATTTTTTGAATTTCCTCAGTTTCTGTTGTTATCTCTCCCTTTTCGTTTCTGATTTTATTAATTTGGATACTATCTCTGTGCCCTCTGGTTAGTCTGGCTAAGGGCTTATCTATCTTGTTGATTTTCTCAAAGAACCAACTCCTCGTTTTGTTGATTCTTTGTATGGTTTTATTTGTTTCTACTTGATTGATTTCAGCCCTGAGTTTGATGATTTCCTGCCTTCTACTCCTCTTTGGTGTATTTGCTTCTTTTTGTTCCAGGGCTTTCAGGTGTGCCATTAAGCTGTTAGTGTATGCTGTCTCCCGTTTCTTTTTGGCGGCACTCAGGGCTATGAATTTTCCTCTTAGCACTGCTTTCATTGTGTCCCATAAGTTAGGGTATGTTGTGCCTTCATTTTCATTAACTTTCAAAAAGTCTTTGATTTCTTTCTTTATTTCCACCTTGACCAAGTTATCATTGAGTAGAGCATTGTTCAGCCTCCATGTGTACGTGGGTTTTCTTTTGTTTTTGTTGCCATTGAAGACCACCCTTATTCCATAGTGATCTGATAGGAGGCATGGGATTATTTCTATCTTCTTGTATCTGTTGAGGTCTGATTTGTGACCAATTATATGGTCAATTTTGGAGAAGGTACCATGAGGAGCTGAGAAGAAGGTGTATTCTTTAGCTCTAGGATGAAATGTTCTATATATATCAGTTAGTTCCATTTGGTCCAAGGCTTCAATTAGATTCACTGTGTCCCTGTTTAGTTTCTGCTTTCCTGAACGATCCATTTCAGAGAGCGGGGTGTTGAAGTCACCCACTATTATTGTGTGCGGTGCGATGTGTGCTTTGAGTTTTAGTAAAGTTTCTTTTACGAATGAGGGTGCCCTTGCATTTGGAGCATAGATATTCAGGATTGAGAGTTCTTGATGGTGGATTTTTCCCTTGATCAGTATGTAGTGTCCTTCTGTGTCTTTTTTGATGACTTTGGGTTGAAAATCAATTTTATCCGATATTAGGATGGCTACTCCACCTCGTTTCTTGGGGCCATTTGCTTGTAAAATTGTTTTCCAGCCTTTTACTCTGAGGTAGTGTTTGTCTTTGACACTGAGGTGCGTTTCCTGCATGCAGCAAAAAGCTGGGTCCTGTTTACGTATCCAGTCTGCTAGTCTATGTCTTTTAATTGGGGAATTGAGACCATTGATATTAAGAGAGATTAAGGCATAGTGATTATTGCCATCTGCCATTCTTGACGCTATCTTTATGTTTGAGTGGTTATCTACTTTTGGGTTTGATTCAAGAAGGTTATTATCTCATTTTTTCCAGGGTGTTGTTTCTCTCCCTGTATTGGAGGTTTCCACCTATTATCCGTTGCAGGGCTGGATTTGTGGAAAGATATTGTGAAAATTTGGTTTTATCATGGAATATCTTGGTCTCTCCATCTATGGTGATTGAGAGTTTTGCTGGGTATAGTAGTCTAGGCTGGCATTTGTGCTGTCTTAGTGTCTGCATGAGATCTGCCCAGGATCTTCTGGCTTTCATAGTCTCTGGTGAGAAGTCTGATGTGATTCGGATAGGTCTTCCTTTGTATGTTACTTGGCCCTTTTCTCTTACTGCATTTAGTATTCTTTCTTTGTTTAGAACATTCGGTGTTTTGATTATTATGTGACAGGAGGTATTTCTGTTCTGGTCCAGTCTGTTTGGAGTTCTGTAGGCTTCTTGTATGTTCATCGGCATCTCTCTCTTTAAGTTAGGGAAGTTTTCCTCCATAATTTTGTTGAAGATGTTTACTGGCCCTTTAAGTTGCAAATCTTCACTCTCATCTATACCTATAATCCTTAGGTTTGGTCTTCTCATTGTGTCCTGGATTTCCTGGATGTTTTGGGTTACGCGTTTTTTGCATTTTGTATTTTCTTTGACTGTTGAGTCGATGCTTTCTATGGAATCTTCAGCACCTGAGATTCTTTCTTCCATCTCTTGTATTCTATTGTTGATGTTTGCATCTATGACTCCTGATTTCTTCCCAAGGTTTTCTATCTCCAAAGTTGTCTCCCTTTGTGATTTCTTAGTTGTTTCTACTTCCTTTTTTAGTTCCTGGATGGATTTGCTGAGATCCTTCACTTGTTTGTTTGTATTTTCCTGTATTTCTTTAAGGTATTTTTGCATTACCTCTTTCAGGATTTCTTCCTGATGACCCACGTTCTCCTGCATTTCTCTGAGCGATTTTTGTGTTTCCTCCTCATGGGATTCCATCTGTTGATCCATCGTCTCCTGCATTTCTTTAAGCAGTTCTCGTGTTTCCTTTGTAAGGGCATCTAACCGTTGATTCATTTCTTTAAGCAATTTTTGTGTTGCCTCCTTATGGGCATCCGTCTGTTGACCCATATTCTTCTGCATTTCTTTATGCAAATTTTGTGATTCCTTTGTGAGTGCATCTACCCGTTGATTCATCTCGTTAAGCGATTTTTGTGTTGTCTCCTTGTGCGCTTCCATCTTTTGATCCATGTTCTCCCGCATTTCTCTAAGCGATTTTTGTGTTTCCTTTGTAAGGGCTTCTAACCGTTGATTCATGGTCTCCTGTAACTCTTTATGAGATTTATTTGTGTCCTTCTTGTGATCCTCTAATAGCATCATGAGAAGTGATTTTAAATCCAGATCTTGTCTTTCGGGTGTGGTGGGGTATCCAGGACTTGCTGCTGTTGGAGAGTTGGGTTCGGATGGTCCCACATTACTTTGATTACTATTAGTAACATTCCTACGTTTGCCTTTTGCCATCTGGATACCTCTGGTGTTAGTTGGTCCTGCTGCCACTGGCTGTTGGTCGGACCTCCTGTGAGCCTGCAAAGCTATTTCTGCCCCCCCTGGATTACCAGGATTCCCCTGGCACCGATTTCTGGGGCCTGCCTGCTCCTGAGTGACTTTGGAGCCCTAATGTGCTTTGCCCCAAGTGATCTTATATTGGGGAGGCCTTGCACATCTAAAGGCTCAGCCTAGTGGATTCCTGGAGCAGAGGTCGCCAAAGGGAGGCTGGCAGGCTCCTGCCCTGTGCAGGGGTGTGTGATCTCTCCTGGGGGGGGGAGGGGGCGTCCCTCTGCCAGGCAGAAGTCCCACAGCAGATCTGGCGCGCTGGTCACTGCAGATCAGCCCAGCACCTGGGAGCAGGTTACACACAAGCTGCTTGAACCCGAAGCGATATTATGCCTGTCTGTCTCTGAGCCTGGCGGTCCCAACTACCTGGTCACTGGAGCAAAGATGGCGGAGGGCACTCTCTGTGGTGCAGCTCACCCTGTGGTCACGATGGCCCGCCGATCTGGCACCCAGACGACCACAGCGCCAACCCGCCCTCGGGCACAGACGGAAGCCCCAACAGGCCGTGTCCCAAGTGATGTTATATTGGGGGGAGAGCCTGGGTACCGGTCTCTCCAGCGCAGTCCGCGGGAACAGAGGTCGCGTAAGGAAAGCTGGCAGGCTCCCTCCCAGCGCGGGGTCCCTCCACCAGGCAGAAGGTCCCACCGCAGAACTGGCGCGCTGGTTACTGCAGATCAGCCCAGCACCTGGGAGCAGGTTACACACAAGCTGCCTGAACCCGAAGCGATATTATGCCTGTCTGTCTCTGAGCCTGGTGGTCCCAACTACCTGGTCACTGGAGCAAAGATGGTGGAAGGCACTCTCCGTGGCGCTGCTCACCCTGTGGTCACGATGGCCCGCCGATCTGGCACCCAGACGACCACAGCGCCAACCCGCCCTCGGGCACAGAAGGAAGCCCCAACAGGCCGTGTCCCAAGTGATGTTATATTGGGGGGAGAGCCTGGGTACCGGTCTCTCCAGCGCAGTCCGCGGGAACAGAGGTCGCGGAAGGGAAGCTGGCAGGCTCCCTCCCTGCGCGGGGTCCCTCCACCAGGCAGAAGGTCCCACCGCGGAACTGGCGCGCTGGTTACTGCAGATCAGCCCAGCACCTGGGAGCAGGTTACACACAAGCTGCCTGAAACCGAAGCGATATTATGCCTGTCTGTCTCTGAGCCTGGCGGTCCCAACTACCTGGTCACTGGAGCAAAGATGGCGGAGGGCAGTCTCCGTGGCGCCGCTCACCCTGTGGTCACGATGGCCCGCCGATCTGGCACCCAGACGACCACAGCGCCAACCCGCCCTCGGGCACAGACGGAAGCCCCAACAGGCCGTGTCCCAAGTGATGTTATATCGGGGGGGGAGAGCCTGGGTACCGGTCTCTCCAGCGCAGTCCGCGGGAACAGAGGTCGCGGAAGGGAAGCTGGCGGGCTCCCTCCCTGCGCGGGGTCCCTCCACCAGGCAGAAGGTCCCACCGCGGAACTGGCGCGCTGGTTACTGCAGATCAGCCCAGCACCTGGGAGCAGGTTACTCTACTTTTTAATTTAATTGTTGGTTATTTTCTTTTTTTTGTTGAATATATTCTTCATTTACATTTCAAATATTATTCCCTATCCTTGTGTCCCCACATCGCAAACAACCACGAACCCATCCTCCCTCTCCCTGCCTCCATGAGGATGCCCCTCCACCCATTTCACTCCGAACTCCCCCCCTCGATTTCCCCATGCTGGGACATCTTTCAAGCCTTCATAGGACCAAGTACCTCTCCTCCCACAGATGCCCATAAAGGCATTCCTCTACCACAAATGGGGCTGGAACCTTGTGTATCCCTTGGTTGACGGTTTAGTCCCTGAGAGCACTGAGGGGGTCTAGTAGGCCAACATCATCATTTTTCCCATGAGGCTAAAACCCCCTTCAGCCCCTGCACTCCTCCCTTCAACTCCTCCATTGCGGACCCCTCTCTCAGTCCAATGATTGGCTGCTAGCATCTGCCTCTGTATCTGTAAGTCTCTGGCAGGAACCCTCAGGAAACAGTCATATCAGGATCCTTTCGGCAAGCATTTTTTGGCGTCCACAATAGTGTCAGGGTTTGGTGACTGTTTACAGAATGAATCTCCAGGTAGGACAGTCTCTGGATGGCCTTTCCTTCAGTCTGCCCCACACATTGTCTTCGTAATTGCTCCTGTGAGTATTTTGTTCCCTTTCTCAGAAAAATGAAGCACCTACACTTTGGTCTTCCTTCTTCTTGAGTTTCATGTGGTCTGTGAATTGAATCTTGTTTAATCTGAGCTTTTGGGTTAATATACACTTATCAGTGAGTGCAAACCATGTGTGTTACTTTGTGATTGGGTTACCAGACTCAGGAAGACACTTTCTAGTTTCATCCATTTGCAAACCATGTGTGTTACTTTGTGATTGGGTTACCAGACTCAGGAAGACACTTTCTAGTTTCATCCATTTGCCTAAGAATTTCACTAATTCATTACTTTTAATTGCTGAGTAGTAATCCATTGTGTAAACATATCATATTTTCTGTATCCATTCTTCTGTTGAAGGACATTTGGGTTCTTTCCAGCTTCTGGCTATTATAAATAGGGCTGCTATGAACACAGTGGAGTATGTGTCCTTATTACTTGTTGGAGCATCTTCTGGGTATATGCCCAGGAGTGGTATAACCTGGTTCTCAGGTAGTACTATTTCTAATATTCTGAGGAACTACCAAACTGATTTCTAGAGTGGTTGTACCAGCTTGCAATCCCACCAGCAATGGAGGAGTGTTTCTCTTTCTCCACATCCTCTCCAGTATCTGCTGTCCTCTGAGTTTTTCATTTTAGCAATTCTGACAGGTGTGAGGTGGAATCTCAGGGTTGTTCTGATTTGCATTTCCCTGATAACTAAGGATGCTGAACATTTCTTTAGGTGCTTCACAGCCATTTGAGTTTCAGTTGAAAATTCTCTGTTTAACTCTGTAACCCATTTTTAATAGGGCATTTGACTCTCTGGAGTCTAACTTCTTGAGTTCTTTGTATACATTGGATATTAGCCCTCTATCGGATGTAGGACTGGTAAAGATCTTTTCCCAATCTGTTGGTTGCCATTTTGTCCTATTGAGAGTGTCCTATGTGTTACAGAAGTTTTGCAATTTTATGGGGTCCCATTTGTCAATTCTTGTTCTTAGAGCATAAGCCATTGGTATTCTGTTAAGGAAATTTCTCCTTGTTCCCATGTGTTCAAGGCTCTTCCCCACTTTCTCCTCTATAAGCTACAGTGTATCTGGTTTTGTGTGGAGGTTCTTGATTCACTTGGACTTGAGCTTTATAAAAGGAGATAAGAATGGGTATATTTGCATTTTTCTACATTCTGACCTCCAGTTGATCTAGCACCATTTGTTAAAAATGCTGTCTTTTTTCCACTGGATGTTTTAGATCCTCTATTCCATTGATCTTCATGTCTGCCTCTGTACCAATATCATACAGTTTTTGTCACTGTTGCTCTGTAGTAGAGCTTGAGGTCAGGGATGGTGATTCCGTCAGAAGTTCTTTTGTTGTGGAGAATAGTTTTCGCTATCCTGGGTTGTTTATTATTCCAAATGAATTTGCAGATTGCTCCTTCTAGCTCTATGAAGAATTGATTTGGAATTTTGATGGGACTTTTATTGAATCTGTAGATTACTTTCAGCAAGATGTGTATTTTTACTATATTAATCCTGCCAATCCATGAGCATGGGAGATCATTCCATCTTCTAAGATCTTCGTTTTTTTTTCCCCCCCAGAGGCTTGAAGTTCATGTCATACAGATCTTTCACTTGCTTTGTTAGAGTCACACCAATGTATGTATTCTTATTTGTGACTACTGTGAAAAGCATCCTTTCCCTAATTTCTTTCTTAGCTTGTTTATCCTTCAAGTATAGGAAGGCCACTTATTTGTTTGAGTTAATTTTATATTCAGCCACTTTGCTGAAGCTGTTTATTAGCTTTAGTAGTTCTCTGGTGGAATTTTGGGGGTCATTTAAGTATTCTATCATATCATCTGCAAATAGTGATATTTTGACTTCTTCCTTTACAGTTTGTATACCTTTGTCCTCCTCTGGTTGCCTAATGCTTCAGCTAGATATTCAAGTACTGTGTTGAATTGATAAGGAAAGAGTGTGCAGCCTGGTCCCTGATTTTAGTGGGATTGCTTCAAGTTTCTCTCCGTTTAGTTTGAAGTTGGCTAATGGTTTGGTGTGTATAGTGCTTTTACTATGTTTAGGTATGGGCATTGATTTCCTAATCTTTCCAAAACTTTTAACATGTAGGGATACTGAATTTTGACAAATGCTTTTTCAGCACCTAATGCAATCATCATCATGCATTTTTTCTTTGAGTTTGTTTATGTGGTGGATTACATTGATGTATTTGCATATATTGAACTATTCCTGCATCCCTGGGATGAAGTCTACTTGATCTTGGAGAATGATCGTTTGTATATATTCTTGGATTCAGTTGGCAAGAATTTTTTTATTATTATTTATTTTATTTTATTTTTTTAATTTACATTCCAAATCACTTCCCCTTTCCCGTTTCCTCCCTCCCCGAAAGTCCCATAAGCCCCCTTCCCTCCCTCTTTTCTCCATTCAACCCCCTCTCGTTACTCTGTCCTGGCGTTCCCCTACATCCAGTCTTTCCAGGACCAGGGGTCTCTCCTTCCATCTTTTTAGAAATCTATTGATATGCGGATTGTGTCTAGGGTATTCCGAGATTCTGGGTCAATATCCCCTTATCAGTGACTGCATACCATGTGTGTTCTTTTGTGATTGGGTTACCTCACTAAGGATGATATTTTCAAGATCTGACCATTTGCCTAGGAATTTCGTGAATTCATTGTTTTTAATTGCAGAGTAGTATTCCATTGTGTAGATATACCACATCTTCTGAATCCATTCCTCCGTTGAGGGACATCTGGGTTCTTTCCAGCTTCTGGCTATTATAAATAAGGCTGCTATGAACATAGTGGAGCATGTGTCCTTATTGCATGCAGGTAAAGTCTCTGGGTATATGCCCAGGAGTGGTATAGCCGGATCCTCCGGGAGTGTCATGCCCAGTTTTCTGAGGAACCGCCAGACTGCTTTCCAGAGTGGTTGTACCAGCCTGCATTTCCACCAGCAGTGGAGGAGTGTTCCTCTTTCTCCACATCCTCGCCAACAACTGCTGTCTCCTGTGGTTTTGATCTTAGCCATCCTGACTGGTGTGAGATGGAATCTCAGGGTTGTTTTGATTTGCATTTCCCTAATGACTAAGGATGATGAACATCTCTTTAGGTGCTTCTCAGCCATTAGATATTCTTCAGGTGAGAACTCTTGGTGTAGCTCTGTACCCCATTTTTTAATAGGGTTACTTGCCTCTCTGGAGTTTAACTTCTTGAGTTCTTTGTATATCTTGGATATTAGCCCTCTGTCGGATGTAGGGTTGGTAAAGATCATTTCCCAGTTAGTTGGTTGCCGCTTTGTCTTTTTGACAGTGTCTTTTGCCTTGCAAAAACTTTGTAATTTAATGAGGTCCCATTTGTCTATTCTTGATCTTAGAGCATAAGCTATTGGAGTTCTGTTCAGGAAATTCTCCCTGTGCCAATATGTTCAAGGTTCTTCAACTAACCTGGACCTCCGAAATCTCTCAGACACTGAGCCACCAAGCAGGCAGCATATGAGGCTACCTACACATATACAGCAGGAGATTGCCTGGTCTGGCCTCAGTGAGAGAAGAAGTACGTAACCCTCGAGAGATTTAAGGTTTCAGGGAGAAGGGATGTCTGGTAGGGTGGGGAGTTGAGGACATCCTCTTGGATGAGGAACTCTCGGGGGGTGGGCTTGGAGGGGGATAATGAGAGGACTGTAAAAAAAGATTAAATGATGATGATGATGATGATGATGATGATGATAATAATAATAATAATAATAATAACAATGACAACAATAATAATAATGCTCTGCTGGGTTGGTTTCCCCATTCCTCGATGGGGTGTCCTCTCTGGCTTCTGGAGGTTCATTTCCCCTACTGTTTGGCATTTTGGCTAAGGTCACTTGCATTGACTCCTGGTAGCCTCCTTCATCCTGAGTCTCTGGAACTTCGTAGAGAATCCCCTACCTCCCACCATAGGCACCTGCACATTTCCTGGGCCCTCTGGGACTATCTCCTGTCTCTTCCCATGCCTGATCGTGACACCTATTTCCCTTGTTCTCTCTTCTCCCACCCAGTTTCCTCCCTCCCTCTGCCTCCCATGTTTATTGTTCACCCTTTTTAGTGGGATTCAAGCATTCTCATTTGGGCCTTTCTACTTGTTTAACTTTTTTGGGTTTGTGTGGTATATCACGGGTAATATTCATTTATTAGAAAGTACATGCCATGCATGTACTATTGAGTCTGGATTACCTCACACAGTATATTTTCTAGTTCCATCTGGATTACCTCACACAGTATATTTTCTAGTTCCATCAATTTGCCTGCAAAATTCATGATGTCCTTATTTTTAATAACTGAATAGTATTACGTTGTGTAAATGTTCCACATTTTCTATATCCATTCTTGCATTGAGGGACATCTGGGTTGCTTCCAGTTTCTGGCTATTATGAATAAAGCTGCTATAGACATAGTAGAGCATGTGTCCTTGTGGTATGGTGAAGCATCTTTGTGTATATGACCAAGAACAGCCTACTCTTTCAAGCTACCATATCTGGTATTTTATATAGCTGACTTTTTGTTCATTTGTATGTTTATTTACATATTTGAAATGTATTCATGGGATATTTCTCAATAATTAATGGTAGTCATTTCTAGACAATGGAGTTTTTCATAAAATATTTTCATTTTCTCCTTTGTACTTTCTTTATTGATTGAATAATGCCCAGATATTATTTTATAAAGAAATCATTATTAAATTTTTTATAAAAGTTTATCCTATATTTAAGTACCTTGACATCCACTTTAAATTATAATCCTAATTCCATTCAAATTTACATAATAAATGCAGTCTTTTTATAACACAGTGATATAACATTACAGTATCTTTAATAAGAAGGATCTAAAATATTGAGTGAAATTTATTTAACCCTGTAGTTGTAATGCAGCTTAATTAAAATTTTTGTTCAGGAAATTCTCCCCTGTGCCCATATGTTCAAGGTTCTTCCCTAGTTTCCCTTCTATTAGTTTCAGTGTGTCTAGTTTTATGTGGAGATCTTTGATCCACTTAGAATTGAGCTTAGTGCAAGGAGATAAGGATGGGTCAATTTGCATTCTTCTGCATGTTGACCTCCAGCTGAGCCAGCACCATTTGTTGAAAAGGCTATCTTTTTTCCACTGGATGGTTTTAGCTCCTTTGTCAAAGATCAAGTGACCATAGGAGTGTGGATTCATTTCTGGGTCTTCAATTCTGTTCCATTGATCTACATGTCTGTTACTGTACCAATACCATGCAGTTTTTAACACTATTGCTCTGTAGTACAGCTTGAGGTCCGGGATACTGATTCCCCCAGAGGTTCTTTTACTCTTGAGAATAGTTTTAGCTATTCTGGGTTTTCTGTTATTCCAGATGAATTTTTGAATTGCTCTTTCTAACTCTATGAAGAATTGAGTTGGGATTTTGATGGGGATTGCATTGAATCTGTGTATTACTTTTGGCAAGATGCTCATTTTTACTATATTAATCCTGCCAATCCATGAGCATGGCAGATTTTTCCATCTTCTGAGGTCTTCTTCAATTTCTTTCTTCAGAGACTTGAAGTTCTTGTCATACAGATCTTTCACTTGTTTGGTTAGAGTCACGCCAAGATACTTAATATGGTTTGTGGCTATCGTGAAGGGTATTATTTCCCTTACTTCTTTCTCAGCCTGCTTATCCTTTGAGTATAGGAAGGCTTCTGACTTGCTTGAGTTGATTTTATATCCGGCTACTTTGCTGAAGTCGTTTATCAGCTGTAGGAGTTCTCTGGTGGAGTTCTTTGGGTCACTTAAGTATACTATCATATCGTCTGCAAATAGTGATAGTTTGACTTCTTCCTTTCCAATTTGTATCCCTTTGATCTCTTTTTGTTGTCTAATTGCTCTAGCTAGAACTTCAAGTACTATATTGAAAAGATATGGAGAATGTCCCTCAACGGAGGAATGGATTCAGAAGATGTGGTATATCTACACAATGGAATACTACTCTGCAATTAAAAACAATGAATTCACGAAATTCCTAGGCAAATGGTCAGATCTTGAAAATATCATCCTTAGTGAGGTAACCCAATCACAAAAGAACACACATGGTATGCAGTCACTGATAAGGGGATATTGACCCAGAATCTCGGAATACCCTAGACACAATCCGCATATCAATAGATTTCTAAAAAGATGGAAGGAGAGACCCCTGGTCCTGGAAAGACTGGATGTAGGGGAACGCCAGGACAGAGTAACGAGAGGGGGTTAAGTGGAGAAAAGAGGGAGGGAAGGGGGCTTATGGGACTTTCGGGGAGGGAGGAAACGGGAAAGGGGAAGTGATTTGGAATGTAAATTAAAAAAATAAAATAAAAAAAAATTTTTTTTGAATTCTCAACTCATGGTTTATATGTAATTCTTAGCTGAGGGAGATGAAGTATATCTTTATCATAGATAATTCCTTCCAAAAAATGTTAAGTATAAGGGATTCAAAGAGCAGAGTCTATTAATATTAATTGAAGTTTCCCAATAGAATCCACTTTGCTACAAATACAATATATAGAAAGGAAAGAGAAAAATAACCAAAGAAAGGGTATACATCAAAATTCTACAAGCCAACAGCACAAGGAGCTAAAAATAAATCAACACAAACAGCTAAGAAAACAGCAAACAGCAAACCCCTGGGAATACATGAAAATATTGCATATGATACTAGGCAGTGTTGTATTAAATAGTTACTAATTTTATTTAATCAGTGTTCCAAATGCACATTAACATGAGAGGCTAAAATTGATTAGGAGCAAGGATATAAGATCTACCATTTGAAATTTAAAATATGGAAGTCATTGTCTCTAACTTAGATTTTCATGTATGGGTAGACCACATTATGAATTGGGTATGATATCTATCATCATAGTGACCTAGAATCGATCTGAAAAAATGTGGTTAAGTAAGGACATCCTATCAGCACTAATGTCATTAAAAATATAATCATAAAAGCAAAAGCAAATGGAGGGTTAATTCTTTAATAAATAATAAGCTTGTAGAGTCAAGGATAATATTGAGTGTGCCAGTTTTCAACAAATATTAGATATCAAATTTCAAGATTATTTTACTGAAGTTTACAAGTTTAAGAATTTTATATAAGCTTCTAAAGAATATTCTTAAAGAATAATTTTTATCTTGTTATAAGCATATTCTTTAATTAAAATGTTATAAAACTATTACTTTGAATTCTTTTATTATATATATATATATATATATATATATATATCCAAAACACATTTTGTTTTTCTCTTGTAAGTAGTTACCTTTCTTTTATTGAGTCCCTAGCATAGTAAAAAGTGCAACTTTAAACTCTACTAATTATATGCTCCAACTATTAATCTGTATGTCTCCTTCCTATAATTAAGATGATGAATTACATCTTTTATGTATCTTACTTTCCTATTGCTTGCATGTAATTTATGTTAGAAAGTTGTGAAACCTTGTTTTTTAAAATAGTATTATTATATTACTATGAACATGTATTTTATATAGTATTATTTTATTTAAATCAAATTATACCAACAAATGTGTTGTAGTCATTTAGTTTTTGTGATTATTTCCATGCTACTGTTCAATGATTTCCCTTCCTAGAAAAACATAGGTTTATTAATCTTTTCAGTTTCCTGTGCTCCTAAACTATTGATTTATACTTTTGTGATACTGTATTTCATATTATTTTTTCCTTGATTTAGGGTTTCTCTTGTAGATCTGTCTGGATTTAAACTCACAAAGATGATTTGCCTTTGCCTCGAGTGTTGGGAGTAATGGTGTTTGCCACCAGGCCTGATTTGAAGGGCTAAGGACCCCTAAAACCTCTGGTGGGACAAGAAAATTCTCTCAACAGTAAAGGTGCCAAGCTCCCAACAGTTTCTACAGGATGTTAGGGTCTGTAAAGATCAATTGATCAACTCTAAGGCTGCAGGGAACAGACCTGCAGATGGAATTGTCCTATTCCAAATTTCCCTCTTTAGCAGTATAAGACACTAAGCCACTGCTTTTGGGCACAGTCTCTACTTCCGCAGAGAGACTGTGCCCTTCTACATGCCAGATTAAAGGACAATCTGCTACTGTAGAGGTCTGTCTCCCCTTTCTTTTACTTTCCTGTTGCCGTGATAAGTCTAACATTTGGTGCTAAATCCAAGGATTGATAAGTATTATGGTCTCATACTCCAGCCATTATCTCTGAATGACCTATGTGGCTTGCCTTATCTGTCTGCCTACCATTTTTTGACATGGATCCCATTTATTGAGAGTAGCTGTTCTCTCTGAGTTTGCTAAGGAGCTTAAAGGCTCTGTAACTTTAGGGTTCTGTGGCTTTTGTCTACCTAGATGTTCAAGCTTCATTTTGTTGGTTTTTTGGTGTGAAAGGTAAGCTCAAATTTCAGGAATTTGCTTAAGGAATATAACCAACTTGATTCAACCTAATTAGGAAATAATTTTCTATTTCCCCATTTCCTATCATTAAGGATACAATGTCTATTACTTGTTTTATTTGGCCTTTGGGCCATTCCGTATACCAGCACATGCAATACCTACATACAAAGTAAGATCTGGGTTCAATCTATAGTCACACTCACTAGTCTCTGTCTGTCTTTTTGCTTTGGGCCTTCTGCCTCCTCCTTTACCTGCCATGTAACTGAAAATTTGAGTCCTAGAATTTCTTCCACCTTGTTGCCTTTGGCTTTGCTTGGCAGGTCAGTAGAATTGGTAATACTCATCCCAGTCCCCTGGTCACTCATTTCTGGCAACCTTCTGGTTGTAGATGACACCTTATTACCAGAAATGAGCCTGAGCTCTACCTTACACCAAATAGGGTACAAGATCTCTATTTCTACATACTTTTGGCTTGCCTTAAGACAACTTTCAAGATGTCAGTTTACCTGTCAAATTGGGCAATATTTTTGACTGTCAAGTCTCATTGACACAAATAACTCCATAAGACAAACTGGACAATGGCCTAAATGAGACCTTCAAGCTCATTTCTATGTCCACTGTTTTAACCTTCCATTTGTTTCTTCATTTCTGTGTAACAGGTTTTAGTAGCTGAAATTTCTAAACCTAATACCTTAGCCTCTCTCTCAGATGCTAATTTGGCTGATGAGTCTCCACCATATTTGAATGGAGCAGCCCCCACTGCCATATTGTCCTGTTTTGTATAAGCTCACTAAAAAGCTGGCTCTGAAAATGGGACTTGGTCATCTCTTTTCATACTCAAACATGTTTTTTTCTCAAAATGCTCTCCATAATCTTCTCCTGGGCCAGGCTAGCCCTCCAACTCAATGACATAGAAAAGGAGAAAAAAATAAAACAAGAAATAAAAACATTGTATTTTTAAGAACAGTTAATGGCAAAATAGAAAATTATTTCCAACACAAGTTGAATTGGGGGGGGTTCACTACTTAAGAAAGTTACTGTCCAAAGCACCTTTACCTCTTTCTTGTCTCTTCTGCAGCTCATGTTTTCTAGCATGTGTATTCTGTTTTCTTGAGCTGAATCCATGAAATTCCTTCCTATATTTCTTTATTTTGCTACTTTGGGCCTATCTGTCTGGGCCACAGGTATAATTTTCTCCCATACCTGTACAAACCTAAAATGTTTTTTTAAAGAATGTATAAAAGCATCTACATATGGTCTGTGAGGTAGCAGATCCTAAGAATCTTATGCCTCAATGGAGGATGTGATCATTTTATCACAGAGTTGGGCACATCTTGAGCCAAAAGCAACCATGTGGTTTGCTGCTTTCTTGGCTGTTGACCTCATTAAGATGGAAGCAACAATGTGACTTGGCTGGCATATTTGTTAATGATACCATAAAAAAGGCATAATCTCAGTTAATATAAACACTTATATATTCTTTAATAAACCAAAAGGGAGACATTCATAAAACTTCTCTGTAAAAAAACAACTTTTATTTGTCAGATATACTTGTGATTTCTGAGGTTTACTGCTGAGTAAGCTTACTCTTTTAAGCTCTTTCTGAACTTTGGCTGGCTGGTTCAACTCAGCTATTCTGCCTCAAATTCTTCTCCTAGCTGCCTAATTCAATTTGGTTTCTCTCAACTTATGACTGAGTTACTCTGCTTGAACTCAAACTAACTTCTGGATCCTTCTTATTTTCTGGTTTCAGCTGCATCTGCTTAGCTGCACTGCATGAATTCCACAAAATAAATGGAACTCACAGAGAAACTCAACTTAATTCAACTGCTTTTAACTGAATTGCACAAAACTGAAAAGACTCTTCTTGCACTGCTCTTAAGTAGCATCTCTTTCCTGGGTGTATCCCATCTGACTCATTTTGTCAGATTGTTCACTGATTTGTCATATTTTCTGCCACTCAATTAGATGTCACTTCAAACACAGCTGTTTCGTTCTACAAACCAACTTTACCTTCACTGATTGGGATTAAAAGTGTGTATTAAGGTCATGTCTACTCTAGCCAGGCAACAGTATAATCTAGAGTATGTCTGCATTCCCACTAGAACACATAGACATGGAAGGTTTTTGGATATTGTTCCTTACCAGAGCAGCCATGTAGCTGCATTAAAATTCTTTTACTTTCTTTGTTGAGACTTTGTGTGGTTTTGGTACTAGCATAACTATGCCTTCATAGAACTAATTCCTTCTGTTTCTATTTTGTGAAATAGTTTGAAGAGTATTGGTATTAGGTCTTATTTAAAGGTCTGATAGAATTCTGTACTAAACCCATCTCATACTAGGCTTTTTTTGGTTGGAAGACTTTTAATGACTGCTTTTACTACTTTATGGGTTATGGGACTGTTTAGATAGTTTATCTGATCCTGATTTAACTTTGGTATCCAGTATCTGTCTAGAAAATTGTCCATTTAATCCAGATTTTCCAGTTTTGTTGTGTATAGTTTTTTTGTAGTAGGATATGATGATATTTTAATTTCCTTCCTTTCTGGCATTACATCTTCCATATCCTTTCTGATTTTGTTAATTTGAATATTCTGTGACCTCTGGTTAGTCTGGCTAAAGGTGTATCTCTCTTGTTAATTTTCTCAAAGAACAATCTCTATTCTTTGTATAGTTCTTTTTTTTTCTTCTTCTACTTAATTGATTTCAGCCCTGAGTTTGATTATTTTCTGCCTTCTACTCCTCTTGTGTGTATTTGCTTCTAAAGACTCAACAAAGAAAGAGAACTTCAGACTAATGTCCCTTATGAATGTCGAAAAAAATTAGTCAATAAAATTGTCACAAATCGAATTCAAGAACACATCAAAGTGATCATACACCACAATCAAGTAGGCTTTAACCCAGGGATGCATGGATGGTTCAATATAGGGAAATCCATCAATGTAATCCACTACATAAACAAATTCAAAGAAAAAAAACACATGATCATTTCATTAGATGTTGAAGGCATTTGACAAAATTCAACATCCTTTCATGATTTAAAAAAAAAAAAAAACTTGGAAAGATCAGGAATTCAAGGCCCATACCTAAACTGAGTAAATGAAATATACAACAAATCAGTAGCCAAAATCAAACTAAATGGAGAGAAACTTGAAACAATCCCACTAAAATCATGGACTAGAAAGGCTAGTCCCTATCTTTTCAATATAGTACTAGAAGTTCTAAAGTCTAAATCCTTTAGACAACAAAAGGAGGTTAAAGGGATATAAATTGGAAAGGAAGAAGTCAAAATATCAATATTAGCAGATGATATGTTAGTATACTTAAGTGACTCCAAAAATTTTACCAGGAAACTACTACAGCTGATAAACAACTTAAGCAAAGTGGCGGGATATAAAATTAACTCAAACAAATCAGTAGCCTTCCTCTACTCAAAGGATAAAGAGACTGAGAAAGAAATTAGAGAAACAACTTCCATCACAATAGTCAAAAATTATATAAAATACCTTGTTGTGATTCTAGCTAAACAAGGAGACATGTGTATGACAAGAACTTCATGTCTCTGAAGAAAGAAATCAAAGAAGACCTCAGAAGATGGAAAGATCTCCAATGCTCATGGATTGGCAGGAATAATATAGTAAAAATGGCCATCTTGCCAAAAGCAATCTACGGATTCAATGCAATCCCCCTCAAAATTCTAACTCAATTCTTCATAGAGCTAGAAAAAGCAATTTGCAAATTCATGTGAAATAACAAAAAGCCCAGGATATAGAAAACTATTCTCAACAATAAAAGAACTTCTGGCGGAATCACCATCCCTTACCTCAAGCTGTACTACAGAACAATAGTGATAAAAATTATATGGTATTGGTAAAATAACAGGTAGATCAGTGGAATAGAATTGAAGACCCAGAAATGAACCCACATACCAATGGTCACTTGATCTTTGACAAACATCCTGTGGAAAAAAGACAGCACTTTCAACAAATGGTGCTAGTTCAACTGGAGGTCAGCATGTAGAAGAATGCAAATCGATACATTCTTCTCTCCCTGTAAAAAGCTCAAGTCCAAGTCGATCAAGGACCTGATAAAATAAAACCAAATAAAATCAGATCTACTGAATCTATTAGAACAGAAAGTGGGGAAGAGCCTCGAACACATGGGCACAGGGGAAACGTTCCTGAACAAAACACCAGTGGTTTATGTTTTAGGATCAAGAGTCGACAAATGGGACATCATAAAATTTCAAAGCTTCTGTAAGGCACAGAACACTGTCAATGGGACAAAATGGCAATCAACTAATTGGGAAAAGATCTTTACCAATCCCATATCCGATGGAGGGCTAATATCCAATATATACAAAAAACTCAAAAAGTTATGCTCCAGAGAACCAAATAACCTTATTAAAAATTTGGGAACAGAGGTAAACAGAATTCTCAACTGAGGAAACTTTAATAGCTATGAAGCTAGTAAAAATGGGATACAGAGCTAAACAAAGAATTCTCAACTGAGGAATACTAAATAGTTAAGAAACATTTAAAGAAATGTTCAATATCCTTGTATTCAAAACAACCCTGGGATTCTACCTGACACCAGTCAGAACAGCTAAGATAAAATACTCAGGTGACAACAGATGTTGGTGAGGATATGGAAAAAGAGGAATACTCCTCCATTGTTGGTGGGATTGGAAGCTGGTACAACCACTCTTGAAATCATTCTGGCAGTTCCTCAGAAAATTGCACATAGTTCTACCTGAGGATCCAGCTGTACCAGTCCTGGGCATATACCCAGAAGATGCTCCAGTGTGTAATAAGGACACGTGCTCTACTATGTTCATAGCAGCCATATTTTTAATAGCCAAAAGCTAGAAACAATTTAGATGTCCTTCAACAGAGGAGTGGATACAGAGTATATACATTTACACAATGGAATACTACTCAGTTATTAAAAACAATGACTTCATGAAATCCACAGGCAAATGGATGGAACTTGAAAATCTCATCCTGAGTGATGTAAACCAGTCCTAAAAGAACACATATGGTATGCACTCACTGATGAGTGGATATTAGTCCAAAAATTCGGAATACCCAAGATTCAATTCACAGATCATATGAAGCCCAAGAAGAAGTTAGACCTAAGTATGGACACTGCAATGCTTCTCAGAATGGTGAAAAAAATACTCACAGGAGGAAATATGGAATCAAAGTGTGGAGCAGAGACTGGGGATCCATCCCATATATAGTCACCAAACCCAGATGCTATTGTGGATGCCAGGAAGTGCTTGCTGTTGGGAGCCTGATATGACTATCTCCTGAGAGGCTCTGCCAGAGTCTAAAAATACAGAGGCAGATGCTCACAGACAACCATTGGATTGAGCATGGGGTCCCTGATGGATGAGTTGGAGAAGGGACTGAAAGAACTAAGTGGTTTTGCAGCCCCATAGGGGGAGCAAGTATCAACTGTCCAGACATCGCAGGGTTCCTGGGGACTGTACCACCAACTAAATATTACACATGCTGGGACCCATTGCTCCAGTGGCTTATGTGGCAGAGGATGGCCACATATGATGCAGTTACTGACTTCTAACGACTACCTGAAACATATTCTGCATGCAAGTCTCCAATACTGGCATAGTAACAAGGGGAGCTAACACTTTGAGATTCATAGATCTCAATAGAGACTCAAAAGATAAATTTCCAAGTGACAGAGAAGCTGCAGCCCATAAGGTTCCTATGACAGGCTCCACTGTTTCTCAGTTCCTGCTATTTCTGTCTGGCACCTCCAGGCATATTTTACAATATATTCTTTCCTTCAGAAACAGTTTGGTCCATACATGTCTTCTTTGGGTTCTGCCCAGTCTAACCATATGTTTACTAAAGAGCTTTGTGTTAAATTTCTCATTCACAGTAAGTGTTATGAAAAAAAAAACAATGATTTTTAGAATCATGGTTTCTTAAAATGAATCTAATACATGATTATGTATATATAGCCTGTCTATATGTAATTGTGGCTTACTTTTCTATGTCATGTAGTTAGTACCAAATTTATTTATAAGCATGTGCTTATTCATGTAAAGTTGTGAATTTGACTCAACTTCATTTCGTTCACAAGTAAACATTTCTAAAAGGCAATACAATAAGAGGCAAATATATTTAATCACTTTGAGCATACAGGCAAAACAGATATGGCTAACGTTCTTCAATCTTTTATTAAAAAATAGTCTTTTCTGTTATTTTCATGTTGTTTTGTTAAATCTTGATTACTATATTCTTATATTATCCCTTGCTCAGTGAATGACTACCATTTTATAAGTCATCACAGAGTTCTACAAAATTTCTTTTTGTTAATAAATGTACTTTTAAGTTTTCAATAAAAAAAGATGAAACAGAAAATTCAGATAACTGAATGAGTCATTCAAAAATTAAAAAGAAATTATACTCAGAGACAATAAGACTAGATTTCTTTTTTCCCCCAACATGATATTTTAAGTAGCTATTCGGAAATTTCATATATTGTTTCCCAATTACACTTACTTCCTATTCTTCTCAGGTCAACTCTCATAACGTCGTCTTCCACCTCCATGCAAAAGAAAAATACACCAAGGCCAATTTGTGTTGCGCATATACTCACTGGATCATGGTCAAACTCCCAGTGTCCACACCTTAAAGAATACTGAGTCAGTAGTTTCTTAACATTTTTTGGTAATAAATTGATTATAAATGTATAAGATACACTGTTGACAGTTTTTTCCATTTATACAGTAGAAAAAAAATATGCTTAGAGTGTATTAAATTTAATTGACTTTTTGGTACTATTTGGGTAAGTCTTTTTGTTTCGTTTGTTCCCCACCAGAGTTTATTGGAACACAGTCACACTTTGTAGCCCATACTGACCTTGAACTCACTCTGTACTCCAGATTAACCTTAAGCTCACATCCTCCTGTCTTATTTCCCAGAATACAGGGGATACAGCCACAAACCATCCTTCTCTTCCAACTTTACTGTTTGAATTCATTATTTGATTTGTTTCCTCTTCTCCAACATCAATATTTCCTTTTAAAGAAATGAAAATAACCTGGTAGCTCTCTCTGATTTTTAACTCTTCTATATGCAGCATTGAAACATGTACAATGAGAAAATTTGAAAACATTAATGTGTTGTTAAATCGATTTATTTTATCCCTAGTCCTCTTTTAAAAACAACATTATTATAAGACATATGCCAAAAAATTTTAGAGTAATATATTCATCAACTTTATATCAAATTTTCTCCATGAAAGAGAAAGTTCAATGTGTTCTATGATTAATTCATATAAATTTAGTACTATAGATTTCTTTTCAAAATTAATTCTCTAGTTTGGAACTTGTTGAGATTACATTTGGTCTTTGAAAAGGAAATACAAATTTTAAATTAAACACTCATATAGGATTCTGTTTAGCTAATTATAAAACAAATTGCTTCTTGCTATACACACATTAGTTCTTACTTAAAAACTAAATTAATCAATGCATTGTTTCTAAAAATACCATATTAAAAACAGGGTATGATACTGTGAACATGATATTGCAAATATATTAATCATTTTATTAAAGTAACAAAGCAAGGCATCTAACTATCTTTCTATAATTAAACTAACCCATGAATCTGAGTCATGAGTATTCGGGGCCAGAAATAACAAGACAAAATAAAATTAAACAGCACTTGTGTCCATGTCACATTCCTGTAGGTATTCACCACACTAGAGACATATCTATCAAGTAGACTTACAAATACACATGGAAAGTAAGAACACAGTATCAGTATGGTTACCTTGACACTTAAAGAGTAATTGCATGAAAAAAAATGAGAATCATTTTATTGATGATTATTTTATATAGTTTGGCCATATTTTATACATGAATAGAAAATGTTTAACTACTACTGAATATTTATTTAGTATCATTGACACCTTTGAACACTTTGCATGAATTATTATTGAATTATTATAACAGTTCTAATAAGTTATTATCTTTATGTTATTGAAGCAAAATTGAATACCCAATTAAGTAACAGGCGTATTTGAAAGAAACTAAGAAGTAACCTAGCCAGGAATGTAATACTGATGATCTGGTTTGATTTTATGTTCTTAAACACTGATATATACTCTTCAATATTTTTCAAACAATTATTTTTATTTTATTCTAAATATTTCAAAAGAGAAGACAAATATCTAACTTTCTTTTATGTTCAAGACAATGAATTCACCCTTTTTTAATTCACAAGGCAAAGGGAGTTATTGCAAATCTATGTTACTTATAAATGCCTACTCAAGTAAAATAAATTTAATTTCAATTATTTGTATTTCTTAAGCTGCTGTCTACAATAAACCATAACTTCATTGTATTTTTGTTTTAAAAAAAACAATAAGAAAGCAACAAGTATTATAAAATATGAAATCTGATGGCATACTATAAATCATTTGTTTTATTTTTAAAGTTTTTATGTAACTTACATGTCATAAAATTATATTTATAATGTAATTAAATTATTCTAAAGACAGATTTCATATAATCTAGACTGATCTCAGACTCTTGATTTTCCTGCCTTCTAAGATTACAAATATGTGCCACATCCTATTGGCTATAGGACATTTAAATTGATTATATATGTTAGCATATATATATATATGTATATATATATATATATGACTAAAGAGACTTGTGCAGGTGTCCAAGTCATCAGTCAGTATCACAGTGGCAGAAATTGCAACATAGCTTCCATGGAACCTCCTAGACAAGAGTAACTAAGTGACTATAAAACAGGTATGAAGGGACCAGAGGTGTGTTCCCTTAGGCTTCTCATAGAAATACAGCTTTCAAAACTCTGCTGTTGATTTCTTTCCATTGTCTGGTATGGTAACATTCATTGCTGTAACTGTAGATATCTTTTAGAAGTGGGAATGCCTAGACCCTGTTAACAAGGTTATTTGCAGAGATCTCTATTGGAGAATGCAGCTGTTTGATTTCTGTGGTTCTCATATTTGCTGAGCCAATCCTGATAATCTGTGAATCAGAACAAAGAGCTCTGGATGGTAGAGAGGGAGGAGACCATAGTAAAGGATTCAGGATTTGTTGTAAAGGTCCTAGAGCATGGACACTGACTCAAAAGAGAGAATATTAGCACATATTAATTTAAAAACAGTAAATTCTAGAGGAAGCAAGATGGAAGTAGCCAAAGGCACCCATGGAACATTGGAGCAACTCCAAGAAGTCTAAGAGACCTATGGATGGCTCCAAGGTTTATGGGAAGATGGTCTTAAAAAGTGGACTCATGAAGTTGAAAGGAAAGATGGCAGAGCAGAGCTCCACACATAGTGGAGAATGGCGAAACTAGAGGTGAGGAGGCAAAGGTTACAGAAACAAGACCACAGCAGACAAAGTATATGAGATTATTGAATAGGATCCATCCTTGGTCCTTGAAACAACCTGCAGCATGAAGCCTCCACTGCTGCAGCCTACACAATTCATCTTGCTCTGAGGAGAAGAGCTCAGGGTCCTGGTGCTGCCCTAGGCTGTAATCACAGCAGTCAGACAGGAGCAACTGGCACCGAGAACACTGAGATATGTGGTGGATAAATCCTTGAGCACATCCTTTTCCCAGACATCCTGCCTCACTGCAAGGTCACCCTGACTCTGGGTAAGAGCAGGAGGTCCGGGGTTCTGCGCTGCCACAGGATGCCAAAGGGATATTCTTAGTCCATACTCTCACCAGAAAACATGTGGAAGTCTGTGACCTGGGTTATTGCTGAATATATAGGGCAAAGAATCATCTTTTTCAGTGGTATCAATGACTGCAGAGAATGAGAGACATTGAAGGTTTCTATGACAATCTCTACCTCTCTATCTCCCAACCTTCTGAAAAGAAACAGCCTAACCAGGAACCAGAGAGGAAAGCTCTTAAAAACACTGATAGGAAGTCTTGGAAAAATCAGGAATTCAAGGCCCATACCTAAACATAGTAACACAGTATAACAGCAAACCAGTAGCCAAAATCAAATTAAATGGAGAGAAATTTGAAGTAATACCACTAAAACCAGGGACTAGACAAGGCTGCCCACCCTCTCCCAACCTATTCAATACAGTACTTGAAGTTCTAGCTGGAGCAATTAGACAACAAAAGGAGGTCAAAGGGATACAAATTGGAAAGGAAGAAGCCAAAATACGATCAAGTCACGATTTGCAGATGATATGGTATTATATTTTTTTAATTAAATATTTTCATTATTTACATTTCAAACAAGGTCATCCTCTGCTACATATGTGGCTGGAGACATGGGTCCCTTCTTATGTACTCTTTGGTTAGTGGTTTAGTCCCTGGGAGCCCCAAGGGTGCTGGTTGATACATATGGTAGTTCCTCCTCTGGGGTTGCAAACCCCTTCAGCTCCTTAGACCTTTTCTCTAGCTCCTCCATTGGGGACCCTGTGCTCAGTCCAATGGTTGGGTAAGAGCATCCACCTCTGTATTTATCAGGCACTGCCAGAGCCTCTAAGGAGACAGCTATAGCAGGTTCCTGTCAGCAATCCCTTGTTGGCATCCACAATAGGGCTTGGGTTTGGTAACTGTATATGAGATGGATCCCCAGGTGGGGCAGCCTCTGGATCGTCGATAGTATACTTAAATGACCCAAAAATTTCCACCAGAGAACTCCTATAGCTGATAAACAACTTCAGCAAAGTGGCCTGATATAAAATCAACACAAGCAAATCAGTAGTCTTCCTCTACCCAAAGAATAAGCATGCTGAAAAAGAAATTAGGGAAATTAGACCCTTCACAAGTCATAAATAATATAAAATTCCTTGGTGTGACTCTAACTAAACAAGTAAAAGATCTGTATGACAAGAACTTAAAGTCTCTGAAGAAAGAAATGAAAGAAGATCTCAGAAGATAGAAAGATCTCCCATGCTCATGGATTGGAGGATTAATATAGTGAAAACGGCCATCTTGCCAAAAGCAAGCTACAGATTCAATGCAATCCACAACAAAATTCCAACTCAATTCTTCACAAAGGTAGAAAGGGCAATTTGCAAATTCATTTAAAATAATAAAAAACCCAGGATAGCAAAAGCTATTCTCAAAAATAAAAGAACTTCTGGGGGAATTGACATCCCTGAACTCAAGCTGTATTACAGAGCAGTAGTGATAAAAAACAATGCATGGTCTTGGTACAGAGACAGGCATGTAGATGAAGGGAGTAGAATTGAAAACCCAGAAATGAACCCACATACCTATGGTCACTTGAATTTTGACAAAGGAGCTAAAGCCATCCAGTGGGAAAAGGACAAGAAAGGCTGCTGGTTCAACTGGAGGTCAGCATGTAGAAGAATGCAAATTGACCCATTCTTTTTTTTTTCTAAGTTTTTTAATTTGCATTCCAAATGATTTCTCCTTGTGCAAAGCTCAAGTCCAAGTGGATTAAGAACCACCACATAAAAACAGATACACTTAAACTAATAAAAAAGAAAGTGGGGAAGAGCCTCGAACACATGGGCACAGGGGAAATTTTCCTGAACAGAACACCAATGACTTAAGCTTTAAGATCAACAATCAATAAATAGGACCTCATAAATCTGCAAAGCCTCTGTAAGGAAAAGGACACTGTTAATAGGACAAAATGGCAACCAACACATTGGGAAAAGATCTTTACCAATCCTACATCAGATAGAGGGCTAATATCCAATGTATACAAAGAACTAAAAAGGTTAGACTCCAGAGAACCCAATAATGCTATTAAAAATGGAGTACAGAGCTAAATAAAGAATTCTCAACTGAGGAATAGTAAATGGTTAAGAAGCATTTAAAGAAATGTTCAATATCCTTAGTCATCAGGGAAATTCAATTCAAAATAACCCTGGGATTCCACCTGACACCAGTCAGAATGGCTAAGATCAAATACTCAGGGGACAGCAGATGCTGGTGAGGATGTGGAGAAAGAGGAACACTACTCCATTGTGGGTGGGTTGTAAGCTGGTACAACCACTCTGGAAATCAGTCTGGAGTTTCCACAGAAAATTGAACATAGGAAGACCTGAGGAACCAGCAATACCACTCCTGGATATATATATCCAAAAGATGTTCCAACATATAACAAAGATACATGCTCCACTATTTTCATAGCAGCCTTATTTATAATAGCCAGAAGCCGGAAAAAACCCAGATGTCCTTCACCAGAGGAATGAATACAGAAAATGTGGTACATTTGCACAATGGAGTATTACTCAGCTATTAAAAACAATGACTTTATGAAATTCTTATACAAATGGATGGAACTAGAAAATATCTTGAGTGAGGTTACCCAGTCACAAAAGAACATACATGGTATACACTCACTGATAAGTGGATATTAGCTCAAAAGTTCAGCCTACCCAAGTTACAATTCACAGACCACATAAAGCTCAAGAAGGAAGACCAGTGTGTGGATGCTTCAATACTTCTTAGAAGGAGGAACAAAATACTCTCTGGAGGTATATGGTGGAAGGGTCTTGAAAAGTAGTGAAGAGAGGGAGTGGGAGAAATGGGGGGCAGGATCAGGTATGCAAGGAGGCAGGATGATTTAAAGAGAGTCAGGTATTTCAACAGAGGTGTGTAGCAATGTGGCATGGGGAACTGAGGGTAGCTACCAGCAAGTCCCAGATATCAGGAAGGCCAGAATCTCCCAGGACCTAAGGGCAATGAGATTAGCTGATATTCCCAACAAAAGGGAGGGAGAACCTGAAAGACCATATCCAGAGGGTAGGCAAAGCCCCCAGTTAGGGGGTGGGGCCACCTACCCATCTCCAAATTTTTAACCCAGAATTGCTCCTATCTAAAGGAAATATGAAGATAAATGTGCAAAGTCGATACTGAAGGGAAGACCATCAGGAGACTGCTCCACCTGGGAATCCATCCCAAATACAGACACCAAACTTAGACACTATTGTGGATGCCAAGAAGTGCTTGTTGACATGAGCCTGATATAACTGTCTCCAGAGAGGCTCCTCCAGAACCTGATAAAAACAGAGATGGATACTCGCAACCAACCATTGGATTGAGCATGGGGTCCCAATGGAAGAGTTAGAGAATGGACTGAAGGAGATGAAGGAATTTGCAACCCATAAGAAGAACAACAGTATCAACGAACCAGAGCCCCCCCCCAGAGCTCCCCCGGACTAAACCACCAACCAAAGAGTATATATGGAGGGACCCAAGTCTCCAGCCACATATGCAGCAAAGGATGGCCTTGTTGGGCATCAATGGGAGGAGAGGCCCTTGGTCCTGTGAAGGATTGATGCCCCAATGTAGCAGAATGCCAGAGTGGGGAGGTGGAAGTGGGTGGGAGGGGGAGCATCCTTATATAAGGAGGGGGTATAGGATGCGGGGGATATCAGGACGGGAAACCAGGAAAGGGGATAACATTTGAAATGTAAATAAATAAAATATACAATAAAAAAATACTGATAAGGATGTTGAAGTGTTGCTCTGCAGAGTTGATGGTTTCTGTCTGGGGGTGGGAGTATGGAAGGATTCAGATGGCTTTTTGTTTGTTTGTTTTGGTTTGGTTTGTTTTGGTTTGGTTTTTAGGGACTGGCCACTTGGCCATTCCCCTATGAGTACATGGAGAACATAAATTATACTTGGTCTATATTTTTTCTTTCTTTCTTTTTCTTTTTCCCTTTTCTTCCTTTTACTATGAGGAGGATACAAGAATTCAGCAATGAACCTGTAAGGACTGAGAAGTTATGTGGTTGAATCATATGAAATTCCCAAACAATCAACAAAAAATATTACAGTGGGAAAGAATAAAAGATTTTATGCCCCGTTTTATATTATTATAGTTCTAGAAACTCACGAGTAGCAATTTGATCATTGCAAGGATATATAATATCCTTACCTCATTTTTTATTTAAATTTCCTCATATCAAATGTTGAGTCAAGATTTAAATCTAAAATTTGGAAGTCAAGTAGGGCCAGCAAGATTGCTCACAGAGTAAAAATTAATGTTGCACAAGCAACAGTTCTTTCTCCAGATTCAACAAAGGAAGAACAAAACTGACTTTGGAATGTTGTCCTCTGATTTCCACATCTGCACTATGACATGATTGTTCTGATATCAAATACACATATCACACACAATAATAATGATAATCATCATCATCATAATAATAATAACAATAATAATAATAGTTGTAGCAATAATAATGATAATATACACTATTAAAATTAAAAGTTGCAAATTAGACACAAAAAAATTCTCTGAAATAAGTAAAATACAAACCTCCCACAAGTTTGCTAATCTTATAAAGGAAGATTCATTGTTTTTATTTTCATTTATGTTTTGTCATGGTAAGAAAAAGAACTTAAAATCTAATAAAATATAAATAAGACCTCTACCACTGAGCTATGTCCTGTTTTTACATTTCGTCTGACATAGGAGCTTACTAAGATATTCTTCAACTGACTCTGTAAACCAAGAGGCATTTGAAATCAAATCTCTCCTGCCTTAGCCTCCCAAGTATGTACAATTGCAGTATATATACAGCAAACACATATATGATGGAGCTTGTGTTAGAAAAGAAATTTGTTGAGCAAAGAATCCTCATAATAAAAAGATAGGGAGCAAGAGGGAGAAAAAAGGTACTTTTGAACAACATCAAAGGGGAACAACAATAGCAACAAAGATGGCTGTAGCACCATTAAAGGAAATTTTGACACAGTATTGTCAATAACTTCTAGGATTAAAGTATATAGAATTGAGCAAACAGACTAATCATTTAATCACTATATAGTTCATCTTCCAATATGTAGAAAATAAATATTTTCAGGAATTCCTGGAACATTTCTAAAAGTTGGTACATAGAACAAAGCTAGTAATATCAATCATAAAATGCAGTTACAGAAATATAGCCCTGAAGGCATCTACATTAACAATTATTAACAAAAGGGTAAGCTAGGCAGTGGTGGTGCACGACTTTAATCCCAACACTTGGGAGGCAGAGGCAGGCAGATGTTGGAGTTCGAGGCCAGCCTGGACTACAGAGTGAGTACCAGGACAGTCAGGGCTATACAGAGAAACCCTGTCTCAAAAAGAAGGGGGGAGGTAATGGTATGTTACAGAAGTTGAGAAGAAGAATATATACTTTCATATAAATCATAGGAAGAAGAAAAGAATAAAAAGCTGCATAATAAAATGTAGAAGGAAATAAGATAAAGGGAATGAGTAAATGGCTCAGCAGCTATAAGTAACTGTTGCTTTTTCAGAAGACCTGGGCTCAGTTCCTAGAACTGATATGGTAGCTCACAAACCACCTGTAACTCCATTGCCAGAGGATGCTATGCAAAAACAGGAAGAAAATAATGCCCGGTATGGAAAACTAGCTATGGCTGCTGAGGTCACATATCTTAAGAGGAGAACCTACTACAACTACTACAACTACTTTGTTAGATCAATGTTTCTTCTAACTACATTCTAAACCTTATCTTTATCTGAACAGATAAGTAGAGTTCTCACCCCTTGAGGTGACAACCTTGTCAATTGACTGACTATTCCTCAACTTAACTAAATCTCATAGTAGATAGACATGCCTGTGAGGAATTTTCTTGATTGGATCATTTGAGGACAAAAATCCCAACCTAAATCTGGATTATTTGAGGATAGAAGACCAACCCTTTAACTGAGACACAGTTTCTGATAGCAGTCTACAAATATTGACTTTAAAAAGGGAAGTTTTTGCTTTTTAATTTCTTCTCCTCACTTCAATGGCAAGTACATCTATCCTGCTGCCAAGAAATTCTGTCACTTGGGTTCGAACACAGACTGAAGATCAGCTGCAACATTTACTTCATGCACTCAACATCTCCTGGGTTCTTTGTCTTTCCCACAGGATTATTGAACTAGCAGAACCATAGCTGTAAGTCACACTAAAAAAACTGCTTTCAATAAATATATACACATATATTTACTAATAATTATTATATGTAAAATAATATATTACATTCTACCTATATAATTACTATGCAATATATAGTTTACTCTATCAGTTCTGATCCTTTAATAACCTCTGATTTATACAACCCTCATCAAAGAAACTTCCTTTATAGCAAGTACAAACAGTTACAGAAAAAGACACAGGGACACAATATTGAAGTCAATGGACTATTAAGACAACAGCTCCAAAAGGTTCATCTACAATATAACTCCTGTACCTATGTCTAAGAAAATATCCTGAACGAGGGGGCAAAATGGTAGAGGTGGAATACTAGGAAATCTGGTGTGAGCTTCTGTGTTCTAGGAATGGCTGCCAACAAAAAACGTGAACAATGAAAATATTAAAATACTTTTTAATACGTAAAGGAGAAAAATCTCATGTAGATCCATCCTTAGACAAAGAATTACAGGCAATTGATGGCTGCTGAGCAAAGGAATATTAGCCTTCCCCAGGAGTTAGTCCCCTAATTCATTATCTAATAAAAAGAAGTCAGAGCTGAAATCACACACACACACACACACACACACACACAAAGAAACCAGCAGGTTGTAGAAGAATGTAGATGAATGGGAGGGAGGAAACGAAGTAATGTAATGAGACAATAATTTAAAATATGTTAAAATAAATCTTAATAAGTGAAAAAGTAATTATTTTAAAACAAGAAAGAATAAGATGAAAATCATATTGTTTGAAAAGAGAATTCACAGTAATTGGACATTCATATTATTTTCTGTTTCAGTATTCTATAATAGAGAAAATTTATTGAAGATAAGGTTTTCTTTAATAAAGCTTATCTTTGTTTTTCATCAAATTTCTATAATTTACCAGAATTTTTCAGGAGAAAGCTTAACAACATATTGATACTTCTCAGTTTGAATTCTCTTGTCTAGAAAGTTTGATTTATGAGTGTAATCTCATCACATTGAAGGTAGAGTGAATAGGATTAGTAGTTCAAGACCTTTTATCACTATAGTGAATTTTTAGCCATTCTGAGCTACATAGACATTATCTCAAAAGGAAAAAGAAACTACTGAAACAACAACTATAACAGCAAAAATTTAATTCTTATTTTGAGGTACAGATTAAACCTGTGGCTTTAGAAAAGTGATTTAGAAGTAGGTTACACCCACCCTATTCCCTTTTATTTTAACTCCATGGTCACACTATATATACAATCAGGTCATGAAGTTGATATCCACACTCCTATCTCAGCCTTTCAAAAATACAGAAATACATGTCCACACATGGCAGAAGCTGAGTTTTAAATCAACATTTGTCAGTATATGATGTTTTATGATATATCTTTGTGACATATATTCTTACTAATGTTTAAATTCATTTATTTAATTTCTAGTAAAAGATTGCTATTGAGAAACTGCAAATAAAGATCCTGTGTACTGAGGTCCTCAAAAATAGATGTGCATTGGTATTTTACCTGCATGGATATCTATGTGATGGTGTCATATTCCCTTAAATTTGAGTTACAGACAGTTGTGAGTGACCATGTGGATGCTGGGAGTCAAACTCATGTACTCTGGAAGAGCAGTCAGTGGTCTTAACTGCTGAGTCACTTCTCAATCACAACAAAAAATTTAAATGTAATATATATATATATATATATATATATATATATATATATATGGTATGTCTTTTCAAACACTAAATAAAAAGCACATAATTCCTTTAAAAGCTTGTATTTATATTATAAAATATACCCTATCTGCAACAAAGCAATTTCCATAGACTTTTCACAGAACTCCAGAATCACATAATATTATTATCCAAATCATAATAAGTATCCAATAATCACATGGTAATATTATCCAAATTGTAGTAGAAGTTAGATAGCTGTTGATGTGGCTCAGGGGTTACAGGCACTTGCATGCAGGCCTGATGACCTGAATTTGACTACCAGATTTTATGAAGTAGCAGAAGAGAATTTACTATTTTGACCACCATATCTGAGCACATGTTTTCTCTTTCCCTCCACTATCCCTACTCCACACATGAGTATCTGTAAGCTTTCACATACACATACACACAGACACACACACACACACACCACCACCACCACCACCACCACCACCACTACCACCACCGCTGCCACCACCACCACCACCACCATGACAATGACCAGCTTATAGTTATCTTTATGCAAAACTAAAATCTGGAACAAGACACTCGCCCTAATCTTCTTCAATACATTACTTAAAGTCTTAGCTAGAGACTTTAAGGCAAGGAAAACAGATAAACAGAAAACAGAAAGAGAAGGAGAAAGACAAAGCATCCTTACTTGCAGATGAGAAGTTAAATACAAAATCCTAGAGACTCCAGCAGAAAACTCCTACAGCTAATAAACATATTAAACATGCTGGAACTCATGCTTAATAACATTAAAGCAGTCACAAACCCTTTGTCTTGGTAGGTCATAGGTCTAAGAGGAGAACTTATTAATATTACTCGGTTAAATGGACATAGAATAAAACTGACTCTTAACCACTCATAGTATACATAGATTAATTTGTCCTCCTTTGTCAGAGAAGCTTGTTTTGAAGTTAGTAGTGATTAATGTGGAGATCCACAACTGATCAGCATACAGAGAATAAAAGACTGAAGTGTTAAGCCCAAAATGAGACATCTACATATTTCTTCCCTTTGGGATAAAATAGCATGACCAAAAGCAACTTAAGGAAGAATTTATTTGGACTTATCGATCCATAGGGAAAGTCTATAATGGCAAAAAGGCTTGACAGCAGATGGCTGTGCCAGCTGATCACATTTCATTACACAGGAAACTAAGAGGGCAAACAGGATGTACACTAAGGCTACAAATTTTCAAAGCCTGCTCTCAATGACATAGTTCCTCCAACAAGTGTGCAGCTTGGAAAAGTTTCACAATGTTCACAAATTGCGCCACCAACAAGAGAAAAATATACAAATACCAGAGGCTATATACAACAATTTTCTTTCAGTCAGCCACATTCTGGGGCTGGGGAGATGCCTCAATAGTTAACAGCACTTCTTGTTTTTGCAGATAATCCAGGTTCAGTTCCCAGCACCGACGTGGAGGCTCACAACTGTATGTAACTCCAATTCCAGGGTAATCTGACATCAAACACAGTTTACTAATACCTATAGACACCAGGAATATCTGTGAGTCATTTACACACATGAAGACAAAACACTCTTGGACATAAAATGAAAGAAATAAATTTAAAAATATTTATGAAAAAATGCTACATTCCCCACCCTGCCCTTTCTCATAGTCTTGTGGTCCTCTCATGAAAAATACATTTGTTCCAACTTCCAAAATCTCTATACTACTTATAAATCTCAATGCTGTTCAAAATTTAAAATCTACAATCTCTTCTGAGATTCATCGCAATATCTGAACTATAATATGCATAAAATAAAAAGCAAATTACCCACGTCCAATATAAAATGGAACATAATATGCATTCCCCTTCAGAAAGGAAAAAATGGGCAAAAGTGAGGAATGATTGAACTAAAAATTAAGCAAGACTTAAAATCCAGTAGAACAAACACAGATTCATGTACCTCTATATTTCTTTTATTTTAAATTTTATTTAATGCTTTTTTTTTACATTCCAAATTTAATTCCCCTCCAGGTCCACTCTCTGACTATTTTCCATCCTATACCTCCTCCCCGCACCCCTGTTTCCACAAGGCTATCACCTCTCATCCACCTGACCTCTAAACTCCCTGGGGCCTTCAGTATCTTGACGGTCAGGTGCATTTTCTCTGACTGAACCCAGGGCCCTCATATCAGCTGGCATATGCTGCCTGGTTGGTGGTCCAGTCTCTGAGACATCTCAGGGGTCCAGGGTAACTGAAACTGCTTGTCCTCCTACAGGGTCACCCTTCTCCTCAGCTTCTTCCAGCTTTGCCCTAATTCAACCATAGGGGTCTGCAGCTTCTGTCCATTGGTTGGGTACAAATATCTGTATCTGACTCTATTAGCTGTTTGTTGGGTCTTTCAAAGGGCAGTCATGCTAGGTCCCTTTTTGTGAGTGCTCCATAGCCTCAGTAATAGTGTCAGGCCTTGGGACCTCCCCTTGAGCCTGATCCCACCTTCGGCCTGTCGCTGGACCTACTTTTCCTCAGGCTTCTCTCCATTTCCATTCCTGGAGTTCTTTCAGACAGGAACAATTAGGGGTCAGAGATTGAATGTGGGATGGCAACCCCTTCCCACACTTGATACCTCCTCTTTCTGCTTGAGGTGGGCTCTACAAGTTCCCTCTCCCCACTGTAGGGCATTTCATCTAGGGTCCCTCCCTTGGAGTCCTGTGAATCTTGACTCTGGTATATTCTGGAGAGTACCCCCAACCTCCTACCCCCCAATGTTGCCTGTTCCTATTCTTTCTGCTGGCCCTCAGGGCTTTAGTCCTTTTCCCCCACCCAATAGTAGATAATGTTTCCCTCTTCCTTTGCCCTCCATCCCCTTTCCATCCCAGGCCCCTCCCTCCCTCCCCCCTTATGATTGTTTTCTTCTCTCTCCCATGTGGGATTGTAAAAAATGAAAATAGACCCATATTTGTCATCTTGCACAAAGCCCAAGTCCAAGTGGATCAAGGACCTCAATATAAAACCAGATACACTGAATCTAATAGAAGAGAAAGTGCATAAGAACCTTGAACTCATTGGCACAGGGGGAATTTTCCTAAACAGAACTCTAATGGCTCATGCTCTAAGATCAAAAGTTGATGAATGGGACCTCATGAAACTGGATAGCTTCTGTAAGGCAAAGGAAATAGTCAATAAGACAAACCATCAACCTACAGATTGGGAATAAAATCTTCACTAACCTCCAATGTGATAGAGGGTTAATATCCAAAATAAAGAACTCAAGAAGCTAACTGTCAAAAACCCAAACAACCCAATAAAAAAATGGGGTGTAGAACTAAATCAAGAATTCACAACAGAGGAATCTCGAATGGCTGAGCAGCATCTAAAAAATTTTCAAAGTACTTAGTGATCAGAGAAATGCAAATCAAAATGACCCTGAGATTCCACCTTACACCAATCAGAATGGCTAAGATCAAAACCTCAAGCAACAGCACATGTTGGCAAGGATGTAGAGAAAGAGGAACATTCCTCCATTGCTGGTAGGATTGCAAACTGGTATAACAACTCTGGAAATCAATTTGTAGGTTCCTCAGAAAATTGGAAATAGATCTACCTGAAGCGCCAGCTTTACTGCTCTTGGGCATATACCCAAAAGATGCCCCACCATGCCACTGGGACACGTGTTCCACTATGTTCATAGTGGCCTTGTTTGTGATAGCCAAAAGCAGGAAACAACACAGATGTCCCATGACAGAAGAATTGATTCAGAGAATATGGTACATTTACAGAATGGAATACTACTCAGCTATTATGAACCAGGACATTCTGAGTTTTGCAGGCAAATGGTTGGAACTTGAAAATAACAACCTGAATGAGATGACTTAGACCCAAAAAGACATGTATTATATGTACTCACTAAAAAGGGGGATATTAGCCAAAAAGTATAGAATACCCAAGATACAGTAGACAGAACTCAAAAAAGGTCAACAAGCTGAGGGACCTCCATGTTTCTTGTCTGGAGCTTTAGTTTTAAGGTGATTAGATGACTCTACCACCCTACCTTTATTGCCTAAAACATATTTTTCACTCTTGCTTTTATTTCAAACCCTGTGTGTAGCTTTTCTTTGCAAATATTCATGGTTTTGGCATCTTTAACATCAGAGGATCTTCATTGAAATCTACACGTTTTGTTTATAGCTGTATGGAATGGTCTCCCAGAGCCTCCTGATGATCTCTCAAGGAATTCATTGAGCAACTCCAGCCCTATCAGATGTTGCTTGACATCAGTGGTTCTCTGAAGTTGATTTTGTTCATTTTTTGTCAAAGCAACAGAAAGCAGAAAAGTAGCTAGAACACCTTTTCTTATAATACTTGCCTTGCCAGTATTAGGAACCAGATACTTGGTCCCCTATCTCCACCTCCACCATCAGGCCTTGAGCAATTCAGTGCCAGCAGGTATGTCATCAACAGCCACCAAATGTGCCCTTTAAAAAGTCCCTGCCATCACAGCCAACTCTCTGCATCCCCCTGTCTCTTTGTTCCTCATGCTTACTGCTTCTCTCTCTGTCTCTCTCTCTGTCTCTCTCACTGTCTTGTTTGTTTCTCTTTCTGTCTCTGTATCATTTCAACACTCTGGGGTAAACTTTTACTGCCCCATAAATCACTTGCATGAGATATGCTGAGTAGTGTAATCTCTGCTGCATTCCTTGGCCCTGACATAACAAAGTACTTGTCCACTGCCAAACCATAAACGTAAGATTATGCTTTCTATTTTATCAGAGATATTTTTCATGTAAATCTTCAATTTTATCAGAAAATGTTTATAATTCCACTTTCAATCAACTTAGAAGTATTTTAGGCCTACCATTTTATCTTTATAATTTTCCATAAAAGTCAATTTTAACATGTTTTTCTATATATTCCTTGAATTTTATCAAGAATATTTTCCTTGTAGATCTTCAATTTTATCAGAAAATGATTATAATTCAACTTAGAAATAGTTTTATGTCTAACATTTTATCTGTTATTTCCATGATAATCTTCAATTTTAACGTTATTCTGTATTTTTCTACAATTTTATCAGAAATATTTTCTATGTAAATCTTTAACTTTATCATAAAATGTTTCTCCCTCCTTTTTCAAATAATCTAGAAATGTTTTATGTCTACCATTTTATTCTTTAATTTTTCATGAAAATTGTCAATTTTAATGTGTTTTTCTATATATTTCTTCAATTTTGTCAGAAATATTTTCCATGTAAATCTTTACTTTTATCATAAAATGTTTTTACTTCCTTTTTCAATAAAAAAGAATGAAAAAAAGATCATGCTTTCTAATGTTCTTTTTATCTCCATACTCTTTATTTTCTACATCTCTCTGCATGACTTGCTCTTTTTCATTATAGCCTTGCATAAGATTTATCAGTAATAATCATTACATGCAGTTAATATTATACTGTCTGGAAGTTTTCTCCATCAAAAAATTGGTCAATCTGTAAGTATTAGCTCAAGCAAAAGGACAAAGAACATCAAGTTGTCTGAACCTGGAATAGAACCAAAACCTCATACTTGTGTAAGCAAGAAAAAATATTTGCATTTTTGGATCAAAATATTTTATTAAGTATGAGTCAAACAGCTGATAGTATTGTAGACTATTTTTAGTAGCCATCTTGATTTCTTTTGCTCATGTAGGTTCTGTGCACAACTCATCAATTCAACAACTATGTATTCATTGTTTTTATTGTGTCACCATTGTGTTGGGTGCTAAGAATAATAAGATCTCTGTTTTTGTGGAATCTAAAACCATGGTATAGATAAACAATATTCATGTTAGCCAAAAAATAACTACATAAATATAAATTTAATGTACATATAGTAACAAAATAATCTATAAATGAGTAAATCAAGTATTTCTTGAGATAAAATATGGCCAATGGTAGTAGGAAGCATGAAAATGATAGATTCTGTTATCTAGATATCATTGTCTAGCCTTTAAGAATGAAACCTTATGTACTCAGTGACAATATTACCAAAGAAGCTAATACTGCATCAAGCTTTGTATAATGAATCCAATATTCAATCCATATATCTGTTTTCAAAATAAACATATAAACTGTGGTGGATAAAATGATATTCAGTTGCCAAATGTATGCCAAATCAAATGATATAAAGGAGAGAATCTTATAGAATACATTAACATGAAGAAATTAAGGAGTTTTAAGTTGATGTATTGCAACTACTGTGAATCTGGCTATATGTCATAGTAATAGTATGCTGTGCACTAAATAACATATTTGAGATAGAATAAAGTTATTCTAAAATAGATAAATATTTCATTATTACTAATGGTTAGAACTCTAATTTTTCTGAAGACTTATCTTAAACATTTTCTCACCAATCAGACATAAGGTATCTTGCTATATAATACAAAAAGAAGCAGAGTGATCATAAACTTTAATTCTATAACACTATTTAGCTTCAAAACATTGTCAATTTAAACTATAAATTGTTTACTACTTCATTCTGTGTTGTTTTTACTGTGCCCTCCTGTTTTTCATAAAAACTCTTTCATTCTAAATCTCTGAATATTTTAGATATCATACAAAGGGAATCTTAGGCATTCTAAATCTTTTACATTTATCATGATCTTTATATAAATCATAGTTGTAGAAAAGGAGTAACTTGTTCTTTATATAGATATTGCTGAAAAAGGAAGGTATCCAAGAATGCAAAACTTTTACTTAGCCTTGTGATTATTATTTTAAAATACATTTTTTCCATGTAAGTAACACAAAGTTTTATACAATAAAATATTCCATTTCATAAATGAAGTTCAGACAAATTCTAATATTTCATCAAAGTTTTGATATAGGTTCATGTGATTATATTTTGAATTTTGAGTTATTAAAAATGCATTAAAAGTCTTTTTGGTCTTGGCTGGATCC
The DNA here is from genome assembly GCA_036184795.1 of Tokudaia tokunoshimensis. Taxonomy (NCBI): domain Eukaryota; kingdom Metazoa; phylum Chordata; class Mammalia; order Rodentia; family Muridae; genus Tokudaia; species Tokudaia tokunoshimensis. The sequence continues at coordinate 81,748,979 of BTHU01000023.1, forward strand.
TTGAGCAAATATTGGTTGTGAACTCCACAGCCAGTGCCACAGCATCCAGAGGAAGCTTGACTCCCAGGTGCTCTAACACGCCCAGGATCATAGGATCAGAGGTGAGGAGGACACAACATCTGCCCCAACACCAGAAATAACTGGGAACAGTGTAACCCAGGCACTCAGGAACTGTGCCTAACCAGTGGCATAGGTTCCTTCCTCTCTGGGCTGGTGCACTGAACAGACATTGGTTGTGAACTCTGCAGCCAAACCCACAACACCCAGAGGAAGCTGCACCCTCAAGCACTCTAACACGCCCAGGATCCTGGGATCCCAGGAACTTGGTCACAACAGGTTCTGA